>CM022301.1:47035669-47635669 GCA_011799875.1 Thinopyrum elongatum
TGCGGACTTGATCTTCTGCTTGCTGAATAATGTCCGGTCCGACGAGTGAGCGTTCCCCAGTTTCTGACCAATTCAGAGGGGTTCGACACTTACGACCGTATAGAACTTCAAACGGTGCCATCTTCAGACTAGCTTGATAGCTATTGTTGTAAGAGAATTCGGCATACGGGAGAGATTCCTCCCATTTCTTACCAAAGGAGATGACGCAAGCTCGAAGCATATCTTCGAGCACTTGATTAACTCGTTCAACTTGACCCTGTGACTGAGGGTGAAAAGCGGTGCTGAAAGACAGATGAGTTCCCATAGCTTCTTGGAAACTATTCCAGAATCTGGAGGTGAAGAGGCTGCCACGATCAGAACTGGTCTCCAACGGAACACCGTGGAGTGACACAATTCGGGAAACATACAAGTTTGCTAACTGGCTAGCAGTGATTGTCTCCTTAACAGGCAGAAAGTGAGCAACCTTGGAGAATCGGTCAATGACGACAAAAATAGCATCATGACCCTTCTGAGATCTGGGAAAACCAGTAATGAAATCCATTTGGACCTTGTCCCATTTCCATTCAGGAATTTCCAAGGGTTGCAGAGTTCCAGCAGGCCTTTGATGTTCTACTTTAATGCGGCGGCAAATGTCACACTCAGCAACATAACGAGCAATGTCTCGCTTCATATTAGGCCACCAGAATCTTTGACAAATGTCACGGTACATCTTTGTGCTACCAGGGTGAATAGACAAGGGAGTGTCATGAGCTTCCTTCATAACGTTTTCCCTCTCATTCTTGAACTTGGGTACGAAGAGACGGTGTTGGAAAAATAGGATCCCATCTGCATCAAGATGGAATTCCGACGGCTTTCCTTTCTCGAGGTATCGCTTGATCTTTTCAACTTCAGTGTCATACCTTTGCATAACCTTAATGCCGTGTTCTAAATCTGGTTCGACAACCAGGGTATTGAGATAACCCTGTGGAACAATATGGAGGTTCAATTTGCAAAGCTCTTCATGGAGAAGAGGTTGTGTTTCTTGAACCATAAGATTGTTGCTATAGGACTTGCGACTCAAAGCATCGGCCATTACATTAGCCTTGCCGGGGGTATAAGAAATATTCATATCATAATCGGCAATTGTTTCGAGCCATCTTTGTTGACGAAGGTTCAGATCTGGTTGAGTATATAAATACTTCAAGCTTTGGTGATCCGTGAATATCTCGCAACGGTTACCGAGAAGGTAATGTCGCCATAGCTTCAAGGCATAGATAACCGCAGAAAGTTCAAGATCATGCACGGGATAATTTTCTTCATGAGGACGCAATTGTCGGGAGGCATAAGCAATCACTTTGCGCTCTTGCATTAGGACACAGCCTAATCCTTGACGAGATGCATCACAGTATATCACGAAATCATTTTGGGAATCCGGGGGTGCTAGTACTGGGGCAGATGTCAATTTATCTTTTAGTGTCTGAAAGCTTTCTTGACATTTTTCTGTCCACTCAAATTTAACACCTTTGTGAAGCAGATATGTCAATGGTTTTGCAATCTTGGAAAAGTTCTCAACGAATCGACGGCAATAACTAGCGAGTCCGAGAAAACTTCTGACTTGCTTAACATTCTTTGGGGGAGTCCAGTCGAGAATAGCCTGAACTCGTTCGGGGTTAACAGCAATTCCATCCTTGGAAATCACATGTCCAAGGTAAGTTACTTCAGGAAGCCAAAATTCGCATTTGGAATACTTGGCATACAACTGGTGTTCTCGGAGCCTTTCTAGAACAAGGCAGAGATGTTCAGCATGTTCCTCTTTATTCTTAGAATAGACCAGAATATCATCTAGATATACCACGACGAATTTGTAGAGGTAATCCATGAATATATAATTCATCAGACGGGAGAATGTAGCTGGAGCATTCGTTAGGCCAAATGACATGACGGTGTATTCATAGGAGCCATAACGAGTGACGAATGCAGTCTTGGGAATGTCCTCTTCACGGACACGGATCTGGTGATAACCCAACCTCAAGTCGAGTTTAGAGAACACCGATGATCCGGCAAGTTGATCATAAAGATCATTGATACGGGGCAGTGGGTATTTATTCTGGATTGTGGCTTGGTTAATGGGCCGGTAATCCTGAACCAATCGGTTAGTTCCATCCTTCTTCTTAACGAAGAGTGAAGGTGCTCCCCAAGCAGAGGAACTGGGGCGGATGAAACCACTCTTAAGTGACTTGTCGATTTCTTCCTTAAGCTCAAGAAGGTGATGCGGAGGCATCTTATAAGGTCGCTTGGCAATAGGAACGGTGCCAGGCTTCAAGTCAATGACAAACTCGACAGCTCTAGCCGGGGGTATGCCTGGAAGTTCTTCGGGAAAGACGTCTGGAAAATCTCGAACGACAGAAACATTCTTGATTCCTTCCAGAGGTGAGGCGTTCAAAGCATTCATAACATATATCTCAGCTTCAGCGTCTCGAGTAATTCGGGCAGTGTAGTTCACTATCTCATCGGAGGGGTGAAGAAGTTGGATAACTTTAGTGGCACAATTGATCGAAGCAATGTGAGCTTTCAACCAATCCATTCCGAGTATGAGGTCTATGGTGGAAGACTTCAGGATAATAGGGGAAGCCAGGAATTCAAATTCCTCGATTTCAACAGGGACATTATGTGCCATCATAGTGGTTTGACATTGGCCTCCAGGGGTACGGACAACTATTGGCAGGTTCATCTTTTCGAATGCAATGTCATGAGATAATGCAAATGCTTCAGACATGAATGAATGCGATGCTCCTGAATCAAATAATACAGAAGCAGGTACTGAGTTAACAAGAAGGGTACCCATCACAGTAGCAGGTTGATCATGGACTTCTTCAATGTCAATGTTGTAAGCCTGACCACGACCACGTGAAGCAGACCCAGTATTATAGTTGCGGGTCTGATTGTTGCCACGGCCATATCCACGGCCAGCACGAGGAAAATCTAACTGATTCTGAGTCTGGCGGCAGTCTTTAGCCTGGTGGCCTGGTTTGCGGCACTTGAAACACAAACCATCTTCAGGACGAAGAGGGGCATTGTTCTGAATAGCTTGAGCCTTTGATGGTCTCGGTGGTGGAGGAGGCAGACGTGGTGCAGCATTGTTCTTTGGCGCAGAGGTATTGGGACGGAACGCGTTGTTGGGAATCCAAACTCTACGCTTCGGTGCTGAGCCCGAAGATGAGCCAGCATCACGATAGCGCTTCTGCGAGTCCTTGTGTTCCATCTGAGCGGTCTCAACAAGAATAGCCTTGTTCACTAGAGTTGAGAAGTCATTGTAGTCTTGGGCAGCAAGTGCAAGCTTGAGGTCAGGGTGGAGTCCATTACAGAACTTCTCCTGTCTGCGAGCATCTGTGGCGATGTCTTCTTCAGCATAGCGGGAGAGATCAAGAAATTCCCGTTGATAAGCTTCGACGGTTTTATTGCCCTGAGTGAGGTTGCGGAACTGGGTCTTCATGCGTTCCATAATTGCTTGAGGGATGTAGCGTGTACGGAAAGCAGCCTGGAACTCATACCAGGTAATGACTGTTCCAACAGGCAGTGAACGCTTGTGTGTGTCCCACCATTGAGCAGCGGGCCCTTTTAAGAAAAAGGACGCGAAGGTGACAAAGTTGGCGGGGGCGACATTAGCAGACTCCATCTCGTGAGTGATGTCGCGGAGCCAGTCATCAGCATCCAATGGCTTGTCTGAGTTGCGGAAGTGAGTAGGGTTGAGTCGCATAAACTCCGGCAGTGTTATTGAAGGTGGGTTCTGGTTGTTCTGATGCGGAAACTGAGCCATGATTCCAACCATGAACTGGCGGTTGAGCTCGAACTGTTGCATCATAGCTGCCATATAGTCTGGCGGTGGTGGACGTTCAGGGGCACGACCACGACCACGACCACCTGGTCTAACCATCCTGCTAAGTATCAACAGGGGGTAGTTTAGTAAAAGCAATTGCGAGTGTTTAGCGACAAGTATGATGTAACACGACAATACCTTAAGCAGTGTAATAGATACATAACAGTAGTCGATTAAGACATACAGATCCATACACAAAGTCGGGTACATGCGGACAGCATAACAGCGCAAATTAAAAGCTAGACATACTAGGCGGCGCGCAGGCACGCGGTAAGGAAGTACACAATGAGACATAGCAAAGGCTACATCAACGTCGGAGAAAACCACTGTAACGGGGTAACTGCGAGTGCGGACGACGAATATTCGTCGCGGAAGGATCCTGTGCTCCATGTGCACTCTGATGCAGAACCCGGTCTCGAACTGTAAGAAGAGGTCCACGTGCAGGTGTGTGACCTCCAACAGCAGGCCAGTCAATACCAGCATACATCTGAGTCCTGCGCGGGTAAAGGATGTGCTCCGGATGTATCCCTGCACGAACAGCGGGCATCAACTGCGTCATAGCATCGTAGAGACGTGCTCGAGTGGCAACCAACTCGACGGCAAGAGCCCGAACAGTGCGATCCAGAGCCTGAGTGCACTGAATCAGAACGCGGTGGTCATATCGGCGAGGCTCGTACGGGGCACAGATAGCTGCGTAGTATCCGGTAGCATCTCCAGCAGGGGCATACGGAATGTATCGGAACTCAGAGTCATCCAAGATATCACTGAACTGTCCTCGAAGACGTGCGACAGCAGAGTAGGCGGCATCATGTACTGCCATCTCAATCGTCACGCCGATACCGTGGAAAAGGTGCAGCTCGGTGTCTGAGTCATTCTGCCGATCATAGATACGAACATCAGCATGGTACTGCTCCTGATTAAACTCGCGGTAATCCTCGTAAACCATGTACTCAGGGTACCAGCGGTAGCCAAGTCTGGTCATGAGAGCGATCAGGACAGCTGGAAAACCAGGGGCATTACGAGCCCAAGTGCGAAGCACAAGCTGTGTCGTAGGACGCGGTGGAAACAAACGGTCCATCTGAAACAGAGGAAATTCAGGTTCGTTAAACGACAATAAGAAGTTTAACACAACTCGGAGAGAAAGGTTAAACAAAACAATGGAAAGGAAAATGATTATCAGACTAATCAGATCAACGGCAGGGAAATCGCACAGATATCCAGCTCTCCGGGTAGACAGAATTTACGAGATCCTAAGTGTCGGCGTTAGTAAACTTTATTTAACCCGAATAGAAGAGATATTAGAGTCCCAGAGTATAGACGAGGAATAAAAGATCCTAATACCACCCAGTTGGCGACGTGGGCCCGTAAGCCACACAGCCAAGTTAGTAATTTAGTTTCTCGGTTTCTAGACTCGACTTCGGCCAAGGAATTTGGAGGGGGGCTTCCTACAGGCAGTCGGCTCTGATACCAACTTGTGACGCCCCCGGTTCAATCGTACACTAGTCATACACGCAAACGTGTACGATCAAGCCCAGGGACTCACGGGAAGATATCACAACACAACTCTAAACACAAATAAACGGAGGTCCACAATATTACAGACCAGGGATCCGAAGATCCGAATACATAAGTCAGTCATACAAATAATATCTGAGTACAGACATAGTTAGACAAGTTCTGCCTTAAGAAGGCTAGCACAAACAGCGACACTAGATCGAAAGGCGTTGGCCTCCTGCCTGGGAGCCTCCGATCCTACTCCTAGTCAGCTGGCTCGATCCTGTAGTACGTGCCCTCTGGACCCGCCTGGTAGTAGGCTCCGGTGGTGGCGTCTGGCTCCTGGACTCCATCGTCTGGTGTATCATCAAGGTGGGGTATATGGGGGAAAAGAGAAAATAAAGCAACCGTGAGTACTCATCCGAAGTACTCAGCAAGCAAGGATCTATACTACATATGCAACATTATCAATGGAGAAAAGGCTGTATATGTGGACTGGGCTGCAGAAATGCCAGAATAGAGAGAAAGGCCTAGTCCTATCGAAGACTAGCATCTTCAAACATCTTCTCAAAGCCATCATCTTGCAGCAGTAGAAGAGAGTAGAATAGCATTTTATTTAGCAAACATGTTGAAGTACAGCTCAAAGATCCTTCCTCGACTCCCAGCGAGAAAGTAATCCCGAAGCTTCAATTAAGTAACAAGTATCCAGGTTAAGTAGTAGATCGGGATACACAAACTGAGCGTCCTTTACCGTAGGACCGGCTATCGATAGAAGATTCATCCCTGCAGGGGTGCACTACTGTTACCCAACACGCTCGATCAACTCTGGCCGGACATACTTGCTGGGTAATGCCCATCCTCGGAAGATCAACACGAAGCAGCGCTCTACCTAGGCTCAGCAGAGAGGTCAGCACGCCGGACTAACCTATGCACCCAGGGGTCTCGGGCCATCGCCCTGGGCACCCTGCGCGTTGCGTGGCTGGCCGGGGTGCAGGCGCGACACTGAACTCGCCAGTGAAGTATCCAGCCCAATCCCGACGATCAGCCAGCACGGTGAATCGTGACGTCTGATAAGCTTTCGGAGAAACGTACATCGCAGAGGGCCCCATAACCATAATCCCGCGTGGTGGTAGTGCGTATAGGGCACGTCGACCCACTCAGATCACACACCCAAATCCGATCAGCTCATTTAGTAACAAGCGGAAACATTCAGAGTTTCTGAAGCTCCGCCATAGTACCACACTCGAGTGCCCTTCCGGCACACTCGACAACATAGATCCCCAGCGGGTACCCACCAGGGTGGACCCGCCTGTGACAAAGGTCAAGTAACCGTGTGGTCATAATCATCAGGGTGAACGTATGAGGTATCACCCTCGAGGTTCACACTGAGGGGTTGCACGACAGAGTCGTATCGGACATGGAGAAGGAGGAATCACCCTCGATGACCACGACCGAACAGCTATGCTGCAGAGTATTCATCAGGAGTGCGTTACGAGGTATCACCCTCGGCACTCGATAGTAACTAAGCAGAGTCGTACAACTAAGGGGGATGTGAAGTGAGGCGTCTGTCTCTGATCGACGATCACGTTGATCGAGTCGTCGATGAACAAGCAGGGGCGACAAAGTAAGGTGGTGGGGTCACAGATGGTTCATACCAACCTATACTAAACAGTTTATCATAGGCAGGTAAGGTAGCAATGAACAGGTTACAACAGCAGGCTATGCATCAGAATAGGAGCATACATTAACAGTAGCGAAATCTAATGCAAGTAGGAGAATAGAATGGGCGATATCTGGAATGCTCAAGGGGGGGGGCTTGCCTGGTTGCTCTGGCAAGAGAGGGAGGTCGTCAACGGGTTGCTCGTCGGTAGAGTAGTCGTATCCTGGTGCAGCGTCGTCGGTCTCGGCGTCTATCGAGAGAGAAGGAGGGGGAGAGAAACAATAAATTTCACGGCAATAATGCAAACAATATGTATGACATGCCTAAATGATATGCCGGGGTGTTCTACTGCCTAACTAAACGATTTAGTTAATTTAGGAATTTATTTGGATTTATTTAATTAAAGTTGGGCACTATTCATTTACTGAAATCGGTCTAAAAGTTCAATGTTCTTATAGTTGCGAGCGTCTTACGGGAATACAGAGGGCGTATCCGGGTTCGTATCGTCGTTCTGAGCAAGTTTCATGTATAAAATATTTTCATCGGAGTTACGGTTTATTTAATATGATTTTCTAAAGTTTTTATTAATTTCTGAAATTTAATTAATTATTTAATTCAACATTATCCGAAACAGTGCTGATGATGACATCAGCATGACCTCATGCTGATGTCAGCGGTTAATTAAGTTAATTACTAATTACTGTTTAATTAACACTAATTAGTTAATTAGATTAACCTAATCAGGATTAATTAACTAATTAATTAATTAATTAATTATTTTAATTATTTATTTTTATTTCTTTTTTTTTGAAACGTTTTAGGGCGGGGCCCGTTGTCAGTGGCTAGGGGGTTCGGGGCCCAGCGGGCAGTGGCCCAAGGCCACAGGCGCGGGCGACGGCCGCGCGGTGCGCTGGGGCGCTGGGGCGCCCGAACTGGACGCGGCCAGTCGGGCCACGGCGGAGGGGGGGGGCGGGGGGGCTCGGGCGGTGGTCGCCGGAGCACACGGCCGCGCGGCGAGGCGGGCGTGCGGCGAGTCCCGGCGGCGCGGACGGAGCGGGCGAGTGCGGGGGAGGGCGCGGCGTATCGGCGCAGGGCGCAGAGGGGGCGGAGGAGGAGGGGTCGGGGGCGCGGAGGCGGGTCCTCGTGCGTGGTCGTGCGAGGCGCGCGGGGCGGTTGGGCGCGGCAGCGCAGGCGCGTGCGGGCCGAGCGCGGGCGAGCCGGGGCGGAGCGTCGCGAGCTGCGCGACGAGGGGAGGGGAGAGGAGAGGCCGGGGGCCTCACCGGGGTTGTAGGGAGGGGCGGGGCAGCGGGCTCGAGCTTGAGGGGCGGCGACGGAGGAGAAGCAGGCTGCGTCGGTGTCGAGCGCGTCGAGGGGGGGGGAGTGGAGCGTGCGGGCTCGGGCGCGGGGGCGTCGATGCGAGGAGGGGCTCGGGGTGGAGGTCGGAGACGACGGCGGTGACGGAGAGGCGGGTCGGGGCGCGGGTCGGCGCGAGCGAGCGGCGAGGCGCGGTCGTCGAGCGCGGGGGGGACGAGCGGCGTCGGTCGGACGGGATCGGGGGATCCCGATCCAGATCCAGTGAGGGGGGGGGGGGGGGACGAGGCGAGTGGGGGGGGGTCGGCTAGGGTTCGGCCCCAGGGGGAGGAGTATAGGCCAGGGGGGGGGGCGCAGGGGGGCCGGCCGGCTGGGCTTCGGCCCAGTTGGGCCGTGGGGGGGGGGTGCTCTTTTTTTCTTCTTCTCTGTTTTCTATTCTTTTCCTTTTCTTTTCTTTATTTATTCCCTTTACTCTGCTAGTAAATAGCTAGGCCTCAAAATGGTTTTTGTAAAACATGAGACCTAGTTCATAAATACCAGTGCATTATTCCCTAACACCTAAAATTAGTTTGGACAAAATATAATTCCATATTTATTTCAGATTTAATAAATGGTTATTAAATATTATCTTTATCCACTGTTTGAGGTTGTTCGAGTCACTTATCCAATTCCAATGATGTTGGTTTCAATTTTAGAATAGCCTCTGGAATATTTGTTATTTATCTGACATTTTAGTTTCTATGTTGGACAACTTTTATATTCCACTTTCATTTAAATTTTGAATTTGACTTAGGAGTTGAAATGCAATGTGATGCTAATGATGATTATGCACTGTTGATCATGCTAACATGTCATTATCAAAAGTGATTACTGTTGCTAATCACCGGGGGTGTTACAATGGAACAAAGTTATATCCTACTTATGGTGCATTATTCAGTGTTAGTTATGTTCAATGCACGTTTATGACCCTTTTTACTTTTTGGTTGGTCGCTTCTCAATCTACTCCCTCCTTTTCGTTATGTAAAGTGTATTATTTTCGGCACGGTGACCAAGACACTTAATTATAGACATGTTAGGACAAAATTACCCTTAGCAAATTTATTAGTTTGTAGCAAATAAATCAATTAGTCCGGGAAAGTAATAGATACTTGCAATCGAGAGAGATACTTTCCTTTTTTTTTGCTAAAAGGAGAGATACAGACAATCAGGAAAGAGATACTTTCCTTTGATCGGAGGGCTAATACCGGAATTATGAGGAACTAGAAGTAATGCACCTTACATTGTGGAATTTTATCAAAAAACAAATACACCTTATATAAAGGAACATAGGGAGTATTTGCTAGCCTCCATTTGTACTAATTAAGCGGGAATGCTGCTTGTGCATCCAATTCGTTAAACCTAAAGTTTTGCCATATGAGTCCACCATACCTACCTATATGTGGTATTTACATGCCATCCCAAGTAAATTTGCATGTGCCAACTCTAATTATTCAAAACAAATTTCCGTTTTGTGTGCCATCCTGCTCATGTGGCGGCAGGGGGTGGCTGATATCTTTCATGCTAGGCGGATTGTTCTCACGATGATTGTTTATTCAATTGTCATTGCATGAGAAAGTGGCAGGTAATAGGGATGCCCAGTCCCATAATGAATAAAAAATAATAATAACGAAATTCCTTGGAAAGTGTTGGTATGGAAGGCACCCATGGATACGGCTAGCCATGGATTGTGAAAGAATTGTGGAAAGGAAATGAACTTTATTTTCTGTTTAGGAACCGCCTATAATGTGTCTAGCATGGAAGATGTTGGGAACTCCCGGTCGTAGCGTTGACAGGAAAATCATGTGTCTCAAAATAATTTTATCTCTAATTTAAGCTTTGAGCTCTAGCACCTCTGTAAATCTCTGCTTCCCTCTGCGAAGGGCCTATCTATTTACTTTTATGCAATTTTTATTTTATTTTGAGTCTCCACCTTCTCTTATAAGCACCAACTAGAGAGCACTATTGTCATACTTGTGCATTGGGTGTAGCTAATATTGAGTGTGTTTCATCAATGGATTAATGATTGAGCATGATGGGCTAGGGATAAAGTTATTTAGCATTGATATTTTGAAAGACATGATTGTTTGTTGGGATGCCTGAGTATTGATGTCTTTATTTCAAATTATAGACTATTGCTTCGAATCACTCGTGTCTTAATATTCATGCCATGATTAGATTATATGATCAAGATTATGCTAGGTAGCATTCCACATCAAAAATTATCTTTTTTATTATTTACCTACTCAAGGACGAGCAGGAATTAAGCTTGGGGATGCTGATACGTCTCCGTCGTATCTATAATTTTTTATTGTTTCATGCCAATATTCTACAACTTTCATATACTTTTGCCAACATTTTATATTATTTTTGGGACTAACATATTGATCTAGTGCCCAGTGCGAGTTCCTGTTTGTTGCATGTTTTTTGTTTCACAGAATATCCATATCAAACGAAGTCCAAACACAAAAAAATTTATGGAGATTTATTTTGGAATATATGTGAATTTTTGGAAGAAGAATCAATGCAAGACGGTGCTCGAGAGGCCCACTAGGCATTAGGGCGCACCGTGGTACCTAGTGAGTGCCTCGTAAGGCAATTGCAGCCCTTCTTTTGCTGCAAGAAAGATAATATCTGGAAAAAATCATTTTAAAATTTCATCCCAATCGGAGTTACGGATCTCTGGGAATTTAAGAAACGGTGATGGGTCAGAAAACAGGAACGCGAAACAGAAGAGAACAGAGAGAGAGATCCAATCTCGGAGGGGCTCTCGCCCCTCCGGGTGCCATGGAAGCCAAGGTCCAGAGGGGAAAACCTCCTCCCACCTAGAGGGAGGCCAAGCAAGAAGAAGAAGAAGAAGAAGAACGAGGGGGCTCTCTCCCCTCTCTCCCGGTGGCGCCAGAGCGCCGTCGGGGCCATCATCGTGACGGCGATCCACACCAACAACTTCGCCGCCGTTAACACCAACTCTCTCCCCCTCTATGCAGCGGTATAACACCTCTTCTCCCCGCTGTAATCTCTACTTAAACATGGTGCTTAACGCTACATATTATTATCCAATGATGTATGGCTTTCCTATGATGTTTGAGTAGATTCATTTTTTCCTGTGGGTTGATTGATGATTGTGATTGGTTTGAGTTGTATATTTTATTTTGGTGCTGACCTATGGTGCCCTCCGTGTCACGCAAGTGTGTGGGATTCCCGCTGTAGGGTATTGCAATACGTTCATGATTCGCTTATGGTGGGTGGCGTGAGTGACGGAAACACATACCCGAGTAAGGGGGTTGTTGCGCATGGGATAAATAGGACTTGATACCTAATGCTATGGTTGGGTTTTACCTTAATGATCTTTCGTAGTTGCAGATGCTTGCTAGAGTTCCAATCATAAGTGCATATGATCCAAGTACGGAAAGTATGTTAGCTCTTGTCTCTCCCTCATATAGAATTGCAATAATAATTACCGGTCTAGCTATAGATTGCCTAGGGACAAATAACTTTCTTGTGTGACAAAACCTTTTTACTAAACAACTAACTAATTATTATCTTGCAAATTATTCATAGTTTTATTCGTGCAAACTTATCCTATCACCTACAAAATAGTTTCATACTTGTTCTTGGTAAAGTGAACGCTAAGTGTGAGTAGAGTTGTATCGGTGGTCGATAGAACTTGAAGGGAATATAAATTCTAACTTTAGCTCCTCGTTGGGTTCGACACTCTTATTTATCGAAAAATCTACAACTGTTCCCCTATACTTGTGGGTTATCAATAAATAAGAAATTATGTTGGTCATTTTGAATTGTTTTTTTTAATTGTAACAAGTTAGAAGAATTTTGAGATTGGTCTAGTGAAAAGAATCAAAAGGAGTATATCACATATACATGTGCACATCAAGCACACACGTGGATGGGAGCCATAGGTCATTGATAACCCACAAGTATAGGGGATTGTAACAATTTTCGAGGGTAGAGTATTCAACCCAAATTTATAGATTCGACACAAGGGGAGCCAAAGAATATTTGTAGGTGTTAGCAGCTGAGTTATCAATTCAACCACACCTCGAGATTAATTATCTGTAGCAATATGATCAGTAGCACAGTAATATTATAGTTTTGATAGCAGTGATGATAGTAGCAGTAACGGTAACAGTGATAGCAATGATTTTTGTAGCAAGTGTAAGAGTTGCAACAATAGTAGTAACTTAGCAAGAACAATATGTGGGAAATTCGTAGGCATTGGATCGGTGAATTCGTTGGATGATATTCATCATATAACAGTCATAACCTAGGGCGATACAAAACTAGCTCCAGTTCATAAATATAATGTAGGCATGTATTCCGTAAATAGTCATACGTGCTTATGGAAAGAACTTGCATGACATCTTTTGTCCTACCCTCCCGTGGCAGCGGGGTCCATAAGGAAACTAAGGGATACTAAGGCCTCCTTTTAATAGAGAACCGGAACAAAGCATTAACACATAGTGAATACATGAACTCCTCAAACTACGGTCATCACCGGAACGTATTCCGACTATTGTCACTCCGGAGTTTACGGATCATAACATGTAATAGGTGAATATGACTTGCAAGATCGGATCTAGAACATAGATATAATGGTGAAAACATAAACGGTTCAGATCTGAAATCATGGCACCCGGGCCCAAAGTGACAAGCATTAAGCATGGCAAAGTCATAACAACATCAATCTCAGAACATAATGGATACTAGGGATCAAGCCCTAACAAAACTAACTCGATTACATGATGAATCTCATCCAACTCCTCACCGACCAGCGAGCCTACGAAGGAATTACTCACTCCCGGTGGGGAGCATCATGGAATTGGCGATGGAGAAGGGTTGGTGATGACGAAGACCGAAGATCCCCCTCTCCGGAGCCCCAAACGGGTTCCAGATCTAGCCTCCCGATGAAGAACAGGAGGTGGCGGTGGCTCCGTATTATAAAACGTGATAATTCTTTCTCCCTGAGTTTTTCTCCAAATATAGGTATTTAAGGAGTCAGAGTCAGGGTCTGCGGGGCCACCAGGTGGGCACAACCCACCTGGGCGCGCCTGGAGGAGGGGGGGTGCCCTGGTGGGTTGTGCTCACCCAGGGCCCCCCTCCGGTGGTTCTTGGCTCCAGTACTTTTCTTTTATTGTAAAATAAATCTCCAAAAAGTTTTGTTCCATTGTGAGAACTTTTATTTCTGCAGAAAAACAACACCATGGTAGTTCTGCTGAAAACAACGTCAGTCCGGGTTAGTTTCATTCAAATCACGCAAATTAGAGTCCAAAACAAGAGCAAAAGCGTTAGGAAAAGTAGATACGACAGAGACGTATCAACTCCCCCAAGCTTAAACCTTTGCTTGTCCTCAAGCAATTCAGTTGATAAACTGAAAGTGAAAAAGAAAAAAAATTATGAACTCTTTTGTTCTTGTTTACATAAATAAGCTTAAGTAGCACCCATGTTTTCAGCAAAGATTATGACTAACCATGTCAACAATAACTCTTAGAAATTATATTAACTCATATTAATGGCATAAGCAACTAACGAGCAATTATAAAATATCTTAAATGACAACACTTTGTCAAAACAATCGTGATATAATATGACAACAGTGGTATCTCGCTAGCCCTTTCTGAGACCGCAAAACATAAATGCAGAGCACCTCCAAAGTTCAAGCAGCGACTAAACATTGCAATTCATGGTAGAAATGATCCAGTCATGATGCACCCAACATTAGCTATACACAATGCATGAGGATGACAATAGTGCTCTCAGATTTGGCGCTTATTTGAGAAGGTGATGACTCAACATAAAAGTAAATAAATAGTCCATTCGCAGAGGGAAGCAGGGATTTGCAGCGGTGCCAGAGCTCAAATTTTTAAAACAGAGATAAATGTAATTTTGGGAAATGGACCCTTCCTGTTTACGTCACGACCGAAAGTTATCAATATCTTCCGTGCTAAACACATTAGTGGCGGTTCCCAAGCGATAAAAGTAAAGTTTTACCCCCCCTCCACCAACAAACACACTCCACGGCTAGCCGAATCCACGGGTATTGTCCATACCAACATCATTCCTGGGGGAGTTTTGTTTAATTATTTGCAATTTTTGGTTTTAGGACTGGGAAACCCTATTACCGCCCCTCTCGTGCAAGGACGAGTGAATAAACACTCATCATGAGAATAACCCGCTTAGCATGGAAGATACTGACTACCCCCTGTCACTCCATGAACAATCCAGGCACATAAAAATGGATGTTTATTTGAAGTTTTTAGAGGTGGCACATGCAAATTTACTAAGAACGAAAGGGTAATACCGCATATAGGTATATATGGGGACTCATATGGAATAACTTGGGTTTTAGGATTTTGATGCACAAGCAGTATTCCCGCTTAGTATAGGCGAAGGCTAGCAAATAGGTTGAGAAGCGGCCAGCTAGAGAGCGAAAACGGTCATGAGCATGCGTTACGCATAAGTAACATTGGATACTAGCATGAGTAGGATATGAACACCATGAACATAAATATCATAGAGGCTATGTTTGTTTTGATTCAATTACATGCATGAACATGTGCCAAGTCAAGCCACTTGAAGCATTCAGAGGAGGATACCATATCATCATACCACATCACAATCATTTTAATGCATGTTGACATCCAAGATAAATCATTATCCACTCCTAGCTACTTAAGCATGGCATGAGAAACTATAATCTCTAATTGTCATTGCAAACATGTTTGATCATAATATGCTGAATCATGGATACTAGGTTAAACATATTTACAAAAACAGAACAAGTTGAGTTCATACCCGTTTCTCTCTGCCACAACCAGTTCATCAAATGTCGTCATTATTGCCTTTCACTTGCACGACCGAATGATATGAAAATAATAATAGTGCAAGATTGCCGTGGAATAAGCTGGAATCTGCAAACATTTTATTCAAAAGGAGAAGACAAGGTAATATGGGTTCTTTGTTAGATCAATATCATTGCATACGAGAGCCACTCAACATTTTCATCGTGGTCTTCTCCTTGGTATGACTCAATAAAAAGAAAAGAAATTCAGAGCAACACACTGAAATATTTTTAGAGTTTTTAGTTTTTCTTGAAGAAAGCAATTTAAAGAGAAAGAAAAACAAAAATGAGAAAAACTATTTACACGAGAGAGCTCCTAACAAGCAAAAGAAGAACAAGGAAATCTTTTTGGGTTTTCTTTTTAATACTACAACTAACAAAACTAGAAAGAGAAACCGAAAAGAAGCAAGAAACATTTTTTTGGATTTTCTCAAAGTTTTTCAAACACACAAGAAGAAAGCGAGAAAATAAATCTAGCATGGATAATACAATGAAAAAGTATGAACACCGACAACTGGAATGAAATGTGTGAACATGAATGTAATGTCGGTGGAAATACGTACTCCCCCAAGCTGAGGCTTTTGGCCTAGTGTGGTAATCACCACGTAGTAGCCATCCGATCCCATCTCGAAGTGCTGTGGGGCGGGCACCTGAGCGTCCCACTTTTGAGGCTCCTCCTCTGCCTCTGCCTGGGCGTTCTTGTAGGCAATAATATCCTCAGGCATGATCCTGTATCCGCCCCTGGCAATAGAATCAAACAAAGCAGGTGCAGGCAACGGAATAATATCACGGGTATCCACACTAAAGACCAGGTTATAAGGAATATTATTAATAGAATTATCAATATTAGTAAACTGGTGATCCGTCATCGCCTGGTGATCTAAATAAACCTTGGGTAAACGATAATCATGTTGGCGGATCTGAACGTTAAAGTGACTCGCTAGACGGGTAGCATAAATACCGCCATGAATTTTGCCCTTGGCTCTGTTAAGGTGCAGACGGCGTGCAATAATGGCCCCAAGGCTAAAGGTGTTATCACCATATAGTGCATGGCGTAAGATGGCGAAGTCAGGAGCACATAGTGCACCAACCTTCTCTCTAGGAATTAAACACTTAGCAATGAATAGAGCAAAATAATGCACAGAAGAAAACTGCAAACTAGTAGCAGTGACACTCGACACGCCTCTCTCATCTCCCACTGACAGAGTACGATAAAAGTCCTCAATCTCTGCAGGCCTAGGCTCTCTTATTTTCCCGTCAGAAGGGATCAAGCATACATCGCAAAAATCAGTGAGTGGCGTCTGACGGGTTTCAGCATATAAATTAAACTACACCTCAGGGGCGTTATTCCTACTCATAAAATGGAAACTTTGCACAAAGGAACTTTTGAGGAGATGGTATTTTTCACACTCAGCTGCGATGAAGTCGGTAAGCCCAGCATTAGCAGGAAATTGTGCGAACTCTTGACGGACCCCGGCTCCAGCCATGAAGGGGTTATGCGGCCATTCGCACGGCCGCACCTCCGCCCTTCTCCGAGTATGGAGGTCATTGTCCGATGATTCCCCAATGACTCCCTTAGAGCTTTTCTTGGAGGCAAACTTCCTAAAGAAACTCGTCTTATTCCTATGAACAAAATTCTGAAAATTTTAGTCCACAATTTTTTGTTTCAACAAAACTTCACAAGATTGATAGCAACTACTCATAAGGAGGCATAAAAGGCTATATTGAGCATTCAAACTACTTAGAACTCTAAGAATTCAACATGCAAGCTGATCTACAGCAGCACCAATAGTAGCTAATTATTCAAAATATAATCCAATAAAGCCAAAACTAATTGGAGCAATAGAGGAGTCACATACCAAGTATCAATCCCCCAAAATAGTTTTGGAAACGGAGCTTCGAGCAAAGAGATCGAAATCCGGGGGTTTGAGAGCAAGAACACGAGAGAGAGAGAGAGCAATGGTGATTTTTTTCTGGAGGTAGGTGATGACATGGGATAAAGAGATAAGTGAGGGGCCCACGTGGGGACCACAATCCACCAGGGTGCGCCTGGGGCTGCTGGCACGCCCAGGTGGGTTGTGCCCACCTGGTGCACCCCCTCTGATGTTATTTGTACTAAAAATTCAGAAAAAAATCATATTAAATTTTCAGGGCATTTTGAGAACTTTTATTTTTGGGTCATTTTTTTATTGAACGAGAAACTCAGAAAACAGACAAAACATGACATTTTATTTTATTTAACTAAGAAAAACAGAAAATAAAAGTTGGGAGCAGAAGGTTGTGCTTACTAAATTCATCAACTTCATACCTCTAAAAAATGATCCATTAATAAGGTTGATCAAGTCTTATTAACAACCATCTTCGATTAGCATGAAACCGAAGAACTTTCGTAAAACACTAAGTTACCTCAACAGGGATATGCATGTCCCCAACAATAAGCATTTCATATTTCTTTTTGGCAGTAGGTAAAGGTAGTTGAAAATTTTCAATAGTGAGTGTCGGAGATTTTCAATAACATTAATACCATTCACTTGGAATTGTTTCTTCTAAAAGTGCACCGCAATTTCATTACCATTGATATGAAAAGTGACCTTGCTTTTATTGCAATCAATAACAACCCCTGCAGTATTCAAAAAGGGTCTACCAAGGATAGTCGACATATTGTCGTCCTCGGGTATCTCAAGTATAACAAAGTCAGTTAAGATAGTAACATTTGCAAAAACAACGGGCACATCCTCACAAATACCGATAGGTATGGCAGTTGATTTGTCAGCCATTTGCAAAGATAGTTCAGTAGGTGTGAGTTTATTCAAATCAAGTCTTTTATATAAGGAGAAAGGCATAACACTAACACCAGCTCCCATATCACACAAAGCAGTTTTGACATAATTTCTTTTTATGGAGCAAGGTATAGTTGGTATTCCTGGATCTCCAAGTTTTTTAGTTACTCCATCCTTAAAAGAATAATTAGCAAGCATGGTGGAGATTTCAGCTTCAGGTATTTTTCTATTATTAGTGATGATTTCTTTCATGTATTTTGCATAAGGGGCCATCTTTAAAATATCAGCCAAGCGAGTGCGCAAAAAGACTGGCCTAAGCATTTCAGCAAAGCGTTCAAATTCTTCATCATCTTTTTTCTTAGTTGATTTAGGTGGAAAGGGCATGGGTTTTTGAACCCATGGTTCTCTTTCTCTTCCATGCTTTCTAGCAACAAAGTCTCTTTTATCATATCTTTTATTTTTCGGTTGTGGGTTATCAAGATCAACAGTTGGTTCTATTTCAACATCATTATCTGGTTGTTTATCATTGTCTGGTTGAGTGTCTTCATGAACATCATCATTATCTTTTTCATTATCACTAGGTGAATGTTCATTACCAGATTGAGTTTCAGAATCAGAAATAGAAACATCATTATTATTATCAGGAGGTTTTTGTATTTCAGGTTCACTAGAGGTATGCAAACTCCTATCATTTTTCTTTTTCTTCTTCCTTCTAGAAGGACTAGGTGCATCAGTATTAATTCTTTGAGAGTCTTGTTCAATTCTTTTAGGGTGTCCCTCAGGATAAAGTGGTTCCTGAGTCATTCTACCTCCTCTAGTCACTACTCTTATAGCATGATCATTCATATTATTATTCATTTCATCAAGCAACTCTCTTTGAGATTTAGCAACTTGTTCTAGTTGATTTTGAACCATAGAGGCATGTTTTCCTACACCTCTAACATCATTGGAGATTCTAAATAACAAGTCACTCAAGCGAGCAATCATATTGGAATTATATTTCAATTGTTTCATAACATTTTCATTGAAGTGATCGTGTTTTCTAATGTAGTTGTCGAACTCATAAAGGCATTGACTAGGATGTTTATTGTAAGGGATGTCACTTTCATAAAATTTCATTAAAGAGTTTACCTCTACCACCTTTGGTGGTGATGTGTCAAGCCCACGTATTTCTCCAATAGAAGGTAAATTTTTAACATCCTCTGCTTTAATACCTTTTTCCTTCATACTTTTCTTTGCCTCCTGCATATCTTCGGGATTGAGATATAAGATACCCCTCTTCTTCGGAGTGGGTTTAGGCGGTGGTTTAGGAAGAGTCCAATCATCATAATTTTTCAGTATATTATTCAATAATTCCTCAACTTGTTCAACAGTTCGTTCCCTGAAAACACAACCAACACAACTATCTAGGAAGTCCCTAGAAGCATCGATTAGTCCATTATAGAAGATATCAAGTATTTCATTTTTCTTAAGAGGATGATCAGGAAAAACATTAAGCAATTGGAGAAGCCTCCCCCAAGCTTGTGGGAGACTCTCTTCTTCCATTTGCACAAAGTTAAATATTTCCTGTAAGGCAGCTTGTTTCTTATGAGCAGGAAATATTTTTCAGAGAAATAATAAATCATATCTTGGGGACTATGCACACAACCAGGAGCAAGAGTATCGTACCATATCTTAGCATCACCCTTTAATGAGAATGGAAATAATTTGAGAATATAGTAGTAGCGAATCTGCTCATCATGAGCAAAAAGGGTGGCTATATCATTTAATTTAGTAAGGTGTGCCACAACAGTTTCAGTTTCATAACCATGGAAAGGATTAGATTCAACCAAAGTAATTAACTCTGGGTCGACAGAGAATTCATAATCCTTATCATCAACAAAGATAGGTGAAATAGCAAACTTAGGATCACATTTCATTCTAGCATTCAAAGATTTTTTTTCAGTTTGCATAATAATTTCTTAGGATCATCTCTATCATTGCAAGCAAGAAAATCTCTAGCTGTCTCCTCATCCATAACATAACCCTCAGGTATCTTAGGCAATTCATATCTAGGAGAGCTAGGCCTAATAGGTGTTTCAAGATTTTCAGTTTCAAGTACTTCATCAGTTTCAATAATTTCATCAGTTTCAGCATTCTCAATATCTTTAGCACTAGCAATTTGTTCATCAAGAAATTCACCTAGTGGCGTATTATCATCAAGCAAGGTACTAACATCATCATGAGTATCATTCATAGCAGAAGTAGCATCATCAACAACTTGCGATATATCAGGATTAACAGCAGGTGGTGGTGTTGCAAGTCTACTCAAAATAGAGGGTGAAGCAAGTGCAGAGCTAGATGGCAGTTCCTTACCTCCCCTCGTCATAGAGGAAAAAATCTTAGTCTTGGTATCCTTCAGATTCTTCATAGTGATAAATAGATAATAATCCCAAGTGACTCAACAAATATAGCTATGCTCCCCGGCAACAGCGCCAAAAACAGGTCTTGATAACCCACAAGTATAGGGGATCGCAACAGTTTTCGAGGATAGAGTATTCAACCCAAATTTATAGATTCGACACAAGGGGAGCCAAAGAATATTTGTATGTGTTAGCAGTTGTGTTGTAGATTCAACCACACCTGGAGATTAATTATCTGCAGCAATATGATCAGTAGCACAGTAACATGATAGTTTTGATAGCAGTGATGATAGTAGCAGTAACCGTAACAGTGATAGCAATGATTTTTGTAGCAAGTGTAACAGTAGCAGCAGCAGTAGTAACTTAGCAAGAACAATATGTGGGAAATTCATAGGCATTGGATCAGTGAGTTCATTGGATGATATTCATCATATAACAGTCATAACCTAGGGCGATACAAAACTAGCTCCAGTTCATAAATATAATGTAGGCATGTATTCCGTAAATAGTCATACGTTCTTATGGAAAGAACTTGCATGACATCTTTTGTCCTACCCTCCCGTGGCAGCGGGGTCCATAAGGAAACTAAGGATATTAAGGCCTCCTTTTAATAGAGAACCGGAACAAAGCATTAACACATAGTGAATACATGAACTCCTCAAACTACGGTCATCACCGGAAAGTATCTCGACTATTGTCACTCCGGGGTTTACGGATCATAACACGTAATAGGTGAATATGACTTGCAAGATCGGATCTAGAACATAGATATAATGGTGAAAACATAAACGGTTCAGATCTGAAATCATGGCACCCGGGCCCAAAGTGACAAGCATTAAGCATGGAAAAAGTCATAACAACATCAATCTCAGAACATAATGGATACTAGGGATCAAGCCCTAACAAAACTAACTCGATTACATGATGAATCTCATCCAACTCCTCACCGACCAGCGAGCCTACGAAGGAATTACTCACTCCCGGTGGGGAGCATCATGGAATTGGCGATGGAGAAGGGTTGGTGATGATGAAGACCGAAGACCTCCCTCTCCGGAGCCCCAAACGGGTTCCAGATCTAGCCTCCCGATGAAGAACAGGAGGTGGCGGTGGCTCCGTATCATAAAACGCGATAATTCTTTCTCCCTGATTTTTTTCTCCAAATTTAGGTATTTAAGGAGTCGGAGTCAGGGTCTGCGGGGCCACCAGGTGGGCACAACCCACCTGGGCGCGCCTGGAGGGGGGGGGGGGTGCCCTGGTGGGTTGTGCTCACCCAGGGCCCCCCTCCGGTTGTTCTTGGCTCCAGTATTTTTCTTTTATTGTAAAATAAATCTCCAAAAAGTTTTGTTCCATTCCGAGAACTTTTATTTCTGCACAAAAACAACACCATGGTAGTTCTATTGAAAACAATGTCAGTCCGGGTTAGTTTCATTCAAATTAGAGTTCAAAACAAGAGCAAAAGCGTTAGGAAAACAAGATATGATGGAGAGGTATCAGTCATGACATATGTAAAGTAGATATTGATGAAAGAATATGGTTTACTCTTTATTTAGGAGCTACTCCTCCGAGTTGGTTTATAAGTTCTAATACTTATTTCAAGATTTACTTTGACCATCTATTATATATAAAATATAGGAGATGCATGCCACAATAAGTACACCATTGAATTTGATTTTTTGAGAAACCCAAACTTTATTAAATTGAAATAACAGTTACATCGTTTATGGGGATGTGTACAATTTCACTCAAAAGGCTCCTCAAACCAGTCATAAGTCAAAAAAATCTAGCTAATCTAGCAAGCTCATGAGCAACCTTATTAGCTTCTCTGTTACAATGCTCAAACCTAGAAATAGGAAGATCACAAGCAATATAGTAACAATTTACATTGAATTTGCATTTGAAAGAAGCTTCCAATGATATAATTTTTATTACTTTGCTGGACGACACCACAACTCAATATCCATGTTTTTGTGGAGGTCCTAACGATGTGTCGTAGCCTTCCATCACCCCGATGACAATGCAATTTTTTATTGTGTGTTCGGCGGTTGTGCCAGTGTTAGTGGCTTTGACTTCCCCTTCACGTGATAGTTTTTCTACACGGATATGGTGGGTGTGGTGCAGTGTTAGACTTGGATCAAAACTCTTATATGAGGATGTGGCAATGCTGCAACCTATGGGCGTCATTCACATCCTTTGATGGGCATGGTCTTGAAGTTCTTCCATCGTTCCCACTTTTTTTGAAACTTTGATTGGGGGCAGGGCAATTCCCACCTGAATTTTCCTTGTGCCACATTACATCATGATCTTTGAGATCGGTCTTTAACTGATTTGCCGAAAGCGTGAAATAGAAAAGAACATTCACCATACATCATTGGGTGAAAGAGTTTGCTGCCTAAATACTTTGGCATTCCGAGCATCCTATCTTCCATAGAAAAGTGAGTTGTCACAAAGGGTTTTAGTTGAGTTGGAAGCTGAGGGGACAGCTATCCCATCTAGAAGTCTTTGATTTGTCTGAAGGCTAGCATGATGCCCACTTCTTCCTAGACCGAGATGACAATGCTCCATTGGAAGAATAGATAGTTGTGACTCAGGCAGCAGGTGCTACTTCTTGAGCTTGCGTTGGTTTTTCCCTTGAAGAGGAAAGGTGATGCAGCAAAGTAGAGATAAGTATTTCCCTCAGTTTGAGAACCAAGGTATCAATCCAGTAGGAGGAACACACAAGTCACCAATGGTTGCACCTACACAAACAAAAAAAATACTTGCACCCAACGCGATAAAGGGGTTGTCAATCCCTTCACGGTTACTTGCAAGGATGAGATCTGATAGAGATAGGTATAAAAGAAAAATAAAAGTGCAAAACAAAGTAAAAGTAAATAAATTGTAGCAAGGTATTTTTGGAATTTTGGTTTTATAGTCTGAAAATAATATGATAAAAATAGACCTGGGGGCCATAGTTTTCACTAGAGGCTTCTCTCTTGAAAGAACGCATACAGTGGGTAAACAAATTAATGTTGAGCAATTGGTAGAAAAGCGCAAAGTTATGACGATATCTAAGGCAATGATCATGAATATAGGCATCACTTCCATGACAAGTAGACCGACTCCTGCCTTCATCTACTACTATTAATCCACACATCGACCGCTATCCAGCATGCATCTAGTGTATTAAGTTAACAAGAACGGAGTAACGCCTTAAGCAAGATGACATGATGTAGAGGGATAGATCCAATCAATATGGTATCAACCCCATCTTTTTATCTTTAATAGCAACAATACAAATACGTGCCTCGCTACCCGTTCTGTCACTGGGTGAGGACACCGCAAGATTGAACCCAAAACAAAGCACCTCTCCCATTGCAAGATAAATCAATCTAGTTGTTCAAACCAAATCAATAGATCGGAGAGAAATACAAAGCTATCTTAATCATGCATAAAAGAGTTCAGAGAAGTCTCAAATCATATTCATAGATAATCTGATCATAAATCCACAATTCATCGGATCTCAACAAATGCACCACAAAAGAAGATTACATCGAATAGAACTCCAAGAACATCGTGGAGAACATTGTATTGAAGATCAAAGTGAGAGAAGAAGCCATCTAGCTACTAGCTATGGACCCGTAGGTCTGTGGTAAACCACTCACACATCATCGGAAGGGCAGCAAGGTTGATGTAGAGGCCTTCCGTGATCAAATCCCTCTCCAGCAGAGTACCGAAACAGGTCTCCAGATGGGATCTCACGAGTACAGAAACTTGCGGCGGCGGAAAGTATTTTTGGTGTGCCCTCTGGTATACGGGGAATATTTGGGTATTTATGGAGCTGGAATTAGGTTAGGGGAGCCACGAGGGGCCCACAAGCTTGGGGGCGTCCCCCGTAGGGCGCGCCTCCCGAGCTTGTGGCTCCTCCGTGGCCCTTCTGGCCTCCTCCCAAAGCTTCCTAGGTGTCTTCTGGTCCAACAAAAATCGTCAAAAAGTTTCGTTCCATTTGGACTCCGTTTGGTATTGATTTTCTATAAAAGACAAAAACAAGGAAAAAACAGCAACTGGCATTGGGCACTAGGTTAATAGGTTAGTCCCAAAAAATGATATAAAATAGCATAAGAATGCATATAAAACATCCAAGATGGATAATATAATTTCATGGAACAATAAAAAATTATAGATACGTTGGAGACTTATCAGCAGGCTACACAATGGGCAGCCGTCATAGTCAATGATTGTTTTCCATTTGAGGTTTTGGAGGACAATGGGCCTATCCACGTGTAGCAGCTAGCCAATTTTTAATATGTGTGTGGGCACACATGAGGCCAAAATGTGGTCAAGCTCGGGCAATGTCATTTGTGTTGAGGTGCCCTTCATGGAGAAAGATCCACTGCCTAGGATCATTCTAACATTGAGCCCCCTCTAGTAAGACTACTTGCAACAAGCGCACATGCAAAGAGCAAAGCTCGCTGGCCACAGCCACAGTCAGCCGGCTATGCAAGGATTGGTTTATGCCCCCATGACAAATCTCTCATACGGGAGTGTGCTATTTTTGGTGGTGTGCGTAAATGGCTGGGAAAGTTAATTCGTTCCTGAGGTGAAAATCTATGAGCTAGCTATAACAGTTCATGTGACGACATATGAGGCATTGTTTCATAGTTTTGGACACGTCACCTTCATCGGCGGCAAATGACATTTTTGGGGACAAGCTTATGGGGGCTTTATCAACGAGAGTTGATGGAGTATTAGAAACAGGGGCACCCTTAATACTTGGTAAATAAGCCTCATTGGAAATAAACATTTCCTCCTAGGAACATGGGATGGGATATAATTACCAAATGTTTACTGTGGTCACACTGAAATACACAAGAATACATATCATCCATAGTCACACTAGCCATAGAAGAGCACCAAGAAGACGGATGACGCAAGTAGTGGTAGAATCGGGGGCTGGAGCCCCAAGCATAGGGGACATGCGTTGGAAGGGCATGCGGCCCTTGCAGAATACTCCACCAATCTTAATGTGTCATGAATATTCAGTTCCATCAGATTCAAAACAAAAGTTTAATATTGACATAAAAACGATAATACTTCAAGCATACTAATAAAGTAACCATGTCTTCTCAAAATATTATGGCTAAAGAAAGTTATCCCTACAAAATCATATAATCTTGTCATGCTCTATCTTCATAACACAAAGTATTTATCATGCACAACCCTGATGACAAGCCAAGCAATTGGTTCATACTTTTAACGCTCTCAAACTTTTTCAACTGTCACACAATACATGAGCGTGAGCCATGGATATATCACTATAGTTGGAATAGAATATGATGGTGGAGGTTGTGTGGAGAAGACAAAAAAGGAAAAGTCTCACATTGACGAGTGATAACCCACAAGTATAGGGGATCAGTTGTAGCCTTTCTCGATAAATAAGAGTGTCGAACCCAACGAGGAGCTAAAGGTAGAACAAATATTCCCTCAAGTTCTATCGACCACCGATACAACTCTACGCACACTTTACGTTTGCTTTACCTAGAACAAGTATGAAACTAGAAGTACTTTTTAGGTGTGATAGGATAGGTTTGCAAGATAACAAAGAACACGTAAATAAAAACTAGGGGTTGTTTAGATAAAGAAACAACTAAGTTAATTTTAGTAGAGAGCTTTTTGTCACAAGAAAGTTATTTGTCCCTAGGCAATCGATAACTAGACCGGTAATGATTATTGCAATTTTATATGAGGGAGAGGCATAAGCTAACATACTTTCTCTACTTGGATCATATGCACTTATGATTGGAACTCTAGCAAACATCCGTAACTACTAAAGATCATTAAGGTAAAACCCAACCATAGCATTATAAGGTATCAAGTCCTCTTTACTCCCATACGCAAACAACCTACTTACTCGGGTCTGTGTTTCTATCACTCACGCCACCCACCATAAGCAAATCATGAGCATATTGCAAACCCTACAGTGGAGATCCCTCACGCTTGCGCGACACGGAGATCACCATAGGATAGCACCAATAATAAAACATGCAACTCAAACCAATCATGATCATGAATCAACCCATAGGACAAAACGGATCTACTCAAACATCATAAGATAGCCATACATCATTGGGCAATAATATGTAGCTTTGAGCACCAATTTTAAGTAGAGATTACAGCGGGTAAAAGAGAGGTTACACCGCTGCATAGAGGGGGAGAGAGTTGGTGATGACGGCGGCGAAGTTGTTGGTGTAGATCGCCGTCACGATGATGGCCCCGGCGGCGTTCCAGTGCCACCGAGAGAGAGGGGGAGAGAGCCCCCTCCTTCTTCTTCTTCCTTGACATTCCCCCTAGATGGGAGAAGGGTATCCCCTCTGGTCCATGGCCTCTATGGCGGCGGAGGGGCGGGAGCCCCTCCGAGATTGGATTTCTCTCTGTTTCCTTCTGTTTCGGCGCTCCCCGATTCTGGTCTTTCACCGTTTCTTAAATTCCCGGAGATCCGTAACTCCGATTGGGCTGAAATTTTAACACGATTTTTATCCGGATATTAGCTTTCTTGCGCTGAAAGAAGGGAACCAACCGCCTTACGGGGTGGCCACAAGGGTCCCAGGCGCACCCTACCCTTTGGGCGCGCCCTCCACCCTTGCCGCCGCCTCGGGCATCGTCTCACATTGATTCCAATTCCCAAAAATCACATATATTCCAAAAAAAATCTTCGTAAGTTTTTATCGCGTTTGGACTTTGGTTGGTATGGGTATTCTGCAAAACAAAAAATATGCAACAAACAGGAACTGGCACTGGGCACTGGATCAATATGTTAGTCCCAAAAATAATATAAAAAGTTCCCAAAAGTATATGAAAGTTGTAGAATATTGACATGAAACAATCAAAAATTATAGATACGACGGAGACATATCAGTATCCCCAAGCTTAATTCCTGCTCGTCCTTGAGTATGTAAATGATAAAAAAGATAATTTTTGATGTGGAATGCTGCCTAGCATAATCTTGATCATATAATCTAATCATGGCATGAATATTAAGACACGAGTGATTCAAAGCAATAGTCTATCATTTGACATTAAGACAATAATACTTCAAGCATATTAATAAAGCAATTATGTCTTCTCAAAATAACATGGCCAAAGAAAGTTATCCCGACAAAATCATATAGTCTGGCTATGCTCCATCTTCACCACACAAAGTATTTCATCATGCACAACCCCGATGACAAGCCAAGCAATTGTTTCATACTTTTAATGTTCTCAAGCCTTTTCAAATTTCACGCAATACATGAGCGTGAGCCATGGATATAGCACTATAGGTGGCATAGAATATGATGGTGGAGGTTGTGTGGAGAAGACAAAAAGAAGAAAGTCTCACATCAACTAGGCAAATTAATGGGCTATGGAGATGCCCATCAATCGATATCGATGCAAGTGAGTAGGGATTGCCATGCAACGGATGCACTAGAGCTATAAGTGTATGAAAGCTCAAACTGAAAACTAAGTGGGTGTGCATCCAACTTGCTTGCTCATGAAGACCTCGGGCATTTGAGGAAGCCCATCATCGGAATATACAAGCCAAGTTCTATAATGAAAATTCCCACTAGTATATGAAAGTGATAACTCAAGAGACTCTCTATATGAAGAACATGGTGCTACTCTGAAGCACAAGTGTGGAAAAAGGATAGTAACATTGTTCTTTCTCTCTTTTCTCTCATTTTTATTTTTTTATTTTTTTTTGGTGGGCTTCTTTGGCCTCTTTTTTTATTTGGGCTTCTTTGGCCTCTTTTATTTTTCATAAAGTCCGGAGACTCATCCCAACTTGTGAGGGAATCATAGCTTCCATCATCCTTTCCTCACTGGGACAATGCTCTAATAATGATGATCATCACACTTTTATTTACTTACAACTCAATATTACAACTCGATACTAGAACAAAATATGACTCTATATGAATGCCTCCGGCGCTGTACCGGGATGTGCAAGGACTCAAGAGTGACATGTATAAAAATTATGAACGGTGGCTTAGCCACAAATACTATGTCAACTACATGATCATGCAAAGCAATATGACAATGATGGAACGTGTCATAATAAAACGGAACAGTGGAAAGTTGCATGGCAATATATCTCAGAATGGCTATGGAAATGCCATAATAGGTAGGTATGGTGGCTGTTTTGAGGAAGGTAAAAGGTAGGTGTATGGTACCGGCAAAAATTGCACGGTACTAGAGAGGCTAGCAAAGGTGGAAGGGTGAGAGTGCGTATAATCCATGGACTCAACATTAGTCATAAAGAACTCACATACTTATTGCAAAAATCTATTAGTTATCAAAACGAAGTACTACGCGCATGCTCCTAGTGGGATAGATTGGTAGGAAAAGACCATCGCTCGTCCATGACCACCACCAATAAGGAAGACAATCAATAAATAAATCATGCTTCGAGTTCATCACATAACGGTTCACCATACGTGCATGCTACGGGAATCACAAACTTTAACACAAGTATTTCTATAATCCACAATTACTCACTAGCATGACTCTAATATCACCATCTTTATATCTCAAAACAATCATAAGGAATCAAACTTCACATAGTATTCAATGCACTTTATATGAAAGTTTTTATTATATCCCTCTTGGATGCCTATCATATTAGGACTAAATTTATAACCAAAGCAAATTACCATGCTGTTTAGAAAGACTCTCAAAATAATATAAGTGAAGCATGAGAGTTCAATAATTTCTATAAAATAAAACCACTGCCATGCTCTAAAAAGATATAAGTGAAGCACTAGAGCAAAATTGCCTAGCTCAAAAGATATAAGTGAAGCACATAGAGTATTCTAATAAATCACGATTCATGCGTGTCCCTCTCAAAAGGTGTGTACAGCAAGGATGATTCTGGCAAACTAAAAAGCAAAGAATCATATCATACAAGACGCTCCAAGCAAAATACATATCATGTGGTGAATAAAAATATAGCCTCAAGTAAATTTACCGATAGACGAAGACGAAAGAGGGGATGCCTTCCGGGGCATCCCCAAGCTTAGGCTCTTAGTTGTTCTTGAATATTACCTTGGGGTGCCTTGGGCATCCCCAATCTTAGGCTCTTGCCACTCCTTATTCCATAGTCCATCAAATCTTTACCCAAAACATGGAAACTTCACAACACAAAACTCAACAGAAAACTCGTGAGATCCGTTAGTACAAGAAAATAAAATCACCACTTTTGGTACTGTTGTGAACTCATTCTTTATTTATATTGGTGTAATATCTACTTTATTACAACTTCTCCATGGTTCATACCCCCCGATACTACCCATAGATTCATCAAAATAAGCAAACAAGACAAAGAAAACAGAATCTGTCAAAAATAGAACAGTCTGCGAAGATCCGAATCGTTCTAATACTTTTGTAACTCCAAATTTTTTGAAACAATAGAAAAACAGAGGAAATTTGTATATCAATCTCGTGTAAAAAATTCAGGGTTTTTCATTACTCCAGTGAATTATTAAAATTCTGTGACTGGACGCAAAAGTTTCTGTTTTTCAGCAAGATGAAATCAACTATCACCGTAAGCCATCCCAAAGGTCTTACTTGGCAAAAACACTAATTAAAACACCAAAACACATCTAACCAGAGGCTAGATGAAAAATTTATTGAAAAACAGCACAAAAAAGGTAGAAACAAAAATAAAATTGGGTTGCCTCCCAACAAGCGCTATTGTTTAACGCCCTTAGCTAGGCATAAAAAAAACACATAGATCTAGGTATTGTCATCTTTGGTATGCAATCCATAAGTAGCTCTCATAATAGATTCATATGGCAATTTAATTTTATTTCTAGGAAAGTGTTCCATGCCCTTCCTTAACGGAAATTGAAATCTAATGTTTCCTTCTTTCATATCAATAATTGCACCAATCGTTCTAAGAAAAGGTCTACCAAGAATAATAGGACATATAGGATTGCAATCTATATCAAGAACAATGAAATCTACGGGCACATAATTCCTATTTGAAACAATAAGAACATCATTAATCCTTCCCATAGGTTTCTTAATAGTGGAATCCGCAAGATGCAAATTTAAAGAACAATCATCCAATTCGCGGAAACCTAACACATCACATAAAGTTTTAGGAATTGTGGAAACGCTAGCACCCAAACCACAAAAAGCACGACACTCATAATCTTTTATTTTAATCTTAATAGTAGGTTCCCACTCATCATAAAGTTTTCTAGGGATAGAAACTTCCAATTCAAGATTTTCTTCAAAAGATTTCATCAAAGCATCAACAATATGTTTAGTAAAAGCTTTATTTTGATTATAAGCATGAGGAGAAGTCAACATGGATTGCAACAAGGAAATACAATCTATTAAAGAACAATTATCATAATTAAAGTCCTTGAAATCCAAAAGAGTGGGTTCATTGCTACTTAAAGTTTTGACCTCTCCAATCCCACTTTTATCAATTTTTGCATCAAGATCTGTAAACTCCGAATCATTGGGACGCCTTCTAACTAAAGTTGACTCATCTACAGTCCCATCTTTATCAAGATTTATTTTAGAAAACAAAGATTCAATAGGAGTCACATCAATCACTTTAAGATCTTCATCATTATTTTCACAAAACTCCGGTTTAGCGGCCATCTTATTTACCAAGGTGGTTTGTTTATCAGAAATTTGGCCAACTAAATTTTCAAGATGAGCAAATTGAGATTTAAGACCATAGAATTCCTTAGACATATCATCAAGTTCTTTATTCATATATTCCATAAAAATTTTCTGCTCCTTGAGTTCGTTTCTAAAGAAATTATTATGCTCAAATTGTAGGGACATGAAGTTCCTAGTATTATTTTCAATTTCTTCCAATTTCCTATAGTAAGGATCAAAGTTCTTGGGTTGAGCCATCGTGACAAAGCAAGCAATCTAACACACAAGCAAACAAAAAGCAAATAAAAAAGACGAACAGAAGAAGGGCGAATAAAAAGACAAATCTTTTCAAAATCATTTTAGAAGTGGGGGAGAGGAAAACGAGAGGCAAATGGCGAATAATGTAATGCAAGAGATGAGAGTTTATGATGGGTACTTGGTATGTCTTGACTTGACGTAGATCTCCCTGGCAACATCGCCAAAAAAAGGTCTTGATAACCCACAAGTATAGGGGATCAGTTGTAGCCTTTCTCGATAAATAAGATTGTCGAACCCAACGAGGAGCTAAAGGTAGAACAAATATTCCCTCAAGTTCTATCGACCACCGATACAACTCTACGCACGCTTTACGTTTGCTTTACCTAGAACAAGTGTGAAACTAGAAGTACTTTTTAGGTGTGATAGGATAGGTTTGCAAGATAACAAAGAACACGTAAATAAAAACTAGGGGCTGTTTAGATAAAGAAACAACTAAGTTAATTTTAGTAGAGAGATTTTTGTCACAAGAAAGTTATTTGTCCCTAGGCAATCGATAACTAGACCGGTAATCATTATTGCAATTTTATATGAGGGAGAGGCATAAGCTAACATACTTTCTCTACTTGGTTCATATGCACTTATGATTGGAACTCTAGCAAACATCCGTAACTACTAAAGATCATTAAGGTAAAACCCAACCATAGCATTATAAGGTATCAAGTCCTCTTTACTCCCATACGCAAACAACCTACTTACTCGGGTCTGTGTTTCTATCACTCACGCCACCCACCATAAGCAAATCATGAGCATATTGCAAACCCTACAGCGGGGATCCCTCACACTTGCGCGACACGGAGAGCATCATAGGACAACACCAATAATAAAACATGCAACTCAAACAAATCATGATCATCAATCAACCCATAGGACAAAACGGATCTACTCAAACATCATAAGATAGCCATACATCATTGGGAAACAATATGTAGCGTTGAGCACCAAGTTTAAGTAGAGATTACAGCGGGTAAAAGAGAGGTTACACCGCTGCATAGAGGGGGAGAGAGTTGGTGATGACGGCGGCGAAGTTGTTGGTGTAGATCGCCGTCACGATGATGGCCCCGGCGGCGTTCCGGCGCCACCGGGAGAGAGGGGGAGAGAGGCCCCTCCTTCTTCTTCTTCCTTGACCTTCCCCCTAGATGGGAGAAGGGTTTCCCCTCTGGTACATGGCCTCCATGGTGGCGGAGGGGCGGGAGCCCCTCCGAGATTGGATCTCTCTCTCTGTTTCCTTCTGTTTCTACGCTCCCCGATTATGGCCCTTCACCGTTTCTTAAATTCCCGGAGATCCGTAACTCCGATTGGGCTGAAATTCTAAGAAGATTTTTATCCAGATATTAGATTTCTTGTGGCGAAAGAAGCGCACGAACCGCCTTACGGGGTGGCCACAAGGGTCCCAGGCGCGCCATATGACCTGTGGCGCGCCCTCCACCCTTGCTGCCGCCTCGGGCATCGTCTCGCATTGATTCCAATTCCCCAAAATCACATATATTCCCAAAAAAAAATCTTCGTAAGTTTTTATCGCGTTTGGACTTTGTTTGGTATGGATATTCTGTGAAACAAAAAACATGCAACAAACAGGAACTGGCACTGGGCACTGGATCAATATGTTAGTCCAAAAATAATATAAAAAGTTGCCAAAATTATATGAAAGTTGTAGAATATTGGCATGAAACAATAAAAAATTATAGATACGATGGAGACGTATCAACGAGGCTAATCAATGGGCTATGGAGATGCCCATCAATTGATGTCAAATGCAAGGAGTAGGAATTGTCGTGCAATGGATGCACTAGAGCTATAAGTGTATGAAAGCTCAAAAGAAAACTAAGTTGGTGTGCATCCAACTCGCTTGCTTATGAAGACCTAGGGAAATTTGAGGAAGCCCATCATTGGAATATACAAGCCAAGTTCTATAATGAAAAATTCCCACTAGTAATATGTGAAAGTGACAAAATAGGAGACTCTCTATCATGAAGAACATGGTGCTACTTTCTAGCACAAGTGTGGAAAATTATAGTAACATTGTCCCTTCTCTCTTTTTCTCTCATTTTTTTCTTTTTTTTCTTTTATTATTATTTTGGGCTCTTTGGCCTCTCTTTTTTATATATTTTGGGCTCTTTGGCCTCTTTTTTATTTTAAGTCCGGAGTCTCATCCCGACTTGTGGGGGAATCATAGTCTCCATCATCCTTTCCTCACATGGGACAATGCTCTAATAATGATGATCATCACACTTTTATTTAATTACAACTCAAGAATTACAACTCGATACTAGAACAAAAATATGACTCTATATGAATGCCTCCGGCAGTGTACCGGGATGTGCAATGATCTAGCGTCACATGTATAAAAAATATGAACGGTGGCCAAGCCACAAATACTATGCCAACTATATGATCATGCAAAGAAATATGACAATGATGGTATGTGTCATAATAAAACTGAATGGTGGAAATTGCATGGCAATATATCTCGGAATGGCTATGGAAATGCCATAATATGTAGGTATGGTCACTGGTACGCGTCGGTGCTATACAAACGGTTTTTAACCCCTTTCCGCGACGGCATTTGGAACCGTCGCCAAGTGAGTGTGGGCGATAGGGGGGGTCCTTCCCACACGACCCAGAAACCGTCGGGGATAGGGAGCCAAGATGCATATACAGTACTCATACTCGTTTGTGCTCGCATTGCCATCGCAGTCGGTATTCCGTTGTGCTACGTTTACGATGCGCGGCCCATCACAAACGATTCACTATTATAGAACGTGTATGATAAGCATACAATCACACACATTCACTTTTCCCAAACCATATGCGATAACTAATTAAGAAGATTAGCTAATCGTCGTACGAGTGTCGGACAGGATTATGAAACGTCGGACCATCGTAACATCGTCGTACATGACAACTATCGCACACGCTATTCTGTGGTGCAACGTTTACGATGCATACTTCATCAAAAACAGTTCATGGTTGCGAATCATGTACGATAAGGCAACTATCACAAACGTTTAGTTTGCCCACACCGTTTGTGATATTGTATGACATCGCCCACGCTTTGCAAACGGCAACTGTGTGCATGCTTGCACACGTTTCCTCTCTGTGAACCGTGTCGGATTATGGTGTATATCGCAAACGTTTGTGTTTTACCAACCGTGTGTGCCGTAACGACCTGGAGAGCATAATTTCAACGTAATTTAATTGCTGCTAGTTCAAATTATACCGGATTTGAATTTGAATTTGAATTTGAATGTATGCTATAGCTTTATTCATATCCATCAGGTTCAAACAACCAATGCATTATTCGATTCATAGGTACATATGTTCAAGAATTACATAAGAACCAAATAAAGAATGATGAACCACAGTTGTATACTTGTACTATTAAAGACGGTAAAGAAAGAGGCGAAATACATTCTGGTTGCTGAACAAGGTGAAGCGGAATGCCCATATTGTGCCCTCCGCCATGCAGAAGGCACGCACGACTCTAGTCCAACCCTTTGTGATGGCCGACCGCCCATCCTTCACGGTCTTCATGAAAACATCTAGATAATCATCGTGTTCTGGTAGAAATACTTTAACCTTTGCATGCCCACCAATCATGTAGTTTGAGAGGCAATCTTGAGTAAACTGCTTTGGGAACCACTGCAAAGGAAAAAGATTCAGACATTGTCATTTAACACAACTCATTATGGGCAGTAAAAAGAAGGCTGCAGAGTTCTTACTTACCATCCTGCAGTTCATTGTTGTCTTGGATAAAGTGTAAACAAATAGTTTAATTGCCATCTTTTGACCTATTTTACTAACAATCTTTATCAGCTTCCTCACTTGATGCTGGTTCATCGATATCTCATTTCCCCATACGCAGAAAGGGTCGAAGCGCAGATCTTTACCAATGACATATGTACCTAAAAGCACCAAGTTAATATTGGAAGCTAAACAACAATTGCACAATGGTGTAGTACAACACTCTTTTATAATATCTTATAACATCCAATATACTCACATATTAGATGAATTAACATCTTATATTATGGGCCGGAAGGAGTTTATTGCATTCTTACAAATTATCGGATGATTAACTACAGCTGTATCCATGGGTTAGAGTTAGTTTGAGCTAGTTCGGGCTCAAATAGCCCTAAAGTATATCCAAACATGAGGGCTAGTTTGAGCTAGTTGCATCTAACCCACCCAAAAAAACTATCCAACCCAAGAGGTGCTAATTGGAGCTAGTTCTCCTAGTGCATTTATTGTCAATCTAACCCTGTCATCCAGACACCTCTTTGGATGGAGTTAGTTCAGGCCTTCAGGGTTAGTCATGAGCTAGAAACTAACTCTAACCTCTAGCTAAGTTGAGTATCCAAACAGGGTTGTGTTGTTGTTGTTGTTGTTGTTGTTGTTGTTGTTGTTGTTGTTGTTGTTGTTGTTGTTGTTGTTGTTGTTGTTGTTGTTGTTGTTGTTGTTGTTGTTGTTGTTGTTGTTGTTGTTGTTGTTGTTGTTGTTGTTGTTGTTGTTGTTGTTGTTGTTGTTGTTGTTGTTTGCTGCTGCTGCTCTTCTACGTATATCTAGACATCATCAGAACATTAAGGTAACACTCTTCCTTGTTGCTATGTAGCCTAGGATTGCATATTTAGACATTAAGTACAGTGCATGTTGCTATGTAGCCTCAGATATATTACATATGGCCCTAGTTAACCGAACGATAAATGGGTTACAGATATATTCAGTTAAAAGTCCGATTCACCGATTAGTCCCTTATCAGCCCCGCCTATATGGTACCAGCTACCGACATCCTGAACAGTGAGTATATATAAGCCATGGGATGAAACTAACCTCGATGGAAAACAGCAGTCGTTCCAAAAATTGTCCTGTGTAGGTACATCGAGAGGCATGTTAAGCACAACAGGCTAAACATCAACCAAAATTATCCATGGCAGACAAAATAATCTCCAAAAGATAGCTTCAGTGTGTAGGTTTAAGCATGCTAGTAAAGCAAAACAAGTGGAAAGGTGTGTTAACTGCAACAGGCCTAACATTTAACAACAAGCAAACATAGTCATTCAAACTGGTATTGTGCCGGTCTAAGTACACTGGTTATTGTTAAATAAAAATGAAAAGGCGTGTTAACGACAAGATGCAGCAACCAAATGTAGTCATTCATAGTGGTATTGTTGAAACTGGTACTGATGAAATTGAACTGCACAGTTCATACTTGCACATATAGAACATCATGTTGTGAATAACTAGAATAAACAAGGCATACTACGAACAACCAAAGATAGCATTTGAAACTGGACATATGCTAACTACAAACAACTGAACAATCAAAGAACTTTAAAAGAGGCATATGCTAGCTATAACAGGCTTAACATCAAGCAAATATATGCATTCCTATCGGTATGTTTAAAACTGGATTGATGAAATGTACTGCACAGTAAATAATTGCACATATAGAGCATCACATTGTGAACAACTGAAATAAACAAGGCATACTGCAAACAACCAAATATAGCAATTAGAACTGGACATATTCTCACTACACTACAAAAGGGACTCGACAAAACAAATCATGGGTTTCCCCCTGTGAAGAGGCACGGCAAAACAAATCATGGGTTTCCTCACTTGTCACAGATGGGCTCGTTCCCGTGGGAAGAGCACGGACCCTGGATGCGCTCCATGTTGTCGCAGATGGGCTCCTTCCCCTTGGAAGAGCACGGCTATAGGGTGCCCTCCCTGATGTCGCAGACGGGCTCTTTCCCCTTGGAAGAGCAGATGGGCTCTTTCCCCTTGGAAGAGTCGGAGAGGGTGCCCTCCTCATGGTCGCCGTCGATGAGGTCTGACTTGGAAGCTGCGGATCCCAAGCCAGCATTGCAGAACGTGTCCTTCAGAAATGACAAAAGGGGCTCGATGGCAATGTAGGATGGCAAATTCTTGACAGCGAGCCAGAGGAGATCAGCAGCGGGGCCATGGATGAGATCGACGGCGGTTGAACCCGAGGGGATGGGGTTGGGCCACTTAACCTATGACATAGCCCGCCTCAGGCTGTCGCTGTCGACGACCTCGATGTCGTAGCCGGCGTCGGCGACATACCCGCATACTCTAGCCCGCTAATTGAGTGCCTGAGGCCAGTAATGGTCGTCAGCTTCCTCGGCGACATCGGGCGAAGAGACCGCGATACACCTATTTTGGGATAGTCGCTCCTCGAGCTCCATGGGAAGCGTAGCCGGGCTTAGGCTGCGACGCTCTGGAGTGGGGGATGGGGATGGGGATGGGGATCTGTGGGAAAGGTGGCATTTGGTAGGCGTCATCTAAGAAACTCAGGGCGGCCTGGGTATGGAGATCGGTGGGTAAGCTGCACGGGCAAACCGGCAGATGTTGACAATGGAGGCCTTGCGGCGGCGGCGGGGACCTTGCTAGGGTTTCGAGCGAGGGAGGGGGTGTGTGTGTGTGTGTGGAGGGAGGGGGGGTGTGTTTGAGGAAATGACGCGGGTACTGAAAATTTTACTATGCGGGAGTCAAAAGCGGGAGTGAAATGCCGGGGCTATTGAAAATTTTGATGATGGTGCATCGCACATGGTCCGGAGATAACAACCATGTGTTATGAAACAGAAAAACCTTCGAGGCGGGCAGATATTTTCGAGGGATGCAGGCGAGATTGGGAACAAGAAACATCACACACGGTCGAAACACAATAACTGTGTGTTATCAAACAGAAAAAAGCTGCAAGCGGGTAGATATTTTTGAGAGGGGAAGCCTCGTGGAGCCCAATGTACTGTGCGGATGTGTGCGTGACAGGGGCACCGGCGTGGCACACGGTTAGTTTGAGTGAACCGTGTCTGTTGTGTCATCCGACTTGTCTAATGTTCATAAATTTGGCGAAAAATGACGCGGGAGAGGGTCAGAACACGAACACGCTTGCATGTGGACCAAATTTATGTATGAAAAGGGTGGTTTGATGTTCAAATACCAAATGCAAGTTCGATGTGGCACCTATCTCGCAAAGCGCACGGTATTGCTTGCCCCACCTCGTGTCGGCACGAAGGGAATCCTAAGCTATGAATGCATGCCCCCACCCCCCCAACCGAGGTTCACCTAGCAAAGTGCGAAGTAGCTAGCAGCCCCCCCTGTGTCGGCACGAAGGGAATCCTAAGCTATGAATGCATGCCCCCCCCCAACGAGGTTTCACCTAGCAAAGTGCGAAGTAGCAGCCCCCCCCCCCACAGACACACTTTCAGTCGGCGGGCCAGAGAGGCATCTCACCAAGATGGATCGTAAAACGGACCAAGAATAATCCACCTTGGTCGTACAACTTCTCTCTTGTTATTGGTCAAAGTGATGGCCGTCCATGCGATCTCGGAGATGGGCTAGCTCGCCAATAATCACTCAAGTAGCTAGTCCCCGAAGACAACCATCGCATGCGTGTGGCCCAAACATATGTATGGAGAGGTGTGTTTTTTAATACACAATGGAACAACTTTGATGTGGCACCGTGATTTCGAACTAGAAATCCCCACACTGAGTGAGGGTTAGGTTGACGATGCATATGTATGTTATACCACACTTCAAGCCAACGACAGGGATTCATGCATGCATGCGTGCATAGTATATCGCTCAAACTTAATTAGGTCTGAATCTCACCATGACCTATACTACGATAACACGAACCAAAGGAAGAATCCGCCATGGTAACCTATCTTGTTGTCGGTCAAGGTGATCATGGATGTCCACACGGGCCCACGAATATATAGGCTTGTCGCCGATAACCACGCGAGGGAGTGTACCGTTCAAAGACAACCACTGCATGCATATGTATGGAGGTGATGCGTGCATGCATGTTTGAATACCATTTCACAACATTGATGTGGCGCGTGCGTCGAAAATCGTACAGTCCCCACACAGAGCGAGATCGGTTCATGACGTGTCATTGTACTAGCCACTTTGACTCGATGGGAGGGATTCATGCGTACACATGCATGTGTGTGTGCTCAAACTGTATCATGTCATCCCAGAGCATGACCTATATATATACCGTATTACAAGCAAAAAAATAATCCCCTCCTAAGTCAAATTAACCTCTCTCGTTGTCAGGAAAAAAGTAGTGATGGACCAAGCGGGCCCACAGATGGAAAGCATCGATATCTCTGATAACCGCTATAGTGGGTGCGAGAGGACAACCACCATCGCTTTGCATATGGGCCAAACATATGCTGAATACCCAAAATGCACAACTTTGATGTGCCACATGCCTCAAAAACCGTAAAACCCCCACACAAAGCGAGGTTCAGAAGCGTACTACATATGATGGTCCCCTTCCCCCTCTTCGACGCATACTATATGCTCCTACCGTAATACAACCCAAAAAGAATCCTCCTCGATGTTGAAATTAATTAACCTCTCCCGATGTAGGTCAAAGTGATGCATGCATCGACGATGGCCTCGTGGGCCCACAGATGGAAGCGTCACACGTGAGTGTCCTAGCTAGGATAACCACCGCCTGCATGCATGTGGCCCAAAGAGGTGTTGTGTGATGTTTGAATAGCCAATTTCACAACTTTGATGTGGCATGTGCCTCGGAAACCGAAAAGTCCCGACACTGAGTGAGGTGTACTTGTTCACCGACGCGTACGTATATATAGTATATATGCTAGTCCCCTCCCACCTCTTCGACGCGTACTATATACCACCATAACACAAACAAAAAAGATTCTACCTTGCTGGTCAAATTAACCTCACTGGCGGCTGTTCGTCAAAGTGATGGACGATGACCTCGCGGGCCCACAGAAAGCGTCACACGCGAGTATTGAGTGTTGTGTAGGACAACCATCGACTGCATGTGGCCAAAACATGTATGTATGAAAGGGTTATGTAATGTTTTAAATAACGAATTCACGACTCTGATGTGGCACCTGCCTAACAAAACGACCAACCCACACGGTGGCTCACAACTCGTAGTGTATTGCGAGCCACCCGCCACCCCCTAGACGCACACACCCACACACACACCGCGAATCCACCGCAACTACGATGCATGTTAAATTATCCTGTGGTGAACATATGTTACCAAAGGAGGGATGTTTTAATTTTGAAAAAAAACAGAGATCATTAAGACGTTTTAGTACATTAATTGATTGATTTTCTACGGGTATAATGTGCAAAAATCAAATTTGAGCTACATGCACATGTGACAGTGCACCTAAATGGATTGCAAAAACACATGTGTCTCACTGGGTGCATGTTTACTCCCCGTGCAAGAAATTTCAAACATTGAGAATCTTGATTTTTAAATTCTAGTACATCCAAAACTTATTTGAAGTTCATGAAACTTATCGTGTTGTCATATGGACACCAATACAAAGTGGCATTGTACTTTTTTTGTCAAATTTGAGACCATTTTTGATGTAATCTTTATCTAATTACAAACGAGAGATTATTAATAATTGGGAACCAATATCCCAAATGGATTATTTATTCGAACCGTGAGCATTAGACCAACAATGGATACGTGCCATGCTTCGATTAAGCAATAAAGCGGCATCATTAATCATCCAAATAGAAAAACAATATACGTGCCGCCACGCGACCTGTGTCCCGTGTAAGCAGGCGTGAGTTGACGGGACGCATGCGAGCAGTCCGCCGCGCAGGCAGACCGGGAGGCGTGCGTGCAGGTGTGTGAATTGACGGAGGTGTGCTCGCTACGCAGTGTCATCGGGAGGCGTGCGAGTAGCTGTGTGAAACGATGGTAGGCATGCCAGCAGTCCGGTGAGCAGGCTCACCGGGAGGCAAGCCAGCGGTTTGACCGCCGCCCGCCTCTCTCCCACTACTCCCATTACTCCATATTAATGGTGCGCCCGAGCGGCCGCACCCCCCATCCTCGCCACACACACAATCCTCTCTCTCCACTTGCATCCTCGACGCCGCTCTCAGTCCTCAAAGCCGTCAGTGTATGAGGATGCCGCCGAAGCGCCCCATCGGCGGGAGTGGCGACGCCGGGGCTGCTGAAGCACCGGAGCACGGTGTGGAGATGGATACAGAGGTTGCCCTCACCGCCGGCGAGTTATCGCTGCACCCTGACGTCGTCAACGGTGTCGAGCTTCCACAGCAGGAGGCGGAGTTCCACACCGACTCTGGTGATGACTCGGGCGATGACCCCGGCGACGACTCCGACGACCACTCCGGCGATGACTCCGAGGACGACGGACAACTGGTTAGTCATCTATACCCATTTATGTGTCAAATAGATCCTAGGGTTTCTCTGGTTACTCCTGCCCCCCCCCCCCATATTGGTTGCTTGATCCATATGGTTACAATCCATAAGCATTTCTCCTTTGGATTCATCTGTACTAGTTTTCTTAGGGAACTTTTCATCCACTCCAACCTCTTGTGAAGAAGACTACATTTTTCTAGAATGTAATCAAATTCCCATGTTAATCATGTCAGATCGAAGATGGCATGTTAGTGCATTTTACAAATCCTGCAAACCAAATAGGCCTGTAGTAGTGTTCAAATCTGCATGTAGGCACTAACATGTTTTCTTCTTTTGCAGATAAGATTAGGCCCAGTGGTGGATAATGTGATACAATATAACAATCACGTCGAATGCCTAGATCTGCATCTCTCAGAAATTACTTTGAACTCCTACCGAGGGACCTTACCGGAGATTATATTCGCCAGGTTCTTTGTTGTCAGAGCAAGGGGGCTGAAGGTAATGAGGTTTGCCCTACATTTATTTTGCAAAAATGAATGGTTTGTTGATCAGCGCCAGCGCCTGCGGCAGAATGGAATAGGCTCCGAAAATGCTGAATTTCATTTTGGAACTTCAGATGGCAGAGTAATCGGAAGTCATCATGTCAACCCCATACATGACTTCTCAGTGGCTGACCCCTTTGCAAAAATTATGAGGTTTCGAAACCAGACTTAGAAGTGGTAATATTAGTTTGAACCTCTCTGATATCCATGTTCAGTGATCAGCGCGAGCGTTTGCAGCTGATGAGCTGAATATCATTTCTAATATCAGTTTGAACCTTGTAATCTTCGAATTTGAGCCATATAACTCTGGAATTTGAACCTTGTAATATTTCGAGCTTTTGTGGTACAATCGTTGAAATGGCATCGTATGAGACTCGTATATTGGTAGCACTATTTTGACCTTAATATGCAATGGTCTTAGATTTTATTAACCATTCTCGAATCTGTTTACCTTATCGGTCTCACAGCACACTATCTCTATAGCTAACTCGACTGTGATCTTCGACATTATTGCACACAGTTGGTTTCTTCAACTGTGTGCCCTGTAGAGCGCAGAATTAATTATCGCACTCGAGTGTCCATCATCACCCTTCTGTGTAACTTTGACCTCATCACCCACGGGTAAACTTATGACCGAAGTCATTCCACACACTTCGTTTTTACAAAGCTTTTTGCCAATAAACGCCACAATTTGTCCCTCTTCTAGCCGACGCATGGCCAAACTAGCCGGGCGGGAAGCTTGCGCGGTAAACTGCGCGGGAACAGGCTCACCGACGATACATTTGGCACCTCTTCGAGCCCACGTGTGGTCAAACGAAACACGTGCGCTGCGGTGTTGTCAAGCATGCACTGGAATCCTCCGCTATGAATGCCGTGACAAGACGTGACGATTACAGGCTGGCCGTCCCCCATTTATTACAGCGGCCATTTAACCCTTGTGTCTCTTCAACCTTTCGATCGCGCCCCACCATTGCAAGAAGCACACCCACCACGACAAATTCTTAGAGGGTATCCTATGCGGCTGCAATGGCGCTCCGAGCGGCTGCTGATGACGAGCAGCCGTTCACCATGCATGCTGTGGTGGACACCCACGGAAGGTTCATGGAGCTCTCGGTGGTGTACACCAACAACACGGTCTGGGTGGAGCACTCCATCCACATCATGGAGTTGTTTCTTGCTGAGGAGAAATACAAGGTGGTCGGGTTCGACCTTGAGTACACCCGCGCTCGTGCCAGGTCTCGCCCCAAGGTCGCGGTCGCCCAGATGTGCGTGCACAACCACATCCTCGTCTACCACTACTGCCTAGCCACAAGGCCTTGCGAGCATTTCGCCAGGTTTGTCAACAGCCCCCACTACATGTTCGCTACGGTGGACATCACCAACGATGTAAAGGTGCTCGAGAATTCGAGCATCGCCTGCCAGAATCTTGTCGACATCCAGGGCCAATACAAGATCTGGGGCAGCAAGGAGCATGAGAAGGACTCACTGGTTCACCTCGCCAAGGCCATCATCGACCCCTACTACAGAGACATGAAGGATTCCTGCAACAAGGACAAGCATGCCTGGCACTCGGCCTGGATGGAGAAACTCGACAAAGCTCACATCGTGTACGCGGCTAAGGAGGCGTACACGAGCTACGACATGTACAGGTGGATCGTTGACATGAGGAAGTGCCTCCTTCCCCAAAATGACAAGGGATCCAGCCGGAAGCAGAGCAATGGCAAGCGTCGTCGCAACAAGAAGTAGATGATTAGATCCTCGTTTCTCCTAGTTTAGTATGCATGTAATTGCTTACTTTGGTGTTTGGAAATGTTATGTATGTAGTCACTTGTGTAATTGTATGCTTAATTTGGTTATGCAATGCTGTCTTTTTAAGTATATATGTTGATGCTCTGTAGACAGAGCGTAGATGTTGTGCGGACAAAGAAAATCACATCGCACACGGACTAAACAATGGAACCCGTCGGTGATGTTTTCATCAATCACTCACAATTGTATACCAGCAATCGTTTGCTCACAACACACACGGCTTGTTAATAGGAATCGTCTGTGTTGTTACCGGTCTTCCCACACGTTTCCGATTACAGACCTGTTTGCCGCGTATCACACACAACTTGTTAAGTTGAACCATTTCTGTTCTCTTGGCTCAACGCAAATAGTTCATCCGAGTGAACTGTATGCCGTATATCGCACACACCTTCATCTGGCTGCCCATTTCTGTTGTTCCGCCTCATCACAAATAGTTTATCCGAGTGAACTGTATGCCGTATATCGCACACGCCTTCATCTGCCTGCCCATTTCTTTTGTTCTGCCTAATCGCAAACAGTTAATTGAACTCAAACGTATGCCCGGCATCGCACACGGAACTAAAATCTAGACCGTGTTTGATGTATCCTTCATCGCAAATGTTTTGCATCTTTTTCGACGGTTATTTTACATCACCGTTTGCGATTAATGCATCACACACAGTTTCATCAAAGGGTCTCTGATCGTAGTGTCGCGTTAGCAGCATCCTGCAGTAGTGGGTGGTTGTTTTCAGGAAGATATAAGGTGGCTTATGTGTGAAATAGCGTATCATATCACTGGATTCGGATGCACCGACAAAGTTTGCGCCAACTCTCAAGGTGAGAAAGGGCAATGCACGATACCGAAGAGGCAAGCAATGGTGGAAGGGTGAGAGTGCGTATAATCCATGGACTCAAAATTAGTCATAAAGAACTCACATACTTATTGCAAAAGTTTATTAGCCATCAAAGCAAATTACTAACACGCATGCTCCTAGGGGGATAGATTGGTAGGAAAAGACCATCGCTCATCCCCGACCGCCACTCATAAGGAAGACAATCAAAAATAAATCATGCTCCAACTTCATCGCATAACGAGAGATCATACGGGCATGCTTCGGGAATCATAAACCTTAACACAAATATTCTTACTAAACCACAATTACTCACAAGCATGACTCTAGTATCACCATCTTTATATCTCAAAACAAATGCAAGGAATCAAACTTCTCATATATTCAATGATCTTCATGAAAGTTTTTATTATATCCCTGTTGAATACCCATCATATTAGGACTAAATTCATAACCTTAGCAAATTGCCATACTATTTTTAAGACTCTCAAAATAATATAAGTGAAGCATGAGATTTCATCAATTTCTTCAAAATAAAACCACCGCCGTGCTCTAAAAAGATATAAGTGAAGCACTAGAGCAACTACCTAGCTCAAAAGATATAAGTGAAGCACACAGAGTATTCTAATAAATTCACGATTAATGTGTGTCCCTCTCAAAAGGTGTGTACAACAAGGATGATTGTGGTAAACTAAAAATCAAAGACCCATATAATACAAGACGCTCCAAGCAAAACACAAATCATGTAGTGAATAAAAATATAGCCTCAAGTAATATACCGATGGATTGAAGACAAAAGAGGGGATGCCATCCAGGGCATCCCCAACCTTAGATGCTTGGTTGTCCTTGAATATTACCTTGGGGTGCATTGGGCATCCCCAAGCTCAGGCTCTTGTCACTCCTTATTTCTTAGTCCATCGAAACTTCACCCAACACTTGAAAACTTCACAACCCAAAACTCAATAAAAAACTCATGAGATCCGTTAGTATGATAAAACAAATCTCCACTTTTAGGTACTGTTGTCAATTCATTCCAAATTTATATTTGCATTATATCTACTGTATTCTAACTTCTCCATGGCTCATACCCCCCGATACTTGCTACTTCTTGAGCTTGCATTGATTTTTCCTTTGAAGAGGAAAGGGTGAAGCGACAAAGTAGAGATAAGTATTTCCCTCAGTTAAGAACCAAGGTATCAATCCAGTAGGAGGCACAAGCAAGTCTCCAATATATGCACCTGCACAAACTAACAAACAATTGCACACAACATGAAAAAGGGGTTGTCAATCCCTTCACGGTCACAAACAACGTGAAAAAGGGGTATAAAAGATAAGTAAAAGAGGAAAATAAAGTAAATATAAATAAATTGCAGCAAGGTATTTTTGGGTTTTTTGGTTTATAGATCTGAAAATATATGATGGAAAATAGACCCGGGGCCATAGGTTTCACTAGAGGCTTCTCTCTTGAAGAAAACATACGGTGGGTAAACAAATTACTGTTGAGCAATTGATAGAAAAGCGCAAAGTTATGAAGACATCTAAGGCAATGATCATGAATATAGGCATCACGTCCGTGAAAAGTAGACCAAAATGATTCTGCATCTACTACTATTACTACACACATCGACCAACTCCTGCCTGCATCTAGAGTATTAACTTCATAAGAACAGAGTAACGCATTAAGCAAGATGACATGATGTAGAGGGATAAACTCAAGCAATATGATATAAACCCCATCTTTTTATCCTTAATGGCAACAATACAATACGTGCCTTGCTACCCCTTCTGTCACTGGGTGAGGACACTGCAAGATTGAACCCATCACAAAGCACCTCTCCCATTGCAAGAAAAACCAATCTAGTTGGCCAAACCAAATCGATAGATCAGAGAGAAATACAAAGCTATCTCAATCATGCATAAAAGAGTTCATAGAAGACTCAAATAATATTGATAGATAATCTGATCATAAATCCAAAATTCATCGGATCTCAACAAACGCACCGCAAAAGAAGATTACATCGAATAGATCTCCAAGAACATCAAGGAGAACATTGTATTAAAGATCAAAGAGAGAGAAGAAGCCATCTAGCTACTAGCTATGGACCCGTAGGTCTATGGTAAACTACTCACAAATCATCGGAAGGGCAGCAAGCACTACAAAAAAATACACTTCCATGATAATACGTGTTTGTCACAGTAGGTCACGTTTTCTGTCATGCATGTAGATCCATGAAGATTTTATGATAGAATCAAGATAGTCATACCTGTGTTGTCGTAGAAGTGTTGCATGACAATACCAAAATTATCATCACGGAAGTGTTCACTTCCTTGATGATAAATGACGCGTCATAGAAGTGCTTTCGTCAAGGGTAACCGACATGTGGCATCCACCGTAACGGGTCGCCGTTAAGCTACCGGGTCTGGTTTTGGATCCGATAACCCGTTAACAGTAACGACCAATGGTGATTTTCCACGTGTAAAATTCTCATTGGCCAAAGGAAACACGTGTCAGCTCATCATTGGGTCCGATAGGCGCCTATGATATGTCGACACGTGCGACGGCCCAACACTTGCCCATTTAGCTTACAAAGGCTGGCCCATTTGACTTGGTCAAAAGTTAGCGGGCCGGCCCATGAAAAGCTTGTTAACGGTCTGTTCGCATATAGCCCATTTTACGGCCCGGTAACTCACGACCCGTTATGGCGTTCCCAAAATCGGCCCAACAGCATCATGTGGGCCGTCCAGTATAATACCAGCCCGTATCATTTTCGGCCCATGTATGGCCCACGACGTCTTTTGGCCCATACGAGGCCTTTCGTATATTTGGGCCCTTTAGTGGGTCGTGGTGACTCTGGCCCATAATAAACAGTAATTTTCTTTATGCCCAGTAATGGCCCATGATTCACATGGGCCATTTCTAGCCCGTGTTAGCTTTCGGCCTACTGACGGCCCATACATTCTTGGGCTTCTTTCCGGCCCTCGATTACTTCCGGCCCATTACTGGCCTGTTCCCCTAATGGGCCAAATTTGGCCCATGGTTTGAGTCGGCCTGTTTGTGGCCTGTTAACCCGTTGCGCCTTTTCCAGGCCATCCTGTATTCTGGCCCATTAACGACCCATTATGCCTGTGACAGAATTAAGCCTTTGCTGTCTTCCGGCCTGTTAACAACCCGTTGCAGTGCTGGGCCGATACCAATTACGCCCGTTTACGGTCCATGTCGGCCCATTTATCCGACGGCCCGAGGCCCACTAATTCTACGGCCCGTTGGAGGCCCATTTATCAGACGGCCCGTAGGAGACCCATGGATCCTACGGCCCGTAGCAGGCTCAAGGTTACCATGGTCTGTATATGGCCCATGGTTGTTGCGGCCACTAGCAAACCAAGGAAAAAGAAGACTAGGGAAATAAATAAGCCAGAAACTAACGCTAGGCTATTAAGGCGATTGCATAGATTACATCCACTGGGCATCAAAGTTCGCCACCAGTGCAAATATAGGAAACACCCTACACTATACAAAAATGGATTGCTGTTTTCTTCAGCCGGTCGCCGAATGTTAAGAACAAATTTTGTATCGCAACAAAACAAATTACAACCATAAAACAAAAGGAAGGTTGGCATAAAAGTTAATAGTCCGGCAGATAAATGCACCACCAGAAGTTGAGAAGCTCAGTTCATTTGACCTGACTGTTATGTTTTCATGCTGTACTATCCGATGGAGCACCATAACCTTTGCCTTCATTTCTCCTAGGCTCCTGAACAAGATAGCAAATGTCTGATAGTCAGGTTTCAAAAGCATGCATATCTTGACGACATCGAATAATGGTTGTCCTTGTTTCATAAAGGGTCTCTGTTAGGGAATGGACTTGTGTCTGGAGCGCAGATATAACATTGTTTTGAGCTTGCATATCTTGATCATGAGGCAGTGTGGACGAGATTGCCTTAACAACCAACCCAGTATTATGCAGGAACGTGCTTTTGGCACTGTTAGTGGACAGGTACTGACCCACTGCAACAAGAGGTGACATTGCGGTTATAGTTGCCTCATCACCTTCAGAAGGTGGCGGTTCCACCATTTGTTCCATAGCTTGCTGAAAAGTTGAGTTTTTACATTAGTAGTACTAGAACAAAAGATATTAAGGAGGCAGAAAAGCCAAACAAAATAGCTTTGGTCTATATACAGAACTTATTCTGGTGAACCCATGTAAAATATTAGTTGTATTTTACTGCAATGTACATAATAAAACCAGGTTCCAAAAATATGACCATGTACCATGGCTAATGTATTGTCTATTTCTTCACATTGTATTGACAGCTAAGGATAAAGAGAAAAAGTTTATAATACGGTAAGCATAGTATGACATCATTCATATCTCAAAACAACTGAGAACAGACAAACAGGCAATTGTAACGTTGTGTAGACAAGTCCAACATGGAACTAGATTACAGATCAAGATCAAAGGAACATCACTCCTCTCTTTTAAACCTTGTAAGGTGCAATGATACGCTAAGACAATTGTCTATAAAATTGAAAAGAGTAATAGACATTGGCTGCAAACCGTGGAGTTCAATGCACAAGTCAAAGTAAGTAGTAGTTAAAAGGCATGAGGATTAAGGACTTACAACAGCGGCTTTGACTGGTGTAGTCATGCCCTACGTCTTGCTGGTGTGACAATCCTTGAAGATTTCCACAACATTTGGCTCAGGTACTTTTTGGTCCTTGCGGGCTTTCCTCTGCATTTGGAACAAGTCAATATAGATCTGATAATATGGTACAATGCAAAGATTGAAACAGCAGCTAATTACAAGAGCCTCGTAGTGTGTAATATAGCTACAAGATCCTATCGTCTGTTGGAATTTCACTTTCGTATGATTGGCCTTGTTCTTTGAACAATTCACCTACAAGAAGATAGATTTGTGAGGCACATGCGTAAATAGGAGTTCAACATGTGATCTGATCACATATATATAAATACTTGATACTTTGGATCAGACCAGTGTTTAACGAGGCCTCTCCAGTCTTCATCCGATATATTTTCCACTGGAGATGTTTGGGCAAGTTCACTGTTACCCTTGCCTTCAAAGTGAGTTTTCCTCAAGTTATACCGATACTGTCGCAGAGCAGACTTGAAAATATGGGTGCATGCTTGTCTGGTTGTGGTTGCATCATCTTGGCTATCCAACTTGAACCTCATCTGTTAAAAATTATGGGAGTCTCATTACCAGCAACCTAGAAAGTATGGGACAGAGCAAGACGATATTACTAATTCCCATACATAACCATACTTACAGATAAATGGTCGAGGAAGGTGTTGAACTGGGTTTCATCTTTGTCATTCCTGTACTGAATCCATGTTGGGAGGATACGTGCATGACACCTAATGGCAACCGCTGCCTCTGATACTAACTTGGCTGACTCTGTAGCATCACGTGGCCTTTTTAAACCTGCCTCAAAACAGATCTCCATTCTTCCTCCTCTAGATTTAGTTAACCTATCGAGCATTATCCCTGATGTCTGTTTCCTCTTGCACCTAGGTGCTAGTCCAACAAAGAACGTAGGAAGTGTTAGTGTACATCAAATTGTGAGACTACATATAAAGAAGCATGCACCTGTAACTTGACTCCAGCAACTACCTTCTTGTTGTTGAAGCTCACAAGGTTCATCTGATCTTGCAAACTCATCTTGTGTCAAGAGTGCTTCAGAAGTAGTGTCAGGTGGCAAGGGAGCTTGGGAACTTGCCGCTAGCTGAGTTGACAAACGAGTAACTCATGCAACTATTGGTACTGTGGAAGGTGTTGCAATAACTAGGGCTGTCGCTGCTTGTTTGGTGGCAGCTATTAGTTTTTGTTTGGATTGTTTTGCAGCTGGTGTAGCAAGGGATACCGTGTTTGTACAATTTTCCGGTGGACTTTGACCTTCTATTGCACCATCAGTACCAGCAGAATCTGCATAATTCTTCCGCTTCCATTTCCGTGCGTCCTGAGTACTAACACCATCCCCTGGCATTCTGTGTTCCTTCCTCTTTTTCTATGCCATGTCAAGTCAAGCCGACAAGAAAAAGGAATAAAAATTTAGTTCTTCAGAACAAATTGATGCCTGATACAGATGAACTGAACTTTGATGTTAGACAACCGCATGATAGGAGGATGTAATATGTACGAAAAACAGGACGACATGAGATAATCAGAACTATGATGTGTAAACTAAGCTGAAGGCATTTCAATAAATTAGAAGCAATGCAATGGAAGGTAGACACCATATGAAAGATGCTACAAATATCGCTCTACCAAGTTAACAGTGTCTCGTCATAACTGTCATTTAAACAAATGTGAAGCAGTACAAGAAATAAATCATATGCAAGATGCAAACAACATCACACTACCAAGTTAAAGGTCTCTCGTCATTAGTGCCATTGCATATTCACAGCATTGCATATTCACATCTATGATGTGTAAACTAAGCAGAAGGCATTTCAACAAATTAGAAGCAATGAAAGCTAGACACCATATGTAAGACGCAACGAATATCACTCTACAAAGTTAAAACTGTCTCATCATTAGTGCCATTTCAAAAAATTAGTAGTACAAGCTAGAAAATAATGCGAGATGTAAACTATATCAGACTCCCATGTTAAACATGTCTTGTGAAAAGTGATTGTTGCAGGTTACACAACAGTAGTACTTTGATGTAAGAACATGGTGTGATAGACAGATATTGTATGTTCTAGAAACAGGAACACGTGTCTTATTCACAAGTATAGTGTGTAAAGTAAGCAGATGGAATTCAACAAAATTAGAAGCAAGACAAGCTAGACATCATACATAACATGCAACCACATATATCAGGGCCATGTTAGTGGGAGCACGTGTGATGGTGGACTAGGGGAGACGTGTTCATCATCAACACAGCTACGTTGAGTGTCTATGCATGTGTTGTCTTCCAAATCTTGTTGGCGGGATGGCGGAGTAGAATGTGTAGAGGCCCTCCATTTCAGTTGTTTGGAAGGAGCACCTTTATCCACTTCCTTGCTAATTTCCTTCTACTTTATTGATTTTGCATTGTCAAGTAAAACCGACAAGAAAAAGCAATAAAATTCACTCTTCAAAACTCATTCATGCATGATACTGACAATCACGACCTTCATGTAAGGCAAACACATGATACGAGGATGGAATATGTACGAAAAACAGGACGGCATGGCATATTCACAACTATTTGTGTAAACTAAGCTGAAGTAATTTAATCAAATTACAAGCAATACAAGCTAGACACCGTATGCAACATGCAGGACAATATCACACTGCCAAGCTAGAGAAAGCACCTGGGATGCCGGTTTCGCCGGAAGACCGCCATCTGTCGCTGCCTTAATTTTTTCCTCCCTCTTACTTAATTTTATTGCCTTGTCAAGTCAAACCCACAAGAAAAATGAATAAAAATTCGCTTTTCAGAACTCATTGATGCAGAATGCTGACGAGCACTACTTTAATGTAAGGCGACCTCATGATAGGACGATTGAATGTGTAAGAAAAAAGGACAACATTGCATATTCACAGCTATGATGTGTAAACTAAGCAAAAGGCATTTCAACAAATTAGAAGCAATGAAAGCTAGACACCATATGAAAGATGCAACGAATATCACTCTACCAAGTTAAAATTGTCTTGTCATAAGTGCCATTTCAACAAATTAGAAGTAGTACAAGCTAGAAAAGAATGCGAGATGTAACCTATATCACACTCCCAAGTTAAACATGTCTTATGATACGTGATTGTTGCAGGTTACACAACAGTAGTACTTTGATGTAAGAACATGGTGTGATAGACAGATATTGTATGTTCTAGAAACAGGAACACGTGTCTTATTCACAAGTATAATGTGTAAAGTAAGCAGATGGAATTCAACAAAATTAGAAGAAATACATGCTAGACATCATACATAACATGCAACCACATATAATAGTGCCAAGTTAGAGGTAGAAACTGTGATGGTGGACTAGGGGAGACGTGCTCATCATCAACACAGCTACGTTGAGTGTCTATGCATGTGTTGTCTTGCAAATCTTCTTGGGGGGATGGCGGAGTAGAATCTGTAGAGGCCCTCCGTTTGAGTTGTTTGGAAGGATCACCTTTATCCACTGCCTTGCTAATTTCCTTCTGCTTTATTGATTTTGCATTGTCAAATAAAACCGACAAGAAAAAGCAATAAAATTCACTCTTCAGAACTCATTCATGCATGATACTGACAATCACTACCTTCATGTAAGGCAAACACATGATACGAGGATGGAATATGTATGAAAAACAGGACGGCATGGCATATTCACAACTATTTGTGTAAACTAAGCTGAAGCCATTTCAACAAATTAGAAGCAATGCAAGCTAGACACCACATGCAACATGCAAGACAATATCACACTGCCAAGCTAGAGAAAGCGCCTGGGATGCCGGTTTCGCCGGAAGACCGCCATCAGTCCCTGCCTTAATTTTTTCCTCCCTCTTACTTAATTTTATTGCCTTGTCAAGTCTAACCCACAAGAAAAATGAATAAAAATTCGCTTTTCAGAACTCATTGATGCAGGATGCTGACGAGCACTACTTTAATGTAAGGCGACCGCATGATAGGACGATTGAATGTGTAAGAAAAAAGGACAACATTGCATATTCACAGCTATGATGTGTAAACTAAGCAAAAGACATTTCAACAAATTAGAAGCAATGAAAGCTAGACACCATATGAAAGATGCAACGAATATCACTCTACCAAGTTAAAACTATCTCGTCATAAGTGCCATTTCAACAAATTAGAAGTAGTACAAGCTAGAAAAGAATGCGAGATGTAACCTATATCACACTCCCAAGTTAAACGTGTCTTATGATAAGTGATTATTTTAGGTTACACAACAGTAGTACTTTGATGTAAGAACATGGTGTGATAGACAGATATTGTATGTTCTAGAAACAGGAACATGTGTCTTATTCACAAGTATAATGTGTAAAGTAAGTAGATGGAATTCAACAAAATTAGGAGCAATACAAGCTAGACATCATACATAACATGCAACCACATATAACAGTGCCAAGTTAGAGGGAGCACCTGTGATGGTGGACTAGGGGAGACGTGCTCATCATCAACACAACTACGTTGAGTGTCTATGCATGTGTTGTCATGCAAATCTTCTTGGGGGGATGGCAGAGTAGAATCTGTAGAGGCCCTCCATTTCGGTTGTTTGGAAGGAGCACCTTTATCCACTGCCTTGCTAATTTCCTTCCACTTTATTGATTTTGCATTGTGAAGTAAAACCGACAAGAAAAAATAATAAAATTCACTCTTCAGAACTCATTCATGCATGATACTGACAATCACTACTTTGATGTAAGGCAAACACATGATACGAGGATGGAATGTGTATGAAAAATAGGACGGCATGGCATATTCACAACTATTTGTGTAAACTAAGCTGAAGCCATTTCAACAAATTAGAAGCAATGCAAGCTAGACACCACATGAAAGATGTAACCAATATGACTCTACCAAGTTAAAAGCGTCCCATGATAAACGGCGTTTCAACAAATTAGAAGCAGTGCATTCTATAAATCATATGAAAAATGCAACCAATATCACTCTACATATACTAAAGGTGTCTCGTCATAATTGATTGATGCGGGATACAAAAAACAGTAGTTTTATGTAAGGACATGCTTAATAGAAAGATGTACTATGTACCAAAAACAGGAAGGCATGTCACATTAACACGTATAATGTATAAACTAAGCAGAATAGCACATGCAATTTAACCAGATTGGAAGAATTACAATCTAGACACTATATGCAACATGCAACCACATATCACGCTGCCAAGTTAGAGCAAGCACCTGGGATGGTGGTGTAGGGGAAATGCGGTCGTCAACTACAGATCTATGTTGACTATCTTCATCTAGGATTGCTGTTTCTTGAGAATCATGCGGGGAGGATGACACTGCATTCTTTAAAAGAGGATCTTTTCTTACAACAGTCCACGAGCCTGACTGTCTCATCATAAGTGATTGATGAGGGATACACAAGAACATTAGTTTGATGTAAGAACATGGTTAATAGACAGATGTAGTAGTATGTACCAAAAATAGGAAGGCATGTCATATTCAAAGGTATAATGTGTAAGCTAAGCAGATGCAATTTAACCAAATTGGAAGCAATACAAGCTAGACACCCGGCTGGAGTGGTGAGCATGATCATCGAGGACCTGAGAGCCTGGTGGGAGGCGGGTTGCTTCTCCACCACCATGGCTTTTCAGTTGGCTTGAAGGTGATGCCTATCTGTGCTGGGCATGTCACTGGCTCGGCCAGTGCCCTGATTAGCTATTTGGCTTCTAGTGCTCCCGGGATGGTGGTTCATGTAAAAAATATCTTTCCTTATCTTAATAAAGACCGACTTCGGCCTTTCGAATACAAGCTACACACCATATGCAACATGCAACCACATATGACACCGCGAAGTTAAAGCAAGCACCTGGGATGGTAGTTCATCGCGAGCGAGATCATCAACTCTAGAGCTACGTTTACCGTCTCCATCTGCTAACACTTCACCCTTTAAAGTGCCGAAACGTGTCTTGCCTAAGCACGAAGAAAGCTGGAGCGACTTCTCTCTTTCATTTCGTGCTTCTATCAACCGTTTGGCAGAGGCTGAAATACCCATACATAAAAAAACAATAGTGAGAGTATGGGTGAAGTGTGTGCAGAACTAGTGCACTATAAAAGTAGCAGATAGCAGGTGGCTGAAAAATAAATGACAGGAGACATATGATAGCTCTACAACATTGCATGGCAAACAAAATTAGATTCTACTCCATATGATTTTGTAATATATGAGCACAGGGATGGCTGGGAAATGCAGGTACTCCTCCAGCACACCATCACATGTGGTCCTATCAAAATAACAGTCGACTGAAAATAAATAGGTCAGTCGATTTTTTTATGAACCATTCGATCTACAAGGAATGGGCAGATGGCCTTCGTCTACCTCCCGCCAGTCACTGTTGACGATCTTTCTCGAACCGCCAGCGACCACCGGCCCAGACCCCTGCCTCCTCCGCCCCGCCCTCCCCTCGACCTCACACCACCGCCGTACTTGGCAGCGCCCCCCGGCCATCCCTTTAAGCCCGGCCGACCTCTAGATCGGGCGCCAACAGCTCCTAGGCCCCACACACCCCTAAGATAAGCACCGAGGCGCTGCGTCGCCTGTGTAATAGGCAGACTAGCGCCTGTTACGTTGGGTAATGCTTCCTTTAATTGGGAATCAACTGACTAGGAATTGAAATCCAGGGGGCGACGGACCTCTAGCTAAGGTGAAATAGTATATGAGGAGAAACCTTGTGCATCACGAGTTACTAGGAACATCTAGTATCAGGAAGAAGGTGTAGGAAGAAGCGGTCAACTAGTGTCTTCTGTGGGATGAATACCGTGCAAGCAGACACGTAAGATTTGCACGAATAAGGGAAGAGGAGTACCAGTTCTGGTTGCCAGTATCGTGCCCTCCTTATTTCGCGGTGATGTTCTTCTTTTTATCGGGGGAACCGATGTTTTGAAGGAGGGTGGAGCCTTGGACGAACCCATGGCCAAATTGTTGATTGTGTTGCGGTGGCCGTCTGTCGGTGAAGGGGAAGCAGATCCGAGGCGGCGAAGGACGACATAGCGGGAACAGCTCTGGTGCGGTGGACAGTGGCGATGTTGGAGCGACAGCGGTGAGGCGCAGGACGGCATGGTTGAACTGGCTCGGTACGGCGCACGTCGGCGTCCTGGATGCAGCTCGTCCTCGACTTCAACTGCTAGTCGTGGAGGGCGTTGCGGTTGCGGTTGCGGTGGACGACGATGTCGGGGTATGGCGTGATGGAGGAGGGCGGCTGTTGATGGGTGTGATGGGGTGGCGGACGGAGGACGCCGACGTTTTGCGACTGGTGGAGAGGTAGTTTTGGCGCCCACGAAGTACGAATGGGGAATCAGATGGGGGGGGAGCTAAGGGGGAACCATGTTTCTGTCTAGGACGCGCTTGTTTTTGTTTTTTAACAGATGGGACGCACTTGTTTGGAATTTGGGAAAAGTGCAAACTTTGCCCCCCTCTTAAATTTCAGACCTACTGCTGGTCGAGGGTAGGACGGTAATCCCAGGTGTCCCAAATAGTGGGCGGGAGCAATTTCGGCCGAGCGCATGTGTGTTTAGGCGGCCATGGTGTATGAATGTTTTTCGGAGGCGGTTGTGTGGTGTCTAGATGAAGTTACAAACCTACCCCGGTTTAGACCTTTGGATGTCGGGCCGGTATGTTTCACGGGTCGGAGTTAGAAAAGTAATTTCCTTCTACCAAACATTGGTCTCATGCGGTTTCGGGTGAGTAGAGGCTCTTTTGGTGCTTCGTTTGAAATTTTGAAACAGAAGCATTCACGTTTAGAGTACTCTTGAACTTTGAGGATTGACCTAAATAGACAACGTTAAATTTGAACTTGTATGTTCGAAAACCTCATTAAATTATGCGCTTCTTTTTGAAATTTTGACACTTGAAAATCTTATACTACGAATATTTTGGAATGGAGGAGGTAAATTTGAATCTATTTTGTACACGACTATATATGCTATTATGTACAAAAGCAGAGCAAAGATTGGTGCCCCCATAATTTAGGTATGATCTACAAATGCCATGATCTCGAATTCAAATAATTGAATGGACTTCATGTTGAATTCAAATTTTTTAAACCACCTTAAGTTGAATTCAATGTATGCTAATTCCTAGCTAGCTATTTATAATGTTCATTGTGTAACTTTTGTATGTATAATGTGCTTTACACACACAACATGAACTATACTCAATTTTATATTCGAATTGCTAAAGCGATGCATTGTCTGGAGTTCAAAATACTGACTCTATGGATCAATTATGTCGAATAATAACATAGACATGCTCAAATTCGATAGAATATAGATGTCTGATGGATCAATGACCGTTCCTTATGCGAATTGCAAATATCATGATCCCATCCTAATATTTGGATACAATTTATATTTTTAATCAATGTGTACATCTGTCTTTTACGTGTAGTTTCACTCTCCATAGGCCCCTCCTCACACATGCGCTAACTTTCTCTCTCACACATACGCGCACACGGTGTATATCCATCGGTGGTCTCTCACACATGCTCACACACTCTCTCCCGAGGTTTCTTTCTCGCACACATGCTCTCGATATCACCCTCCCTCCCTCTCGCAACCATTTACGACTGTTTTCACTAACCTTTATCACAAGCACTCTTCCTCTCACACGCATACGCACACACAATCCCCATCGACCCTTTATCTATACATAGACATGCCTACGTGTCTCCCGCACGCACATTATCTTTAGGCCTGTCTCGCACACATTGTCTCCACCTCTCTTCCTAATTGACAAATATGATTCCAGCAGAGCATTCTGTAGGATGCCCCTTAAAGTTAGGTTGGAGGAATGGTAATATCAAAGACAAGGGGTTACCTTAGTCCGAGGACCTTGGGTTACAAATCCTAGCCGGCTTTGTCAGTGGACACAGAGTCCTTCACGACTCTAGTATCTTTGTCTTGTACGACTAGTCCTCCATGGGTCTCCCTGAATGCGTCACGGGCTGACCAATGTGGCGCAGGACGGAACCAACCCAAGGGCCTCACCTCGGCCCACCGGACCTCACGCGGTGACACACCTTCTGCCCCTAGGTCTTGTTATTTTCTCACACCCACACATACCAAGATAGACACCACACAAAATATTTTCTCCTCATGCCTCATCCCCTCCCCCTTGCATACACACACTCAAGGGCATCTCTCGCCGTGACATCCTATTCGCCTCTCTCTCTCTCTAGACCTCTCTCATTTCTCGTGCTATCTCTCCCACGTCGCCCCCCCCCCCCGCCGGCCCCTCTATCCATGCCTCTCTCGAATGCGTACACATACCCTCTCTAGGCCCGGCCAAATACGTCAACTACATATTCACACATGTTACATCTTATCACGTACCCCATTGATCTAAAAAGCCCTCTCTTCATGTTTACTTTGCATACAAATTCCTTTTGAATAAAACCACACAAAGTGTGGCCAAAAATTTATTTTAGAATTTCTACATATGTACATCATTACAAAGTTAATTTGCATTGCATGGTGCACCCAATGATATTTATTCCGCACTGTGAATTTTTATATTTTTATACTATATATAAAGTTAGTCATAATAAAAAGAAACGAAGAGCATCTCTCTCTCCATCGCACACACCCCCTCTACGCCCCTTTCACGTACGCACACAAACTATCTCCAGGTCCTCTAAAAGTACGCCCCCAGCACATTCACGCATGTTTCATCTTTCTCTCACGATATATACATTGACGATCATTGTATTTGAAGCGAAAGCACGATACGTACATTGGACTTCAGAATCCACTCATTACGGTCACTATTTACATTTTGTGGTTATTATACAGTCACGGGCTCACCGTGCAGCTCTGTATTTGTTCAAGACACGACTAGTTGACCAGTTAAACGCTCCACATGGCACCTCTAGTGTTGCATCACATTATCTCACTACCATTGGTCCCACCTGTCGGTGTGTATAAGAATGAAAACAAACGATAAAAAAATATTGGACGGTGGTTCGAAGTCATGACCGCGGCCACAGTGGACAAGGTGGCCTTGTATTGGTATGCTGAGCCGTCTGTTTTAACACACATGAGCTGGTGTGGTGATTATACACACACGCATGCATGCACACGAACTGCATGCACGCAACACTCACACGTACACACGCAGCCACGCACGCACGCAACACTCAGACGCACGCATGCATGCACACACCACACGACCAACATACACGCTCACGCTCATGTGCTCAACCTACACATGCATGCGCACATATCAGGCCCTGATAGACACATACACAACCAGGTGGTTCCTGCGCACGGGTTGGAGTCTTGTCGCGCCTGCGTAAATTTGTGTTTATCTTACTTTTTTCGTATGTGAACTGACAGGTGGGACCCACAAGGAACGTGGTCAATTTAACCAGTCAACATGGTGCCACGCAGACTATTTGGTCGGTCAACAGAGTGCAATCTGATGCTGAACGGTGAGCAAGTGACCGTATAATCACCGCAAAATGTATATAGTGACCGTAATAAGCGTATTCTGAAGTCCGGTGACCGTATTATGCTTTTCGCTTGAAATACACTGACCGCTACTGTATTTATCTCTTCTCTCGCTCTCTCTGTGGAGCCGAGTAGGCCAACGTGGCAGTGCCTAAATTGGCGCACGCCATCCATTATTGCTGTACTGGTTTCGTAAGAGCCAACAAGCATTCATGTCTACCGTACAAACTGTAGATATGAGTTACAAATGCTATGAAGACGAATACAAATATTTGAATCCACTTTATGGCCAATTTCTCTCTGTAGGCCCTCCAAAAGTACATCTCTACATGTTCTCGCATATTACATCTAACAACTATGCAATACAGCACTACTACTACACTCTAACACAATAAATTATATGTGTTTTTAGTTTTACTAGATCTCATATTGTTACTTAATTATTCAGTTTGCATACATTAAAATTGCCTTTGAAATGTATGGCTCGTATCATCTACCGTGCGGGAAAAATCCCGCCCTTGCCTGTTTAATCGGGTTTGTATCGATGGATCATGCGAAACAGCAAAACTATAGTAGTACTACAGTACAAGTAACAGTTCACTAGGCCGCCGTGTCGTGTACTCCTCCGTCGTTAGAGTGGAGCGCTCGCTTTCAGAAATGTTCTAGTCCCTTTCGCCGACATGTGGGACATCAAGCAACCGGGTCCACGTGCCGTACCGAAATAATAGTTCAGAGCAGCAGGGATGAAGCACCCCGGTCATGGCGCCAGCGTAGTAATGAGCAATGAGGCGTCAAATCACAAAGCTGCACCTTTCCCGCAGTTAAGTTGGAGGGACGAAGTGATGCTAAAAAAAGAAGTTGGAGGGACGAAGCAACCATCATTTCACTCGTTGCTGAATCCGCTTCTCCCTCATCTTCTTCAAGTTAACCACGTGTTGCTTCTACCGTTGTGCTGCCTCATGTGGGACGCAGATCGGCTTGGTAAATCACTGACATGTGGGACCGCATGTTAGCAAACCGCCAGGCCAACGTCCTCTAAAAATAACAAACCTCCCCCGCCTTCCGCGCGGCAAAATCACCTCCTTTTTACTAATCTTGATATAATTTTTTAGATCAATATAATTGAGATTTGTATAGATAGTACACAGGAGCAAAACCAAGTGGTACAGTTAAGGGCATCCACAATGTGTAGCCAAATGTGAAAAATAGCTTTTGGCATCAATGGGAACCATTGTGGAGGGTGCTGCCAAAGCCAAAAAGAGGGAACCAAAGCTCCCTAATTGATTGATTGAAGGAATAGAAAAATGCAACCTCTCTCCTCTTTCTCCCGTCCTTGGACGCATGTACAGTATAGAGCACAGAGTCTGCTCCCCTATCCCTTCTATCACAAATCACAAAGCAGTGAGGCGTCAAATCACAAAGCACGGACGAAGCAACCATCATTTCTCTCTTCGCTGACTCTGCTTCTCCATCGTCTTTTTCGAGAAACCACCTTACCACACTAAGCTGGACGGACGACGCTATTGTGTAGTACTAGTACATTTATACCTCCTTTGGTTCAACGGACTTCCTGGATGCAAAGAAGGCGGTTGTCTCAGCTTGTAGGCGGCACTTGCGAATTACTTACCGTGGTCTCCCTCAATGGTGTGCTCCGTCAAACGCACTTCGCCAAAGCCACAACGTTCGAGATATCATCGACGTCACCGCAATGGGGAAGGAAGTCAAATAGTTACTACCTCCATTTTTTTGTATACAAGGCCAGTATCAAAATTACAATTTGCAGAAGGCCACTAACACCAATCGAGGCAAAATTGATGGGGTTTGCCTCGTACTAGCAACCAAGGACATTAATATACCCTTGCATGCATGCGGAAGTGAGAAGGTAGGTTTGCATGGCACTGCATTAATCAAGCAATGAGGAGTGAGATGGTTAGCTCTTTGGGCGTTGGAGAAAAAAATACGCATTAATTGACCCGTCAAATGAGGATTTGTATAGATCAATCCCGCGAAGGAAAACCCCGCCTTTCTTTTTTAACACAAGTAATACGTACTTGTATCCTGTTTGGGTCTAGGCCTTGCATTGCCATACTTTGCCACACATTTTTGCCAAGCTTGCCTAAAGTTTTTCAAAATAAAAAGGAGGTACACTTGTGCACGGCTATCGCGGTCGCACCGCACCCTCACACAGTCGCTCCTGCACGCCGCAAACCCAACCAAGGGAACGCACCCTCACTGACACGTGCTACCGCATGTGATCAAACCAAACTTAGCCATCCTACCGCTGACACATAATTTTCGTTCATACAGTATGTTTATCCAACCACATGTTGGGGAAGATCCGTGTAGCCCATGCGGTGGTCTATTGGGGAAGAAGAAGAGGTGAGGAAGAAGAAGGGTTAGGAGACGTAGGATATTCATCCAACCGCCTAAAATGGTCGACTGACCCAAATGATGAAAGTCAGGAGACTTGCATAAATATATGTGTTTACACAGCAAAAGATCCCTAAAAACAACAACATAAAGAAAAACTATCACTTCTCGCGGAACGAGACGGCATCGTCGTCTTTGGCTGCCGGCGTGAACCAGTCGTAGCTGCCGACGTGTGTCTCCGCACCATGGTTGTCCTCGGCCTCCAGCTACTCGTTCACACGGAGCGTGCGGGCGCTTTGCACGGATGCGAGCACCACGTGGTTCACATCCATGATGTTCGGTTCCGTATGTAGGAGGGCCTTGATGGCAGTGGCATCCGTGCGCTCCACGTCGAGTTGAGCCTCCGTCGCCCGGTTCAAGTCCAGGACGTCTGGTTCCGCCTGTAGGAGGCCCTCGATGGCAGCGGCATCCGTGCGCTCCACGTCAAGTTGAGCCTCCGCTGCCTGGTTCACGTCCACGACATCCGGTTCCGCCTGTAGGAGGGCCTCGATGGCAGCGGTATCCGCGCGCTCCGCGTCGAGTTGAGCCTCTGCTTCCCGGTCCTCCTTTAGGATCGCCAGGTTGAACTGCTGGTCCGCCTGCACCATGGGGGACCCGAACCCCGGCATGAAGTCGACGTCCATCATCTCAGACGCATCAGGGGCCTTCTACGCCGCGACCTTCGCCATGAACATTGGATCGGCTTCCTCCTCCTCGGAGCTTGCCTCCAGAGAACTCGGGGATTGGCCCACCGCAAAGCGAGCTTGGGAATGGAGGTCTGTGGCGCTGACCGCCGTCGTGATTTCTGCGCGGTGCTCCGGCGTCAGCATCTTGTAGTACATGATCTTGCGGCACACCATGGCTTTCCGGTGAACTAGGGGACGGCTGATGCGGGCTAGGGGATCGAAAGGTGCGGGAATGGGCTAGAGAGGAGGTGTCGTTTTGGTGTAGGCCGAGCAGCAAAGGTTCTTGTGTGAATAGTGGTTCCGGTGACGGTCGGTCAATCGTTTTTGACTGTGCGGAGTTTGCAAAGCCGGACGGCTGGAGCCTGGAGAGTTGTGGGGTGGGATGGGACCAAAGTTTCGGAGTTTCATGTGGCAGACGTCCGGACCTCCCCACCGTTCCTGTCGACGATGAGGCGGTGACTTAGTAAATCTCAAGATGACTAGCAAGATGCCCGTGCATTGCACGGAACATCAGGATGCATTTTTTTTACAAAACACCTGTTGTGATTGAGCCATGCAGGAGTAATCCCATGTGTAAAAACTAATGATATCTCGAGAATTTCATCGAAAAAATGGTATCTTGAGAATTTCATCAAAAAATGATATCTCGAGAAAGATGAGAGATAAGGTAAGGAGGAGTGGGGTGCGGTGGTGATTGGTGGTCGGACTTAGCGGAGGCATGGGGATGGACAACGCCGGTGCTACTTCTTGAGCTTGCCTTGGTTTTTCCCTTGAAGAGGAAAGGGTGATGCAGCAAAGTAGAGATAAGTATTTCACTCAGTTTGAGAACCAAGGTATCAATCCAGTAGGAGACAACGCACGAATCACCGAATACCTTCACAAACAATCAAACAACTTGCACCCAACGCGATAAAGGGGTTGTCAATCCCTTCACGGTTATTTGCAAAAGTGAGATCTGATAGAGATAGATAAAACTAAACAAAAGATAAAGTAAATATTTTTGGGTTTTTGGTTTATAGATCTAAGAATAAAAGATTGCAAAATAGTAGATCGGAAAGTAATATGATGGAAAATAGACCCAGGGGCCAAAGGTTTCACTAGAGGCTTCTCTCAAGATAGAAAATATTACGGTGGGTGAACAAATTACTGCCGAGCAATTGATAGAAAAGCGCAAAGTTATGACGATATCTAAGGCAATGATCATGAATATAGGCATCACGTTCGTGTCAAGTAGACCGAAACGATTCTGCATCTACTACTATTACTCCACACATCGACCACTATCCAGCATGCATCTAGAGTATTAAGTTCATAAAGAACGGAGTAACGCATTAAGCAAGATGACATGATGTAGAGGAATTAACTCAAGCAATATGATGAAAACCCCATCTTTTTATCCTCGACGGCAACAATACAATACGTGCCTTGCTGACCCTACTGTCACTGGGAAAGGACACCGCAAGATTGAACCCAAAGCTAAGCACTTCTCCCATTGAAAGAAAAACCAATCTAGTTGGCCAAATCAAACCGATAGTTCGAAGAGAATTACAAAGATATCAAATCATGCATAAAAGAATTCAGAGAAGATTCAAATAATATTCATAGATAAGCTGATCATAAATCCACAATTCATCGGATCTCGGCAAACACACCGCAAAAAAGTGTTACATCGAATAGATCTCCAAGAACATCGAGGAGAACATGGTATTGAGAATCAAAGAGAGAGAAGAAGCCATCTAGCTACTAGCTATGGACCCGTAGGTCTGAGGTAAACTACTCATGCTTCATCGGAAGGGCAATGGAGTTGATGTAGAAGCCCTCCGTGATCGAATCCCCCTCCGGCAGGACGCCGGAAAAGGCCCATAGATGGGATCTCATGGGTACAGAAGGTTGCGGCGGTAGAGAAGTATTTTTGTGGATGCCTCTGGTGGTTTGGGCATGTAAGAGTGTATGTAGGCGAAATAATTAGGTCAGGTGGTGCACGAGGGGCCCAAAAGGGTGGGGGGCGCGCCCTACCCCCTTGGTCGCGCCGTCCTTCCTTGTGGCCGCCTCGTGGCTCCTCTGACTTCATCTCCAAGTCTCCTGGTTTCCTTCTGGTCCAAGAAAGATCATCGCGAAAGTTTTATTCCGTTTGGACTCCGTTTGGTATTCCTCTTCTGCAAAACTCAAAAACTAGGGAAAAAACAGAAACTGGCACTGGGCTCTAGGTTAATAGGTTAGTCCCAAAAATAATATAAAATAGCATATTAATGCATATAAAACATCCAAAACAGATAATATAATAGCATGAAACAATAAAAATTTATAGATACGTTGGAGACGTATCAGCCGGCAGTGGCCACCATGCCAGATTGTTCCAGAGGCTTCCTTTTTTAATTACTCAACAATGAAGTTGTGGGAGATAATGATGAACGAGAGAGGTGCGGGTATCCTTTTGCAAAATTGCCATAGTTTGCTTTCTATCCGTCAGATATAGATCGGACGGTCTATATTGCTAGATGGCAGGCACACCATCATCACCGAGAGTAGAGATAAGAGTAGAGATATAGATATGACGGCTTAGTCTCTCGAAGGTGCTCATAGGGGTAGGGTGTGCATGTGTCCGTTCATAGGGGTGAGTGTATGCGCGCATGTATGAGCGCTTCCATCTGGACTGTGTTCAAAAAAAGGATTACTCAAAGTATGCAAGTTCATAAGGAACGGACGGTGTACATCACTCTTGTCGCGTTCGCATTGCACTCCGGCACGATGGACCCTGCACGTCGCTCACCGAAAGGAAAGCGCTTCGTCTTGCATTTTTGCTCACTTGTGGGACCGCAGTTGAGAGCAAACCGACGTCCCTCCCCCTCCCCCGCCCACGTCATTTACTACTAGACTAGAAGAGAGAGAGGTCGGGCGAGTGTTAATGAGGCCATACTGATGCTCGAATTTGGCCGAGAAAACAGGGAAACTGACATGTGGGGCACACCTGTCGGGATGATGTGGCGCAGACTAGTCCAACGGAGAAGCTGGCCCATGACCTCCTTGCTTCCGGCAACCATTCATGTGGGTCGTGGGGGCCAGCAACATGTTGCAGCTCCCACACCGCCTCTGGACACGGCGACCGCAGTGAGCGACACGCTCATCGCTGCTGGACACGCTCGGCTTTAGGGTGCCGAGTGTGGCGCTACCGCTGTGGCACGACCAGAAGATCAACACCCGGCTCGTCGAGGATGCACGGGGCACCAAAGTGTGTGCGCACCGCGACGCGTCCGCGGAGTGTTCTAGCGCGGCTAACTGCATCCCCCAGACCTGAGACCATGTCGGGTCGTCTTTTAATGACATGTGGGATCGCACGTGAGCGAAGGGCATGTCCAACATTGCCACGCCAGCAGCTGACTACCCTGGCACACAAAAAACCCTCGTCCCTCGCATCGTCGCGCGCGCGCGTTCCCAGCTGGCGCCAGCTGCCCGCATTCATGCCGTCTGTTCGTATGCCATCATTAAGCAGGCTCGCTGCCCGAGAAACAAACTCCAGCAACTTATTGACGCACCCGGACACTTGGCCTCACCGGAATGCGGTACTTAAAGCGGCAATGCCCAGCTAAACTCCACACCATAGCGCATCCTCCTACCTGGCACCACATCCACCATGACCACGAGCAGGAACGCTCTGCGGGAGAGCTTGTCTTCAGGGATGAAGCTCGAGGTCGCCGCCCTCGCTGAACTCGTCGCTCGCAACGCAATACCAGCGTAGACGGACGCGGACGCGACCGCACAAGCGGTGGCCACGCTGGCGGCCGATGACGGGAGCATCGCCAGCCATGCGTCCAACTTGCCGTCGTCCAACGTTCGGTGGTGCATGTGGCAGGTGAAGCGATGGACCGCCCACGTCCATCATCATCGACCTCACATCCACCGGCACCGCCGAGGTCAGGGACACCTCCGAGGATGAGTAGGGCATGGGAGGCGGCAGGGCATGGTCTGCCAACTGGCCGGTCCGTCTCACGTGTTCTACTCTTCCTCACCGAAGACCGCACCTTCACTTCACGGGTCTTGAACCCCGCCGCCGTTCATGAAGACGACAGATGGAGGACGTTGTCGCTGATGCGAAGTACAAAGGAAAGTGGACGTCGGTCGCTGCCGTAGAATAGGTTTAGGGTCGGGTTTCTTTTCTTTTTCTGTCCTACAAAAGTTTGAAATGTAATGAAAATCTGCCGTGTTTGCATGAATCTCGTCCGGTGTATATGAACTTTTACAATAATAGTAAGATATATTGTATGAAAATATATTGAATGATGATTCATTTTTGTGTGTTTAAACTTGGTCTAAGTTTAGAAGGTTTGACCCGAGACAAAGCTAACATGCGAAGTAAATAAACACATAGGTATACATACACAATTTATCTTAGGCACTCCAATAGTACGTCCACTACACATTCACGCATCTCACATGTTTCTCTCGCTCTGTCTGTCAAACCAACTAAGCCTTTTCCTAAAAAATAAAGTCCTAAAAAAACCAACTAAGCCAACCTCCCAGCATATCGCTCAGGAAAAGACCTGGCTGCACCGTTTTAGTCGGGATTACCGGATTAGTAGTAGTAGTATCGATGGATCGCGCGAAGCACCAAGTTTAAAAGGAAAAAGGCGGTACACTCACAGCACGCCTGTCGCAGTTGCATTGCACCCCTCACACGGTCGGTCCTGCACACGGCTCACGCAAACGGAACGCGCTTCGGCTTGCCTCTTCACTGACATGTGGGACCGCATTTGGAGAAACCGACCATGCGCCAAACACCCCCGCCCACCGCGCGAAAATTCCCCCCAAATCCAAAATTCAACTGCCCTTCGGCCAACTAGCCAATAATATTCCCTAAACCCCCCTCCCCCCGCCCCCTCCAGTCCATTCGCTCCGCCAAAGCCGCCCTCCCCGCCGTGCCGATACATCGGCACCACGGTTTGTCGAGGGGACGCACGGCGATCCTCTCGCTCCCACAGTACGCTCTCGTAGACTGTCGTCCTCCAGCCGCGTCGCCACCGCTCGCGACATTCTTGTGGAGACGCACGGCGGTCAGCTTCTCCCATGGTACGCGCATTCTAGACTGAGGCCCCGTGCATGTCAGAGTAGCGCTGAATGTTAGCTCATAGATGTTGTTAATCTCACTGTTTGCTGAAATAGTTTACAGTCAATATGCTCTGCTTAAGAAGCTTCTTTGTCGTGTTATGCACTCAATCTGCTTTGCTGAGATGGCATGCCACGCCCGATTAGTTGCTAAAATATCCTGCCATATATTTATTGTGAAGTAGATTGCCATGGTCTAGTAGCCAATCTGTTAGGTGAAATAGCTCGACACCGCTTTATACTCGATCTTTGTTGCTGAGATGACCTTCGATGATTGTGTGCTCAGCCTCATTGACTGCTGAAATAGCCTGCCATAATTTAGCACTCAAATCTGTTTGCTGAATTAGCTTTACATATATTTTGTTACTTAGATCTTCTTGTCCAAATATCTTGCCATAGCTTTAGACATCGACCTAGGTATTTTTTTTGGACTTTATAAAAAAACATATATGTTTTTCCTGTAATATATAGTAGAAGAACTAATTTGTATGTCTAACAGATGGACAGGACTTGGATAACTTCTGCTCGAAGATTCTCCGCTGCATATGTCGAGGGGGTTGAAAACTTCAGGAACTTTATCAGAACTGAGTACGGTGGTCCGAAATCAGATGTGCTCAGCCCGTGTAGCAGTTGTATGAATTCAGTTACAAGACCCTAGTCAACTGTGCAAAATCATCTACACTTGTATGGGATGTCGGTCACATATACTAGGTGGGTTCATCATGGTGAAGCTGTGAACGTCAATGTTACTGACTATGTGGAAGCAGCATATCACCATCTTGATCTGCCTGACGCTCAGGTGGAAGAGGAGGAGGAGGTGGTGGCGGCGGAGCCAGTGAGTTTGACCAACATTGAAACAATGCTATGAAATGCTCGCGCATTTCGTGAACTTTCACCTGCAGAAGAAAAACGGTGGGCCCGCATGTTGGAACAATGCAACGTGGCAGTCACCCCAGGAAATAAGCTGTCAGTATTCTCAGCTATGGTCACCTTTCTTCAGGTGAAGACATCTGAGCGGATGACCAACAAATCATTCGATGCGATGTTGGCTGCTTTCCGCAAATCTTTCCTAGATGCGTCTGAGCTGCCACACACCTACAATAAAATGAAGAATTTCCTTTGTGCAGTTGGAATTGGATATGATATGATCCATGTTTGTAAGAATAATTGTGTTCTGTTCCGGAAGGATTATGCCAACTTAAGTGAATGCCCAAAATGCAAATCATCAAGATGGAAAGATGGCGATGCTGTGAAGAGGATTCCTCGTAATGTTCTGAGACATTTTCTAATTATACCAAGATTGCAGAGGTTGTTTCATGATGCTGAAACAAGAGAGGATGTACTGTGGCATTCTAGGAACCATGAGTACAGAGATCAGAATGTAATGAGCCATCCATCTCATGGTAGTGACAGGAAAAGCTTCAATCAGAAACCCAAAAAGTTTGTTGCTGACCCGATAAACATTAGACTTGGCTTAGCTACAGATGGATTCAACCCATTTGGCCACCAGAGAGACACATATAGCATGTGGCCAGTGCTTGTTATCCCTTACAACATGCCACCAAATGTCTGCACCAAAGAATCAAACTACATGATGGCCTTGCTCATCCCAGGTCCAAAAAGTCCTGGAAAGGATTTTGATTTATTCATGGAGCCTCTTGTGGAGGAACTTCAACAACTATGGAGGGGTGTCTTCACTCGACACCTATATAGCGGCCCACCAGCTGATTTCTTTCTGCATGCTGTTATAATTTGGTGCATCCATGATTATGCGGCTTTGGGCACTATGTCAGGGCGAACGACACATGGTTACAATGCATGTGTTTGTTGTGACAAGAATCCGCTGTCATACGTGATAACCCACAAGTATAGGGGATCGCAACAGTTTTCGAGGGTAGAGTATTCAACCCAAATTTATTGATTCGACACAAGGGGAGCCAAAGAATATTCTCAAGTATTAGCAGCTGAGTTGTCAATTCAACCACACCTGAAAGACTTAATATCTGCAGCAAAGTATTTAGTAGCAAAGTAGTATGGAAGTAACGGTAATGGTGGCGAAAGTAATAGTAGCAATTTTGTAGCAATCGTAACAGTGGCAACGGAAAAGTAACTTAGCAAAGATCAATATGTGAAAAGCTCGTAGGCAATGGATCAATGATGGATAATTATGTCAGATGGCATTCATCATGCAACAGTTATAACATAGGGTGACACAGAACTAGCTCCAATTCATTAATATAATGTAGGCATGTATTCCGAATATAGTCATACGTGCTTATGGAAAAGAACTTGCATGACATCTTTTGTCCTACCTTCCCGTGGCAGCGGGGTCCTATTGGAAACTAAGGGATATTAAGGCCTCCTTTTAATAGAGAACCGTACCAAAGCATTAGCACTTAGTGAATACATGAACTCCTCAAACTACGGTCATCACCGGGAAGTGTCCCGACTATTGTCACTCCGGGGTTGACAGATCCTAACACATAGTAGGTGACTATAACTTGCAAGATAGGATCAAGAACACAAATATATTCATGGAAACATAAAGGGTTCAGATCTGAAATCGTGGCAATCGGGCCCTAGTGACAAGCATTAAGCATAGTAAAGTCATAGCAACATCAATCTTAGAACATAGTGGTTACTAGGGATCGAACCCTAACAAAACTAACTCGATTACTTGGTAAATCTCATCCAACCCATCACCATCCAGCAAGCCTACGATGGGATTACCCACGCACGGCGGTGAGCATCATGAAATTGGTGATGGAGGATGGTTGATGATGACGACGGCGATGATTTCCCCTCTCCGGAGCCCCGAACGGACACTAGATCTGGTCTCCCGAGGAAGAACAGGAGGTGGCGGCGGCTCCGTATCGTAAAATGCGATGAATCCTTCTCTCTGATTTTTTTCTCCCCGAACGTGAATATATGGAGTTGGAGTTGAGGATGATGGAGGTCCAGTGGCCCCACAAGGACAGAGGGCGCGCCCCAGGGGGGTGGGCGCGGCCCCCACCCTTGTGGACAGGGTGTGGCCCCCTTCGGTTGATTCTTTCGCCAATATTTTGTATTTATACCAAAACTGATCTCCGTGAAGTTTCAGGTCATTCCGAGAACTTTTATTTCTGCACAAAAATAACACCATGGCAATTCTGCTGAAAACAGCGTCAGTCCGGGTTAGTTCCATTCAAATCATGCAAATTAGAGTCGAAAACAAGGGTAAAAGAGTTTGGAAAAGTAGATATGATGGAGACGTATCAACTCCCCCAAGCTTAACCCATTGCTTGTCCTCAAGCAATTCAGTTGACAAACTGAAATTGATAAAGAAAAACTTTTACACACTCTGTTTGATCTTGTTGTTGCAAATATGTATAGCCAGCATTCAGGTTTTCAACAAAGATTATGAACAAACCACATTCACAATAACATTTAGGTCTCACGTTTACTCATATCAATAGCACAATCAACTAGCGAGTAATAATAATAAATCTGGGATGACAACAGTTTTCCAAAACAATCATGATATGGTATAACAACATGGTATCTCGCTAGCCCTTTCTGAGACCGCTAAACATAAATGCAGAGCACCCCTAAAGATCAAGGACTGACTAGACATTATAATTCATGGTAAAAGAGATCCAGTCACAGTCATACTCAATATCAATTAATAGCAAAGCATACAAATGACAGTGGTGCTCTCTAACTGGTGCTTTTTATAAGAGAATGATGACTCAACATAAAAGTAAATAGATAGGCCCTTCGCAGAGGGAAGCAGGGATTTGCAGAGGTGCCAGAGCTCGAGTTTTTAAAACAGAGATGAATATAATTTTGAGCGGTATGCTTTCATTGTCAACATAACAACCAAGAGATCTCAGGATCTTCCATGCTACATACATTATAGGCGGTTCCCAAACAGAATGGTAAAGTTTTTTACTCCCCCTCAACCAACAAGCACACTCCACGGCTGGTCCGAAACAACGGGTACCGTCCATACAAGCAACAATCCTAGGGGAGTTTTGTTTTAATTTATTTTGATTTGATTTGAGCATGGGACTGGGCATCCCGATTACCAGCCATTTTCTCATGAATGATGAGCGGAGTCCACTCATAGTGAGTATAACCCACCTGGCATGGAAGATACTGACAGCGCCCAGTCGCTACATGATCGATTCGGGCATAAAAATAGATTATCATTTGAAGGTTTCGAGTTTGGGACATGCAAATTTACTTGGAACGGCAGGTAAATACCACATATAGGAAGGTATGGTGGACTCATATGGAATAACTTTGGGTTTATGGAACTGGATGCACAGGCAGTATTCCCGCTTAGTACAAGTGAAGGCTAGCAAAAGACTGGGAAGCGACCAACTAGAGAGCGACAACAGTCATAAACATGCATTGAGAGTAACCAACATTGAATTCAAGCATGAGTAGGATATAAATCACCATGAACATAAATATCATGGAGGCTATGTTGATTTTGTTTTCAACTACATGCGTGAACATGTGCCAAGTCAAGCCACTCGAATCATTCAAATGAGGATACCATCCTATCATACTACATCACAACCATTTTAAAAGCATGTTGGCACACAAGGTAAACCATTATAAACCCCTAGCTAATTAAGCATGGCATGAGTAACTATAATCTCTAATTGTCATTGCAGACATGTTCCATTCATAATGGGCTGAATCAAGAACGATGGACTAATCATATTTACAAAAACAAGATAGGTCGAGTTCATACCAGCTTTTCCTCATCTCAATCATTTCATCATATATCGTCATAATTGCCTTTCACTTGCACGACCGAACGGTGTGGATAATAATAATAGTGCACGTGCATTGGACTAAGCTGGAATCTGCAAACATTTATTCAAAGGAGAAGACAATATAATATGGGCTATTTGTTAGATCAACAATAATGCATATGAGTGCCACTCATCATTTTCATCGTGGTCTTCTCTCCTCGACCCCCAAAGAAAAGAAAAGAATTTCAAAGAAACACACGGAAATGTTTTTGGAGTTTTTGTTTTTCTGAAGAAACTAAACCAAGGACGAGAGAAACTATTTACATGGGAAAGCTCCAAACAAGTAAAAGAAGAACGAGAAATCTTTTTGGGTTTTTCTTTTAATACTACTTCTAAGTGAACATGGAAAGTAAACTAAGCTACAACTAAATTTTTTTGTTTTTCTCAAAGGTTTTCAAACACACAAGAAGAAAGCGGGAAAAAGAAATAGACTAACATGGATAATACAATGAAAAAGTATGAACACCGACAACTAGAATGAGTGTGTGAACATGAATGTAATGTCGGTGAGAAATACATACTCCCCCAAGCTTAGGCTTTTGGCCTAAGATGGTCTAAGCCCATGGATCAAAGTAGCCCTTTCCGGTGTACTCAGGAGGATCCTGGGGGTTCCACTGGTTAGCGAGCTCCTATGGCTCCCACTGATAAATAGACTCCTGATATGGATCAGGTGATGGCTCTGGCTCAGGAGCTGGGGATCGCGTCCCCTCCCAGTACGCATGAATGTCCTCGGGTAAAATGAAGTACCTGCTTGAATGAATATCGAACAAAGCAGGTGCAGGCAAGGTAATAATCTGAAAAGTATCCTCGCTAAATATCAAGTTATAAATGAGTCTCTTTTCCTCATCATAGTGAATAAACTTATGTGCTACCATGTTGTCATAATCTAAGTATATAGTGGGTAGCAGTTTCTCCTCTTTCTCATTATGCCTAATGGGTATCTCAAAGCATCTAGCAAGTCGAGAGGCGAAGATACCTCCGAAAATAGGACCCTTAGTACGGTTGAGACTCAACCATCTAGCAACCATAGCGCCTACACTGAAAGTTTTATCGCGAAGTAAAGCATGGCGTAAAATGGCAAGGTCCAGAGCACTAAGGCCTCCACTCTCCCCGCGACCAATTAAACATCTCCCAGCAAATAATGAGTAGCAGCGCAAAACAGGAAAATGTAAACTAGCTACTCTCGCTTCCGACACCTTTGTCCTTTCCCCTATGGTAACTTCATTAATAAAATCTTCCACATCACTTGGACGTGGTTCCTCGATGCTACCCTCATAAGGTAATTTACAAACCTCACAAAAGCCATAAAGCGTCATCTCCTTATGCTCATCATATAAGTGAAACTCTACCGTGGGTGGTGATCTCCTAGCATGAAAATGAAAATTTTGCACGAAAGTATTAGTGAGTAGGAGATACTGATCACACTGGTCGTGAAGGAAGTCGGTGACGCCTGCATTCTCAGCCAAATAATAGAAATCCTCATAAATTCCGGCTGCTTCCAAGAATGCATCACATGGCCATTCACACGGCCGAATCTCCGCAGCACGAGGAAGATTGTACTTGGGCTTTTCCTTCTCTTGATTTTCTTTTTTCCTTCGAACTCCGGCTCGAAGAGCCTCTCAACAATCTCCTCATCATTTTCTTCCTCTGAAAATTTTCTGAAATTTTTAGTAACTCAAAATAAAAGTGAACCAAACTCAACAAAACTGATAGCAACTACTCCTACAAGTGCCTAGAGGCTATATCATGCATCAAAACTACTTTGGACCATATAAATTTGACATGCAAGCTCAAGAACAGGGTCACCACAGCAGAAAAAATTTGCAATAAATAAAGCACTAGAACAAAAACTAATTGGACAATTGGAGGAGTCACATACCGAAGAACAATCCCCCAAAACAGTTTTGCAAATGGAGCTTTACACAAGGAGATCGAAAATGGCAGCAAGATGAGCTAGAACATGGGATTGAGCACTAGGATGATTTTTTCTGGAGGAAGACGAAGTGGATAGGTGCTGGAATAAGTGAAGGGGGCCTACGTGGGACCCACAAGGCAGGGGGCGTGCCCAGGGGGGTAGGGCACGCCCTCCACCCTTGTGGCCCACTGGTGCATCCCCCTGGTACATGCTCAGTGCCAGAAATTCTAAAATATTCTATAAAAAATCATACTAAATTTTCAGGGTATTTGGAGAACTTTTATTTTTGGGACATTTTTCATTTCACGGATAATTCAGAAAACAGATAGAAAATACTATTTTTGCTTTATTAAATCTAAATAACAGAAAGTAAGAGGTGGGTACAGCAGGTTGTGCCTTCTAAATTCATCCATCTCATGCTCATCAAAAGGAATCCGTTAACAAGGTTGATCAAGTCTCATTAACAAACTTCTTTCGAATAACATGGAACCGGAGAATTTTCGAATAACACTAAGTTACCTCAACGGGGATATGCATGTCCCCAACAATAAGAATATCATATTTCTTTTTGACAGTAGGGAGAGGGAATTCAAAACCTTCGATAGTAATAGTTGAAATTTTTCCAATAGAATTGATACTATGAACTTGAGGTTGTTTCTTCGGAAAGTGTACCGTATGCTCATTACCATTAACATGAAAAGTGACATTGCCTTTATTGCAATCAATAACAGCCCCTGCAGTATTCAAAAAGGGTCTACCAAGGATGATCGACATACTGTCATCCTCGGGAATATCAAGAATAACAAAGTCCGTTAAGATAGTAACGTTTGCAACCACAACCGGCACATCCTCACAAATACTGATGGGTATAGCAGTTGATTTATCAGCCATTTGTAAAGAGATTTCAGTAGGTGTCAACTTATTCAATTCAAGTCTACAATATAAAGAGAAAGGCATAACACTAACACCGGGTCCAAGATCACATAAAGCAGTTTTAACATAGTTTCTCTTAATGGAGCATGGTATAGTTGGTACTCCTGGATCCCCAAGTTTCTTTGGTATTCCAACCTGAAAAATGTAATTAGCAAGCATGGTGGAAATTTCAACCTCCGGTATCTTTCTTTTATTTGTAACAATATCTTTCATATACTTAGCATAAGGAGGCATTTTAAGCATATCAGTTAAACGCATACGCAAAAAGATAGGTCTAATCATTTCAGCAAAGCGCTCAAAATCCTCATCATCCTTTTTCTTGGATGGCTTAGGAGGAAAGGGCATGGGTTTCTGAACCCATGGTTCTCTTTCTCTACCATGTTTTCTAGCAACAAAGTCTCTCTTAACATAACGTTGATTCTTTGATTGTGGGTTATCAAGATCAACAGCAGGTTCAATCTCTACATCATTATCATTACTAGGTTGAGCATCAACATGAACATCATCATTAACATTATCACTAGGTTCATATTCATCACCAGATTGTGTCTCAGCATCAGAAATAGAAATAACATTTGGATTCTCAGGTGTGTCTATAACAGGTTCACTAGAAGTATGCAAAGTCCTATCAGTTTTCTTTTTCTTTTTATTACTACGACTAGATGCATCAGTATTAATTCTCTGAGAATCTTGCCCAACTCTCTTAGGATGGCCCTCAGGATACAAAGGTTCCTGAGTCATTTTACCACCTCTAGTCATAACCCTAACAGCATTATCATTGTTCTTATTATTCAACTCATTAAGCAAATCATCCTATGCTTTAAGTACTTGTTCTACTTGAGTTGTAACCATGGAAGCATGTTTACTAATAAGCTTAAGATCATTAATAGTTCTACTCATATAATCACCCAAGTAATCAAGCATGCGAGCATTACGTTTCAATTGTCTACTAACATAATCATTGAAATTTTCTTGTTTAACAATAAAATTATCAAACTCATCCAAGCATTGACTAGGAGACTTATTATGAGGAATATCACCTTCATAAAATCTATAAAGAGAATTTACCTCTACTACCTGTGTCGGGTTATCAAGACCATGTATTTCTTCAATAGGCGGTAGATTCTTAACATCTTCAGCTTTAATACCGTTTTCTTTCATAGATTTCTTTGCCTCTTTCATATCTTCAGGACTGAGAAATAGAATACCTCTTTTCTTCGGAGTTGGCTTAGGAGTTGGTTCAGGAAGTGTCCAATCATTATCATTACTCAATATATTATTGAAAAGCAATTCAGCTTGCTCAACAGTTCGTTCCCTGAAAACACAACCAACACAACTATCCAGGTGGTCTCTGGAAGCATCGGTTAGTCCATTATAAAAGATATCAAGTATTTCATTTTTCTTGAGAGGATGATCAGGCAAAGCATTAAGTAACTGGAGAAGCCTCCCCCAAGCTTGTGGGAGACTCTCTTCTTTAATTTGCACAAAGTTAAATATTTCTTTTAGAGCAGCTTGTTTCTTATGAGCAGGGAAATATTTTTGAGAGAAGTAATAAATCATATCCTGGGGACTACGCACACAACCAGGAGTAAGAGAATTAAACCATAACTTAGCATCACCCTTTAACAAGAAAGGAAACAATTTAAGAATATAATAGTAGTGATTTTTTTTCCTCATGAGCAAATAGGGTGGCTATATCATTCAATTTAGTAAGATGTGCCACAATAGTTTCAGATTCATAACCATAGAAAGGATCAGATTCAACCAAAGTAATTAACTCAGGATCGATAGAGAATTCATAATCCTTATCAGTAACAAAGATAGGTGAAGTAGCAAAATTGGGATCATATTTCATTCTAGCATTCAAGGATTTTTCTTTCAGCTTAGCTAGCAATTTCTTAAGATCTTCTCTATCATTCCAAGCAAGAAAGTCTCTAGCAGTTTCTTCATCCATAATATAACCCTCAGGTACAACATGCAATTCATATCTAGGGGGAGAATCATAATCTTCAGTTTCAGCAATTTCATTTTCTCTAACCCTAGCAAGTTGTTCATCAAGAAATTCACCTAGTGGCACAGTATTATCAAGCAAAGCAGTAGTATCATCATTAGCATCATGCATAGCAGAAGTGGCATCATCAATTACTTGCGACATATCAGAATTACTAGCAGGTGTAGGTGTCGCAAGCTTACTCAAAACAAAATATGAATCAAGTGCAGAGCTCGATGGCAGTTCCTTACCTCCCCTCGTAGTTGAGGGAAAAATCTTGGTTCTAGTATCTTTCAAATTCCTCATAGTGATCAACAGATATAAATCCCAAGTGACTCAGAGAATAGAGCTATGCTCCCCGGCAACGGCGCCAGAAAAAGGTCTTGATAACCCACAAGTATAGGGGATCGCAACAGTTTTCGAGGGTAGAGTATTCAACCCAAGTTTATTGATTCGACACAAGGGGAGCCAAAGAATATTCTCTAGTATTAGCAGCTGAGTTGTCAATTCAACCACACCTGAAAGACTTAATATCGTAGCAAAGTATTTAGTAGCAAAGTAGTATGGAAGTAACGGTAACGGTGGCGAAAGTAACAGTAGCAATTTTGTAGCAATCGTAACAGTGGCAACGAAAAAGTAACTTAGCAAAGATCAATATATGAAAAGCTCATAGGCAATGGATCAATGATGGATAATTATGTCGGATGGCATTCATCATGCAACAGTTATAACATAGGGTGACACAGAACTAGCTCCAATTCATCAATATAATGTCGGCATGTATTCCGAATATAGTCATACGTGCTTATGGAAAAGAACTTGCATGACATCTTTTGTCCTACCCTCCCGTGGCAGCGGGGTCCTATTGGAAACTAAGGGATATTAAGGCCTCCTTTTAATAGAGAATCGGACCAAAGCATTAGCACTTAGTGAATACATGAACTCCTCAAACTACGGTCATCACCGGGAAGTGTCCCGACTATTGTCACTCCGGGGTTGCCGGATCATAACACATAGTAGGTGACTATAACTTGCAAGATAGGTTCAAGAACACAAATATATTCATGGAAACATAAAGGGTTCAGATCTGAAATTATGGCACTCGGGCCCTAGTGACAAGCATTAAGCATAGCAAAGTCATAGCAACATCAATCTTAGAACATAGTGGTTAGTAGGGATCAAACCATAACAAAACTAACTCGATTACATGGTAAATCTCATCCAACCCATCACCGTCCAGCAAGCCTACGATGGGATTACTCACGCACGGCGGTGAGCATCATGAAATTGGTGATGGAGGATGGTTGATGATGACGACGGCGATGATTTCCCCTCTCCGAAGCCCCGAACGGACTCCAGATCTGGTCTCCTGAGGAAGAACAGGAGGTGGCGGCGGCTCTGTATCGTAAAACACGATGAATCCTTCTCTCTGATTTTTTCTCCCCGAACGTGAATATATGGAGTTGGAGTTGAGGTCGGTGGAGGTCCAGGGGGCCCACAAGGACAGAGGGCGCACCCCCACCCATGTGGACAGGGTGTGGGCCCCCTTCGGTTGATTCTTTCGCCAATATTTTTTATTTATTCCAAAACTGATCTCCGTGAAGTTTTAGGTCATTTCGAGAACTTTTATTTCTGCACAAAAATAACACCATGGCAATTCTGCTGAAAACAGCGTCAGTCCGGGTTAGTTCTATTCAAATCAAGCAAATTAGAGTCCAAAGTAAGGGCAAAAGATTTTGGAAAAGTAGATACGATGGAGACATATCAATACGCAATACTTAGCAAGATCTGTTACATTGGACACCGTCGTTTCCTTGCCAAGGACAAGGCATGTCCTACAAAATACCAAAGACATTTGTTCAATGCAAAGCATGAAAACCATGATGCGCCAAAGAGGCTCACCGGCGATGAGTTGCAAGTGGAATTAGAGAAGGTCAGGCATATTACACCAGGAAACCATCCTGATAATGGTTGCGGGAAAAGGAAATGTGGCAGGGCAGAAGAGTGATTATTGTTTACCCGCAGTCCACTTTGTGGTACTTGGAGTATTGGAAAGATTTGGATCTGCGGCATAATCTTGATGTGATGCACATCGAGAAAAATATATGTGACAGCATTATCGACACACTTCTTAATATTGAAGGCAAGACGAAAGATACCTTAAAATCTAGGATTGATTTGACACACCTCGGTATTAGAAAGGATTTGTAGGTGGAAGATGATGGTGCATCACGGGATATGGCACCAGCTGTGCATGTCTTGGACAAGGTAAAAAGAAAAGAATTCTGCAAGGTCCTGTCACGTGTGAGATTCCCACATGGATTTGCTTCCAACCCTGAAAGGAGAGTCAGTGCACATGGAAACAAGGTACAAGGGTTGAAAACTCATGACTGCCACATCCTACTTTAAAGGGTTTTACCTGTTATCCTTAGAGGATTGGGCCGCCCTGACTTATACAGAGCAGTTGCAGAGTTGGGACAATTCTTCAAGGAACTCTGCAGTAGAAATATCAGGATAGATGCTTTGGAGCGTCTTAGAGACAAGATACCAACTATCCTATGCGACCTTGAGAAGATATAACCTCCAGCCTTCTTTGATGTGATGGTGCATTTGGCTGTTCATCTACCTGATGAGGCACTACTTAGAGGTCCAGGTTAGTATGGCTAGATGTACCCTATTGAAAGGCGGCTAGGCACTTTCAAGGGCTATGTTAGGAACAGAGCTATACCTGAGGGTTCCATTGCAGAGGCCTACATTGATATAGAAGCGTTGACATTCTGCTCAAAATACATTGAAACAGCTGATCAGCTTAGCAAAGAGATGGGTGAAGACAATCCCGAGCTCAATGTTTTTGATTGTTCTGTTCGAGTTACAGGGAAGAGTCGACAAGACGACAAACCTAAAGATTTGGACAAAATGGTTTGATATGTGTTGAATAACTGTCCTGAGATTCTACCTTATATTGAGTAAGTGCTAAGTACTACAGCTTATACATCGTAATCTACTAAACTTGCAGCACATTCTTATATATTTAGATGTTTGACATGATCACTATGTTGTGCAGCATCTAAAAAAAGGAGTTACTGCTGCAAAATCCAAGAAACATTGACAAACTGGTAATGGCAGGATTTGTGAAATGGTTCAAGAGCCGTGTAAGATTTTAAATTGCACTGTCAATTTTTTTTAATATATTGAGTACATAAGATGATCAGCTTGTCTATTTTCTAACCATAGGTTAAGAAGATGCAGGAGGATGGGCAGGTAGTTAATGATGCCCTTTACGCACTAGCAATGGGTCCTGATACTCGGGTAAGACATTATGAATCTTACGTTGTTGGAGATGTGCGCTACAACACCCTTGCATGCGACGAAGGCAGGAAGACACAAAACAGTGCCATCATGAGCACGGATAAGTACGGCGAAGAGAGAACTGAAATGTATGCTAACATAACAGACATTGTTCAGTTGCAGTATATCTCCAGCTTCGAGTTTCATCGGTGTGTGGTTTTGTTGTGCTGTCGTTGGTATAACCTATTTTCCAGGATCGCAAAACCCAGAGCTGATGATTATTTCAAATCCATCAATGTCAAGGCGGTGTACCAGACCGATGAGCCTTTTATTTTGGCAAATCAAGTAACACAGATATTTTTCTTGGAAGACACATATGCATGTAGCGATGATTGGAGAGTATTGCAAAGGTTTGAGCAGAGGAATTCGTTTAATGAAGTTGCACAACAAGAGGATGCTTTTCCTGCTCCTGATGTAGAAGATTCCACAGATGTTCCTAATATCTTTGAGAACCATCATGTCAATAACGCTGGCGAAAAGATTCCCTGTCGGGCTGTGGACATACGAGAGTTGATCAATAAGACGCCAACCTTCGAGGACATTGAGGAGGAAGAAGATGAAACTGGGGGGAATTACGATTCAGACTGATACACATGGCGAAGATGTTGATGCTACTGCTGTGGATGATGATTAGATTGCTTTTGTCATATTTGCCTGTGAGAGGACGACTTTTATCTACTATGTGAAATTCTGTTTGCTATGACAACTGAAACCTAATGAAGTTGTTGTTTAGTATTTTGCTGTGAGAACATCACTTATTATGTATGTTGATTTGTGTTTGGTGATTGTATGACAACTAAAACATGATGACATTGTTGTTTAGTTGTACTGATATTTGGCACTGAAACTTGTATTTGATGACATAGTTTGCTACTGGACTGCAATTTGCTCAATGTCTTTGAATGGGAACAAAGCTTACCCGACAGGGCCTCTGCTAATTTATTTATTTATTTATTAGCAAAAGGGCCTCTAGTATTTATTTATTTATGAGCAAAAGGGGATACCCCCAATTTCCGTTAATAGAAATCATTAGATGTTCACAACACTACGCCCAGCCTGTTAAACAGGTTTCATTCATTACTAGTTTTAGCAAAGTGCTCATGTCATGGCCACTGAATACATCACGAGTGCTACATACACTGCAAATAAAGAGACAATCATCCTACAGAGCACAACGATCTTGCCCATTATCTTCACAAGCTCTTTCGTCTCCTCATTGCTATCAAGGCTGTTCAGCAGCTATTGCTTGGCCATGATCAGATGAACTACATCTTTAACCTTCTGCTCTGCATCTTCCTCTTCTGCCGTTCCTTCAGTTACTTGTCCAACACCCCAACCTGCTGGTATTGGGATTCCTCGGCTAACCAAATAATCAGCGTAATTCCATTCCCCCACATCAGCAACTTCCCAAAATACAAATCACACAAATCTTCCCTTTTCTGCATGAATCAAATTGGAAGATTATCAACGAAACTATTAAAAAAATCAGCAACTAAAAGCAGGCGAACAACACTTAAACATATTATTACCCCATGATTCGGGCATTTGTAGAAGACTCGACCAGGGTTGAGGATTGTAGTTGAGACACGACGGATGACTCTGTGTGATTTGCAGCAGTGGCACCACACCAACGGCAGCGGGTTGTGATGAGCAACCGGCTACGGTGAGTGTGCCAGCGGGGGTGTGATGAGACCCACAGGGGATGGTATGGGTGGCGACTTGGCGCATATCTGGTTCTTGCCTGCTGAAGAGCAGGTGGACGAGCCGCCAGTAAAATGGTTGCTGCGGCCGGAGCTTCAAATGCGAGGCAGAGTAACTAGAGAAGAGGAGAAGCGAACGTTGGATATGTCAGTTTCATTACTTGCAAAGTAGCATAACACTATATATAGTCATAGTCTAGGTTTGGATTCGAACCAGCTACAGGAGCACGTCTCTTTTTTTCCTAAAACTCAGCAATGTCTCTTTACTAGTACACTAGCTTGTTCTGTACGCCTTCTCAAGTCTTTAATTTTCAGGAATGTTATGTGGCGGACGTTCCCTGGGAGGAGGACGGTAAATGAACGCATTTTCCTGGCAGTTTTAGTTGCGACGCAAGATCAAACGGTGGCAGTTTCGGGAATGTTATCTAGCGAACGAGCCCAGTTTTTCTTTTCTTCCTATACAAAAGTATGCTACGTGGTGTCGCCTTAGTCAACAAACGATTGTGCCAAGCTTGACCGTTGGATTGACATTCAACGTCTATCATGTTTCTTCAGTCTCTTCTTCCTCCAGCCGCCAAAGCCAAACCAGTGCTGGTGGGACCGCCTGCTCCCGCCTCCCATGGCTGGCTGTGCTGCCGCGCACGCATCACGGCCACATCAAACCCTAAAACTCTGCGCATCTTCCCTGGCTCCTATTTGCTCCCGTATGAAGCCTCACCATCATCCTCCACCTTGGTTCGCTCGCCACGGCGCCGCCCTCCGATGTTGTCAACATGGTCAACAACCGAGAGGAATAAGGAGATAACTGTACATGGTGAGGATGACAGTAGGGACCCGCCAGGATCATGGCAGTAGGCAAGCAAGTTCCTCCTTTATTACAAGAAAAAATGGTTCCTCCTGATGGTTTCCTGCCATCTGGGTCGCACGCCACTATCAACGTAGTCAATAAGCGAGATAACTGCACAAGGAGCGGCTGACACCCGGGACCTAGCAGCTCGCGCAGTATTTTTTTTTTGGACGGAGCAGGGTATCAACTGGGTTGTGCGGGAGCTATGGCCCATCTAGCCCAGGCTTTTATTTCATATGTTTACCACATGACCAGCCCAGTTTTGTTTTTTCTTTCTGAAAATGGCTAGCCCAGCTATTTTGTTTTTTGTAGAATAACCAATGGAGGCCTACTTGCTTTTCTAGGCCCTGCTGGGCCTGAAATCTTTCAAGACGAGGAGGGATGCATTTGGCTTGCCCAGAAAATGGGCTATAAGTAATAAGAAATGGGCTATAAAATGAAAAATACAACAAACAGGCAATCAGTTCCAAATTACTTTTTTCTTTCCGATTTTGAAATTTTAAATTTCATTGTTTTTGTGCGGGTAAAATTTCATTGGATTTTACATTAAGGTATGTTTATTTTTTTTAATTAATTTGAATCTGGCTAGAAGTTTCGGGCTGTATGCTGTTTGGGACAGATTTGGAGGCTGACTTGTGGGCCTACAAGGTTGATGTGTACGAAAGGCTTTGTCAACTTAGTCCACAAACGATTCTAGCAGCAGTGACCGTTGGATTGTTAATCCAACGGCCGTGCTGCTTCTTCAACCTCTGGTCTTCTTGCTCCAGCCGCCCAAACCAGCGCCGGCCATACTACCTGCTCATGCCTCCCGTGGCCGGCTGTGCTGCCGCGCAGGCCTAACCGCCCCACACTACTCCCATCACTGGCCTGGCCATCCCTCTACGCACCCACAGTTCCTATTATTCTCCGATGACGGCAGACGAACCAGTAAACCCTCATACTCCCCTCCGTGTGGGAAACATCTGCCGAGTCTTCTCCGGCTCTGGGTCATTCCCTTCCTAGGCCTCGCCGTCATCCATCGCCCTGGTGCTCTCGGCGCGGCGTGGTAAACGTGGTCAATGAACGACATCCATCGGAAGAGGACTGTATGTGGAGAGGATGACAGCTGGGTCCACGGCAGCATGCAAGGAAGTGCCTCCTTATTACTTGCAAAATAATGAGTCCTCCACCTGACAGCAGGGACCCACCAGAAGCGCCTCTGTATTTCGCGAAAAAAAGTTCCTCTCGCTGACAGCTCGGACCCACCAGCTATATCTTCGCACGCAAGGAAGTGCCTCCTTATTATGCACAAAAAAAAACATGAATACCCCCCTGCTAGCTAGGACCCACCATATTTGGAGGCTGACTTGTGGGCCTACTAAGTTGGCGCAGACGCGGGATTTGTTAACTTAGTCAATATAAACGATTCTTGCTGAAGTAACCGTACGATGTCCATCCAACGGCCGTCGTGTTTCTTCAACCTCTGGTCTTCTTGCTCCAGCCGCCCAAACCATCGCTGGCCGTGCCGCCTGCTCCTGCGTCCCATGGCCGGCGGTGCTGCCGTGCAGGCCTCACCGCCCCACCCTACTCCCATCGCTTGGCTGGCCATCCCTATACTCACCCAGAACTCCTGTCATTCTCTAGCGACGGCAGCCTCACACTGCAGCCGAACCAGTAAACCCTCGTACTCCCGTCCGCATGGGAAACAACTGCCGAGTCTTCCCCGGCTCTGGGTCATTCCCTTCCTAGGCCTCGCCGTCGTCCACCGCCTTGGTGCTCTCGACGCGGCGTGGTCAACATGGTCAAGGAACGACTTCCATCGGAAGAGGACTGTACATGGAGAGGCTGACAGCTGGGTCCACGGCCGCAGCAAGGAAGTGCCTCCTTATTATGCGCAAAATAATTATTCCTCCACCTGACAGCAGGGACCCACCGGAAGGGCCGCCGTATTTTGCGAAAAAAACCTTCCCCCCTAACAGCTGGGACCCACCAGCTACATCTTCGCACGCAAGGAAGTGCGTCCATATTATGGGCAAAAAAATGATTCTTCCCCCTGACAGCTGGGACCCACCAGCTATATCTTCGCACGCAAGGAAGTGCCTCCTTATCCTCCCTGACAGGTGGGACCCACCGGGTTAAACCGTACGTAGGGTTGTCTGTCTGGTCGCGAACGTCTACGTACATGCATACTGGTCGATCACTCTCTCTTCAGCGCTGAACCGTGGCCGAGTAAGGAGATGCACGTGTCGTAGTAGAGGCGCGGACGTAGCATGTCACGCAGTCCCGTCTATATATATCGTGTACACGTACATACAGCCACGCTGCAAGAAAGTAAATACAGCTACGTACATACATACGGGCGGGGTCTCGAACATGTATGCGCGCATACTTATGGCTAGGGCTCATGTACATGGAGAGGCAACGGACGGGAGCGACGTCGTCCTGTTCATCGGTAGCTAACCGGCTGGGTCGGAACGGAGGAAACAGCTTTGTGTTCACCGGGAGCCAAGTGACTAGGTCGGAACGCGTCCTGTTCATCGAGAGCGAAGCCACTGGGTTGGACCGCGTCCTGTTCATTGGGAGCCAACCGGCTTGGACGAAACAGCCGAAACGGGGTCTAGCGTACCGCAAAACGGAGGAAAACGGCCTTCTGTTCGACCGCGTATGGTCGAAACAGGGTCCTGTTCATAGGGAATGGTCTGGCGTACCACAGAACGGAGGAAACGGACTTGTGTTCGAGCTCTTACGATCGAAACGGGGTGCTGTTTTTTTATAGAAAGACTGTAAGGGAACCCCCTACAGTATAATTGGTGCAACAAACCCAAAATGCAAGTACCATGCCTTGAACCTGGGTGGGTGGGAAGGCATCAGCCCCTTCCCACCACTAGGCTATGCCTTAGTCTACTGTTGATCAGGAGGGGTGTGGCGTACCGCAAAATGGAGGAAACGGAGTTGTGTTGGAGCGCCTACGGTCGAAACGGGGTCCTGTTCATCGGGAGAGGTGTGGCGTACCGCAAAATGGGACTCCATGAGCTACTGTTCATACACCATCTACTGCCTCGCTCCAGCCCTCCACGAGCTACTGTTCATCCACCGTCGACTTCCTCCAGCATCCACCTGCTACTGTTCATCCACCGTCGACTTCCTCCAGCCTCCACCAGACACTGTTCATCCACGGGCTACTGTTCATCTAGCCTCCACCGGCTACTGTTCAACCAGCCCTCCACGGGGTCCTGTTCATCCACCCCCAACAGGCTCGGGTGTGTGGGGGCCTCCTCTCGATCGGGGTCCTGTTCATCCAGCGGCAACGGCCTCTACTACCACGGGGTCCTGTTCATCCAACCCCCACCGGGAACTGTTCATCCAACCCCCAACAACGGTCACTGTTCATCAAGAGGCAGGTTCTATCGGCTTCAGTTAGCAGCATTAGCGAAGGAATCACTCGGGTTCAGTTAACAGCCAAGGGATCGATCGCTCTGGTTCAGTAAGCGAACGCCTCGCTCGGATTCAGTTAGATCCCAACACCTCGAACATACGCGCGTACGTGTACGAGAGAAACGCGCAATCCCTCCATGCATCGTTCGGCCCCGACCACCCACCATAACTGGGAACTCCCCGAAATTTTTCTCGCCCTCGCTTCTACCACGATTTTCTCCATCGTGGACGGCCCAAAGAATGTCATGCAGGTGCGTCCCCGGCCCGCCCAGGACGAAAAGCCCATTTTCTGTCATGATTTTTTGTCATAGAAGTAGGAGCCCACCACATCTATGATGATACGTGGTTTTGTCACAATTATCGTCATAGAAGTGTCATAAGCATGACAGAAAAAAATCGTTCGGGCCAAAATGTCACGGATGTGTCTTTTTTTGTAGTGAAGGTTGGTGTAGAGGTCCTCCGTGATCGAATCCCCCTCCGGCGGAGTGCCGGAAAAGGCCCCAAGATGGGATCTCACGGGAACAGAAGCTTGCGGCAACGGAAAAGTATTTTTGGTGTGCCCTCTGGTATAGGGGGAATATTTGAGAATATATAGTGGAAGAATTAGGGTTGAAAGGTCTCCGAGGGGCCCACAAGCCCTTGGGGCGCCCCCCTACGACTTGTGGCCGCCTCATAGGTCTTCTGGCCTCCTCTCCAAATCTCGTGGGTTTCTTCTAGTCCAAGAAAACTCACCGTAAAGTTTTATTCCGTTTGGACTTCGTTTGGTATTCCTTTTCTGTAATAGACAAAAATAAGGAAAAAAACAGAAACTGGCACTGGGCACTAGGTTAATAAGTTAGTCCCATAAATAATATAAAATAGCATGTTAATGCATATGAAACATCCAAAACAGATAATATAATAGCATGGAACAATAAAAAATTATACATACGTTGGAGACGTATCAAGCATGCCCAAGCTTAATTCCTGCTCGATCTCGAGTAGGTAAATGATAAAAACAGAATTTTTCATGTGAAATGCTACGTAACATATTTATCAATGCAATTTTCTTTATTGTGGCATGAATTTTCAGATCCATAAGATTCAAAACAAAAGTTTAATATTGACATAAAAACAATAATACTTCAAGCATACTAATAAAGCAATCATGTCTTCTCAAAATATCATGGCTAAAGAAAGTGATCCCTACAAAATCATATAGTCTGGCTATGCTCTATCTTCATCATACAAAATATTTCATCATGCACAACCCCGATGACAAGCCAAGCAATTGTTTCATACTTTTAATGTTCTCAAGCTTTTTCAACTTTCACGCAATACATGAGCGTGAGCCATAGATATAGCACTATAGGTGGAATAGAGTATGGTGGAGGTTGTGAGGAGAAGACAAAAAGGAGAAAAACTCACATCAACCAGGAATATTAATGGGCTATGGAGATGACCATCAATTGATATCGATGCAAGTGAGTAGGGATTGCCATGCAACGGATGCACTAGATCTATAAGTGTATGAAAGCTCAAAAGAAAACTAAGTGGGTGTGCATCCAACTTGCTTGCTCATGAAGACCTAGGGTAATTTGAGGGAGCCCATCATTGGAATATACAAGCCAAGCTCTATAATGAAAAATTCCCACTAGTATATGAAAGTGATAAAATAGGAGACTCTCTATCATGAAGAACATGGTGCTACTTTGAAGCACATGTGTGGCAAAAGGATAGTAACATTGTCCCTTCTCTCTTTGTCTCTCTTTTTTTTTGGGCTCTCTGGCCTCTCTTTTTTTATTTTGGGCTCTTTGGCCTCTTTTTTATTTTTTTAAGTCCGGAATCTCATCCCAACTTGTGACGGAATCATAGCCTCCATCATCCTTTCCTCACATGGGACAATGCTCTAATAATGATGATCAGCACACTTTTATTTACTTACAACTCAAGAATTGCAACTTGATACTAGAACAAAATATGACTCTATATGAATGCCTCCAGCGGTGTACTGGGATGTGCAATGATCTAGCATAGGAAAGATATAAAAAAAGGACAATCTATGAAAATATCATGCTAGCTATCTTACGATCATGCAAAGCAATATGATAATGATGGTATGTGTCATAATAAACGGAACGGTGGAAGTTGCATGGCAATATATCTCGGAATGGCTATGGAAATGCCATAATAGGTAGGTATGGTGGCTGTTTTGAGGAAGGGTATATGGTGGGTTTAATGCATCGGTGAAAGTTGCGCAGTACTAGAGAGGCTAGCAATGGTGGAAGGGTGAGAGTGCGTATAATCCATGGACTCAACATTAGTCATAAAGCACTCACATACTTATTGCAAAAATTTATTAGCCATCGAAACAAAGTACTACACGCATGCTCCTAGGGGGATAGATTGGTAGGAAAAGACCATCGCTCATCCCCGACCGCCACTCATAAGGAAGAAAATCAAAAAATAAATCATCCTCCGACTTCATCACATAACGGTTCACCATACGTGCATGCTTCGGGAATCACAAACTTTAACACAAGTATTTCTACCAATCCACAATTACTCACTAGCATGACTCCAATATCACCATCTTTATATCTCAAAACAAATGCAAGGAATCAAACTTCTCATATATTCAATGCTCTGATATGAAAGTTTTTATTATATCCCTCTTGGATGCCCATTATATTAGGACTAATTCATAACCTAAGCAAATTACCATGCTGTTTAAAGACTCTCAAAATAATATAAGTGAAGCAGGAGAGTTCATTAATTTCTATAAAATAAAACCACCGCCGTGCTCTAAAAAGATATAAGTGAACCACTAGAGCAACTACCTAGCTCAAAAGATATAAGTGAAGCACATAGAGTATTCTAATAAATTCATGATTAATGTGTGTCCCTCTCAAAAGGTGTGTACATCAAGGATGATTATGGTAAACTAAAAATCAAAGACTCATATCATACAAGATGCTCCAAGCAAAACACACATCATGTGGTGAATAAAAATATAGCCTCAAGTAAATTTACCGATGGATTGAAGACAAAAGAGGGGATGCCATCCGGGGCATCCCCAAGATTAGATGCTTGGTTGTCCTTGAATATTTCCTTGGGGTTCCTTGGGCATCCCCAATCTTAGGCTCCTGCCACTCCTTATTCCATGGTCCATCAAAACTTTACCCAAAACATGAAAACTTCACAACACAAAACTCAACAGAAAACTTGTAAGATCCGTTAGTATAATAAAATAAATCACCACTTTAGGTACTGTTGTGAACTCATTCTAAATTTATATTAGTGTTATATCTACTGTGTTCCAACTTCTACATGGTTCATACCACCCGATACTACCCATAGATTCATCAAAATAGGCAAACAACACATAGAAAACAGAATCTGTCAAAAATAGAACAACCTGTAGTAATCTGGAAATTTCTTATACTTCTATAACTCCAAAAATTCTGAAAAAATAGGACAACCTAGGCAATTTGTATATCAATCTTTTGTAAAACAATTCAGATAAAAATCATGTTTTGGTGATTTTCTAAATTTCTGGTAATGAGCGCAAAGGTTTCTGTTTTTCAGCAAGATCAAATCAACTATCACCATAGACCATCCCAAAGGTCTTACTTGGCTCAAACACTAATTAAAACACTAAAACACAGTTAATACAGAGGTAATAATGTGTATTTATTGGAAAACAGGATCAAAAACAAAAAACACAAAATAAAAATTGGGTTGCCTCCCAACAAGCGCTATTGTTTAATGCCCCTAGCTAGGCCTAATGCATAGATCTAGGTATTATCATCTTTGGTATGCAATTCCTTTTTAATCAAATCTTCCAAAACATTTCTTAGTAAGTCCCTCTTTTTATGTTCTTCCCTTCTAGTGGGAGAGCTTAAGGCATGGAAGGGACTCGGATTAGTAACTTTGACATTCATAATTTCATATTCTGTGTCATCACCATAAACATCCTCATAGGAAACAGGTATCTCACTTTTAATAGGTTCCTTAAATATTTCTTCAACCCATTCTTTATCAAATTCCTCATAAATTCCCTTAGTGACCCAATCAAATCTATCATAAGCATCAATATATAAGGCTTGGTTAATTTCAGGATAAGGGACTCTTTTTCTTAAATTATTACCAAAAGCAACATAGTCCTTAGATTCCAAACCCCGTAAGGTTTCTTTATCATAAAGAATCTCTTCTATTATGGGATGCTCAAGATTTACATTATAGTGGGCAAAGATTTCCCTAGCTTCTTGGACCATGTGATCAAATTCAAGCATAAGGATAATGGTAGCAATTTTCTTAGCCCTAGGATCAAGTATATTGGGGAGTTCATAAAACATCTTTGGTAAAGCAGGATGGATGTTTACAAGTTCTCTTTCCAATTTAAGCACAAGCATAGAAATACATCCACATAGCAATTAGTATTATGAAGGATGATTCCCCCACTCATAGGCATAACTCCCGCGTAGTCAAAAAATTCTTGAATAACATTCTTTACAATAATATTACCATCACCCACATGAAAGATTTTTGTTTTCAGATTGGTGGGAGTGTCGGTTTCAGGAGGATCATGATTAAGAACATGAAATTCAAATTTTTCCTCAAGATTATTACTACTCTTTTCAATGAAAACCTCCCCAGATTCAGACATGATGGCAAAGCAAGCAATCTAGCATACAAGCAAACAAAAAGACAAGCGAAAGAAGGCGAATAAAAAGGAAAATATTTTTGTGTTTTTCTGAAAATGTTTTCGAAGTGGAGGAGAGGAAAATGAGAGACAAATGGCAAATAATGTAAGTGCAAGAGATGAGAGTTTATGATAGGTACTTGGTAGGCTTGATGTAGAACCTCCCCAACAATGGCGCCAGAAATTCTTCCTGCTACTTCTTGAGCTTGCGTTGATTTTTCCCTTGAAGAGGAAAGGGTGATGCTGCAAAGTAGAGATAAGTATTTCCCTCAGTTAAGAACCAAGGTATCAATCCAGTAGGAGGCACAAGCAAGTCTCCAATATATGCACCTACACAAACTAACAAACACTTGCACACAACACGAAAAAGGGGTTGTCAATCCCTTCACGGTCATGAACAAGAGTAAGATCTACTAGAGATAGGTATAAAAGATAAGTAAAAGAGTAAAATAAAGTAAATATAAATAAATTTCAGCAAGGTATTTTTGGGTTTTTTGGTTTATAGATCTGAAAATATATGATGGAAAATAGACCCGGGGGCCATAGGTTTCACTAGAGGCTTCTCTCTTGAAGAAAACATACGGTGGGTAAACAAATTACTGTTGAGCAATTATAGAAAAACGCATAGTTATGAAGACATCTATGGAAATGATCATGAATATAGGCATCACGTCTGCCACAAGTAGACCGAAACGATTCTACATCTACTACTATTACTCCACACATCGACCGACTCATGCCTGCATCTAGAGTATTAAGTTCATAAGAATAGAGTAACGCCTTAAGCAAGATGACATGATGTAGAGGGATAAGTTCAAGCAATATGATATAAACCCCATCTTTTATCCTTAATAACAACAATACAATACGTGCCTTGCTACCCCTTCTGTCACTGGGTGAGGACACCGCAAAATTGAACCCATCACAAAGCACCTCCCCCATTGCAAGAAAAACCAATCTAGTTGGCCAAACCAAATCGATAGATCTGAGAGAAATACAAAGCTATCTCAATCATGCATAAAAGCGTTCAGAGAAGACTCAAATAATATTCATAGATAATCTGATCATAAATCCACAATTTATCGGATCTCAACAAATGCACCGCAAAAGAAGATTACATCGAATAGATCTCCAAAAACATCGAGGAGAACATTGTATTGAAGATCAAAGAGAGAGAAGAAGCCATCTAGCTACTAGCTATGGACCCGTAGGTTTGTGGTAAACTACTCACACATCATCGGAAGGGCAGCAAGGTTGGTGTAGATGTCCTCCGTGATCGAATCCCCCTCCGGCAGAGTGCCAGAAAAGGCTCCAAGATGGGATCTCACGGGAACAGAAGCCTGCATTGGCGGAAAAGTATTTTTGGTGTGCCCTCTGGTATAGGGGGAATATTTGAGAATATATAGTGGAAGAATTAGGGTTGGAAGGTCTCCGAGGGGCCCACAAGCCCTGCCCCCCTGGGGCGCGCCCATACAGTTTGTGGCCACCTCGTAGGTCTTCTGGCCTCCTCTCCAATTCTCGTAGGTTTCTTCTGGTCCAAGAAAAATCACCGTAAAGATTTATTCCTTTTGGACTCTGTTTGGTATTCCTTTTCTGTAACAAGGAAAAAAACTGGCACTGGGCACTAGGTAAATAAGTTAGGCCCAAAAATAATATAAAATTGCATATTAATGCATATAAAACATCCAAAACAAATAATATAATAGCATCGAACAATCAAAAATTATAGATACGTTAGAGACGTATCGATACTACCCATAGATCCATCAAAATAAGCAAACAACACAACGAAAACAGAATCTGTCAAAGACATAATAGTCTGTAAAGACCCGAATTATAGTCATACTTCTGTAACTCCAAACCTTCTGAAAATTTAGGACAATAGAGGAAATTCATATATCAATCTTGTGTAAAACATTCAGAGTTTTTCCACCTTCCATCAAATTTTAACAATTCTTCTACTGGACGCAAAAGTTTCTGTTTTTCAGCAAAATCAAATCAACGATATTCCAAAGCATCCAAAAGGTCTTACTTGGCTCAAACTCTAATTAAAACATTAAAACACAACCATAACATTAAGACGTAAAGGCAAACAGAAAGGCAAACGAAAAGAAGGCAAATATTCTTGTGTTTTTTTGAAAACGTTTTACAAGTGGGGGAGAGCAAAACAAGAGGCAAATGGAGAATAATGTAAATGCAAGAGATGAGAGTTTATGATAGGTACTTGGTAGGCTTGATGTAGATTCTCCCCGGCAGCAGCGCCAGAAATTCTTCCTGCTACTTCTTGAGCTTGCATTGGTTTTTCCCTTGAAGAGGAAAGGGTGATGCAACAAAGTAGACATAAGTATTTCCCTCAGTTTGAGAACCAAGGTATCAATCCGGTAGGAGGAACACACAAGTCACCAATGGTTGCACCTACACAAACAAACAAATACTTGCACCCAACACGATAAAGGGGTTGTCAATCCCTTCATGGTTACTTGCAAGGATGAGATCTGATAGTGATAGGTATAAAAGATAAATAAAAGTGCAAAACAAAGTAAAAAATTAAATTGCGGCAAGATATTTTTGGATTTTTGGTTTTATAGATCTGAAAATACTATGATAAAAATAGACCCGGTGGCCATAGTTTTTACTAGAGGCTTCTCTCTTGAAAGAACGCATACGGTGGGTAAACAAATCACTGTTGAGCAATTGATAGAAAAACGCAAAGTTATGACGATATCTAAGGCAATGATCATGAATATAGGCATCACGTCCGTGACAAGTAGTCAGACTCCTGACTGCATCTACTACTATTACTCCACACATCGACTGCTATCCAGCATGCATCTAGTGTATTAAGTTAACAAGAACGGAGTAACGCCTTAAGCAAGATGACATGATGTAGAGGGATAGATCCAATCAATATGGTATGAACCCCATCTTTTTATCCTTAATTGAAACAATACAAATACGTGCCCCGCTACCCCTTCTGTCACTGGGTGAGGACACCACAAGATTGAACCCAAAACAAAGCACCTCTCCCGTTGCAAGATAAATCAATCTAGTTGGCCAAACCAAATCAATAGATCAGAGAGAAATACAAAGCTATCTTAATCATGCATAAAAGAGTTCAGAGAAGACTCAAATAATATTCATAGATAAGCTGATCATAAATCCACAATTCATCGGATCTCAACAAACGCACCACAAAAGTAGATTACATCAAATAGAACTCCAAGAACATTGAGGAGAATATTGTATTGAAGATCAAAGAGAGAGAAGAAGCCATCTAGCTACTAGCTATGGACCCATAGGTCTGTGGTAAACTACTCACGCATCATCAGAAGGGTAGCAAGGTTGATGTCGAGGCCCTCCGTGATCGAATCCCCCTCCGGCAGAGTACCGGAACAGGTCTCCAGATGGGATCTCACGAGGACAGAAACTTGCGGCAGCGGAAAAGTATTTTTGGTGTGCCCTCTGGTATATGGGGAATATTTGGGTTTTTATGGAGCTGGAATTAGGGTTAGGGGAGGCACGGGGGGCCACAAGCTTGGGGGCGCCCCCTAGGGCGCACCTCCCAAGCTTGTGGCTCCTTCGTGGCCCTTCTGGCCTCCTCTCGAAGCTTCCTAGGTGTCTTCTGGTCCAAGAAAAATCGTCAAAATTTTTGTTCCATTTGGACTCCGTTTGGTATTGATTTTCTGTAAAAGACAAAAACAAGGAAAAAACAGCATCTGGCACTGTGCACTAGGTTAATAGGTTAGTCCCAAAAAATGATATAAAATAGCATAATAATGCATATAAAACATCCAAGATGGATAATATAATAGCATGGAACAATAAAAAATTATAGATACGTTGCAGACGTATCAGCAGGCAACACACTGGCAGCCGTCATAGTCAATGATTGTTTTCCATTTGAGGTTTTGGAGCACAATGGGCCTATCCATGTGTAGCAGCTAGCCAATTTTTAATATGTGTGTGGGCACACATGAGGCCCAAATGTGGTCAAGCTCCGGCAATGTCATTTGTGTTGAGGTGCCCTTCATGGAGAAAGATCCACTGCCTAGGATTGTTCTAACATCGGGCCCCCTCCCGCAAGACTACTTGCAACAAGAGCACATGCAAAGACCAAAGCTTGCTGGCCGCAGCCACAGTCTGCCGGCTATGCAAGGATTGGTTTATGCCCCCATGACAAATCTCTCATACAGGAGTGAGCTGTTTTTGGTGGTGTGAGTAAATGGCTGGGAAAGTTGATTCGTTCCCGGGGTGAAAATCTATGAGCTAGCTATAACAGTTCATGTGATGACATATGAGGTATTGTTTCATAGTTTTGGACACGTCACCTTCATCGGCGGCAAATGACATTTTTGGGGACAAGTTTATGCGGACTTTATCATCGAAAGTTGATGGAATATTAGAAACAGGGGCACCCTTAATACTAGGTAAATAAGCCTCATTGGAAATAACCATTTCCTCCTAGGAACATGGGATGGGATATACCTACCAAATGTTTACTGTTGTCACACTGAAATGCACAAGAATACATATCATCCATAGTCACACTAGCCATAGAAGATCACCAAGAAGACAGATGACGCAAGCAGTGGCAGAATCGGGGGCTAGAGCCCCAAGCATAGGGGACATGCATCACAAGGGCATGCGGACCTTGCGGAATACTCCACCAATAGGGCAATAAATGCCCAAGCAGGCTATGAGCCGTAGCCCTGCGCAGGCCTACGTATGTAGGCCGGCATCACGACGACCGGATCGGACGGGCGACATGACCAAACCCTGGCACGACCCAATACTAAAGATGGGTGGTGCGGTGTGCCATGTCAAGCAGGTGCACTCAAGCACCTGACACATCACAGTGTCAGGTCAGGTCATCTACTGATTGGACATAAAGCAAGTGGCATACAACGCCTACTATTTTGTAAACATGTTCACACGCATATTGACGACCAATGTGGTGCCCCCCAGGCCTATCTAAGGGGAGGACCAAGGACAGTAGAAGGACAAGCAAGAACACACCCACAAGAGCACACTACCATCCATTTTTGAAGAGCACTAAGTAGTAGGAAGAGAGAAAGTTAGATATAGGAGTGCTCGGGCACTCTAGGCAGACCGCGACCACCACTGGTCGCACCCTGGCCACTCTCATTGTAAGACCCAAGCACCTGCATCTCCCCCGTTCATATCAATACGAAGAGGAAGTAGGGTATTACGCTCAGATAGCGTCTTGGCCTATATAAAATCATTGTGTTTGTGTGAGCTCGTGGTTTGACAAAGTGTTTTAGTCCCTGGTCGAACTAAAAATACGGGGTATCCTTGATCCCCGGTGTCTTGAGTACACACTCCGACAAGAGTGAAACACTTCACACACCTTGTGAGCCGGCGCCCTTCTTCCCATTTGTTGTGGATTGTGTAGTTTCACCATCGGGCTAAAATGTGGTAGCTGGTGTTTCATTTGCAGACGATAGTTGTGGCATTTTCTTATCATTTATGTATTTTAGTTGGTCTTTGTGTCAATGTGTCCGTGTTGGTTGTGTTCATCCTCGAAGGCATGTCATTGTGTTGTTGCAGACACTACTACATCTTTTCTAACACTAACCGGCCCAAAACCTCATCAGTGACGGACCAAATGGCCAGTCAGTGCTTCTGAGTCAATGATGACTACCCTCATTATTGACCAGCCAAGAACCGGTCTGTGATGATTCATCGCTGATGTTGGACCATTAGTAATGTAATTTTGAAGGTGTCATCACTAACTAGTACTTCACAATTGACCGGTGAGTGATATCTTTAGGAAAGCACAAAAATAGCATAATATCTATTCACATACAGATAGCTGAGCCACATATATACATAATTGTAATCCTCGTTCGGTTTAGAGGAAACTAAAACATAGGAATTAGAAGTAGTATAGGAATTTGATAGAATGGCACTTGTCATCCTAAGGAATTGCATTGTCTCATTCCTACGCAAAAAAAGCTTTGAATGGATGTGAAATTTCTTCCAAAATCACAGGAAATGAACAAAATTCCTACAGAATTCATGTACGTGTTTCCTACAAAACGAATGCATATATGGGAAATTTTCCTTTGGAATCCTGGTTCCTATGTTTTTTCTTATGAAAATCCTCCCACCCAAGTGAGGCCGTAATCAAACATACGACTCAGAAAGACTATATGAAGCACAACAAGAACATCAATAGCATACAACTCAAACTCGAGCATTATGACGCGCGCCAAACAAAAAATATCTCTAAGTTATAAACTAACTCTTAGTGTGCCCTGCATCGCCATCGTTGCATGTGACCATCAGCTATTCATGCCTTCACATGATCTAAAAAGTTCACAACCCCATGTAAACCTCTCATCATCTACTCCAAAATTCAAATGCTCGGCTACAAAGAATAGAAAGTTAATCAATAGAAAGTTAAATAACCAAGTTAAAACAAATGTATTATGTGCATGTGTCGGCATTATGTAAAACTAAATGAACATACAAGTAATATGGTTGTTGCAATTTATAAATTTGATAGAACATACAAGTGACAGGGTTGTTCAGTTTATAGATCTGACAAGAGTCAAAAGGTGTGTCAAAATATTGCCATATTGCGCCAGCTCTATGGGCCGCATACGACCTCGGATTAAGATGACCTAAAAAATCAAAGTTTTTCAATTTGACGAGTAGAGCAACTTTTTTAGCACTTTTCCTTTTAAAGAGATCTTGAGGACTAAATCAGCCACCCCATACATCAGACACGTGTCAGATGTTTGGAATCAGGCAACTGTACTTTAGCTTTGGAGGTTGCATATGACTTCCATCGGAGATGGCCCAAAAACCAAAGTTTGTCCCTCGACGATGCTAGCAACTTTCATGTTCACAAATTTCTAATTTGAGGCCATCTTGAGGGCCAAATCTATCACTCCTACCTTTAGACATGTATCAATATGTGTGTCTGTGATCAGACACTCAACTTCATGTCATGGTCAGGTCGGACTGTTTTGGCTCTTGAAGTTGCATACGACCTCTGATTGGGTTGATCCTAAAATAAAAATTATTCATCTCGACAAGGCAAAGAAATTTTTATGTCAAGATCTTTCTCATTTGTAGCCATCTTCATTACATTTGTTGATATGCCAAAATATGATGTCAACTATGCATGTTTAAAGTTAACCGAATCATGATGTGTATTGACAAAACTATGCAATTGTATGTACATACAAATTACACCCAAATTGAACCAACTCAGATGCGGGGTTAGAGAGGGGAGAGATGGGTAGCTCACCACGCTCAACTGGTAGGAGGAGATGGGAGGGGAGAAGGAAACATCCATCCTTGAGCTCGGCATGCCCAACACAGGAGAGGAGAGGGGGTAGGGGCAAAGAGCTCCTCCACCTCTATCGTGCTGGGTGCACGGCAGATGCCAAAGGATGGCTAAAGGGAGGGACAGGCTCGAGGGCACCGGTGGGCTCCAGAGGCGGGGTCGGTATGAGCGAGCGCGGGGCGCAAGACATACCCAGGTAAAACCAAAGTTTGTCCCTCGACGATGCTAGCAACTTTCATGTTGACAAATTTCTAATTTGAGGCCATCTTGAGGGCCAAATCTGTCACTCCTACCTTTAGACATGTATCAATATGTGTGTCTGTGATCGGACACTCAACTTCATGTCATGGTCAGGTCGGACTGTTTTGGCTCTTGAAGTTGCATACGACCACTGATTGGGTTGATCCTAAAATAAAAATTATTCATCTCGACAAGGCAAAGAAACTTTTATGTCAAGATCTTTCTCATTTGTAGCCATCTTCATTACATTTGTTGATATGCCAAAATATGATGTCAACTATGCACGTTTAAAGTTAACCGAATCATGATGTGTATTGACAAAACTATGCAATTGTATGTACATACAAATTACACCCAAATTGAACCAACTCAGATGCGGGGTTAGAGAGGGGAGAGATGGGTAGCTCACCACGCTCAACTGCTATAAGGAGATGGGACAGGAGAAGGAAACATCCATCCTTGAGCTCGGCATGCCCAACACAGGAGAGGAGAGGGGGTAGGGGCAAAGAGCTCCTCCACCTCTGTCGTGGTGGGTGCACAGCAGATGCCAAAGGATGGCTAAAGAGAGGGACAGGCTCGAGGGCACCGGTGGGCTCCGCGGGACGCAAGACATACCCAGGTTCGGGGCTCTCCAGAGAGATAACACCCCTAGTCCTGCCGAGAGTGGTTTATATGTATCAGTACAGAGTTGCTCCTGGAGCTGTTTGGGGGAGGATGGAAGGCAGGCCGGGGCTCTGACAACTCCTTCTCCTTGCGTGTGTGTGTGTTCTACTGATGATCGACCCTTTGCACGGGGGCTCCCTGGGGGTTTTATAGGTCAACCCCCCAGGGTTACAATGGTAAAGTTATATGGCCGCGGGGCCGGGATGTCAGCGCCTGGGAAGCCGGTGCTGGGACCCGCCGGGTACCAGGATTCGCCGGGTTCTCTGGGCACGGGCCCCGTGTGCCAAAGGGCACTATTCCTCGTCATATCGTGCGTCACGGAGTGGTTGGGCCGGCTCGACTATAGTGGCGCATCGTCTGGTCACCATCGGCTCGCGTCATCAGGACTGGGTTGCACTGTTGCCACGCCGGCCCTGGTCAGCGAAGTGGGTGGGCCCTTTAGCCACGCTCCTGCCAGTCAGCGGAGTGGGTGGGCCACTGTAGCCACGCTCGTCCCCTCTACGGGGACTTGTTCCATCGTATGCCTTGGATGGGACGGCAGCTGACCCATGGCCGGGTTCGGGAAGATGCCACGGGGGCGCTGGCTTGTTGGAGAAGCCTTGGTTTGTCGGGTTCAGCCGGCATGTGCTAGCACGCCTGGCCGTGTTGCGGTCTTGGCCGGGTCGAAGGACTTGGCCGAGTCGAAGGGCTTGGCCGGGTGGAGGGACCTGTCCAAGTACGAGCCGGATGGAGGGGCGATGCCGGCCCCGATGTTTTTGAAAAGGATCCGGGTTCCATTGCCTGCCCGGGGTCCATCCCCCCGATAGTAGTCCTCGAAGTTGTGAAGGCTCGCCGGCTTCAAGCAGGGAGGCCTTTGCAGTTTCATCCCCTGAGAAGACGGCAGATGCTGATGAAACTTGCGACCGCCGGGTCCGACAACAACCACTTGTGTGCTGGCTTCTGAAAGCCGGATCGCGGCATCCCGGCGAGGGCGGGAAACCGAGGATTTCGCCGAATCTTGAAGGGGAGGGACGCGATCTCTTGAGTTTGGCGCGAGCGCCGCGTGGCGCCCAGGAGATGAGGAGGCCCGCCACTTTGCGCCCTCGGCCCATGCGCGCGGATTTATTGTGGCGCCCGCGGACGGTTTCCTGATGTCTACTATGCAACCTTCTTCTTGTAGACTCGTGTTGGGCCTCCAAGCGCCGAGTTTTGTAGGACAGTAGCAAATTTCCCTCAAGTGGATGACCTAAGGTTTATCAATCCGTGGGAAGCGTAGGATGAAGATGGACTCTCTCAAACAACCCTGCAACCAAATAACAAAGAGTCTCTTGTGTCCCCAACACACCCAATACAATGGTAAATTGTATAGGTGCACTAGTTCGGCGAAGAGATGGCGATACAAGTGCAATATGGATGGTAGATATAGGTTTTTGTAATCTGAAAATATAAAAACAGCAAGGTAACTAGTAACAAAAGTGAGCAAAAACGGTATTGCAATGCTTAGAAACAAGTCCTAGGGTTCATACTTTCACTAGTGCAAGTTCTCTCAACAATGATAACATAATTGGATCACATAACAATCCCTCAACGTGCAACAAAGAATCACTCCAAAGTTTCTATCGGAAAACGTAGGACGAAAACATGCATCAAGCCCTATGCATAGATTACCCCAATGTCACCTCGGGAATCCGCGAGTTGAGTGACAAAACATACATCAAGTCAATCAATAGGACATCCCATTGTCACCACAGATATCCCATCGCAAGACATACATCAAGTGTTCTCAAATCCAATACTCAATCCAACATAACAGAACCTCAAAGAGCAAGACTCAATTCATGACAACAAGAGAAAGAGAGGGAAGAAACACCATATAATCCAACTATAATAACAAAGCTCGCGGTACATCAAGATCGTGCCAAATCAAGAACACGAAAGAGAGAGATCAAACACATAGCTACTGGTACATACCCTCAGCCCCAAGGGTGAACTACTCCCTCCTCGTCATGGAGACCACTGGGATGATGAAGATGGCCACCGGTGATGGTTTCCCCCTCCGGCAGGGTGCCGGAACGGGCTCCCGATTGGTATTTCGTGGCTACAGAGGTTTGCGGCGGTGGAACTCCTGATCTAGGGTTATTTCTGGGGGTTTCTGTATTTATAGGAATTTTTGGCGTCGAGAACAAGTCAGGGGGTCCACGTGGAGCCCACAAGACCGGAGGGCGCGCCCTAGGGGGGCGTCGTCCACCCTTGTGGAGGCCTTGTGGCTCATCTGGCCCAACTCTTTTGCTTCGGGGGTTCTTCTGGTCCATAAAAAATCACCGTAAATTTTCAGCTCATTTGGACTCCGTTTGGTATTCCTTTTCTGCGAAACTCAAAAACAAGGAAAAACAGAAACTGGCACTGGGCTCTAGGTTAATAGGTTAGTCCCAAAAATAATATAAAATAGCATATAAATGCATGTAAAACATCCAAAACAGATAATATAATTGCATGGAACAATAAAAAATTATAGATACGTTGGAGACGTATCAAGCATCCCCAATCTTAATTCTTGCTCGTCCTCGAGTAGGTAAATGATAAAAACAGAATTTTTTATGTGGAATGCTACCTAGCATATTTATCAATGTAATCTTCTCTATTGTGGCAAGAATATTTAGATCCATAAGATTCAAAACAAAAGTTTAATATTGACATAAAAACAATAATACTTCAAGCATACTAATAAGGCAATCATGTCTTCTCAAAATAACATGGCCAAAGAAAGTTATCCCTACAAAATCATATAGTCTGGCTATGCTGCATCTTCATCACACAAAATATTCAAATCATGCACAACCCCAATGACAAGCCAAGCAATTGTTTCGTACTTTTGATGTTCTCAAACCTTTTCAACTTTCACGCAATACATGAGCGTGAGCCATGGACATAGCACTATAGGTGGAATAGAATATGGTGGTTGTGGAGAAGACAAAAAGAAGGAGATAGTCTCACATCAACTAGGCGTATCAACGGGCTATGGAGATGCCCATTAATAGATATCAATGTAAGTGAGTAGGGATTGCCATGCAACGGATGAACTAGAGCTATAAGTTTATGAAAGCTCAAAAAAGAAACTAAGTGGGTGTGCATCCAACTTGCTTGCTCATGAAGACCTAGGGCATTTGAGGAAGCCCATCATTGGAATATACAAGCCAAGTTCTATAACGAAAAATTCCCACTAGTATATGAAAGTGACAACATAGGAGACTCTCTATCATGAAGAACATGGTGCTACTTTGAAGCACAAGTGTGGAAAAGGATAGTAACATTGCCCCTTCTCTCTTTTCTCTCATTTTTTTTTCTTTTTTTCTTTTTTCTCCTTTTTTTTCTTTTCTCTTTTTTTTCTTCTTCTCTTTTTTTTATTGGCTTTTTTTTTGCCTTTTTATTTTTCCTCACATGGGGCAATGCTCTAATAATGAAGATCATCACACTTTTATTTACTTACAACTGAAAAATTACAACTCGATACTAGAACAAAATATGACTATATGAATGCCTCCGGCGGTGTACCGGGATATGCAATGACTCAAGAGTGACATGTATGAAAATTATGAATGGCTGCTTTGCCACAAATACTATGTCAACTACATGATCATGCAAAGCAATATGACAATGATGAAGCGTGTCATAATAAACAGAACGGTGGAAAGTTGCATGGCAATATATCTTGGAATGGCTATGGAAATGCCATAATTGGTAGGTATGGTGGCTGTTTTGAGGAAGGTATATGGTGGGTGTATGGTACCGGCGAAAGTTGCGTGGTACTAGAGAGGCTAGCAATGGTGGAAGGGTGAGAGTGCGTATAATCCATGGACTCAACATTAGTCATAAAGAACTCACATACTTATTGCAAAAGTCTATTAGCTATCGAAACAAAGTACTACGCGCATGCTCCTAGGGGGATAGATTGGTAGGAAAAGACAATCGCTCGTCCCCGACCGCCACTCATAAGGAAGACAATCAATAAATAAATCATGCTCCAACTTCATTACATAACGGTTCACCATACGTGCATGCTACGGGAATCACAAACCTCAACACAAGTATTTCTACAATCCATAATTACTCACTAGCATGACTCTAATATCACCATCCTCATATCTCAAAACAATCATAAGGAATCAAACTTCTCATAGTATTCAATGCACTTTATATGAAAGTTTTTATTATATCCCTCTTGGATGCCCATCATATATGGACTAAATTCATAACCTAAGCAAATTACCATGCTGTTTAAGACTCTCAAAATGATATAAGTGAAGCATGAGAGTTCATCAATTTCTTCAAAATAAAACAACCGTCGTGCTCTAAAAAGATATAAGTGAAGCACTAGAGCAACTGACAAACTACTCCAAAAAGATATAAGTGAAGATCAATGAGTAGTCAAATAATTATGTAGCTGTGTGAAGACTCTCTCTCATAAAATAATTTCAGATCTTAAGTACTTTATTCAAACAGCAAGCAAAACAAAATAAAATGACATTCTAAAAATAGCACACATCGTGTGAAGAAGCAAAAACTTAGGCTCAACCGATACTAACCGATAATTGTTGATGAAGAAAGGTGGGATGCCAACCGGGGCATCCCCAAGCTTAGATGCTTGAGACTTCTTGAAATATTAACTAGGGATGCCTTGGGCATCCCCAAGCTTGAGCTTTTGTGTCTCCTTAATTCCTTTTATATCACGGTTTCCCTAAATCTTAAAAACTTCATGCACACAAAACTCAACGAGAACTTGTGAGAAAAGTTAGTATAAATCAAACGCAAGACCTTATCATTCTCTACTGTAGCAAATCACTAAAATTATTATTTAACATTGCATACTAAATGCCTCTGCATATTTAATATTCCTATCCTCAAATAGAATCATTAAACAAGCAAACATACGCAAACAATGCAATCATAACAGCAATCTGTCTAAACAGGACAGTCTGTAAATAGTGCAATTGTACTCATACTTCCCTAACTCCAAAACTTTTTAAAAATTACCACACTGTAGAAAATTTGTTGTTACTCACTGTGTAAAAATTTCAATATTTTATCATGTTCTGACTTTCCATAAGAATTCAGACAATGATATAAAACTTTCTGTTTTCAAAAGAGCAACATATAGACTTGCAAAATAAGCATGGTAAAGGCTACACTTGACCTTTTTATTGAACTAAAAGATGGAAAACATTACTCTAAGTAACATCAAGTAACTACTAATAAAATAAAATGACGCTCCAAGGAAAACTCATATCATGTGGTGAATAAAAATATAGACTCAAGTAAATTTACCGATGGATTGAAGACGAAAGAGGGGATGCCATCCGGGGCATCCCCAAGCTTAGATGCTTGGTTGTCCTTGAATATTACCTTGGGGTGCCTTGGGAATCCCCAAGCTTAGGCTCTTGCCACTCCTTATTCCATAGTCCATCTAATCTTTACCCAAAACTTGAAAACTTCACAACACAAAACTCAACAGAAAACTCGTAAGCTCCGTTAGTATAATAAAACAAATCATTCACTTTGGTACTGTCAAGACAAGATTAAAAAAATTTCTCACATGATGTCTACTGTACCCTATCATTTCTACAATTTATATTAAGCAATATAAGCCATAGAAACTAGAAAACAAGCAAACTATGCATCGAAAACAGAATCTGTCAAAAACAGAACAGTCTGTGAAGATCTGAATTGAAATCATACTTGTGTAACACCAAAAATTCTGAAAAATTAGGACAACGTAGAATTTTTTTATCCCAATCAAATGTAAAAATTTCATAATTTTACAAATTTTAGTAAAAGATAGGAATTTCTGTATTGGACGCAAAAGTTTCTATTTTTGCACAGAATCAAGTTAACTATCATCCACAGTACCCCAAAGGCTTTACTTGACACTTTATTGAAACAAAACCTATAAAACATGATTAATACAGTATCTTAATCATGTGAACACACAAAAACAGTAGGGGTAATTGTTGGATTGTCTCCCAACAAGAGATTTTCTTTAATGCCTTTTTAAGCTAGGCATGATGATTTCAATGATGCTCACATAAAAGATAAGAATTGAAACATAGTGGGAGCATCATGAATAATATGACTAGCACATTTAAGCCTAACCCACTTCCTATGCATAGGGATTTTGTGAGCAAACAACTTATGGGAACATGAATCAACTTGCATAGGAAGGCAAAACAAGTGCAACTTCAAAAATTTCAACACATAGAGAGGAAACTTGATATTATTGCAATTCCTACAAGCATATATTCCTCCCTCATAATAATTATCAGTATCATCATGAATGAATTCAACAATAAAACTATCACATAAAGCATTCTTTTCATGATCCACAAGCATAGAAATTTTATTACTCTCCGCATAAGCAAATTTATTCTCATGAATAGTAGTGGGAGCAAACTCAACAAAATAACTATCATGTGAGGCATAATCCAATTGAAATTTAAAATCATGATGAAAAGTTTCATGGTTATCATTATTCTTTATATAATAAGTGTCATCACAATAATCATCATAGACAGCAACTTTGTTCTCATAATCAATTGGACCTCTTCCAAAATAGTGGATTCATCACTAAATAAAGTCATGACCTCTCCAAATCCACTTTTATCAATATTGTGAAAAGATTCAACACCCTCCAAAATAGTGGGATAATTATTATCTAAAGTTGACACTCTTCCAAACCCACTTTCATAAATATTGCAGTCATCATAAATAGGAGGCATGCTATCATCATAATAAATATTTTCATCAAAACTTGAGGGACTAAAAATATCATCTTCATCAAACATAGCATCCCAAGCTTATGGCTTTGCATATCATTAGCATCATGGATATTCAAAAATTCATACTAACAACATTGCAATCATGCTCATCGTACAAAGATTTTATGCCAAACATTTTATAGACTTCTTCTTCTAACACTTGAGCACAATTTTCCTTTCCATCATTTTCACGAAAGATATTAAAAAGATGAAGCATATGAGGCAACCTCAATTCCATTTTTTTGTAGTTTTCTTTTATACACTAAACTAGTGATAAAATAACAAACTAAAAGATTCGATTGCAAGATCTAAAGATATACCTTCAAGCACTCACCTCCCCGGCAACGGCGCCAGAAAAGAGCTTGATGTCTACAACGCAACCTTCTTCTTGTAGACTCGTGTTGGGCCTCCAAGCGCAGAGTTTTGTAGGACAGTAGCAAATTTCCCTCAAGTGGATGACCTAAGGTTTATCAATCCGTGGGAAGCGTAGGATGAAGATGGTCTCTCTCAAACAACCCTTCAACCAAATAACAAAGAGTCTCTTGTGTCCCCAACACACCACAATGGTAAATTGTATAGGTGCACTAGTTCGGCGAAGAGATGGTGATACAAGTGTAATATGGATGGTAGATATAGGTTTTTGTAATCTGAAAATATAAAAACAGCAAGGTAACTAGTAAGAAAAGTGAGCAAAAACGGTATTGCAATGCTGAGAAACAAGGCCTTGGGTTCATACTTTCACTAGTGCAAGTTCTCTCAACAATGATAACATAATTGGATCACATAACAATCCCTCAACGTGCAACAAAGAATCACTCCAAAGTTTCTATCGGAGAACGTAGGACGAAAACGTGCATCAACCCCTATGCATAGATTACCCCAATGTCACCTCGGGAATCCGCGAGTTGAGTGCCAAAACATACATCAAGTGAATCAATAGAACATCCCATTGTCACCACAGATATCCCATCGCAAGACATACATCAAGTGTTCTCAAATCCAATACTCAATCCATCATAATGGAACCTCAAAGAGCAAGACTCAATTCATCACAACAAGAGATAGAGAGGGAAGAAACACCATATGATCCAACTATAATAACAAAGCTCGCGGTACATCAAGATCGTGCCAAATCAAGAACACAAAAGAGAGAGATCAAACACATAGCTACTGGTACATACCCTTAGCCCCGAGGGTGAACTACTCCCTCCTCGTCATGGAGACCGTCGGGATAATAAAGATGGCCACCGGTGATGGTTTCCCCCTCTGGCAGGGTGCCGGAACGGGCTCCCGATTGGTTTTTCATGGCTACAGAGGCTTGCGGCGGCGGAACTCCCGATCTAGGGTTATTTCTGGGGGTTTCTATATTTATAGGAATTTTCGGCGTCGAGAACAAGTCAGGGGGTCCACGAGGAGCCCACAAGACCGGAGGGTGCGCCCTGGGGGGCGCGCCCTCCACCCTTGTGGAGGCCTCATGGCTCTTCTGGCCCAACTCTTTTGCTTCGGGGGCTTCTTCTGGTCCATAAAAAATCACCGTAAATTTTCAGCTCATTTGGACTCCGTTTGGTATTCCTTTTCTGTGAAACTCAAAAACAAGGAAAAAACAGAAACTAGCACTGGGCTCTAGGTTAATAGGTTAGTCCCAAAAATAATATAAAATAGCATATAAAACATCCAAAACAGATAATATAATAGCATGGAACAATCAAAAATTATAGATACGTTAGAGACGTATCATTGCCCTTCTCGGTGCAGTTAATGTGCACATGGATTGTGCGCACTTAATGCGGGGAAGTGGGAGGGGTGGGCGCAACCGATCCCACTTCCCCACGTTTCGCCCACGGCTTATAAATTGGGGGTAGGGGGCGGCGGAATCATTCACGCACACGCCCCCCATATCCTTCTTCCTCTATTGTTCTTGCCTTCGGGACTGCCACGCGTCGTGACGCCTTGCTGCTCCTGGGTGACACGCCGCCACCGCATTTCTCAACCACCACTCTTTCTTCTTTCCTTTACCCACGCGCCCCGCACCATCGATGGTGCTGTCGAAGGGCTCGTGGATGGGATCCACCATCACCGCCGGGGACATTCAGTATCTGCACGACACGTGGCGGCTGCTGCCGGAGATGGAGGTGGCCGTTCGCCTGCCCGACGGCGAGTAGGCGCCACAGCCGGAGGGGATCAAACGCGTGGTCTTCTTCACCCACTTCAAGCGTGGGTTCGGTCTCCCCGCGAGCAACTTCTTTCGTGTGTTTCTGGAGTTCTTCTGGCTTCAGCCGCATCATCTGGGTGCGAACGCGGTGCTGCAGCTCTCAGGGTTCGTCACCCTGTGCGAGGGCTATCTCATAGTTGCCATGTTTCCGGTACGGTGGGAACGAGGAACGGGAACGGGGGACGAGAGTCGGAGGCTGGAAAAAAAAGGGTACAGCGGGGGTATACATCTCTAGAACGATTTTTCTAAAGCGGAAATGCGATCCAATCAATTCCGGTACGATGAATCCGGTACGGTACCATGGGTCGAGGAACGCAGTTCCTGAAGAACGACGACTCCCTGACGGTCAGCATTCCTTGTTGTTAATGGATCCCTTGCAATTAATGGACTGGAGGAAGAACGAGGAGTCCTTGAGAAAAGAAACGACGGCGTGAGTAAATTATGCCTCGCGTTTTGGCTGTTGGATCCTCGAACCTGAATCGAGGAGCAGGCTGCGGGGACGCCGAATCTTCATTGAATCATACCGAATCCGACCTCATTCCCGAATCTGATTCCGGGTCCATGAATCGGGATCGAGGGACGGCCTACCGTTCCCCGTTTCCAGCTACTTTGGGCTATCTGGGCGTCGAGCCCACCGTTGATCTTTGGGTCCGCTTCTTTTTCTTGAAGCAGCAGGGGCCCAAGGCCGGCGTTATGTCCGCCTGCGGGGCCGCCGTCATCTCGACGCGGATGCATGGGGGGTGCCCCAAGATGCCGCTGGAAGACTCTGCCAAGAAATGGCAGAACTCCTTCTTCTACGTCTGCAACATTGGCGTGGACCGCATCAACCTACCGCCCTTCACCGACGTGACGCCGCAGGCGAAGACCAACTGGTCCTACTACCCCAAGAACCCGGCGCAGGAGGTGCTGAATCTGGCCAGCCGGGTGATGGAGATGGCGACGCGGGAGGGGCTCGCTGGGACAGACCTTATCGCCGCTTTCATCGCACGCTGGGTGCTGCCGCTGTAGCGCCGGACGCATATCATCGGCCAGATGACTGGCTTCTAGGATACCAACTGAATGTCATCCCGGCGGTTGATGCCGGAGCAAATCGCTGGCTGGGTCAATGACATTTCGAAGGCCGGGCTGAAGGAGGAGTGGTAGTTCGGGAAGGTGCCCTACAGCCACGGGAACCCGACGCCGGCGGTGAGTTCTTGGTCTCCGTTTTTTGCTATGTCTCAACTTTTTCTTCATCCTGACGCGACGAGGGAGGTGCTGCTGAACGCCATCCGGCACCCATATGACGGAACCGCGATGCTAGTGGTGGCCGCTCAGCAGGCCGGCTTGGAGGAGGCGGCGACCCTCGCCGAGAACTCGGAGACGGCCGACGCCGAGGTTGGCGAGACGCGCCACACGGGTAAGTCTTTGCACCCTGACCCTTTGCGAGATTGGATGGAAGATGACGCAGGGGTTCTGACGTATGCTGATGATGCAACGCCACCGAGGGGAGGAGAGGTCGGTGCGGCCGGGGCCGGGTCGTCCCGCGTGCCGGCCACAGCCAGCCGGCCGCACGGGAAACGCATGGCGGACCCGGCCGCTGGTGGCAAGCCAGGCGCTAAGAAGAGGCACCGCGTCGACCCGGCGGCGCCGGCAAGGCCGGCTGTCCTGATCGTGACCGGGTAAGTTTTAGCTTGCAGGCTCAGGCATGCCGCCGAGATGTTCCTTAATTACACTTCTCTTGCTATGATCCAGGTCGCCGTTGGTGCTAGCACTGGCTGCGACGGATGCCGCGTCCGGGGGCGGCTTTGCGTTCCGGAAAACCCAGACCAGCGCCATCGACCTGCCCGAGGACTCGGCCAGGGAGGATCTCAGCCTGGACCCGGCGGACACGGAGCGCTGCGCCTGGAGGGACCGAAACAAGGCCCTCGAGGAGCTGGAGGCGGAGGCACAGGCCTGGCCGGTGTGGCCAGAGACGACGGTGGGCACGGACACGGGGGTCGTCGTGCCACCGACGGAGGAGGAGCGTGGCATGGGCGGCCGGGCGGAGATGGTGGTGGACGACCGGGTGGTCATGGTGGTCGGCGCCGACACCCCGCCGCGGACCGATGTGGTTGAGCGGGTGGAGGCAGCTGGAGGCGAAGGGGGGTCCGGCCTAGAGGGGGCGCCGCAGGCGACGTCGGACGTGGAGCCACAGATGACGGCGGACGCGACGCCGTAGGCAACGCCGGTTGTGGCGCCGCAAGTGACGCTGGCCGTCGTGCCGGAGTCGAGGCCGGTCGCGGAGGGGACGGCGGACGACGGTCGTGCCCTGGTGGTCGGGCAGCTGCAGGCGGCGCAATGAGGCCGTCCTGCCATTGGGTCGCAGCAGGTGCGGGCCGGGTCGAGCGCGGCGGTCGCCTTCGGTCCCCAGACACAGGAGGAGGTGGCCATGGCCGCCGTGAGCCAGCGTCTCCGCGGGCGCGTGGAGCGGGTTCAGGCCTTCGCCCAGGCCGAAGCAGAGCGGGCACGGGAGCTGGAGCGCTCCATGCTGGTGAGTCTTTTCTTCCTCTGGTTTCTCCTTTGCAGTTGGTCAGTGGGGGCGCGCCAGCGCACCCACTGGGTGTTGCCCTCGAGGTTCGAGCCAACTGCATAGTAGTTGGGTCAGATCTTTATATGCTCTGTCTTATGTTGGTTTTTTGCTTCCTCGCAGCAACTGGACGCCTTTCGGGTCGGCGTCTACAACCGGCTTCTGGACAAGCACCAGCAGCTCACGGCGCGGCTTGCCGCTAGGGAGGAGGCGCTCCGCCTCGCTGAAGGTATGTTTCGCATGCTCTTAGTGGGGGCGCGCTAGCGCACCCACTGGGTGTAGCCCCCGAGATTCGGGCCAACTATGTAGTAGTTGGGTCGAATCTTTAGTGTTCTTGTTCTTTCTTTGTCTTGACTTCGAATCTTTGTTGTGCAGCCGCTGTGGCCGAGATGCCGGTCTGGCAAACCCGGCTGGTCAGGGCCGGTCATCAGCGTGACCTGGCCGTTACCTACGCCGACCAGGTCCGGGTCGAGGTGGGGGAGCTGAAGGCGGAGGCCGCGAAGGTGGCGGAGGCCCAGCAGGCGCTTGTCGAGGCCGGCCAGCAGCGCGAGCAGCTGGCTAGTGACAAGAGCTGGCTTCAGGCTGAGGTGGAGCGCCTGACGGCAGAGGCGGCCAAGGCGGCGGAGGCCCAGCGGGAGCTCGTCGAAACCGGCCAGCAGCGCGATCGGCCGGTCGACAACAAGGGCCAGCTCCAGGCCAAGGTCGAGTGACTGAAGGCGGAGGCGGCCAAGACGGCGGAGACCCACTAGGCGGAACTCCTCCGCCTCAAGGAGGAGCACGGGAATGCGGTTGCCGCCAAGGACGCCGAGCTGAAGGCGGCTGTTGACAAGGGCGCCGAGTTAGAGAGGGCGCTAGAAGCGCACGACCATGCCAACAACCTGGAGCGGCATGGTACGTTACTCGAGGCGCAGCACCTGGACGAGACCTTCGCCAGTAAGTGCTTTTTCGTTGGTTTCGCCGGGTTGTGAAGCCGGCTTTGCTTTTTTGCTGTTGACTGTCTTTCTTCTTGACAGGGCACTTTCTCGAAGCGCAGATGGCAGCGGAGGAGGCCGTTCGTGCTCAACGGTCGCCCCAAGGGATCGTCGGCTCTGGGCTCGACCTGAACGTCGCCTGGAGCTTCCCGGAGATCATGCAGGCCACCGAGGCCCGCCTGCAGGTCTTGGGCGAGCAGATGGGGCGGGTCTCGGCAGCCGACGTGGAGATGATGGCGGCCCTCTGGCCTGGCACCGTCGCGCCCAACAGCTTCACGCGGCTGGCGCGGTGGCTGGAAGCCGGGCCGGTGCGGCCTCATGCGTGGCGCACTTCTGCCGCCCGCGCTGGAGCCGACGTGGTGCTCAGGTTCATCATTTCCTGGTACCCGAACCTGGCGCTGGACTGGCTGGTGGCCCAACGAGCCGGTGCGGAGCCCCGGCTGCAGGTGGAGGTGGGCCGGATCGCCGCCAGGGCCAGCTACCTGGCCTCGTTCGCGCTCCATGATGAATTCCAGGTGGAGCTGACCGACGACGGCAGGGTGGTGCCGCCTGATGACGTCGGCTTGCTGCTGGACGACCCGGAAGGCAGCTCTGAGGAGACGTGTGTCTATGCGGACGATGAGGACACCGGGTTGGCTGATACCGGCACCTTGATGAACCCGGAGGCCACCGAGGGGGAGCCGGCTGTTGCGCAACCCGGCGCGGGAGCCGGCGGTTGCGCAACCCGGCGCGGGAGCCGCCTGAAGCCGTCCTGCTTTAACTTTTATCGCATTTTTGTTAAGTAGCAGGTCCACCCACCCACTGGGGTGTTTTTAGGTGAAATGTAATGAACCTCTGGCCTTGGGCCCATATTCTCGTGATGTAAACTTTTGTGTGAATGTTTGCGCTTTTGCTCTTTGTTTGCTGAGCCTTTTTTCTTGCTTGACCCCTCCTTGGACCTCCCCCCCCCCCCCGCGAGTCGAATAGCTGGGTTCCGGTCTGTGACAAGGAGTTCGGTCCTTGGGAGGAGCGCGCAGTACTTGGGCCCTCCGAACGTTGAGCGCGAGCGAAACACCCACTGGGCCGGCTGGCGAGAAGCCGGTCGTGCAGCAACTGAGTGCAAATGTTTTCACGAACGCTTATGCCTTTGCTCTCTGTCCTCTAGGCTTCTTTCTTGTTTGCTGCTTCTTTGGGCTTCCCCCCCCCCCCACGCAAGTCGAATCGCCGGGTTCCAATCTGTGACAAGAGGTTCGGCCCTTGGAACAGAGCGCGCAGTACTTAGGCCCTTTGAACGTTGAGCGCGAGCGAAACACCCACTGGGCCGGTTGGCGGCAGCCGGCGAAGTCGGCTGGTGAGCAGCCGGTCGTGCAGCAACTTAGTGCAGTGAGGCCGGGTTGGCCAATCAGGCGGGTCCGGCTTAGTGTTTCGCGACGTGTAGGTGCTTTGGCCCATAGTCCTTGCTGGCCAACAGCCGGAGCCGGACTATGACGTAGGGCGAAGCGAGGGGCCTCGGCAAGCCGAACACGCTGGGATGTGCTAAGGAGGACGGCGGGTTGTGGTCAAGCCGGCCAGCCCCCGAGCCCCCGGGTTGAGCAGGTCAACCCAGTGGTGGAGGTTTTAAGAAAAAACACAAGGATGTGTAGAACACAATAACTTGGTACGAAAAGGCAGCCCCCGAGTGTCATTCGGGTGTCCCGTAGTCTTTACAGAATTACAAAAGGCAGCGATACATATGTGCATACAGCTAACTGTAAAAAGGGCGGAGGAGCTCTGCATTCCAGGGTAGGCTTGTTTCTTCCCAGGCGGTGTCTCTCTTGCGTTTGTTCGTCTTGCGGGCGTCGATGAGATAGTACGCGTTGCGGTCGCACAGGGCCTTGCTGACGATGAAGGGGCCCTCCCATGACGATGAAGGTCCCCCTCGCGGAATGCAAGGGGCTTGATCTTTCTACTGTGGTAGTGCCTCAGGCCTTGCTGAGAGATGGCGGATCAGCTGAGGGCCAGAAGGCGCGCTTCTTCGAGTAGGTCGACGCCGTTTTTACGGGCTTCCTTGGCTTGGGCTTCCGTGTACATCACGACTCGCGACGAGTCGAGCTCGATGTCGGTCGGGATGACGGCTTCTGCTCCATAGACAAGGAAGAACAGGGTGAACCCGGTCGACTGGTTTGGCGTTGTGCGGAGACTGTAGAGGACAGCTGGGAGCTTGTCAAGCCAGCTGCATGGTGAATGGATGAGGGGCTCGACGAGCCATGGCTTGATGCCGGATAGGATAAGGCCATTGGCCCGCTCGACCTGGCCGTTGGACTGAGGATGAGCTACGAAGGCCAGGTCGAGCCGGATGCCGGAGACAGAGCAGTATTGTGCCAAAGCACGTTTGGCGAAGTTGGTGCTGTTGTCCGTGATGATCCTGTGCGGGACGCCGTAGCGCACCGTGATGTCTATGACAAACAGGACGGCTGTTATCCCGTCCAGTTTCTTGATCGGCCGCGCCTCGATCCACTTGGTGAACTTGTCGACCGCCACGAGCAAGTGCGTCATGCCGCCCCGGGCCGTCTTGAAGGGTCCTACCATGTCGAGCCCCTAGACCGCAAAGGGCCAGGTGATCTGTATGGTTTGGAGGCCCGAAGCCGGCTGGTGGCTGCGCTTGTTGAAGCGTTGGCATCCATCGCACTTGAGGACGAGCGTCTTTGAGGACCGTAGGCCAGTAGAAACCATGGCGAAAAGCCTTGTCCACCAGGGACATGGAGGCGGCGTGGTGCCCGCGCTCGCCCTGATGTATGTCGAGGAGGATCTCTATGCCCTTGTCCTGCTCGACGCAGCGCTGGAACACGCCTGTCGTGTTGTGCTTGACGAGCTCATTGTTGATGATGTTGTAGGCGGACGCCCGACGTTGCACTTGCCGGGCCTTGGTCTCATCCGTGGGGAGCACTCCGCTCTCCAGGAATGCCAAGATTGGCTGGGCCCATGACGGGGCCATCACGACAGTGAAGGCAGCCACCATGACGGGTTCCAGGGCGGCAGCCCCCGAGTTGGGGATGACGGCGGCCGGGGTGAGCACGACAGTCCCCGGGCCGGGTTCGGCAGCCCCCGGGCCGGGTTGAGCAGTCCCCTGGCCGGAATCAGCAGTCCCCGGGCCGAGTTCTGCAGCCCCTGGGTCCGGGTTGGGGAGGGGCGCTGTGGGGTCGTCCGGGATGAAGATGGACTCAGAATCCGGAGACGGCTTGACGGATGGCTTGCGCAGGTACTCGAGGGAGACGCCGGATAGTATGGCCTGCCGGGATGAGCCAATCTTGGCTAGCGTGTCGGCGGCTTCGTTTTCTGCGCGCGGGACATGGAGGAACTCGCAGCCGTCGAAGGCGCCGGAGATTTGGTGGACCAGGAAACGGTAGCTGGCCATGTTGGCGTCCCGGGCATCCCACTCGCCGGAGCACTACTGCACCACCAGATCCGAGTCGCCGTAGCACAGGATGCGCCGGACGCCGAGTTCCTTAGCAAGCCGGAGGCCGTGCACAAGGGCTTCGTACTCGGCAATTTTGTTGGAGGTAGTGAAGTGGATCTGGAGTGCGTACCACAGCCGGTCGCCCTTCGGGGAAGACAGCACGATGCCGGCTCCCAGGCTGGAGCGCATCTTGGAGCCATCAAAGTGCATGCGCCAATGCGTTGAATCCGGCGGCGGCGGCAGGTACTAGGTCTCCGTCCAGTCGACGAGGAAGTCGGCCAGGGCCTGGGACTTGATCGTGGTGCGGGGCTCGTAGAGGATGGTGTGGCTGGCCAGTTCGATGGCCCACTTGGCAACCCGGCCAGAGGCATCCCGACAGCCCATGATTTTGCTGATGTGGGCCGTGCTAACCACGGTGATGACATGCTCTTGGAAGCACTGCTTCAGCTTCTTGGCGGTAATGTACACGCCGTAACACATCTTCTGGTAGTGCGGGTAGTTCTGCTTGGAGGCGGATAGCACCTCGCTCAGGTAGTAGACCGGGTGCTGAACAGACTGGATCTTGCCCTTCTCTGGTCGCTCGACCACTAGCACCATGCTGACCGACCACGAGGTGGCGGCAATGTATAGCAATAGCAGCTCCTTGTCTGCCGGCGTGGCCAGGACGGGTGCGGTGGAGAGCATGCGCTTGAGATCCCGGAAAGCTTCGTCCGCCTGGTCCTTCCACTAGAACATCGACATCTTCTTCATCAGATGATACAGGGGCAAGGCCCTCTCGCCAAGCCAGCTAAGGAACCGGCTGACCGAGGCCAAGCAGCCGGTGAACTTCTGGACATCTCGCAGTCAGGTTGGCTTGCGCATGCGCTCGATGGCCCTAATCTTCTCTGGGTTCGCCTCAATATCGCGCTCCGAGACGAGGAAGCCGAGCAGCTTCCTGGTCGGCACGCCGAAAACGCACTTCTCCGGGTTGAGCTTGATCTGGTACTCGCACAGATTGGCAAAGGTCTCCCTCAGGTCGTCAAGGAGCGTGAGGTGCTTCTTGGTCTTCACCACGATGTCGTCCATGTAGATGTGGATGTTGCGGCCGAGTTGCGGCAGCAAGCATTTCTGCATGCAGCACTGGAAGGTGGCGCCGGCATTCTTCAAGCCAAGCGACATGGTGATGTAGCAATACGCCCCGAAGGGCATGATGAAGGACGTCTTCAGGGCGTCAGCCGGGTCCAGCTTGATCTGATGATAGCCGGAGTAAGCATCCAGGAAGGACAGGAGCTCACAGCCGGCGGTGGAGTCGATGACTTGATCGATCCGCGGGAGGGCGAAAGGATCCTTGGGGCAAGCCTTGTTCACGCTGGTGTAGTCTATGCACATGCGCCAGGTGTTGTTCTGCTTCAGGACGAGGACCGGGTTGGCCAGTCACTCGGGATGAAACACTTCCATGATGAAGCCGGCCGTGAGTAGCTTGGCGACCTCTTCACCAATGGTTCTTCTCTTCTCCTCTGAGAAGCGACATAGGGGTTGAAGGACAGGCTTGGCGTCCTTGCGGACATGCAGTTTGTGCTCGACATACTTCCTCGGAATTCCCGGCATGTCCTTTGGGGTCCATGCAAAGATATCCCGATTCTCACGGAGGAAGTCGACGAGCTCGCCTTCCTATTTGCTGTCAAGGCGGGTGCCCACGACGACGTACTTGCTGCAGCTGGGGTCTTCCGGGTTCAGCTTGACCTTCTTGGTCTCCTTGGACGGCTGGAATGAGGCCTCGCCGGCCGGCTCCTTGGCTGAAGCCGGCATGGCCGGCGTCTCGTTGGCCAACCAGACGATCCGGTCGAGCTGGCGCCGCTCCTCGGCTATGACCAGCGACTCGGCGAATCTGGCACCGGCTGGAGCGCACTCCAGGGACTTGCGGTAGTCGCCGACGATGGTGATAAGGCCCTTGGGACCCAGCAGCTTCATCTTTAGGTAGGCGTAGTGGGGGACCGCCATGAACTTGGCGAGCGCAGGCCGGCCCAGCAGCGCGTGGTATGCGCTGGACAGGTCCACCACCTCGAACCACATTAGTTCGCGCTGAAAATGGTCGCTCGTGCCGAAAAGGACGTCAAGTCGGACCCGGCCAATGGGGGACCAGGAGAGACCCGGCACGATCCTGTGGAACACTGTCCGGGTTGGCTCCAGGTCCTTGGCCTCGAGGCCGAGCTTGGTCATCGTGTCGCGGTAGAGGATGTTGATGCTGCTGCCGCCATCGATGAGAACCCATGAGAACTTGCAGGTGCGCCAGGTTGCGACGATAGTGGTGTCGAGGATGAGGGCGTAGCCACCCGGATTCAGCATGACGGTCGGGTGATCTTCCCGGGTCCAGCTGATCGGGCGCTTCGACCAGTGCATGTACTCCGGCACAGCCGGGACGATGGTGTTCACCTCTTGTCGGAGCAGGCACTCGCTACGCTTGTCATCGCCAAGGCTGGTGAAGACGACATAGCTCGCGTTCTGGTTGGGGAAGACGTCATTGCGCATCGCGCCGTTTGCCGGGGGCGGAGGAGGCGGAACCGACTGCCCCGCACCCGGAGCCGGAGCCGGAGGCGGCAGGATGTCGCCCCTCATGATGCGCTTGGTGATGGCGCACTACCGCAGCGTGTGCGTGGACGGCCTCGCACCGCTGTGGTGTTTGCAGGGAGCGTCGAGCATCTCTTCAAAACTCATGGCGGGTTGACATGCTGTCTTGCCGGCTTGCCGGTGCTTACCGGCCGGCTCGGCCACGGGCGCCTGCTCGGCGGTCGCGACGAGGCGGCCGTCCTAGCGCGGGGCCTGCTGGTCAGCCTTGCGCTTGTTGTTCTGCTGGTTGTTCTGCTGGCGGCTGTTCTCGCCAGCCGGCTTGGGGGGTGGTACCGGCATTGCCTTGCCGGCTTCGTCCAGCACCACCTGGATTTTCATGGCGGAGTCGGCATTGGCGTACTTGTCTGCGATGACCATGAGCGCGGCCATGGTGGTTGGCTCGGAGTGCAAGAGCTTGTGCTTGAGGAGGGTGCCATCCCGGCAACCGCTCACGAAGTACTGAATGGACTGGACCTCATGGACGCCCTCGCAACTGTTCCGGAGCTCGGTCCAGCATGCGAGGTACTCGCGGCCGGTTTCAGCCGGCCCCTGCACCCACATGGTGAGCAGGCTGGGACGGCCAGGACGTTTGTAGGTGCCGGTGAAGTTGCGCACGAAGGACTGCTCGAAATTGACCCACGCGTTGATGCTGCCGACCGGCAGGCTGTTCACCCACGTGCGGGCCGAACCCTGGAGCATGAGCGGGGCGTAGCGCACGGAAAGGCGGCGATTGCCGCCCGCGATTCCGATGGCGGTGGTGTAGTCGATTAGCCAGTCCTCCGGCTTGACGGTGCCGTTGTACTTGGGGGGTGTCGCGGGGCAGCGTGAACCCTTTGTGGAAGGGCTCATCCCAGATACGTGGGCCGAAACAAGCCGGACCGATGGCGTTGTCCTCTTCCACCTCGAGGGAGAGAGCGAGCAGTTCGAGGCGATGGCGAGCGTCGGTGTCATCGATGGCGCGCGGGCCCAGCTGGCTCACGACGGGACCGCGAGGCGCCGGGTTGGCTGAAGCCAGGTTGCCACGTCGGTCGGACGGTGGAGGAGGATCTTGCTGGCGCCGGGTTCCGGCAGCCGGCTCGTTGCCCAGGCCGTCTCCAGCCGTAGGGGGGCGGTTGCGTCGGGTTCGGGTTTGACCGGACTGAGCTTCGTCCGGGCGCGGGGAAGACACCGTGTTTTGTCGCTTGCGCTCGGGGTCCTTGGTGCGTCGCGAGGTGGACACAGCGGGATGGTCGAGGCAGTCTTGCTGCGTGTTAGCGGCGCCGAGAAGCTCGTTTAGGCGCTGCAGGCGCTCCTGCAGCTCCTCGCCCTGCAGCTGCTCCAGGCCAACGGCGGCCGCCTCCGCGGCCCGCATGTTCTTGACCGGGGTATCGCAGACGGTTGGGGCCGCGCCGAGGGCACGGCCAATGGCGCCGCCACGGGCCCGCACCTCGGCGACCCGGCTGGGCTCGGCAGCGGTCGAAGTGAAACCGTAAGCAGCTTCACGCTCCCGCTGGGTGGCCTCCAGCCGCCGCTGCGTAGCAGCGAGCGTCTCGGCCCTGTCCAGCAGGCGCTTGTGCTCCTCCTCAAGCCGGGCCCGGGCCTCCTCGTCGTTGGTGGCGTTGATGTCGGTGGCGATGGGGACGTTGAGGTTTTGCATCGTGGCGCGCAGCGGGTCGGCCACGCTAGCGCGATCCGCTGCAGCCCTAGCGGGGGCGGCCTTCTTGCTAGATGAAGTAGAGCCGAAGCCGGTGAGGAATACCTCTACCCGGACGCAGAGGTCAACCGCCCCGGCGGAGATGTCGTCGCCGAGGAGGAAGGGCGAGTCAGAGAAGTCGAGCACCCCGCTGGGGTACTCATCGGCCGCGGGCGCGTCGGAAATGCGCAGCGTGGTGAAGCAGGCAGTGAGCGCATTGATGACGTCGGCCGCCAGCACGACAGGCTCGGGGGACGCGCAGCGCAGAACACGCTCATTGAAATCTATGAGGGGCCCCGTCTGGAACATGTCTCCGGCCGGGACCTCGAGCTGCCCCACGGTGGGCGCCAACTGTCATGGTGGGTGCACTGCAGATGCCAAAGGATGGCTAAAGAGAGGGACAGGCTCGAGGGCACCGGTGGGCTCCCGAGGCGGGGTCGGTATGAGCGAGCGCGGGATTCAAGACATACCCAGGTTCGGGGCTCTCCGTAGAGATAACACCCCTAGTCCTGTCGAGAGTGGTTTATATGTATTAGTATAGAGTTGCTCCTGGAGCTGTTTGGGGGAGGAAGGCAGGCCGGGGCTCTGGCTGCTCCTTCTCCTTGCGTGTGTGTGTGTTCTACTGATGATTGATCCTTTGCACGGGGGCTCCCTGGGGGGTTTTATAGGTCAACCCCCCAGGGTTACAATGGTAAAGTTATATGGCCGCGGGCCGGGATGTCAGCACCTGGAAAGCTGGTTTCTCCGGGCGCGGGCCCCATGCGCCAGAGGGCACTGTTCCTCATCTTATCATGCATCACGGAGTGGTTGGGCCGGCTCAGCTACAGTGGCGCATCGCCTGGTCGCCATCGGCTCGCGTCATCGGGACTGGGTTGCACTGTTGCCACGCCGGCCCTGGTCAGCGGAGTGGGTGAGCCACTGTAGCCACGCTCGTCCCCTCTACGGGGACTTGTTCCGTCGTACGCCTTGGATGGGACAGGAGCAGACCCGTGGCTGGGTTGGGGAAGACGCCACGGGGGCGCTGGCTTGTTGGAGAAGCCTTGGTTTGTCAGGTTCAGCCGGCATGTGCTAGCAGGCCTGGCCGTGTTGCGGTCTAGGCCGGGTCGAAGGACTTGGCCAGGTCGAAGGGCTTGGCCGGGTGGAGGGACCCGGCCAAGTATGAGCCGGATGGAGGGGCGATGCCGGCCCCGATGTTTTTGAAAAGGATCTGGGTTCCGTTGCCTTCTCGGGGTCCATCCCCCCGACAACCTCCTCTGACTTGGACGCTAGGAGGGCGTGTTGGGGATGGTCGCGTCGAGGAGGAGGCGGAATCACACAGGGTGGTTGATGGTATGGAGAGGCGTTCACTAGCTAGAGGAGATGAAAGGACAAGAGAGACACTTGAAGGGAGGGAGAATGGTCTCTCTAGGGTTAGGATCTTTTATATAGACAGACTGAGGAGTGCGATGCGGCCTGCCATAACTTGGGCTAATAATCACACTGACGAGCGAAATGTAAGTGGGTCGGTGATGAATGATACAACATGGAAGTGCCAGAGTAGACGGTTGGTTAGTGATTCACTTACCTGCCATATATACGGTGTCTGGTCAGTGATAAATTTTTTATCTTAAATTCGACTGTCTGAGATAATTGTTACTTGCTGGTGTCCACAAACCGGCCAGTACTGAGTGGTCATAGTAAAACAGATTCGAGCAGTGAGAGACATGACAGATCTACTTGCACCATCTTGATGTTTTAATAAGGACCCTGATAAGTGCCACACGTGTGAGCTGAAGGAGGTCGGGCCGAATGCCCTTCTGGCCATCCATTGTGCCACATCAACCTTTTTGTTTCTTCCACACATGCACGTAAACAGGGATGAAAACAGATGATGCCAGATGGAATCTTTTGGGGTTTTCAAACTTTAAAATATTTTATCTCTTAAATGAGAAATCCAATTGAAAATCCATTTTCACCATTAAATCCACCGCTACGAGGACTTCAAAACTAGATCCATATCAATATGTTTCGACGATATTTTTTGGTGGTCAAAAGTTGCCATGGTGTTTACACAGAAGTTGCCATGGTGTTTACACTAAAATTGCCATGATATGTTTCAACTATTTTTTTCTTCTAGATTTAAAGTAAATTTTAACATGTTACAAAAAAGGAATGAATTTTGCCATGGTCGGAAAGGTAGAATTGCCGTCATGTGTAGATTACATTTGCCCTAATATCCTAAAAACTAAAAGTTACTAAGGTAAAAAAATTTAACTATTTTCCACTCTTTTTAACATGTTGGAAAAAGAAAATTGCCGTGATGTAGAAAAAGGAAACTAAAAATAGCCATGATGAATTACTAGAATTTGTCATGATCCATGAACTAATTTTGACATGGTTCATAATTAAAAAAATGCATTGTCAATTACTATAAAAAGCCATGGTCAATGTTAAAATTTGCCAAGAACCATAAACTAAAATTGCAATGGTGAATTACTGAAATTCACCATGTCATGCACTAAATTTGCCATGGTTCATACAAAAGAAATTGCCATGGTCAGAATACTAAAATTGCCATGGTCAAAAAACTAAAATTGCCATGATGAATTACTAAATATAGCCATGATCCATTAAGTAAATTTGCCACTTAATTAAATTTTTTTTTGCCATTAGTAAATTTGCCATGGTTAATTACTAAAAATTGCCATGGTCAATTACTAAAATTTGCCATTGTCAATTACTAAACAATTTCCATGACCAATGAAGTAAATTTGCCATGGTTCATAAAATAAAACTCCAAAACTTGGCGTGGCAACACACTAATAGGGAAATGCTTATAGGTAGGACATCAGTAGTAGCACTAGAAAATAGCAAGCGCTGCTGCTAATTAGCAGTAGCGCTGTTCTGGGGAAGCGCTACAAGTAACGCTTTAGCAGTAGCGCCGGAAAAGGAAAAAGCGCTACTACTAAGTGGGACCCAATGAGCCCACCGACGCTAGCTGTAGTAGCAGCGCTGTCCAGAATACAGCGCTACTACTAATAGCAGTAGTTGTAGCGCTTTATTTGACAGCACCGCTACTGCTAATGGGCCCTGCTTAATAGTAGCGCTTTTCCTTGAAAGCGCTACTACTAAGTACCATAGCAGCAACGCTTTCTAGAAAACATCGCTATTGCTAGTTGCGGCTAGTGCCACCTTTTCACCCCCCCCCCTCTCCCCCTCCTCCCCCCTTTGCCCTCTCTCCCCTTCCTTTCCCCTCTTCCCACTCTAAGTTAGTTCTCCACCATTGTTTCCCTTCTTCTCTCTTCCTCCTACCCCTTCTCTCCCCCTTAATTATGCCCCTCCACCACCATAATTCTCCTCCATAAATGGCCTTCTCATCTCTATCTAGCTACCTCATTTATTTGGCTCTCCCTCCATTCCATAGATATAGATCTAGCTAGCTCATCTCTCTCCCTCTCCATTAGTTAGCTAGAGTCATCTCTCCTCCCCAACAACTAGATCTAGCTAGCTATTTAGCCATCCACACTTTCGATCCCTATAGGTAGCGAAAGGCCTCATCTAACCGTGCTCGGTCTCTCTCCGGGAGATAGGTGAGTAAAAAGTTGTGCATTTCAAGAATGGGAATATGTGTGTTTGAGATATGGAGAGATTTGTGCGAGTGACATGCCCCCGAGTTGCTTATGTTTTGCCGAAATGTCGATTTATTTCCGTTTCGGTGACTTTCGAGCAAACTCGATATGTCCTATTTTTAGGCAAGGTCATGCCAAATTTTTATATGACTTTGATGCATGCATGCATTTTGTTTATAACCCTTTTTCTTGTTATACCGTGCAGTCGATCATGAAGGTGAGTGGATGGAAGGTGGAGAATACTTGCAATCTGCGGTGATGGACATGTATGCAAATAATCGGACTAGGATTAGATGTCCGTGTACAAGATGCAAAGAAGGAGTCCTTTTGGACCCTTTTGATCGTGGCAATTTGAAGGCGCACCTGCTGATGAATGGTTTCATGGATGGCTATACTCGGTGGATAAGTGAAGATGATGATTAGGACATCCACATAGCAGGGAATAACGACATAGGGCTAGACAAAGAGATGATCGATCGACATGAAGACGATGGCGCTGGACATGGCGGCGGGGAATAGTCCGGACATGGCGGCGGCGGAGAAGATTCCGTACATGGCAAAGAAGAGTCCGAACATGGCGGAGAAGAGGCGGCGATCATGCTGCACTCTTCGATGCTACTAAGTGCAGTCGTGCAGGACCCTCATGTTCGAGACCTCCTTCGCAAGAGTACGACTAGCGAGAGAGCTGCTTCTAGAGAGGAGGCCAAGCTGGCGCAACTTGAAGTAGACTTGAAGACTCCATTGTATGACGGTTGCGATCCCGAGGTGACCCGCTTGAGTTTCACGCTCGAACTTCTAAAGACGAAGGCCAAAAACAAATGGACAGACAAAAGCCTCGATGAGCATTTGAAGTATCTACATAATAAAGTTCTTCCCGCGGGGAACCTGTGTCCTACTAGTGTCGAGGAGGCCAAGAAAATCGTTTGCCCTTTTGATTTGCCGCACATTAGATACCACGCATGCATCAACGATTGCATCATTCATCGGGTGGAGCACGCGGAAAAAACCAGCTGTCCAGTGTGCAATGCTTCTCGATACAAGAAGGCAGGAAAGAAAGCTTCTCAGAAAGTTGTATGGTACTTTCTGATACGTCTCCATCGTATCTAATTTTCCTAACGCTTTTCCTCTTGTTTTGGACTCTAATTTGCATGATTTGAATGAAACTAACCCGGACTGACGCTGTTTTCAGCAGAACTACCATGGTGTTGTTTTTTGTGCAGAAATAAAAGTTCTCGGATTGGAACGAAACTTTGTGGGGATTTTTTATTCAATAAATAAGAATTTCTGGAGCCAAGAACCACCGGAGGGGGGCACCTGGGTGGGCACAACCCACCAGGGTGCCCCCCCTCCAGGCACGCCCAGGTGGGTTGTCCCCACCTGGTGGCCCCGCAGACTTCAACCCTGATACTATAAAATCACATATTTGGAGTGAGAAAATCAGGAAAAAAAGAATTATCGCGTTTCGCGAGACGGAGCCACCGCAAACCTCCTGTTCTTCATCGCGAGGCCAGATCTGGAGTCCGCTTGGGGCTCCGGAGAGGGGGATCTTCGATCTTCGTCATCACCAACCCTTCTCCATCGCCAATTCCATGATGCTCCCCACCGGGAGTGAGTAATTCCTTCATAAGCTCGCAGGTCGCTGAGGAGTTGGATGAGATTCATCATGTAATCGAGTTAGTTTTGTTAGGGCTTGATCCCTAGTATCCATTATGTTCTGAGATTGATGTTGCTATGACTTTGCCATGCTTAATGCTTGTCACTTTGGGCCCGGGTGCCATGATTTCAGATCTGAACTGTTTATGTTATCACCATTATATCTATGTTCTAGATCCGATCTTGCAAGTTATAGTCACCTACTACGTGTTATGATCCGGCAACCCCGGAGTGACAATAGTCAGGACACTTCCCGGTGATGACCGTAGTTTGAGGAGTTCATGTATTCACTATGTGTTAATGCTTTGTTCTGGTTCTCTATTAAAAGGAGGCCTTAATACCCCTTAGTTTCCAATAGGACCCCGTTGCCACGGGAGGGTAGGACAAAAGATGTCATGCAAGTTCTTTCCATAAGCACGTATGACTATTTACGGAATACATGCCTACATTATATTTATGAACTGGAGCTAGTGCCGTATCACCCTAGGTTATGACTGTTATATGATGAATATCATCCAACGAATTCACCGATCCAATGCCTACGAATTTCTCTCATATTGTTCTTGCTAAGTTACTACTGTTATTGTCACTGTTGCACTTGCTACAAAATCATTGTTATCAATGTTACCCTTACTATTGATGTTGCTACTACTATCAAAACTATCATACTACTTTGCTACTGATCACTTTGCTGCAGATAATTAATCTCCAGGTGTGGTTGAATTGACAACTCAGCTGCTAATACTTGCAAATATTCTTTGGCTCCCCTTGTGTCGAATCAATAAATTTGGGTTGAATACTCTACCCTCGAAAACTGTTGCAATTCCCTATACTTGTGGGTTATCAAGACCTTTTTCTGGCACCATTGCCGGGGAGCATAGCTATATTTGTTGAGTCACTTGGGATTATTATCAAATTATCACTATAAAGAATCTGAAGGATGCTAAGACTAAGATTTTTCCCTCTAAGACGAGGGGAGGTAAGGAACTGCTATCCAGCTCCGCTTTAGATTCACCTTCTGTTATAAATAGACTTGCAACACCACCACATGCTATCAACTCTGATATGTCGCAAGTTATTGATGATGCTACTTCTGCTATGAATGCTACTCATGATGATGCTAGTACCTTGCTTGATGATAATGTGCCACTAGGTGAATTTCTTGATGAACAACTTGCTAGAACTAAAGCATTTGAGAATGCTGAAACTGATGAAATTGTTGAAACTGATGAAGAGCTTGAAACTGAAAATCTTGAAACACCTATTAGACCTAGTTCTCCTAGATATGAATTGCCAAAGGTACCGGAAGGTTATGTTATGGATGAGGAGACAACTAGAGACATTCTTGCTTGTAAGGATAGAGATGATCTGGAAAAATTATTATGCAAGTATAAAGAAAAGACTTTGAATGCTAGAATGAAATGTGATCCTAAGTTTGCTACCTATCTTTGTTGATGATAAGGATTATGAATTCTCTGTCGACCCAGAGTTAATTACTTTGGTTGAATCTGATCCTTTTCATGGTTATGAAACTGAAACTATTGTGGCACATCTTACTAAGTTAAATGGCATAGCCACCCTATTTGCTCATGATGAGAAAATTCACTACTATTATATTCTCAAATTATTTCCATTCTCATTAAAGGGTGATGCTAAGGCTTGGTACAATACTCTTGCTCCTGGTTGTGTGTGTAGTCCCCAGGATATGATTTATTACTTCTCTGGAAAAAAAATCCTGCTCATAAGAAACAAGCTGCTTTACAGGAAATATTTAACTTTGCACACTCCCACAATCTTGGGGGAGGCTTCTCCAATTGCTTAATGCTTTGCCTGATCATCCTCTTAAGAAAAATGAAATACTTGATAACTTCTATAATGGACTAACCGATGCTTCTAGGGATTTCCTAGATAGTTGTGCTGGTTGTGTTTTCAGGGAGCGAATTGTTGAACAAGCTGAAGAATTATTGAATAACATATTGAAAAATTATGATGATTGGACTCTTCCCAAACCACCACTCAAACCTACTCTGAAGAAGAGGGGTATCTTATATCTCAGTCCTGAAGATATGCAAGAGGCAAAGAAATCCATGAAGGAAAAAGGTATTAAAGCAGTGGATGTTAAAAATTTACCACCTATCAAAGAAATACATGGGCTTGAAACACCACCACCTAAGGTGGTAGAGGTAAATTCTTTACTAAAGTTCGATGAAGGTGATATTCCTTATAATAAACATATTAGTCAATGCCTTTATGAGTTTGATAATTACATTAGAAAGCAAGATCACTTCAATGCAAATGTTATGAAACAATTGAAATACAATTCTGATATGATTGCTCGCTTGAGTGACTTGTTATTTAGAATCTCAAATGATGTTAGAGGTGTGGGAAAACATGCTTCTATGGTTCAAACTCAATTAGAACAAGTTGCTAAATCTCAAAGAGAGTTGCTTGATGGAATGAATAATAATATCAATGATCATGTTGTTAGAGTAATGACTAGAGGAGGTAGAATGACTCAGGAGCCACTTTATCCTGAGGGACACCCAAAAAGAATTGAACAAGACTCTCAAAGAGTTGACACTAATGTACCTAGTCCTTCAAAAAAGAAAAAAGAAGAAAAATGATAGGACTTTGTATGCCTCTAGTGAACCTCAAGTTGAAAAACCTCCTGATAATGATAATGAAGTCTCTATCTCTGATGCTGAAACTCAATCTGATAATGAACACTCACCTTCTGATAATGAAAAAGACAATGATGAGGTTCATGAAGACACTCAATTAAATAATAAAGAACCAGATAATGATGTTGAGATAGAACCAGCAGCTGATCTTGATAACCCACAAACCAAGAATAAAAGGTATGATAAAAGAGACTTTGTTGCTAGAAAACACGGTAAGGAAAGAGAACCGTGAGTTCAAAAACATATGCCCTTTCCATCTAAGTCAACCAAAAAGAAAGATGATGAAGAATTCGAACGCTTTGCTGAAATGCTAAGGCCAGTCTTTTTGCGTACTCGCTTGACTGATATCTTGAAAATGCCTCCTTATGCAAAGTACATGAAAGACATCATCACCAATAAGAGAAAAATACCTGAAGCTGAAATTTCCACCATGCTTGCTAATTATACTTTTAAGGATGGAGTACCTAAAAAACTTGGAGATCCAGGAATACCAACTATACCTTGCTCCATCAAAAGAAATTATGTGAAAACTTCTTTATGTGATTTAGGAGCAGGTGTTAGTGTTATGCCTTTCTCTTTATATAAAAGACTTGATTTGAATAAACTCACACCTACTGAAATATCTTTGCAAATGGCTGATAAACCAACTGCCATAGCTATCGGTATTTGTGAGGATGTGCCCGTTGTTGTTGCTAATGTTATTATCTTGACTGACTTTGTTATACTTGAGATGACCGAGGATGACAACATATCAATTATCCTCGGTAGACCCTTCTTGAATACTGCAGGGGCTGCTATTGATTGCAATAAAAGCAAGGTCACTTTTCATATCAATGGTAATGAGCATACGGTGCACTTTCCGAAGAAACAATTCCAAGTGAATGGTATTAATGTTATTGAAAAATCTCTGACAATCACTATTGGAAGTTTTCAACTACCTCTACCTACTGCCAAAAAGAAATATGAAATGCTTATTGTTGGGGACATCCATATCCCCATTGAGGTAACTTAGTGTTTTACGAAAGTTCTTCGGTTTCATGCTAATCGGAAGTGGTTGTTAATAAGACTTGATCAACCTTATTAATGAATCATTTTTGAGAGCTATGAAGTTGATTAATTTAGTGAGCATTACCTTCTGTCCCTACCTTTTGTTTTCTATTTTTATTAGTTAAATAAAATAAAATGCCATGCCTTGCCTGTTTCCTGAGTTTTCTGTGCAATAAAAAAATGACCCAAAAATAAAAGTTCTCAGAATGCTCTGAAAATTTAATATGATTTTTCTGAATTTTTAAGAATTTTTGGTGCAAATAACATCAGAGGGAGGTGCTCCAGCTGAGCACAGCCCACCTGCGCCCGCCAGCACCCCCAGGCGCGCCCTGGTGGGTTGTGGTCCTCACGTGGGCCCCCTCACTTATCCCTTCACTCCATATCATCACCTACCTCCAGAAAAAAATCACCATTGCTCTCTCTCTCGTGTTCTTGCTCTCAAACCCACGGATTTCGATCTCTTTGCTCGAATCTCCGTTTCCAAAACTGTTTTGTGGGATTGTTGCTTGGAAAAAGATGAGTATCTTTAGGAAGTTTGCTTCCAAGAAGAACTCCAAGGGAGTTATTGGGGATTCTTCTGACAGTGATCTCTGCACCCAGAGAATGGCGGAGGTACGGCCGTGCGAATGGCCGCATAACCCATTCATGGAAGGAGCCGGAATCCATCAAGAGTTTGCATAGTATGCTACTAATGCCGGCCTCACCGACTTCATTGCAGTTGAATGTGAACAGTATCATCTCCTCACAAATTCCTTTGTGCAAAGTTTTCATTTCTTGAGTAGGAATAATCCTCCTGAGGTGCAGTTTGACTTATATGCTGAACCCCATCAGATACCACTTACTGAGTTTTGTGACATATGGATGATCCCTTCTGACGGGGATTTATTAGAGCCTAGGCCCGCAGAGTTTGATGGTTTTTACCGCATCCTCACTGTGGGGGATGAGAGAGGGGTATCGGCTGTCACTGCCACTAGCTTACACTTTTCGGTTGTGCATTATTTTGCTCTATTCATTGCAAAATGTTTGCTTGCTAGAGAGAAGGTAGGTGCACTCAGCGCGCCTGACTTTGCTGTTTTACATCATGCACTTTACGGCGAAAACACTTATAGCTTGGGAGCTATTATGGCACGTCGCCTTCACATTAACAGATCCAAGGGTAAGATACATGGTGGTATTTATGCTACTCGCTTGGCGAGTCACTTTAATATTCAGATATGCCAGCATGATTATCCTTTACCCAAGGTTTATCTAGATCGCTTGGCTATGGCACACCACCAATTTATTGATGGCGCGAACACTACTAGTGATTTTCCTTATAACCTTGTTTTTAGTGAGGACACTCGTGATATTATTCCGTTGCCTGCACCTGCTTTGTTTGATCCTATTGCCAGGGGCAGATACAGGATTATGCCTGAGGACATTGTCGACTACCAGAACAACCTGGCTGCGGCATAGGCGGAGCCTCAGGAATGGGACCCTCAGGTGCCCGCTCCCCAGCACTTCAACATAGGACCCCATGGCTTCTTCGAGTGGTGATTACCAAGTTAGGCCAAAAGCCTAAGCTTGGGGGAGTACGTATTTCCACCGACATTACATTCATGTTCACACATTTCATTCCAGTTGTCGGTGTCCACACTTTTTCATTGTATTATCCATGCTAGATTTATTTTTTTCCCCTTCTTCTTGTGTGTTTAAAAAACTTTGAGAAAATACAAAAATATTTCCTGCTTCTTTCTAGTATAACTAGCTGTAGTATTTAAAAAGAAAACCCAAAAAGATTTCCTTGTTCTTCTTTTGCTTGTTGGGAGCTCTCCCGTGTAAATAGTTTTTCTCATTTTTGTTCTTCCTTTCTTAAATTTGCTTTCTTTCAGAAAACCAAAAACTCCAAAAATATTTCAGTGTGTTTCTCTGAATTTATTTTTATTGAGTAGTACCAAGGAGAAGACCACGATGAAAATGTTGAGTGGCTCTCATATGCATTGTTGTTGATCTAACAGAGAGCCCATATTACCTTGTTTTCTTCTTTTTGAATAAAATGTTTGCAGATTCCAGCTTAGTCCACGGTACTCTTGCACTATTATTATTTTCATATCGTTCGGTCGTGCAAGTGAAAGGCAATAATGACGATATTTGATGAACTCGCTGTGGCAGAGAGAAATGGGTATGAACTCAACTTGTTCTGTTTTTGTAAATATGTTTAACCTAGTATCCATGATTCAGCTCATTATGATCAAACATGTTTGCAATGACCCTTAGAGATTATAGTTTCTCATGTCATGCATAAGTAGCTAGGAGTGGATAATGTTTTATCTTGGATGTCAACATTGCGTTAAAATAATTGTGATGTAGTATGATGATATGGTATCCTCCTCTGAATGTTCGAGTGGCTTGACTTGGCACATGTTCATGCATGTAGTTGAATCAAAACCAACATAGCCTCTATGATATTTATGTTCATGGTGTTCATATCCTACTCGTGCTAGTATCCAATGTTACTTATGCATAATGCATGTTCATGACCGTTTTTGCTCTCTAGCTGGCCGCTTCTCAACCTAATTACTAGCCTTCGCCTGTACTAAGTGGGAATTCTGCTTGTGCATCAAAACCCTGAAACCCAAGTTATTCCAGATGAGTCCACCATACCTACCTATATGCGGTATTACCCTGCCGTCGTAAGTAAATTTGCTTGTGCCACCTCTAAAAACTTCAAATAAATATCATTTTTTGTGCCTGGATTTTTCATAGAACGATAGGAGGTAGTCAGTATCTTTCATGCTAAGCGGGTTATTCTCATGATCAGTGTTTATTCACTCGTCCTTGCATGAGAGGGGCGGTAATAGGGAATCCCAGTCCCGAATTCAAATTGCAAATAATTAAATAAAACTCCCCCAGGAATGTTGTTGGTATGGACGACACCCGTTGTTTCGGACAAGCCGTGGAGTGTGATTGTTGGTGGAGGGGGAGTAAACCTTTACTTTTATCGCTTGGGAACCGCCACTAATGTGTTTAGCATGGAAGATACCGATAACTAATGGTCGCGAAGTAAATAAGAAGGGTGCATTTCTCAAAATTTCAATTACCTCTGCTTTAAAATTTGAGCTCTGGCACCTCTGCAAATCACTGCTTCCCTCTGCGAAGGGACTATCTATTTACTTTTATGTTGTGTCATCACCTTCTCAAATAAGCTCCAGAACCTGAGAGCACTATTGTCATCCTCATGCATTGTGTATAGCTAATGTTGGGTGCATCATAACTGGATCTTTTCTACCATGAATTACAATGTTTAGTCGCTGCTTGAACTTTGGAGGTGCTCTGCATTTATGTTTTGCGGTCTCAGAAAGGGCTAGCGAGATACCACTATTGTCATATTATATCATGCTTGCTTTGACAAAGTGTTGATTGTTTGAGATACCTTATTATTGCTCGCTAGTTGATTATGCCATTGTTATGAGTTAATATAATTTTTAAGAGTTATTGTCGACATGGTTAGTTATAATCTTTGCTGAAAACCTAGGTGCTACTTAAGCTTATTTATGTAAACAAGAGCAAAAGAGTTCATAAAAGTTTTTCTTTTTCACTTTCAGTTTATCAACTGAATTGCTTGAGGACAAGCAAAGGTTTAAGCTTGGGGGAGTTGATACGTCTCCGTCGTATCTACTTTTCCTAATGCTTTTCCTCTTGTTTTGGACTCTAATTTGCATGATTTGAATGAAACTAACCCGGACTGACGCTGTTTTTAGCAGAACTACCATGGTGTTGTTTTTTGTGCAGAAATAAAAGTTCTCAGATTGGAACGAAACTTTGCGGGGATTTTTTATTCAATAAATAAGAATTTCTGGAGCCAAGAACCACCGGAGGGGGGCACCTGGGTGGGCACAACCCACCAGGGCGCCCCCCCCCCCTCCAGGCGCGCCCAGGTGGGTTGCCCCCACCTAGTGGCCCCGCAGACTTCAACCCTGATACTATAAAATCACATATTTGGAGAAAAAAATCAGGAAAAAAAGACTTATCGCGTTTCGCGAGACGAAGCCGCCGCCACCTCCTGTTCTTCATCGGGAGGCCAGATCTGGAGTCCGTTTGGGGCTCCGGAGAAGGGGATCTTCAATCTTCGTCATCACCAACCCTTCTCCATCGCCAATTCCATGATGCTCCCCACCGGGAGTGAGTAATTCCTTCGTAAGTTCGCTGGTCGGTGAGGAGTTGGATGAGATTCATCATGTAATCAAGTTAGTTTTGTTAGGGCTTGATCCCTAGTATCCATTATGTTCTGAGATTGATGTTGCTATGACTTTGCCATGCTTAATGCTTGTCACTTTGGGCCCGGTTGCCATGATTTCAGATCTGAACCGTTTATGTTATCACCATTATATCTATGTTCTAGATCCGATCTTGCAAGTTATAGTCACCTACTACGTGTTATGATCCGGCAACCCCGGAGTGACAATAGTCGGGACACTTCCCGGTGATGACCGTAGTTTGAGGAGTTCATGTATTCACTATGTGTTAATGCTTTGTTCCGGTTCTCTATTAAAGGAGGCCTTAATATCCCTTAGTTTCCAATAGGAACCGCTGCCACGGGAGGGTAGGACAAAAGATGTCATGCAAGTTCTTTCCATAAGCACGTATGACTATTTACGGAATACATGCCTACATTATATTTATGAACTGGAGCTAGTGCCGTATCACCCTAGGTTATGACTGTTATATGATGAATATCATCCAACGAATTCACCGATCCAATGCCTACCAATTTCTCTCATATTGTTCTTGCTAAATTACTACTGTTATTGTCACTGTTGCACTTGCTACAAAATCATTGTTATCACTCTTACCGTTACTATTGCTGTTGCTACTATTATCAAAACTATCATACTACTTTGCTACTGATCACTTTGCTGCAGATAATTAATCTCCAGGTGTGGTTGAATTGACAACTCAGCTTCTAATACTTGCAAATATTCTTTGGCTCCCCTTGTGTCGAATCAATAAATTTGGGTTGAATACTCTACCCTCGAAAACTGTTGCGATCCCCTATACTTGTGGGTTATCACTTTCTGATCACTCCCCGTGTGCAGCGGTATTTCGTAGATCCTAAGGAAGCAAAGCTCATGCGCTGGCACGCGGAGAGGAAGAAGCCCGACAATGGAGATGATCCGAAGCTGAGACACCTCGTAGATGCTAGCCAGTGGAGAGCATTCAACGCCGTATATGGCTTTGCCGCAGAAGATCCATGGAACATCGTGCTTGGTGTGAGTACTGATGGCATGAATCCATTTGGAAACCAGAACACCAACCACAACACATGGCCCATCTTTGTATGGATGTACTGTAGGGTAACGCAGCAGAAAACAAAAAATTTCCGCCCTACGCACCAGCCCAGGACCACTATGGAGACTGCATACAAGGTTTGATCATTTTCGTTACCGACTCGTAGCGCAGCGGAAGTAGAGTCGATGACGATCGGCGGTGCAGATCCCCGCAGCTAGGATTTACAACCTCCCAACCGCGAGGATGTATACCCTCGTCTTCCCTTCAGACAGCCGTCCGGGAGGCGGTCGAACAGTCCACCGGACGATGTCGCGGACAGCCCTTCGGGAGGACCTTCGAAACCCGAACGGTCACTCGGACAGCCCTTCGGGAGGACTCACAGAACTCGGACCGTCACTTGGACAGCCCTTCGGGAGGCACTCTCGAACAGCCCCTCGGGCACTAAGATCGAAACTACGACCTCTCTACAGAGTTGCACACATACGGTGTCACCTATCCGGCAGGGCTTCGCCGTCCAGAACTAGTTCCTGCCGGAACCCAGACAGCCTTTCGGCTCTACGAAACTCTTTTCGTGGGAGGGAGAGAGAAGCCAGATCATTGCATGGCACTTGTATGTGAGAAGGGATGAGGTTTGGGCAGCCCCCTCACCTCCTATTTATAGGAAAACCCAAGGGGTAGTGTGCCTCCCAAATTACCAAAAACTCCCATGCAAAAGTCTTCACATGAGGGTAATATGGACAAAATGGGATGCCATGTGGAGCTCCAAAGAGCTCCACCCCCCTTGGCCGGCCACCCCCTTGGGGGTCCCCCATGAGGTGCTCTCATGGCCCCCAAATTCCTTCTAGAAGCCTTTAGCAAAAGCCCTAAAAGGTGGCTTTCCAAAAATACCCCAAAAAGCACTTTCACTATTCACGACGACATTTTTCAGCGTCCGTTTGAACTGAAAATATTTATGTGGGCTTAGAACATTTCCAGTACCCACTAAAATAATTTTCAACGTGTTCTGGAACAATTCCAGTTTAGTGATTTCATCTGCGAAAAGCATCTGAAGCGGTTCCGGCAGCCTCGAAACATTTCCGGTTTTTCTTCCAGAAAATTCTCAGAAGTTTCCAGAATGATTCTGGCATCCTCCAAGAATTATCAGGCATGTGCCGAAACCATTTTGACTTAATGGTATCCCCTGAAACAACTTTTCAGTTTCACCGGAACTCATCCGGTGACCTCTCTCTGCGGAACTTTTTCGCTGTCCGAAACTTTTCGGTGTCCGAAACTTTTTCGGTGATTTTCTCTCAGACTCCCTGTCTAGTATTCAGCAGATAGATGACCCTTAAGCGTGTGACCCTATAGGTTCGGTGAAGTATAGACATGACACGGAACCCCTTCCGATCAATGATCAACATCGGAGCCGTGGACACCCATATTGACCCCTATACCCACACGAATGAATATTCGAGTGAACCTCCAGTTGCCGTGTGCTATTCCTGTTGCTTCGCGATATGTTACAAATACCCGAGGTGAGACATGTAGGCATTCCCGTGGATCAACAACTTGTCCACTATGCTAGTTACCTCGTTACCGGTATTGTTCTCTTTTCTCGTTACCGTGTTCCGGCATCCCCGTGATCAAATCACAAAGTGTCTGGCCAGACGATGATGGATACCGTAACACCGAGAGGGCCCAGAGATATCTCTCCATCGCCGGAGGAGCAAATCCCAATCTTGAGCTATCAAGTTACTTGACATACTTTCCCATGAACCCGTAAGCCGCCGTAATAGCCACCCATTTACGGATGACATTTAACAAACCCCAAAGTTCATGAAGCAAGCATGAAGAAACTCGATACTCTCATGGTCTGAGGAATCATGCAAACGTTAACCATCTCTGTGCTATTAACCATTAACTTGTGACGAATGTATCTCATAGCATAACATCAATCGGGTCGATTCAACACAAATGTTCTTCTAACATTTGTGCCCTCAAAGTTGCTGGCATAGACATGCCTATGATTGGGAAAACATAATCATCATGCAACACTTGAGCTAGTCTTAGAGGCATGACTAGGAATACATTTTACCGTTTATTATTCCACACGTGCACATGGGTTTTCCCCAGAGCCTTTATGGATATACGGGCTCGGGAACCACAGCAGTTATAGCATGGAACATAAACCTAATTATGAACACGGAGATAAATAATAACATTTATTATTGCCTCTAGGGCATATCTCCTACAGACTCCCACTTGCACTAGAGTCAATAATCTAGTTAATGCTAATGCACTTTACACCTGTGGCACACCGGTGTAAATATGCTTCACATGTGGTATAGCCTGATGTCCAACGGATCTGATGACTTCAGCTCCGTGTGTATCTTTGCGTATCCTCGCGTTTTTACGCTTTCACAAAATTCATATTTTGTGTGGACTTGGCTTTGTATGTATGTGAATCACAGGTCGAACCTGGATTCCTCAGACTGAGTTATGGAGCAACTACCTGCAGTAGTGTCCCATTGACAAAAGCCATCTTGGAACCATACCAAGTTCATGAATGAACTATATGATTCAACATTTTCTTTGTCGCTTCGAAAGCGGTAACATACTTAGCCTCTATTATAGAATTCGCCACAGTAATTTGTTTGGAAACCTTTTCCAACTAACTGTGCCACCACATTGTGTGTTACACAAAACCCTTAACTTAAATCGAAAATCGCTTCGAGCATGGCTGAAGACTGTATCGATGTAACCTTTTACAACGAACTCTTCATGATCTCCGCTTGCGAGAAAACATGTCATCAGTGCTACTATAGTACTCAATGACCCTTTTTCATTGTTGTCCCATGATCAATACTTTTGATCACTTTGGTATCTATACTCGCAACAACTTTGGGAGTATTGGACATATCTGGTTGTTTTTACATACCATGGAATACATGATTAATCCAAACACAAGAGTGTATGGAATCTCCATCATGTATTTTGCTCATCAGTGTTTTGGGACACCGAGTCTTGCAAAAACTCTTTCCATGTGACTTCGGCAAGAATCACTCCTTGACATTTTTAATGCTAAAAGGTTTTAGCATCTTGTCAATATGTATCTTTGCTCAGCCCTATTAGGTAAATCTATCTCCATAGATCATCATGCCTAATATAAAGGCTATTTAGCCCAAGCACTTCATTGAAAAACTATTTCCAAATGAAGTCCTAATTCGTGTCAAGAAATTTAATTCCAATTACCAATGTGTCAAGCACACAAGGTTTTTAGAAATATTATTATGCTCCCACTTACTTTCTTGAATTATAAGCATCTTCGTTATCCATTGATGAAGTCAAAACTCCTTTGACCATTTCATCAAAACATGAAGATTCCAACTCCACTTTGCTCTCTTCTGTCCATCGCTGGAACTCTGAAGTTTGCACCCTTACTAGCATCCTCTGGATTGACAAAATACCTTGGACTGTAACACATGCAAGTCCTTGGTTTCATTTCCATCAGGTGGAAATCCTTTTGTCATCCATTGTTTTATATCTCATGATTGAAATATGTCTTAATTGCTAGTTCAACCCGAACCGACTTTAAGCATCGCTACGGTGAAGCAACCTCATCGTAGTCAACTCCTTGAACTTGTATATTGCAACAAGTCGAGCTTTATGGATAAAACATTTTTATTCGTATTAGTTATAGTTCCATAAATATTCGTCAGACTCTAAGTCTTCCGAAAGGTGTATCAAGGTTTTAATCTTGAATCACTTATATGGAAACTATCTCGGATTGTATTGGCATTTAGCCAATTCCGGAGTCAGGGCCCATCAACGCTTCCTTGTGTATCGTAGGTATACCGTTGTCTAACAACAATATCTCGTTTGCGCACCTGAGAGGTTTGCACGAGCCTTGCCTACGTGGTTCAGCTGCAAGTTCGACCGAAGTCCATACATTTTATTGTAGAGACTTCCGTATCAGTCGCAGTAGGAAACTCTGGAATTACTTCCAAGGTCTCTTTCCTTTGATCTGATGACGAAGATACCGTTTATCTCGTCGAGTTGCACTATTCTCCCACTCACCTTTTTGAAAGAACCATTTTCTTCAAAAAGCATACCGTTCTTTGTGGCAAACCTATTTGCCTCGGTATAGTGAGGGAGGAATACCCAATTACTTGGGATAACCTACAAAGTAGCACTTGTCTGATTTGGAATAGGTTTGTAACCTTTTACACAAGCCCCATATTCCAAATGTTAAGAAAAGATATAACATGGTTGGGCGTACCATACCATGGCGTCATTTCAACAGACCTGATGGAGCTCTTTTCAGTGTAAAAGCCGCAGTCTCTAAAGCATCACTTTAAAAGGGATAATGGCAAATTTATTTATGTCATCTTTGATCTTACCATGTCATAAATGGTTCAATTACATCTTCATGGACTTTCCACTCACAGTGGTGTTCCGGGAGGTGTAAGTTATGAAACTCTTTTCACAACTCATCAGACATTCGCTAAACTTGTAACTCAAATATTTCTTTCTGCAATCGAATTGTAGAAACATAATTATCTTGTTACAATAACTTCTACTTCATATTTGAAAACCTTTCGAATGATTTCAAAAGATCCAGACTTACGTCTCATCAAGTAAATATCCACATATCTACTTGAGTCATTTCTGAAGATAGATAAATCCACTACTTGCAACAACCTTTATCGTACTACACACATCAAATGTATGATCACCAATAAGTTTGTTGTCCGTTCCTTATGGCCCGTGAACGGTATTTCAGTCACTTCTCTTTTCGGAGGAAAGTTGCAAGTGTCAGATGATTCAAAATCAAACGACTTCAAAATCCATCATAATGGAATTTATCCATGCGGGTTTCTCCAATGTGACCAAATGCAGTGCCACACTTGTGTGGTATTCTTTTAGTCTTGCGACTTTTAGCGTTAGTGTTATGGATGTATCATATTACCATCAATATTCATAACATACATCCCATCTAGGATGGAAGCATGGCCCTTCATGTTATTCATAATACTGAACAACAATTGTTGTTTTTATGAACAACTCTTTTGCAACAAACATTGTGCAATGGGCTAGAGTGTATGAAACTCTAAAATGAATTATGAAAGTAAACCCAGAGGTAATGTATTATTATCAATATTCATAACATACATCTCATTCATAATGAAAGTATGGCCCTTATGTTATTCATAACATCGAACATCAAAAGTTCTCTTATAAACAACCTTCTTGCAAGATACCTTATGCAATGGGCTAGAGTTTGTGAAACTCCAAACGAATTACAAAAATAAATACAGACGGTAATACACCGATGGAAGGTATAGTAACATTTACTATGTTCCCCGTGTATACATAAAACTCATTTCTGGCTAGTCTTTCAGGCCATAGTAGTTCTTACATCGAGTTGCAACAGAAAGCAATCGAGCGGGTATCTTTGTGATTAACTCACAATACCCAAGAATCAGTGATTAACAATTTAATCATAATTTCCAAGGACTATATCTTTGACCAGCCTTCTATACATCAAAAACTTGTATGACATTCATACATGAGCTGGATATTCCAGTCTCCTTTCTTTCTGCCTTTATACTTCTAACAGTTTAACTTTCAGTATTTCTCCTACTCTCAGAAAAAGCACCAAACTTAAGAGTGGCGTTAGCCCCGGACTTACTAGGCGTGAAAGTCTTACTAACACCCTTCGGACACTTCCTTTCTCTTTAAGTTGTTGTTTTATTCACCTTTCATCATATGACAGGCGTTCTTCTGGATCCCTCTCTTATCAGTCTAATGCATAGTAAACTCCTTTACTAATAGTTTGCAAACAAACATTGCTTTGGATATCTCATATCTTTTAGCCTTTGTCTGTCTCTGAAAATGATTTTCAGATTTCATGAATATCACATAACTATCCAAACTTTCGAAGTTCGGGTCTCATGGAAGCAAATGTATTGCACTTGACTGAGACAGAATTCTAGCTTTTGGATCGAAGGACGAGAGTCACATGATCCATAGCATAAGCGAAAGAATACCGAAAGTATGCGATAGGACAAAGTCCTTCTCGGCACTCTTGAGGACAATCCTCACATTACGTTACCAACCGTAAAGTTTTAACCAGATATTTAACAGCTATTCAATTTTAATAGGGAAGGTGGAAACGCGAGCCATTATTCTACAACTATTATGCAAATCACACTTTAGACACTGTTCAAAATTAATTACACCGAGAATTAAACAGGTTAATTCAACAGTGCTCTTCCACTCAAATCAATATCTCTCATAATTGATTGTGAGCGATTCAAGATCCATATTACAATTCAACGCCAAGGATGTGTCCATCTCAAGTGACGAAAATTGCAATCGGTAGGCCAACTTGCCAATCACATCTCTATGTGACTCTTGTTCATCTTTCGATGGGCGTGTTCCGAGCTCAGGACGCTCCTCCAGAACGTCAAGACAACCAAGTGATCTTGCTGCGAGGTCTCAACTCACCCGCCTCACACTTCCCTAATCGTTCGCACCCATGTGTCCATGTGATGCCCCGAAAAGTTAGGTGCCGTGACGGTGCTACACTTGGGAGAACACTAACTACTTGATATTTTTGTGAGAGATCACCCTAATAAAAGTGACTACCGCGCAATCAAAAAGGGTGCATCATAAGGGATAAACATCTCAGGCAATTCATAATAGCATGATATGGTATAGCCCTTTCTGACGGAGAAGTCTTGTATTTCTTCGTCTTCGGCATTCGCGTCGGTGTTCACCTTCGCGAAGATTGCCACCACCATGTCGATGCACCAGATAATATTGCTATCTTTATAGCTGATAAAATAATGCATTACAACAAGGTTGACACGCAGGTCATTAAAGTGCAATCATATGGCTCCAGCCATCATGCCGAATCATGACACGCAGGTCATGTTAATAAATTTACATTATATAGTCATCTCATACATAATCAAATTATTATGAGCACTGCTATACCACATCATATGCACATGCAAACCCTCCTGCAAAACCAAGTTAGACGCCTCTAATTGGATCATGCAAAAACTTGTTTTACGTGGCTTCTAAGGTTTCGAAACAAACCGAAGCTACCAACGTCCATCATCAAGTATGATAATTCAACTCGCTAGATTAACAATGCGGGGTGTATGAAACATGAGATAATAAAATCTCGAGCCCCATACTGAACTTCGTCATACGCATGACCCCCGTGCAGATCATATCTGCATTGCCCTTTCGTCTGCGAAACATCCATCTTTCTTTAACTAAAGTGGAACCCAAAGAACTGTTAGCACTTCGTTGATCTGTCAATCAGCATACTCAGGAGCAGCATGAAAGGATCGCGGATTGCCAGAACTTTGTGAGATTCCACAATGCTGTCAAGATCAGGACTACGCAAATTCAAGGGAAGCAACAAGAACATCGGGTAACAGATTTCATCTGCTACCCGCACAAATAATTTTCAGTAATAGAACTCATCTACTACCTAATTATATTGTGCAACACCCATACATCTCTATGTATTCTAGATCGCAACCTGCATCTACGCATAGCACGGCTCTGATACCACTGTAGGGTAACGCAGCAGAAAACAAAAAATTTCCGCCCTACGCACCAGTCCAGGACCACTATGGAGACTGCATACAAGGTTTGATCATTTTCGTTACCGACTCGTAGCGCAGCGGAAGTAGAGTCGATGACGATCGGCGGTGCAGATCCCCACAGCTAGGATTTACAACCTCCCAACCGCGAGGATGTATACCCTCGTCTTCCCTTCAGACAGCCCTCCGGGAGGCGGTCGAATAGTCCACCGGACGATGTCGCGGACAGCCCTTCGGGAGGACCTTCGAAACCCGAACGGTCACTCGGACAGCCCTTCAGGAGGACTCACAGAACTCGGACCGTCACTTGGACAGCCCTTCGGGAGGCACTCTCGAACAGCCCCTCGGGCACTAAGATCGAAACTACGACCTCTCTACAGAGTTGCACACATACGGTGTCACCTATCTGGCAGGGCTTCGCCGTCCAGAACTAGTTCCTGCCGGAACCCAGACAGCCTTTCGGCTCTACGAAACTCTTTTCGTGGGAGGGAGAGAGAAGCCAGATCATTGCATGGCACTTGTATGTGAGAAGGGATGAAGTTTGGGCAGCCCCCTCACCTCCTATTTATAGGAAAACCCAAGGGGTAGTGTGCCTCCCAAATTACCAAAAACTCCCAGGCAAAAGTCTTCACATGAGGGTAATATGGACAAAATGGGATGCCATGTGGAGCTCCAAAGAGCTCCACCCCCCTTGGCCGGCCACCCCCTTGGAGGTCCCCCATGAGGTGCTCTCATGGCCCCCAAAGTCCTTCTAGAAGCCTTTAGCAAAAGCCCTAAAAGGTGGCTTTCCAAAAATACCCCAAAAAGCACTTTCACTATTCACGATGACATTTTTCAGCGTCCGTTTGAACTGAAAATATTTATGTGGGCTTAGAACATTTCCAGTACCCACTAAAATAATTTTCAACGTGTTCTGGAACAATTCCAGTTTAGTGATTTCATCTGCGAAAAGCATCTGAAGCGGTTCCGGCAGCCTCGGAACATTTCCGGTTTTTCTTCCAGAAAATTCTCAGAAGTTTCCAGAATGATTCTGGCATCCTCCAAGAATTATCAGGCATGTGCCGAAACCATTTTGACTTAATGGTATCCCCTGAAACAACTTTTCAGTTTCACCGGAACTCATCCGGTGACCTCTCTCTGCGGAACTTTTCCGCTGTCCGAAACTTTTCGGTGTCCGAAACTTTTTCGGTGATTTTCTCTCAGACTCCCTGTCTAGTATTCAGCAGATAGATGACCCTTAAGCGTGTGACCCTATAGGTTCGGTGAAGTATAGACATGACACGGAACCCCTTCCGATCAATGATCAACATCGGAGCCGTGGACACCCATATTGACCCCTATACCCACACGAATGAATATTCGAGTGAACCTCCAGTTGCCGTGTGCTATTCTTGTTGCTTCGCGATATGTTACAAATACCCGAGGTGAGACATGTAGGCATTCCCGTGGATCAACAACTTGTCCACTATGCTAGTTACCTCGTTACCGGTATTGTTCTCTTTTCTCGTTACCGTGTTCCGGCATCCCCGTGATCAAATCACATAGTGTCTGGCCAGACGATGATGGATACCGTAACACCGAGAGGGCCCAGAGATATCTCTCCATCGTCGGAGGAGCAAATCCCAATCTTGAGCTATCAAGTTACTTGACATACTTTCCCATGAACCCGTAAGCCGCCGTAATAGCCATCCATTTACGGATGACGTTTAACAAACCCCAAAGTTCATGAATCAAGCATGAAGAAACTCGATACTCTCATGGTCTGAGGAATCATGCAAACATTAACCATCTCTGTGTTATTAACCATTAACTTGTGACGAATGAATCTCATAGCATAACATCAATCGGGTCGATTCAACACAAATGTTCTTCTAACATTGTGCCCTCAAAGTTGCTGGCATAGACATGCCCATGATTGGGAAAACATAATCATCATGCAACACTTGAGCTAGTCTTAGAGGCATGACTAGGAATACATTTTACCGTTTATTATTCCACACGTGCACATGGGTTTTCCCCAGAGCCTTTATGGATATACGGGCTCGGGAACCACAGCAGTTATAGCATGGAACATAAACATAATAATGAGCATGGAGATAAATAATAACATTTATTATTGCCTCTAGGGCATATCTCCTACATGTACAACCTCCCCCCATGGAAGTGCATGAAGACAAAGTACATACACATGAGCATGCTGATTCAAGGGCCGAAACAACCGAAAAATAATATTAACCTGTATATGGGGCTTCTGAAAGAGGAGCTAGACACGTTATGGAAAACACCAGCATGGACATGGGACGCCAGCAAAGGAGAGTATTTCTATATGAGAGCCGCGCTGATGACGACGGTGCACGACTATCTCGGTTATGGGTACACCTCAGGCCAGGTGTGCCACAGATACTGCGGATGCACGATGTGCATGGACGATACAATGTCTCGGCAGCTTACGTCAACGAAAGATGGCGGGTATGGGAAAATCGTGTACATGGGGCATCATAGATGGCTCGAGAAGGATGACCCATGGAGAAAGTGATGTCTACTATGCAACCTTCTTCTGGTAGACTCGTGTTGGGCCTCCAAGTGCAGAGTTTTGTAGGACAGTAGCAAATTTCCCTCAAGTGGATGACCTAAGGTTTATCAATCCGTGGGAGGCGTAGGATGAAGATGGTCTCTCTCAAACAACCCTGCAACCAAATAACAAAGAGTCTCTTGTGTCCCCAACACACCCAATACAATGGTAAATTGCATAGGAGCACTAGTTCGGTGAAGAGATGGTGATACAAGTGCAATATGGATGGTAGATATAGGTTTTTGTAATCTGAAAATATAAAAACAGCAAGGTAGTAAGTAACAAAAGTGAACGAAAACGGTATTGCAATGCTTGGAAATAAGGCCTAGGGTTCATACTTTCACTAGTGCAAGTTCTCTCAACAATGATAACATAATTAGATCATATAACAATCCCTCAACGTGCAACGAAGAGTCACTCCAAAGTCACTAATAGCGGAGAACAAACGAAGAGATTATTGTAGGGTACGAAACAACCTCAAAGTTATTCTTTCTGATCGATCTATTGGGCTATTCCTATAAGTGTCACAAACAGCCCTAGAGTTCGTACTAAAATAACACCTTAAGACATACATCAACCAAAACCCTAATGTCACCTAGATACTCCAATGTCACCACAAGTATCCGCGGGTTTGATTATACGATATGCATCACACAATCTCAGATTCATCTATTCAAACCAACACAAAGAACTTCAAAGAGTGCCCCAAAGTTTCTACCGGAGAGTCAAGACGAAAACATGTGACAACCCCTATGCATAAGTTCACAAGGTCACAGAACCCGCAAGTTGATCACCAAAACATACATCAAGTGGATCACGTGAATATCCCATTGTCACCACAGATAAGCACATGCAAGACATACATCAAGTGTTCTCAAATCCTTAAAGACTCAATCCGATAGATAACTTCAAAGGGAAAACTCAATCCATTACAAGAAGGTAGAGGGGAGAAACATCATAAGATCCAACTATAGTAGCAAATCTCGCGGTACATCAAGATCGTGCCAAATCAAGAACATGAGAGAGAGAGAGATCAAACACATAGCTACTGGTACATACCCTCAGCCCCGAGGGTGAACTACTCCCTCCTCATCATGGAGAGCGCCAGGATGATGAAGATGGCCACCGATGATGATTTCCCCCTCCGCAGGGTGACGGAACAGGGTCCCGATTGGTTTTTGGTGGCTATAGAGGCTTGCGGTGGCGGAACTCCCGATCTAGGTTATGTTCTGGAGGTTTTGGGATTTATAGGAGGTGTTGGAGTCAGGGACAAGTCAAGGGGGGCCACGAGGCGACAACAAGGACGGAGGGCGCGCCCTAGGGGGGGCCGCGCCCTCCACCCTTGTGGTGGCCTCGGGACTCCTCTCCAATAACTTTTCGTTCCAGTATTTTTTTTATTTCCCAAAAATATTCTCCGTGGATTTTCAGGTCAATTGGACTCCGTTTGATATTCCTTTTCTACGAAGCTCAAAAACAAGGAAAAAACAGAAACTGGCACTAGGCTCTAGGTTAATAGGTTAGTCCAAAAATAATATAAAATAGCATATAAATGCATATAAAACATCCAAGATGGATAATATAATAGCATGGAACAATCAAAAATTATAGATACGTTGGAGATGTATCAAGCATCCCCAAGCTTAATTCCTGGTTGTCCTCGAGTAGGTAAATGATAAAAACAGAATTTTTGATGTGGAATGCTAGCACGTGCACAAGTTTGATCAATGATAATTTCATTCACTTTTTCTAGCATCATTATATATCATAAACAGTAGCTCATCTCATAAAACTTCTCATGATCAAGTAGCAAGCTATTCACATGTTAAAGCATAGATCATAATCTTTCTTGAAAACTAACAAACTAGGTTCTCAGTCATCAAACAATTGCAATTCATCTTATTTTCAGGAAGGGTCTATGTAAGAGCTTTGATTTAGCAAATCCCACATACTCATCTATCATATAGTCTTCCATGATTGCTACCACTCGAAGCATATTTTTAGAACAAAATAGCATCCATCGAACACAGAAAAAGATAGGAGCTTAATGTTTCACCTCCCAACTTATTTATCATATAAATAATTGTCAACAATAATAATTCATGATCAAATATATTTGAATGGCCATATATGCTTAGATCTTTCCCCACCACATGATGCTTGCCAACTAAAGAGTAGGTTGGAATGAAAAGGAATACTACTAACTCTTGCATAAAAGTAAAAGATAGGCCCTTCGCAGAGGGAAGCAGGGATTTGCAGAGGTGCCAGAGCTCGAAGCTTTTAAAACAAAGATTAAAATAATTTTGAGAGGTATGCTTTCATTGTCAACATAACAACCAAGAGTTCCCAATATCTTCCATACTAGATACATTATAGGCGGTTCCCAAACAGAAAGGTAAAGTTTTTTACTCCCCCTCCACCAACAATCACACTCCATGGCTTGTTCGAAACAACGGGTACCATCCAACTATCAACAATCCTGGGAGAGTTTTGTTTGCAATTATTTGCGATTTTGTTTTTGATCTTTTGATCATAGGACTGGGCATCCCAGTTACCAGCCATTTTCTCGTGAATGATGATCGGAGTCCACTCATCGTGAGAATAACCCACCTAGCATGGAAGATACTGATAGCCCCTAGTCGCTACATGAGCGATTCGGGCATACAAAACAGATTATTATTTGAAGGTTTAGAGTTTGGCAGATGCAAATTTACTTGGAACGGCAGGTAAATACCGTATATAGGTAGATATGGTGGACACTCATGGAAGAAACTTGGTTCAACGATTTTGGATGCACAAGCAGTAATCCCGCTTAGTACAGAAATTTTGGATAGTAAAAGATTCTAAATAGCAAGCACCACATGTTGGAGGATCCATAACAATATAAATTCTATACAAATATACCCAAGCATAACTCATTATGTTGTCTTCCTTGTCCAACTTCAACTAATTTGCTCAAGTTTGAAAATAATTAATGGGGCTCACAATCATAGAAGATGTCCAAGATAGTATATTTATATGTGAAATCTCTCTTCCTTCAATATTCTTTCATGAATTGTTCAAGTGACCAATACAATGTTTGCTAACTTTCAATAAATTTACCACCTCTACTTCTTATATGTGAAGTCATTACTCCCCATGGGATAAGCATATGAAAAATATATAATTTCAAATTTATGATATTCAATTCATTCAACCATTTACTCATAGGATATAAGTGAAGCACACGAGTAAATGACAAACTACTCCAAAAAGATATAAGTGATGATCAATGAGTAGTCAAATAATTAAGTAGCTATGTGAAGACTCTTTCTCATTTAAGAATTTCAGATCTTAAGTACTTTATTCAAACAGCAAGCAAAACAAAATAAAATGACATTCTAAAAATAGCAAACATCGTGTGAAGAAGCAAAAACTTAGGCTCAACCGATACGAACCGATAATTGTTGATGAAGAAAGGTGGGATGCCAACCGGGGCATCCCCAAACTTAGATGCTTGAGACTTCTTGAAATATTAACTAGGGATGCCTTGGGCATCCCCAAGCTTGAGCTTTTGTGTCTCCTTAATTCCTTTTATATGATGATTTTCCTAAATCTTAAAAACTTCATCCACACAAAACTCAACAAGAACTCGTGAGAAAAGTTAGTCTAAATCAAATGCAAAACCTTATCATTCTCTACTGTAGTGAATCACTAAAATTATTATTTAACATTGCATACTAAATGCCTCTGCATATTTAATACTCCTATCCTCAAATAGAATCATTAAACAAGCAAACATATGCAAACAATGCAAACATAACAGCAATCTGTCAAAACAGGACATTCTGTAAAGAGTGCAATTGTACTCATACTTAACTAACTCCAAAAATTCTGCAAAATAACCACACAGTATAAAAAAAAATTATTTATGAACTTTTAAAAATTTCAATATTTAATCATGTTCTGACTTTCCATAAGAATTCAGATAACAATAGAAAGCTTTCTGTTTTCAAAACAGCAACATATAGACTTGCAGAATAAGCATGGTAAAGGCTACACTTGACCTTTTTATTGAAATAAAAGATGCAAAACATTAATCTAAATAACATAAAGCAAATACTAATAAAATGAAAATGACGCTCCAAGCAAAACACATATCATGTGGTGAATAAAAATATAGCCTCAAGTAAATTTACCGATGATGTTGGAGAAGAAAGAGGGGATGCCTTCCGGGGCATCCCCAAGCTTAGTTGCTTGGATCTTCCTTGAATATTACCTTGGGGTGCCTTGGGCATCCCCAAGCTTAGGGTCTTGTCACTCCTTATTCTCCTCATATCGATATCTCACCCAAAACTTGAAAACTTCAATCACACAAAACTTAACAAAACCTTCGTGAGATCCGTTAGTATAATAAAACAAATCATTCACTTTGGTACTGTCAAGACAAGATTCATAACTTTTCTCACATGATTCCTACTGTACCCTATCATTTCTACAATTTATATTAAGCAATATAAGCCATAGAAACTAGAAAACAAGCAAACTATGCATCGAAAACAGAATCTGTCAAAAACAGAACAGTCTGTGAAGATCTGAATTTATCTCATACTTATGTTACTCCAAAAATTCTGAAAAATTAGTACAACGTATATAATTTGTATATAAATCCTATGTAAAAAAATCAGAATATTTCCACGTTCCAGTGAATTTTAAAATTTCTGTTACTGGACGCAAAAGTTTCTGTTTTTGCACAGAATCAAGTGAACCATCAACCACACTATCCCAAAGGCTTTACTTGGCACTTTATTGAAACAAAAGCTATAAAACATGATTACTACAGCAGATTAATCATGTGAACACACAAAAACAGTAGGGGTAAATATTGGGTTGTCTCCCAACAAGCGCTTTTCTTTAATGCCTTTTTAGCTAGGCATGATGATTTCAATGATGCTCACATAAAAGATAAGAATTGAAACATAATGGGAGAATCATGAAGCATATAACTAACACATTTAAGTCTAACACACTTCCTATGCATAGGGATTTTGTGAGCAAACAATTTATGGGAGCAAGAATCAACTAGCATAGGAAGGCAAAACAAGCATAACTTCAAGATTCTCAACACATAGAGAGGAAACTTGATATTATTGCAACTCCTACAAGCATATATTCCTCCCTCATAATAATTTTCAGTAGCATCATGAATGAATTCAACAATTTAACCATCGCATAAAGCATTCTTTTCATGATCCACAATCATAAAAAATTTATTACTCTCCACATAAGCAAAATTCTTCTCATTCGGAATAGTGGGAGTATCATAAGAAACTTGAATACTATAAATTGTTTCCACATTAAAAGGGTAATGTTCAGTAAAAGGATATTCAAAATTATGACAATAATTATCACTACATTTTATAACATAAGTATCATCACAATAATCATCATAAGAAGCAACTTTGTTCTCATCATAGTCAATTGAAACCTCTTCCGAAATAGTGGAATCATTACTAAATAAAGTCATGACCTCTCCAAATCCACTTTTATCAATATTGTGAAAAGATTCAACACCCTCCAAAATAGTGGGATAATTATTATCTAAAGTTGACACTCTTCCAAACCCACTTTCATAAATATTGCAATCATCATAAATAGGAGGCATGTTATCATCATAATAAATATTCTCATCAAAACTTGGGGGACTAAAAATATCATCTTCATCAAACATAGCATCCCCAAGCTTGTGGCTTTGCATATCATTAGCATCATGGATATTCAAAGAATTCATACTAACAACATTGCAATCATGCTCATCATTCAAAAATTTAGTGCCAAACATTTTATAGACTTCTTCTTCTAACACTTGAGCACAATTTTCCTTTCCATCATTTTCACGAAAGACATCAAAAAGATGAAGCATATGAGGCAACCTCAATTCCATTTTTTCTGTAGTTTTCTTTTATAAACTAAACTAGTGATAAAACAAGAAACTAAAAGATTCGATCGCAAGATCTAAAGATATACCTTCAAGCACTAACCTCCCCGGCAACGGCGCCAGAAAAGAGCTTAATGTCTACTACGCAACCTTCTTCTGGTAGACTCGTGTTGGGCCTCTAAGCGCAGAGTTTTGTAGGACAGTAGCAAATTTCCCTCAAGTGGATGACCTAAGGTTTATCAATCCGTGGGAGGCGTAGGATGAAGATGGTCTCTCTCAAACAACCCTGCAACCAAATAACAAAGAGTCTCTTGTGTCCCCAACACACCCAATACAATGGTAAATTGTATAGGTGCACTAGTTCGGCGAAGAGATGGTGATACAAGTGCAATATGGATGGTAGATATAGGTTTTTGTAATCTGAAAATATAAAAACAGCAAGGTTGTAAGTAACAAAAGTGAGCGAAAATGGTATTGCAATGCTTGGAAATAAGGCCTAGGGTTCATACTTTCACTAGTGCAAGTTCTCTCAACAATGATAACATAATTAGATCATATAACAATCCCTCAACGTGCAACGAAGAGTCACTCCAAAGTCACTAATAGCAGAGAACAAACGAAGAGATTATTGTAGGGTACGAAACCACCTCAAAGTTATTCTTTCTGATCGATCTATTGGGCTATTCCTATAAGTGTCACAAACAGCCCTAGAGTTCGTACTAAAATAACACCTTAAGACACACATCAACCAAAACCCTAATGTCACCTAGATACTCCAATGTCACCACAAGTATCCGCGGGTTTGATTATACGATATGCATCACACAATCTCAGATTCATCTATTCAAACCAACACAAAGAACTTCAAAGATTGCCCCAACGTTTCTACCGGAGATTCAAGACGAAAACATGTGCCAACCCCTATGCATAAGTTCACAAGGTCACAGAACCCGCAAGTTGATCACCAAAACATACATCAAGTGGATCACGTGAATATCCCATTGTCACCACAGATAAGCACATGCAAGACATACATCAAGTGTTCTCAAATCCTTAAAAACTCAATCCGATAGATAACTTCAAAGGGAAAACTCAATCCATTACAAGAAGGTAGAGGGGAGAAACATCATAAGATCCAACTATAATAGCAAAGCTCGCGGTACATCAAGATCGTGCCAAATCAAGAACACGAGAGAGAGAGAGAGATCAAACACATAGCTACTGGTACATACCCTTAGCCCCGAGGGTGAACTACGCCCTCCTCGTCATGGAGAGCGCCGGGATGATGAAGATGGCCACCGATGATGATTTCCCCCTCCGGCAGGGTGCTGGAACAGGGTCCCGATTGGTTTTTGGTGGCTACAGAGGCTTGCGGCGGCGGAACTCCTGATCTAGGTTATGTTCTGGAGGTTTTGGGATTTATAGGAGGTGTTGGCGTCAGGGACAAGTCAAGGCGGCCCACGAGGCGACGACAAGGACGGAGGGCGCGCCCTAGGGAGGTCCGCGCCCTCCACCTTTGTGGTGGCCTCGGGACTCCTCTCCGATAACTTTTCGTTCCAGTATTTTTTATATTTCCCAAAAATATTCTTCGTGGATTTTCAGGTTAATTGGACTCCGTTTGATATTCCTTTTCTGTGAAGCTCAAAAACAAGGAAAAAATAGAAACTGGCACTGGGCTCTAGGTTAATAGGTTAGTCCAAAAATAATATAAAATAGCATATAAATGCATATAAAACATCCAAGATGGATAATATAATAGCATGGAACAGTAAAAAATTATAGATACGTTGGAGACGTATCAAAAGCGTGGAGATCTATTCAATGGGTTGGCTGAGCATCGATGACCCCCACGTAAGAGGAGCGGCGCTGAAATCAATAAAGGAAGAGGACTTTGAAAGATTCAAGGAGACTTGCGCTAAAGAAGAAGTCAAGCAAAGGTCGGAGAAAATGAAGGTGCTCCAGGCCAGGAACACGCCTCCCCACCGCCTCGGAAGCCATGGTTACAAGGGGAAGAGGCACGTATGGGCCAAGGAGGACGCCGAACATGAAAGTCATGGAATCCCAGACCCCTTGGCGGAGTTCACCAACCCACTGGAGCGTGACTGGATCAGGGCCCGGTACAAGTGGGACCGCGTCAATAAGATCTTTTACATGGACCCGAACACGAGGGAGTTCATGAGACTTCTGGTAATTTTTATATTACCACCTTATTATATTAGCTTCCAATCAATTCGACTACAAGTTTTGTCACATTAGTAAACCATCCATGTTCCTTTTGCAGAAAGAGCAACACCAAAAGGCAGCCGAAAGCGACAAGTCATCACAGTCATCGGCGAGGCCCAAGTGGGACACCCCTTTCAACCGGGCCCTGAGCATACTGAAAAAGGTCCTGGAGGACAAACCGCCGTCCTATGGACGTGTGCATGGCGTCGGAGATGGCGCCTCATGGAAGACGTGCTACCACAAGTAGCCAGAGGAAAGAAGGAAGAGACGGTTGCTTACTCAACAGACCATCGACGAGAAGGTCGAGATTGCGGTCAATAAGACCAAAGCTGAGACCAAAGAAGAGTTGCTCGGGGTAGTCAATGCAGCGGTCAATGAAGCGGTGGCTGGCGTCACGGCTCACTTCCAATCTTCAATTATTACCAGCTTGATTCCGGCAATTATCGATTGGTCGAAGAGCAATCCAGATAAAGGGCCAGCGGACTTTCACCTTCCCAGCTACGTTGGGAGCAATTCGGTGAACATCACACCACCAGCACCTGCTCAAGCAACCACAAAAGGTCCCGCTCCTGTTCATAGCAGCCCGACCTCCGTCTCTGGCATGCTCGACGGGGCTTCATCTATGGTTGAGCTCGACGCCCTCATGGTAATTACGCGTCATACCCTTTTCACCAGCATGTCTATAGTCTTCCATTTCAGTTGCCTTTTGGATGTTTGACGTCGCAGACATGTCTTCGTAGGCCGACGATACCCCGTGCACCCTACTGTACGACATCAATGGCCAGAAGGTGGTCGTGGGAAAGGCAACGATCGTGAAGCCGAAGGACCGCATGTTCCACAACCGAGAGATGCCCCATGGCGTCTTCAAGGTTAACGTGGCAAGTGTCTTAGCGGGCTTCGAGGATTTGCCTCCTCCGGTACCAGTCGATGACGAGGAGACACCTAAACGGATTGGCGCATGCAAGAGCTGGTTCTTGGCTTGGCCGAAGACTCTTCTTCGTGTCGAGGCGCCCAGTATCACACCAATGACAGCTTCTCAAGAAGGTATGAACACCACCCCACCTACCAAATTACCTGCACCTATCGTGGCGGGTGATAGCGGACGATGCGAGGGAGAGCCTCCATTAGTGCCAGATGACGTCGCTGTTGGGAATCGTAGCATGGAAAACAAAAAAATTCTACGCACACGCAATGATCTATCCATGGAGATGCATAGCAACGAGGGGGACAGTCTGTCTACGTACCCTCGTAGACCGTAAGCGGAAGCGTTTAACAACGCGGTTGATGTAGTCAAACTTCTTCACGCTCCAACCGATCAAGTATCGAATGTGTGGCACCTCCGCGTTCTGCACACGTTCAGCTCGGTGATGTCCCTCGCCTTCTTGATCCAGCAAGATGTCGAGGTAGTAGATGAGTTCCGTCAGCACGACGGTGTGGTGACGGTGATGGTGAAGTGATCTCCGTAGGGCTTCGCCTAAGCACTACGAAAATATGACCGGGGGTGTAAACAGTGGAGGGGGGCGCCGCACACGGCTAAACAATTGTTTGGGTGTGCTAGGCACCCCCCTCCCACATATATATAGGTGGAGGGGAGGAGGGAGCAGCCAGGAGGGCGCCCCAAGTAGGCCGAATCCTACTTGGGGTCCTCCCAAGTGGCGCGCCCCCCCTGCCTTATTTGTCGGAGGGGGAAGGAAAGAGGGGGGAGGAGGAAGGAAGGGGGAATCCTATTCCCTTTCTTTCCTTTCCTCCTTCCCCTTTCCTTCTCCACCTTGGCCGGCCCATATGGGGGGTGCACTAGCCCCTTGTGGCTGGTGCGTTTCCCCTCTTGGCCCATAAGGCCCATATCTTTTGCCGGGGGTGCCCGGAACCCCTTCCGGTGACCCGATAAGTACCCGGTGACCCCTGAAACACTTCTGATGTCCGAATACCATCATCCTATATATCAATATCTACCTTTCGACCATTTCGAGACTCCTCATCATGTCCGTGATCTCATCCGTGACTTTGAACAACATTTGGTCACCAAATCACATAACTCATATAATACTATATCGTCAACGAACGTTAAGCGTGCGGACCCTACGGGTTCGAGAACTATGTAGACATGACCGAGACACCTCTCCGGTCAATAACCAATAGCGGAACCTAGATGCTCATATTGGCTCCTACATATTCTACAAAGATCTTTATTGGTCGAACCGTTATGACAACATACGTAATTCCCTTTGTCCATCGGTATGTTACTTGCCCGAGATTCGATCGTCGGTATCTTCATACCTAGTTCAATCTTGATACCGGCAAGTCTCTTTACTCGTTCCGTAATACATCACCTCGTGACCAACTCCTTAGTCGTTTGCTTGCAAGCTTATGATGTGTATTACCGAGAGGGCCCAGATATACCTCTCCGAAACTCGGAGTGAAAAATCCTAATCTTGATCTATGCCAACTCAACAAATACCTTCGGAGATACCTGTAGAGCATCTTTATAATCACCCAGTTACGTTGTGACATTTGATAGCACACAAGGCACTCCTTCAGTATCCGGGAGTTGCATAATCTCATAGTCGAAGGAATATGTATTTGACATGAAGAAAGCAATAGCAATAAAACTGAACGATCATTATGCTAAGCTAACGGATGGGTCTTGTCCATCACATCATTCTCCTAATGATGTGATCCCGTTATCAAATGACAACTCATGTCCATGGTCAGGAAACCTTAACCATCTTTCATCAACGAGCTAGTCTAGTAGAGGCTTACTAGGGACACGGTGTTTTGTCTACGTATTCACACATGTATTATGGTTTCCGATCAAATACAATTCTAGCATGAATAATAAACCTTTATCATGAATAAGGAAATATAAAATAACAACTTTATTATTGCCTCTAGGGCATATTTCCTTCAGTCTCCCACTTGCGCTAGAGTCAATAATCTAGATTACATTGTAATGATTCTAACACCCATGGAGTCTTGGTGCTGATCATGTTTTGCTCGTGGAAGAGGCTTAGTCAACGGGTCTGCTACATTCAGATCCGTATGTATCTTGCAAATTTCTATGTCTCCATCCTTGACTTGTTCACAAATGGAGTTGAAGCGTCTCTTGATGTGTTTGGTTCTCTTGTGAAACCTGGATTCCTTCGCCAAGGTAATTGCTCCAGTGTTGTCACAAAAGATTTTCATTGGATCCGATGCACTAGGTATTACACCTAGATCGGATATGAACTCCTTCATCCAGACTCCTTCATTTGCTGCCTTCGAAGCAGTTATGTACTCCGCTTCACACGTAGATCCCGCCACGACGCTCTGCTTGGAACTTCACCAACTGACAGCTCCACCATTCAATATAAATACGTATCCGGTTTGTGACTTGGAGTCATCTGGATCAGTGTCAAAGCTAGCATCAACGTAACCATTTACGACGAGCTCTTTATCACCTCCATAAACGAGAAACATATCCTTGGTCCTTTTCAGGTACTTCAGGATGTTCTTGACCGTTGTCCAGTGATCCACTCCTGGATTACTTTTGTACCTCCCTGCCAGACTTATGGCAAGGCACACATCTGGTCTGGTACACAGCATAGCATACATGATAGATCCTATGGCTGAAGCATAGGGAATGACTTTCATTTTCTCTCTATCTTCTGCAGTGGTTGGGCATTGAGTCTTACTCAACTTCACACCTTGCAACACAGGCAAGAACCCTTTCTTTGACTGATCCATTTCGAACTTCCTCAAAACTTTATCAAGGTATGTGCTTTGTGAAAGTCCTATTAAGCGTCTCGATCTATCCCTATAGATCTTGATGCCCAATATATAAGCAGCTTCACCGAGGTCTTTCATTGAAAAATTCTTATTCAAGTATCCTTTTATGCTATCCAGAAATTATATATCATTTCCAATCAACAATATGTCATCCACATATAATATCAGAAATGCTATAGAGCTCCCACTCACTTTCTTGTAAATACAGGCTTCACCGAAAGTCTGTATAAATCCATATGGTTTGATCACTTCATCAAAGCATATATTCCAGCTCTGAGATGCTTGCACCAGTCCATAGATGGATCGCTGGAGCTTGCACACTTTGTTAGCACCTTTAGGATCGACAAAACTCTCTGGTTGCATCATACACAATTCTTCCTTAAGAAATCCATTAAGGAATGCAGTTTTGACGTCCATTTGCCAGATTTCATAATCATAAAATGCGGCAATTGCTAACATGATTCGGACGGACTTAAGCATCGCTACGGGTGAGAAAGTCTCATCGTAGTCAACCCCTTGAACTTGTCAAAAACCTTTTGCGACAAGTCGAGCTTTATAGACAGTAACATTACCATGAGCGTCAGTCTTCTTCTTGAAGATCCATTTATTTTCTATGGCTTGCCGATCATCGGGCAAATCCACCAGAGTTCACACTTTGTTCTCATACATGGATCCTATCTCAGATTTCATGGCCTCAAGCCATTTCTCAGAATCTGGGCTCATCATAGCTTCTTCATAGTTCGTAGGTTTGCCTTGGTCTAGTAACATGACTTCTAGTACAGGATTCCCGTACCACTCTAGTGCGGATCGTGTTCTGGTTAACCTATGAGGTTCTGTAGTAACTTGATCCAAAGTTTCATGATCATGATCATTAGCTTCCTCTCTAGTTGGTGTAGGCATCACGGGAACGGCTTCTCTGATGAACTACTTTCCAATTTGAGAGAAGGTACAATTACCTCATCAAGTTCTACTTTCCTCCCACTCACTTCTTTCTAGAGAAACTCCTTCTCTAGAAAGGTTCCATTCTTGGCAACAAAGATCTTGCCTTCGGCTCTGTGGTAGAAGGTGTACCCAATTGTTTCCTTAGGGTATCCTATGAAGACGCACTTCTCCGATTTGGGTTTGAGCTTATCAGGCTGAAGCCTTTTGACATAAGTGTCGCAACCCCAAACTTTAAGAAACGACAGCTTAGGTTTCTTGCCAAACCATAGTTCATACGGTGTCGTCTCAGCGGATTTAGACGGTGCCCTATTTAACATGAATGCAGCTGTCTCTAATGCATAACCCCAAAATGATAGTGGTAAATCAGTAAGAGACATCATAGATCGCACCATATCTAATAAAGTACGGTTACGATGTTCGGACACACCATTACGCTGTGGTGTTCTAGCTGGCGTGAGTTGTGAAACTATTCCACATTGTTTTAAATGAAGGCCAAACTCATAACTCAAATATTCGCCTCAGCGATCAGATCACAGAAACTTTATTTTCTTGTTACGATGATTCTCCACTTCACTCTGAAATTCTTTGAACTTTTCAAATGTTTCAGACTTGTGTTTCATTAAGTAGATATACCCATATCTGCTCAAATCATCTATGAAGGTCAGAAAATAACGATACCTGCCTCGTGCTTCAACACTCATTGGACCGCATACATCGGTATGTATTATTTCCAATAAGTCATTAGCTCGCTCCATTGTTCCGGAGAATGGAGTTTTAGTCATCTTGCCCATGAGGCATGGTTCGCAAGTATCAAATGATTCATAATCAAGTGATTCCAAAAGCCCATCTGCATGGAGTTTCTTCATGCGCTTTACACCAATATGACCTAAACGGCAGTGCCACAAATATGTTGCACTATCATTATCAACTTTGCATCTTTTGGCATCAATATTATGAATATGTGTATCACTACAATCGAGATTCAACAAAAATAGACCACTCTTCAAGGGTGCATGACCATAAAAGATATTACTCATATAAATAGAACAACCATTATTCTCTGATTTAAATGAATAACCATCTCGCACTAAACAAGATCCAGATATAATGTTCATGCTCAATGTTGGCACCAAATAACAATTATTCAGGTCTAAAACTAATCCCGAAGGTAGATGTAGAGGTAGCATGCCGACGATGATCACATCGACCTTGGAACCATTCCTGACGCGCATCGTCACCTCGTCCTTAGCCAATCTTTGTTTAATCCGTAGCTCTTGTTTTGAGTTACAAATATGAGCAACCGAACCAGTATCAAATACCCAGGCGCTACTACGAGCATTAGTAAGGTACACATCAATAACATGTATATCAAATATACCTTTGTTCACTTTGCCATCCTTCTTATCCGCCAAATACTTGGGGCAATTCCGCTTCCAGTGACCAGTCCCTTTGCAGTAGAAGCACTCAGTTTCAGGCTTGGGTCCAGCTTTGGGTTTCTTCCCGGGAGTGGCAACTTGCTTGCCATTCTTCTTGAAGTTCCCTTTCTTTCCCTTGCCCTTTTCCTTGAAACTAGTGGTCTTATTAACCATCAACACTTGATGCTCCTTCTTGATTTCTACCTCCGCAGCCTTAAGCATTGCGAAGAGCTCGAGAATTGTTTTGTTCATCCCTTGCATATTATAGTTCATCATGAAGCCTTTGTAGCTTGGTGGCAGTGATTGAAGAACTCTGTCAATGACACAATCAACTGGAAGATCAACTCCCAGCTGAGTCAAGTGATTATAATACCCAGACATTTTGAGTATGTGTTCACTGACAGAACTATTCTCCTCCATCTTGCAGCTATAGAACTTGTTGGAGACTTATATCTCTCAACCCGGGCATTTGCTTGAAATATTAACTTTAACTCTTGGAACATCTCATATGCTCCATGACGTTCAAAACGTCTTTGAAGTCACGGTTCTAAGCCATAAAGCATGGCACACTGAACTATAGAGTAGTCATCAGACCACGTCTGCCAGACGTTCAAAGCGTCTACATTAGCGAGAGGGGGCTTGTCACCTAGCGGTGCATCAAGGACATAATTCCTCTGTGCAGCAATGAGGATAATCCTCAAGTTATGGACCCAGTCCGTGTAGTTGCTACCATCATCTTTCAACTTAGCTTTCTCTAGGAACGCATTAAAATTCAGGGGAACGGTAGCACGGGCCATTGATCTACAACATAGATATGCAAATACTATCAGGACTAAGTTCATGATAAATTAAGTTCAATTAATCAAATTACTTAAGAACTCCCACTTAAATAGACATCCCTCAAGTCATCTAAGTGATACGTGATCCAAATCAACAAACCCATGTCCGATCATCACGTGAGATGGGGTAGTCATCAATGGTGAACATCTCTATGTTGATCATATCTACTATATGATTCACGTTCGACCTTTCGGTCTCCAGTGTTCCGAGGCCATGTCTGTACATGCTAGGCTCGTCAAGTTTGACCCAAGTATTCCACATGTGCAAAATTGTCTTGCACCCATTGTATGTGAACGTAGAGTCTATCACACCCGATCATCACGTGGTGTCTCAACACGATGAGCTGTAGCAACGGTGCATACTCAGGGAGAAAACTTTTATCTTGAAATTAAGTGAAGGGATCATCTTATAATGCTACCGTCGTTCTAAGCAAAATAAGATGCATAAAGGATAAACATGACATGCAATCAAAATATGTGACATGATATGGCCAACATCTTGTGCTTTTGATCTCCATCTCCAAAGCATCGTCATGATCTCCATTGTCACCGGCTCGACACCTTGATCTCCATCGTTGCGTCGTGGTCGTCTCGCCAACTATTGCTTCTACAACTATCGCTAACACATAGTGATAAAGTAAAACAATTACATGGCGTTTGCATTTCATACAATAAAGCGACAACCATAAGGCTCTTGCCAGTTGCCGATAACTTACAAAACATGATCATCTCATACAACAATGTATATCACATCATGTCTTGACCATATCACATCACAACATGCCCTGCAAAAAGTTAGACGTCCTCTACTTTGTTGTTGCAAGTTTTACGTGGCTGCTACGGCCTTCTAGCAAGAACCATTCTTACCTACGGCAAAACCACAACGGTGATTCGTCAAGTTTGTTGTTTTAACCTTCTTCAAGGACAGGCCGCAGTCAAATTCGATTCAACTAAAGTAGGAGAAACAGACACCTGCCAGCCACCTTTATGCAAACTAGTTGCATGTCTGTCGGTGGAACCGATCTCATGTACATGGACATGTAAGGTTGGTCCGGGCCGCTTCATCCCACAATACCGCCAAATCAAAATAAGACATTGGTGGTAAGCAGTATGACTATCACCGCCCACAACTCTTTGTATTCTACTCGTGCGTATCATCTACGCATAGACCTGGCTCATGATGCCACTGTTGGGAATCGTAGCATGGAAAACAAAAAAAATTCTACGCACACGCAATGATCTATCCATGGAGATGCATAGCAACAAGGGGGAGAGTGTGTCTACATACCCTCGTAGACCGTAAGCGGAAGCGTTTAACAACGGGGTTGATGTAGTCGAACTTCTTCGCGCTCCAACAGATCAAGTACCGAATGTACAACACCTCCGCGTTCTGCACACGTTCAGCTCGGTGACGTCCCTCGCCTTCTTGATCCAGCAAGATGTCGAGGTAGTAGATGAGTTCCGTCAGCACGACGGCGTGGTGACGGTGATGGTGAAGTGATCTCCGCAGGGCTTCACCTAAGCACTACGAAAATATGACCGGGGGTGTGAACGGTGGAGGGGGGCGCCGCACACGGCTAAACAATTGTCTGGGTGTGCTAGGCGCCCCCCTCCCACATATATATAGGTGGAGGGGAGGAGGGAGCAGCCAGGAGGGCGCCCCAAGTAGGCCGAATCCTACTTGGGGTCCTCCCAAGTGGCGCGCCCCCCTGCCTTATTTGTCGGAGGGGGAAGGAAAGAGGGGGGAGGAGGAAGGAAGGGGGAATCATATTCCCTTTCTTTCCTTTCCTCCTTACCCTTTCCTTCTCCACCTTGGCCGGCCCATATGGGGGGTGCACCAGCCCCTTGTGGCTGGTGCATTTCCCCTCTTGGCCCATAAGGCCCATATCTTTTGCCGGGGGTGCCCGGAACCCCTTCCGGTGACCCGATAAGTACTCGGTGACCCCCGAAACACTTCCGATGTCCGAATACCATTGTCCTATATATCAATCTTTACCTCTCGACCATTTCGAGACTCCTCGTCATGTCTGTGATCTCATACGGGACTCCAAACAACATTTGGTCACCAAATCACATAACTCATATAATACTATATCGTCGGTTCGAGAACTATGTAGACATGACCGAGACACCTCTCCGGCCAATAACCAATAGCGGAACCTGGATGCTCATATTGGCTCCTACATATTCTACGAAGATCTTTATCGGTCGAACCGTTATGACAACATACGTAATTCCCTTTGTCCATCGGTATGTTACTTGCCCGAGATCCAATCGTCGGTATCTTCATACCTAGTTCAATCTCGTTACCGGCAAGTCTCTTTACTCGTTCCATAATACATCACCTCGTGACCAACTCCTTAGTCGTTTGCTTGCAAGCTTATGATGTGTATTACCGAGAGGGCCCAGAGATACCTCTCTGAAACTCGGAGTGACAAATCCTAATCTCGATCTATGCCAACTCAACAAATACCTTCAGAGATACCTGTAGAGCATCTTTATAATCACCTAGTTACATTGTGACGTTTGATAGCACACAAGGCACTCCTCCTGTATCCGGGAGTTGCATAATCTCATAGTCGAAGGAATATGTATTTGACATGAAGAAAGCAATAGCAATAAAACTGAATGATCATTATGCTAAGCTAACGGATGGGTCTTGTCCATCACATCATTCTCCTAATGATGTGATCCCGTTATCAAATGACAACTCATGTCCATGGTCAGGAAACCTTAACCATCTTTGATCAACGAGCTAGTCTAGTAGAGGCTTACTAGGGACACGGTGTTTTGTCTATGTATTCACACATGTATTATGGTTTCTGATCAAATACAATTCTAGCATGATTATCATGAATAAGGAAATATAAAATAACAACTTTATTATTGCCTCTAGGGCATATTTCCTTCAGTCGCCCCCGTCGAAGAAGCAAATGCTGATGATTTCATGGAGAAGGATGATGATGACCCTCTCAACTATATCAATACCACCTATGACGATGGAGGATTGATGGCTCGGGACTATGACTCAAGCTATGAGCGTGGAGATGATGACTTGATGCTGCCTGATTTGCCGGAGCCGGAACGTCCTAAGGCGGAATGCAAAAAGTCTCTCTTCATGCGATCCTCACTGGAGACGCCTCCAGATGCCGCCTCTACCCAGCAACAACCCAAGGGCCGTCCACTGATTAGCCCGACGACACTGAGGGTGGTGGTTAGGGAAGGTATGGTGGGCTCACTACCGCCACCCGCCAAGAAGCAAAGGAGGAGACCGGACAAGAAAGGCCCTAAAGGCACTAGAGCTGCTTCAAGCAGCCAGCCGCCTCTGAAGCCCCGGGAGGTAGACAGAATACCTGTTGAAGGTGCGGAGCGTTTCCATGTCGCCGGCCACCCGATCCTACCTCCGAAAGCGCTAGAGCACATACTGAACAATGATCTAAGGAGACTTCATGAAGATGTGTTGGCCAGAGAGAAAAGCCTTCTCATCTTGGCAAAACCAGGATACCCGTTTTACGCAGCTCAGGGGCCGAGCGGGAAGTTGTACGTTGAGAGATGGCCCGCGGATAAGTTTATCCTGCGATTTGACTACATCTACGACATGTTCCACATGACCAAGCTGGATTTCCAGTTCATCCGCATGTATGCGCTGTATCTCAACTACTTCATCAGGCTCGAGAACATAAAATGTATCTGTGTCACGGACCCGTACTATATGCACGAGAGCTTCTTGGCAGTCTGCAAAGAGCACCGTGACTATGCGAGCAAGTACATCGGTGATTTCATGATCGCTAATAAGGACAAGGAAGCGATTCTCCTGCCTTATCATCCCACGTAAGTCATCCGCGGATATCCTTTCGTAAGTTTTAATCATTCCTTTGCAAGCATGGAGGCTAATTTGAGGTGTACTTATTTTGCGCAGCGCGGGGGGGGGGGGGGGGGCGCCGTCCTCATCGTTCTGTACCCAGAATACTCCCATGTTATGTACTTGGACTCATCGAAGAACATCAAGAAAAAGGATTACACGCACATAAAGTGTGTTGTCGATAGTGCCCTGTTAACCTTCAGCCTGTCTGGTGGATATATCAAGGTGAAAAAGTACAGGAAGAACGGGCTGGGTTTCGGCCATAAGACCGACTTCTGCTGCATCCAGCAACCGTACACCAGTAAGGCTGATGGATTCTACCTCATGCATCACCTGATCGAGTACAGAAGGGATAATTAACGCCTTTGCATGTCAGCTACTACCAACGATGCCGAGATTGTCAAGTGGGCCACAAGCATAGGAAAGACACCGGATCATCGAATCCGAGCTGAGTTTTATCACGTACAGTGTGAACTTGCCCAAGTGATCATGAAGGAGGTCCTCGAACCAACAGGGATGTTCTACCATGGGCCAATCACACGGGATGATGTCCGAGCACTACTACTCGCTCAGCGTCTGGACCTGAAGCCTTTCAAGAAGCTCGGGTGCTCCCTCCCTGACTATGAAGATTGGACCGCCGACATGGAGGACTGATTGTCGATGACAATGTGTCACTACTGTCTTTCTATGGCAAAACTTTGAATTTATGCACGGCGAAACTCTGTGATATAATTAAATCGTCCTCCTGAACTAGCGTAGATCGCTCTAGTTAATTAGTTTGGGTATGAGAAACTTCGTTATTTATGTTTACTATAGGTTGCTTGTATTTTGCTAATTATGCCTTTTTGTTTTCTTAAGTACATTATGTTGCATATTATCGTTGAATTCATCAACTGACGATGCAGGTACATAGATCAGAGATGGCGAAGGACTGCTACGCCGTGTTCGTTGGGAGGGTTCCAGGAGTGTACGACCACTGGCCAGATGCTCAGTCCCAGGTGGACAAGTACCCGGGTGCTAGCCACAGAGGGTTCGACAGCAGAGCCGAAGCGGAAAATAGTTACTTGAGGTGGACGCTCCGGCAAGAGCGGGAGCGAAACCGCCGGTGCCTCAAGAAGTACTACATAGTCGCACTCTTGCTCATGCTGATCGCTCTTCTCTTCTACATCATGGTTTAGATAGAGATGATGAAACTTGTGTGTGTGCCATGACCATGCATTTGCATTTATTCGAGACATAACATGACTTGCGTATCGCTATTTTTGAGATGTGATGATATTTGTGTTGAATGATGATGATGATGATATGACGAGACTACTGTATGTGTATGATATGATGAGAATAGTGTATGTTTATTATGATCTGATGAAACTACTGTATAGAGCATGCACAAATATATCACAAATACATAGAGGGGAAATAAATCTGTGAAAGCAGGAATATTAACAGTAGCGCTGGTAGGCATCTAGCGGCAGCGCTTGCTTTGGCGCAGTGCTACATATAGTTAGCAGTAGCGCTGGTCCGGGCAGCGCTACTGCTAATCATACTTACCAGTAGCGCTGGTCCGGACAGCGGTACTGCTAAAACTTAGTTGTAGCGCGTTAGCAGTAGCGCTGCCTCCAGTGCTACTGCTATAGGTATTTCAAGCACTACTAGTAGGCTTTCTCCTAGCAGTGACACGTGTTAATTTGCCATGGCAAGAACATATGTTTATCCGACCCACAACCCCCTCCCCCTGCCGCTGCACATCGAGATGCACCCGAGAATCTCCTCGACGCATCTGTGTCTCAGCAGCCTGCCATGACGCGCATCAACCCCCCCCCCCCCCCCTGCCGGAGATCTGCTCAGGGGCCATGGGCCGTCGCCGCAGCTCACCGGGACCCTCGTCGAGGAGTGAAAAGTAGTTGAAATAAAATGGTAGCTTTAAATCTGGAAGAAAAAAAAGTTGAAACAAATCATGGCAACTCCATTGTAAACGTATGGCAATTTACGTAATATAGAGATGTTAACTTTTGACCCAAAAAAAGTCATGTTTTGAGGATCTCGTCGCAGCTGATTTAATGGTGGAAACGAAATTTTAATCAGATTTTTCATTTAAGAGATAAAATATTTTAAAGATTGAAAATACAAAAAGATTTTTGCTAACATCATCAGTTTGGTTTTTGTGTGCATGAATATATGAAAGAGAAGAAAAAACATGTGGGCCCAACCCCTTCGTGCCACACGTGCGACAGGAAAAACATGTGGGCCGTACTCTTTCGTGTCACACGTGTGGCACTTATCATTTGGGTTTAATAAAAAGACATCACTTTCTAAAAGAAACACTGACTTGGCAAATAAACAACAACAAAGCCTTTAGTCCCAAACAAGTTGGGATAGGCTAGAGGTGAAACCCATAAGATCTCGCGACCAACTCATGGCTCTGGCGTATGTATAGCAAGCTTCCATGCACCCCTGTCCATAGCTAGTTCTTTGGTGATACTCCAATCATTCGGGTCTCTCTTAACGGACTCCTCCCATGTCAAATTTGAATTTTTTTTTGCGAAAGTATACACACATGTTTTTGTAGTGCTATATACATAGTTGAATACTGTGAAAGTGTCTAGCTGGAAAATACGCGCACTTGCGCACAAAGGAAAAACGAGAATAAGACATCACCAACAAGCTAGCAGACTAAAGTGCATGCACTTTCAGATCTAATTTTCTTAGGTAACCAAACAGTAGCATGCGTGCGTGTAAAATGGAAGAAACCACATGATTATTTGAAAAAGGATAAGAAAGAGGTGGTGGGCTCAATAAGTTGCTCCCATCGAATCAACCAACAGTAGAGCGCACTATGGGCACACTGGCATCTAGCGATAGGATTACATGCTACTCCAGTGAATTAGTGATGATGAGCTATGTCCTTTGGCTAGCTGCACATGGCGGGGGCAGCAGCAGCAGCAGCAAAGTGAGGAGAGAATGGAGGGACCTAGCAGGCTTGCCATGATGCGTCGCTTCGACGGGACAGTTTTGATCCCTTAATAATTTCTCTAGCCTTCTTCCTTCTCCGGGGCCCCTCCTTCCCTTCCACCGGCCGCTGTGGCTCCTCTCCGCAACGACATGACTCTCAACTCAAACACATGCACCCATCCGTCTATTTAAGCTAGTAGATATCCACTGGTTTTACATACATTCATTGTCCATTATTGTCTTTGAGAAATTAATGGAGCAAGAGCACCGTCATTCAATTAGAAAAATGGAGTTTTAGTTACAGGTGCACCTGCTTAAAGGGGCAGACCCAGAACCATAAAAATGATCCACATGGGGATTACTCACTCCTCATCATTGCTTCTGCTTGCATTTGCATATCACCCCGAGTTTCTATTCTCGTGTGTTAGCGTTGCCACCTCTCGGTAGGTCATCCTCTTGCCGGTGAAAACATAGTTGGTTGCGCTTCTTCCCAGAGTTTTCTTTGTTTCATTTATGTGGCTATTCGCGACTCCCACCAATAATCAGTGGTGCTTAATGGCATTACTTTGCGGGCTACATGTTCCATTGCCAATAGTTAACTAGGTCCCCTGTCACTCGGGGACATCCCGCAAAGTATCCCTTCAATGGCTTGCACGTAAACTCCTTCATTGATGGGTTAGCGTCTGTCGTCAACTACTAGACAGTGGAGGGGTAATATTCACTGACGGATGCACCCAATCGGTGGAATGCGATCGCCACCGACAGGCGGCCTATCAGAGGTCACTCGGCCATGGTAGCGTAGAGAGCCCCCTAGAGGCAGTTTCGCTGACAAACATTGAACTATTGTCCATCGGTGCAGGACCTTTTCGATGCTGGTTATCTTTCCTTACATGTCAATGTGGCCCATGACCATGCCAGATGAAAAGAGCCACCACCGATGGTTTGGAGGGGTACACGTTCCATAGCCAATAGCTAACTAGGTCCCCTGTCGCTCGGGTACATGCCGCAAAGTATCCCTTCAATGGCATGCACTTAATCTCCTTCATTGATGGGTTAGCGTCTATCGTCAACTACAAGACAGTGGAGGGGTAATATTCACTGACAGACGCACCCAATCCGTGGAATGCGATCGCCACCGACGGGCCGCCTAGCAGAGGTCACTCGTCCATGGCAACCTACAGAGCCCCCTAGAGGCAGTTCCGCTGACAAACATTGAACTGTCGTCCATCAGTGCAGGACCTTTCCGATGCTGGTTATCTTTCCTTACATGTCAATGTGGCCCATGACCATGCCATATGAAAAGAGCCACCACCGATGGTTTGGAGGGGTACACGTTCCATAGCCAATAGCTAACTAGGTCCCCTGTCGCTCGGGTACATGCCGCAAAGTATCCCTTCAATGGCATGCACTTAATCTCCTTCATTGATGGGTTAGCGTCTATCGTCAACTACAAGACAGTGGAGGGGTAATATTCACTGACAGACGCACCCAATCCGTGGAATGCGATCGCCACCGACGGGCCGCCTAGCAGAGGTCACTCGTCCATGGCAACCTACAGAGCCCCCTAGAGGCAGTTCCGCTGACAAACATTGAACTGTCGTCCATCAGTGCAGGACCTTTCCGATGCCGGTTATCTTTCCTTACATGTCAATGTGGCCCATGACCATGCCAGATGAAAAGAGCCACCACTGATGGTTTGGAGGGGTACATGTTCCATTGCCAATAGTTAATTAGGTCCCATATCGCTCGGGTACATGCCGCAAAATATTCGTCCAATGGTGTGCACTTAAACTCCTTCACAGATGGGTTAGCATCCTTCGTCAAATATTGGACAGTGGAGGGGTAATATCCACTGACGGAAGCATCCAACCGGTGGAATGTGATCACCGTCGACGGGCGGGCAATCAGTTGTCACTCGTCCATGGCAGCCAAGAGAGCCCCCTAGAGGCAGTTCCGCTAACAAACATTGAGCTGTCGCCAAACGGTGTAGGACCTTTCCATTGCTGGTTATCTTTCCTTACCCGTCAATGTGGCCCTGGACCACACTAGATGAAAAGAGCCACCACTGATGGACGAAGCTGGGTGAAGGAACAAATGACTGAACAATTCATGCATATATTTAACCATTCATTTCACCAACATATATATTCAAGTGTGTTGCAAAACAAATTCATATATGTAGCTATAGCATCAATTCACAAAACAAAGTCTTATTTAATCACATAATAGCCGTTATTGATCAAAGCCAGAAAGGGCACCGGTGTGGATTTCTAGGACATGGGTCTACACGCACATGATTCAGCAAAAAAAAATTTAAAACAATAGTAAATAAATCAAAAGATTTTGAAACTTTCTGCGACAGACATAATGTAGCATAATACTCATGTTTAAAGGGCACCGGTGAAGAGTAGCTTTTATATAGCATTGATTCTCTTTTTTTTCTCAGAATAGGGAATTTTGTCCCGAAATGAATATGAGTATTATGGTGGTACAAACCACGCTTTCCCGAAAACAAACCCTGCCGAATCGTATGTATAACACAGAGTATAGTACGTGGTGGGTCACCTGACATAAACAAGTAGTCGCGCACAGTGGTACATACACATCGATTTTGATGATGATGGTCGATGGCGATGGTGAGGTGTGGAGTACGTAGCTAGGGAGCACACACTGATCATCTGAACCTACGTGGCGACCTGATTGGCCATATGACAGACCCTCTAGCCTGCCTGTACTTGCCACCTTGATGAGTTGTTGTGCTTTTCATATGCTCATACATAAGTACATATATTTATTTCTATGAACACACACGCGCGCACACCCTATCGTTATAAGCATTATTGTGAGATTGACGAAGTCGCAACAGACACCTTCATAGTCGATGAAAACGTCTCCACGAACTGGACGCACATCGTCAGAAGGCCTGAAATAAATCTAGAGAAATGGAGCACCAATGTCAAGTCTAGAACTTAAACGCTGATGGACTGGGAATACATGTTATACTTTAATTTGTCTTAAATGATCTTGATTCATATTGAAAAAAAAAGAATTATAAAGTACTTCCTCTGAAAATAAATATAAGACGTTTTAGGTCACTACTACTGTTTTTTATTTATTTACAGAGGAAGTACTTATTTGTAAGTCTGCCCTCATGGACAAGTGCCAACATCCAAGAAGACGTTTTAGGTCACTACTACTGTTTTTTATTTATTTACAGAGGAAGTACTTATTTGTAAGTCTGCCCTCATGGATAAGTGCCAACATCCAAGCCGCCACTCGTACGCTTAGCTCTAGCCTTCCTCACGCCGTTGATCTTGTGTCGTCCTCGGTCGTTGGCTCCTTCGCCAGCATGCCACCATTCACTGGATACGCCGGTACAAACGGCACGTCATGACCAAAAAGCGTCGAAAGAGCCGGTGTGTCCTCTTATTTCCGTAACTCGCGACACACATGGGCGTGTATACTCCAGCACCAAACAAGCCAAACGTACATGCACCGGTGCCCCACTCTGGCGTATATAATTTTTTTCTATACAAGCCATATGAGACCTTGTACAATGCAAGATGTTTAAAGAAATAAACCAATGTTTTCTTAAGCATCGATGCTTATTTGTAAAAGGTAGATGCTTTAAGGCACCCTTTGTGTAGAAATTAAGCATTGATGCTTACTAAAAACTTAATTTATTCTACTAAGCACCTCTCGAAAAGCATATATGTGCTTCCCACAACTGTGCTTTCTGAAAAGTAAAAGCACTGATGTGATTCACGATGAAGCACAGTTTGCTTCCGTGTGAAGCACAAATTTACTTCTCAAAAAGTGAAAAGCATAGGTGTGCTTTCTAAAAACATGAAAAGCGCAATTGTGCTTTCCAGATTCTTGTTTTTATTAGTTTTCATTTTTTTTCGTGTTTCCATTTTTCTTTTTAATTTCTAGTTTTCCGGGTTTGTTTAGGGAGCAAAGTTTGTCCAAACCTATTAACATGGGATCTAGTTTTGTCGTTGTCAACGTGAGAAGCACAACGAAGAAAATGGTTCATGATTTGGATGCATGATTCAAAAGATAGACGTTTTGAAAAATGAATATGCGAAAATAGCGCAAAACTGCCATGTTGGGACAAGTGTCGCATATTCTTTTTTAGAGTTGGACAAGTGTCGCATATGCAATGTATCACTTATCACCACCATAGAGAAAAGTGAGAGTGATATTGCAAGGGATTCCCACTAACTAGTGATTTGGGCGATACTTGCACATCAACGCCTGCGAGCACCTTGGAGCGCTTGCTCGCATTCACGCTGGGTGTGCCGGCACATTATGGCATTTGAGAGCTAGCACTTTCTTTTAGGGACATCCAATCGCTAGGTAGCTCTTTTATTTAGGGCATTTGACCAAGGGCAGTACTCTGCGCGGCGCGCCGGCCCAAATTTCAGCCGGTCACATGCTAGCCGTCGAATTATCTTTTCCCAACCTTTAGATCTGGTCAATGCTTCTTGTATACCTCTTTCAGGCCGTGTCCTGGCTTAGTCCTCCCAGCAAAACCGATGGCCCTCGTGGAGTCCTGGTCCGCCATGATCCAACCCGTCGTGCTCACGAGGTCGCCGCCCCATCATAGCACGACGTCACTGCCTCTTTGGCTCACCACCGTCGTCAACCTGCACCACCGTGTTCCAGCGAAAGAAAACACATCTTAGCCCCCAAAAAAACTCCACTGGTCACTTGAAGCAAAACAAAAAACTGGTTCCAGCAAAAAAAAATCTCCCGTTCCAGCAAAACTATATAAGCAACAAGGAACTCCAGTAAAATGTTTGAAGCAAATAATTTCCCTGGTTCCAGCAAAAAATAACTACGGTTCCAGCAAAAATCTCATCAGCAACCAAACCATCCTTGTAGCTCCCCAAAAACGCTGGTGGTCAGTTGAAGCAAAACCAAAAAAGGTTCCAGCAAAAAAAACTCCGGTTCTAGCAAAAACAACTTGAGCAACTGAGAACTCCGGTAATCGTTTGAAGCAAAAAATTACTCAGGTTCCAGCAAAATTTTACTCGGTTCCAACAAAAATTGCATCGCAAAAGAACCAACCTTGCAGCTCCCAGAAACACCGGTTGCAGCTCCGGCGTGCACGGATGGAACTCGGCCGTCGAAGGGCACAGCTGATTGCAGCATCAAAAGCTTGCCCGCCCCATCGCCAATGGTGGAAGCACTAACTCCAGCGCGAGGAAGCAGAATTGTGTGGTCGCACCGGTGGCTCGCAGTAGTCAACGTCGGTCGCCGCCGCATCTGGCCGGAGTGAGGGGAAATGGGAGCATGGTTGGGCGGCAGTACCTGCGCTCGCCGGTCGGATATGCATGACTGGAAGAGAGATCGGGAATTGGTGGTTGTGGTGCTCTGCGAGAGGATAAGGAAAGAAGAATGGGCGGTGGGTGGGCCCTACAGACCGTGTGGCTTGTATAGGGATCGTGCGCGTGTGTTCTGCGCGAGTTTGTAGCGAGCGAGCCTGCACGACCCGCCGAAACTTCGGCCCGCGTGTAGGCGTGAAACGTTTACCTTTGATCAATGGTGCACACTTCGTATGGTTTCCCAACCCTTTTGTAGCCTTTTTCGCTTTCTTCTTGTTACAAATAATTTCAAAATATTCTAAAATATATTTATTGAAAAATATTTTTATTTGCTAATTCTATAAGATGTTCATTGTATATTGAGGAAAAAAGATGCTCATGGGTCTTCAAAAATATTCGTCGGGTATCTAAAAAAGTGTAAATGTGCTTTTAATAAAAAAATCCACAGTTTAATTAAAAAGGTCAAATTGTTTAAAAATATTTTCAATATATTTCTAAAAATTCTTTACGTGCTTTTGTAAAAAAACACGTACTCAGAAATATATTCCCTTTAACAAGATAAAGCAACTCAGATACTCAATAAAATGTTTATGTGGTTTTTTTAAAACTCAATATTTTCTTGTAATTAAATAAAATAGTTCATTTACGTTTAGAAACATGTTCTTGCAGTTGAAATAAAATGTTCCCATGTCTAAAATATTTATTCATGTAGCTCTAAAAAATTATTTTATTTTAGCCAAAAAAATAAAACTACATAAATGACATTGAAGGGTAGAGGAAAAAAGGAAAATAAAAGAATAATATGATGAAAACGTTAAAGAAACAAAACTAGAAAAACGAAAAGGGGAGAAGAGGGGAAAACATGCCAAAACCTCCCTAAAAGGCCTACGCTAATATATACAATGATAGCACTATCAAAAAACAATATTGGAGAAAATTTCCCTTTACCACAATTAGGGAAGGTTTGCTGGACGCGGGTGTGATATACGAGTCGTATGCACGAGTTAGCAATTGCGGCCACAATGTATTTTAAAAATACATTACAAACAACTTTTTAATACACCATAAAAGAAATTAAATAGACGATGAAACTTTAGTAAATATACGCTGAACAATTTTCTAATACACAAGAAACATGTTTTGAATACACAATAAACATTTTTTTCAAAAACACGTTGGGCAGATTTACAGTTCTTAATGTACGATTAACATTCTTAAAATACTCAGGAAACTGTTTCTAAGGATATATGTTTTACTCTGAAATTTTATTACAAATTATTTCTCTAAATATTTTTTTAAGATTTCAAAATATCTCTTCAAAAGGAGGAAATGTAACTCACGATAAAATAAAAAAAGGAAAATGAAAATAAAAATGAAAAATGAAAAAATGAAAAAATGAAAATAAAAATGAAACAAAAAGGAAAAATAACAGAAAAACAAATTTAAAAGAAGTAAAAAAATTGGAAAATAAATAACAGGTACAAAACAAACCTGGCATATTAGAGCCATGTTTGTTTGGGCATTTGTTTCTCCTTTTGCAGTTTTTCTACTTTGACAAAAAAAAGTCACAAAAGCTCCTAAATAGCGTCTTGTTGCTTCAGCTTTTGGCTTATGACTATATTATTATATGATGGTGTAAGCCAAAAGCCGAAGCAAAAAAGCATCTATTTAGAAGTTGTTTTGGCTTTTTTATCAAAGTGAAAAAAGCTACAAAAACATAAGTAAAAGACCAAACAAACAGGGCCAGAACCGGTCAGATGCCTAGCGAAAACACCCAGCATACTACCGTGAGCAGTTAGGGGCAAAGCGAAAAGATTAGTTTCCAGACCGGAAAACCCGAGCGTCAAATAGTCGACCAATCGCACAGTGGCGCGATCAACTGCGCCGGCCCATCTCCCGCTGTAGATACAGTGGCGCGATCAACTGGCCCGGCCCATTTCCCTCTGTCGGTAGTTCCGGTTTTGGGAACTTTCTAGAAGTTTGCCAGCCGGTTTTATCGGTTTTGGAACCTTCTAGAAGGTTCCTTAAGCAGGTTTTTTTATTTTCCTTATTTTTGTTTTGGTTCCTTAAGCCGGTTTTTTATTTTCCTTTTTTTGGGTCTATTATCTGTTTCATTTCTCTTTTATTTTCTTTTTTTGCCTTCTTTATTTCAAAATAAGTTTGAGAATTTCAAATATTTCTCTAAATTCAAAAGAAAATCTTGTTTTTCTAAATTGTTCGGACTTTCAGAAAACTTTTCCCATTCAAAAATAGTTCTCATTTTTTCTAAAATGTGAACAAATTCAAAAAATGTTCGCGCTTTATCAAAAGTGTTTGAGAATTGAGAAAATGGTCCCATTTTCAATTTTTTTTCACAAATTTTAAAATATTCGTATTTTCAAAAAATGTTCGCATTTTTCATAAATTTACTTGTTTTTCGAAAATTTGTTCCTGTTTTCAAAAAAAAATCATAGACTAAAAAAATGTTCATATTTTCAAATTTTGTTTACATACTCAAAAACTGTTCATGTTTTCAATTTTTGTTTTGAGTTTAAAAAAATGTTCGTGTTTCCTGTTTCTTTCCCATTTCAAAAAACATTTCCATTTTTCAGAAAAAATACAAAAATGAAAGAATGATCAAATTTATAAAATTTTGTTCGATTTTTGTTGCATATTTCACGTTTCAAAAAGTATTTACTTCCTCCAAAAAATCGTGTTTGAATTTTCAGCAGACGTTCGATCTAATAATATTGCGTTATTAAAACCCTGAGCTAGATGTTTAACAAGAAATCTCTTCAGCTGCGCTGGTTATCAGCCCGCACGTAGTATGTGTGGTCTTGTGTTCGAACCCGACAAGGTGTGTTATTTTTTGGATTTTGCACATGCACTCCCGATGCTGGGCCGGCCCAGTTCGCTGCTTCTGTGTGCGTCGGGCGGCTACTCGCCACAAAATGCGGCGCATAGGAGGTCCCTTCCAGAACGGCCTATTTTTTTTAACACGATAAACATGTGGGTGTGTGGGCTGTTGGGCACGTAAAGAGCAAGAATTGCCGGCCACTTTAGCCTTTGTGTAGACATCATCCCTATGGCCCTGGTAGAAGACTATATATTATTCTAGGGACCTCCTACATGCCGCTCTTTGCGGCAGGTAGTCGGCCAATCGGACAAGGGGCAATTTACTTTAGCCTTTGTTCGAACCCGACAAGGTGCGTTATTTTTTGGATTTTGCACATGCACTCCCGATGCTGGGCCGGCCCAGTTCGCTGCCTCTGTGTGCGTCGGGCGGCTACTCGCCACAAAATGTGGCGCATAGGAGGTCCCTTCCAGACCGGCCTATTTTTTTTTAACACGATAAACATGTGGGTCTGTGGGCTGTTGGGCATGTAAAGAACAGGAATTACCGGCCACTTTAGCCTTTGTGTAGCCATCATCCCTATGGGGCCTTGTAGAAGACTATATTTTATTCTAGGGACCTCCTACATGCCACTCTTTGCGGTAGGTAGTCGGCCAATCGCGCAGAGGGCAGTTTACTTGGGCCGGCCCATTGCGGTGCGCAGCGGAGCGAGGGTAAAAATAGCAAAAAATAGTTCGCGGTTCCTGGGATTTGAACCTGCGATGATTCGCCAATGTGCGCTCAAGGAAAGCCAATACGACCTAAGCGCTCTTGTGGCAAATATGCATCGCGAAGCTAAAAGAACTATGGGACTGTCGAACTTAAATCTTCTTGAAAGATTCACGAACAATTCTTTTAACTTATGAACAATTTTTGTAATTTACTGAAATCGTGAACTCATTTTGAAATCCCCGCACTTTTTCTAGAAACATGAACATTTTTGAATTTTTGAACAAAATCTGAAAACGGGAACACATTTTTGACAGAAATAATTTTTGAAAGCACGAACACTTTTATAATTTAAGAATTTTTTTTGAAATGGAGAACAAATTTGAAATACTCAAGAATTGCAACAGTTTATGAATATGTGATCAAACCATTGAAAACTGAACATTTTTGAAAAACCTTGAACAGTTTTTACAAAACGCGAACAATTTTAAACTTCATTATTTTTTCAAAATCCAAACATTTTTTGGAAGCACAAACAAATTATGAAATATTTTAAACAATTTTTGAATTTGTGAACAAACATTGAAAACTAGAACAAATTTTTGAAACAAGGATTTTTGAATCATGAACATTTTTTAAAATTTAAGAACAAATTTTAAAACAGAGAACAATTTTGAAAATCTCGAACAACTTTCAAAACACGGACATTTTTTGAATACATGAACATTTTTTTTTAAAACCGGAACATTTTTTGCAAAACACGAACAATTTTTTAAATACCGAATTTTTTTCTTTAATGAAAATAAAATTTTAAATATTTTGAACATTTGTAAAATTCTGAAATGAAAAAAAAAGGAAAAAAAGAAACAGGAAAAACGAAAAAAAGATGAAAAAACCTTGAAAAAAAGAGAGAAGAAAAAAAAGAAATAGAAAAAAATAAAACAAACAGGAAACTGAAAAAAAAAAGTTTCAGGAACCTCCTAGAAGGTTCCCAAAACTGGAAAAACCAGCTGGGAACCACCGAGAAGGTTCCCAAAACCGGAATCGTTGAAACGGGCCGGCCTACCTGTGAACGCTCCTCGATCTCCCCGTGCGTCGCCCCGAAATTTGCCGCAACTAGCGGCAAATAGGGTTTCGCATTATTCTACGCTCCCTAAAAAAAATATAAATACGCCCATTCTCTCGAGTGGCCGCCATAACATGCACGTGGGCGCACATGGGCCGGCTCAATTGCGGAGACTCGGCTCTACTAGTGGTTCATCATTGCCAGTTTCCATGCGACATTTCTTTGCTGATAGGCTAGTGGAGCTCTACCACCGAGAAGAATTCATGTGGAGACAGCGAGCGCGCCTGGAATGGCTGGTCCATGGGGATAAAAATACTTATTTCTTCCATCTAAGAACCAGTAGACGACGGAGAAAGAACCAAATTAAATCGTTACAGCTCCTTGATGGCCGTATAACCGAGAACAAGGAAGAATTGGAGGCTGCAACCACTGCGTTTTACGACAACCTGTACAGGTCTGAGGGGGTACAAAACATGGAAAGTGTGATCAACACGGTACCATGGAAGGTAACTCCAGCAATGAATGCTACCCTGAATGCTCCATACAGTCAAGAGGAGGTCAAGAAAGCCTTGTTCCCAATGTTCCCTTTGAAAGCGGCAGCGCCGGACGGGTTCCCGGCACACTTTTTTCAGCGGCATTGGAAGGAATGTGGTGAAGAAGTTACAAAAGCAGTGCTCAGGATAGTGGATGGAACGGAGTCAGCTGAATGCATAAATGACACACTCCTAGTTTTGATTCCAAAGGTAAAGAACCCAACACTTTTGTCACAGTTCCGCCCTATAAGCTTGTGTAACGTTCTTTACAAGATACCATCAAAAGTTATCTCCAACCGCTTGAAGCTGGTGTTACCAGATATTATTTCAGAGCAGCAGTCGGCCTTTGTTCCAGGGAGGATGATCACTGACAACATAATCACTGCTTATGAATGTCTTCATTTTATGAAAAGGAATAAAGCAAAAAAGAATCAACATTGTGCAATGAAACTAGATATGATGAAGGCCTACGACTGGGTGGAGTGGTCCTACCTTCAGGCAATAATGTTGAAACTCGGCTTCACAAAAAGGTGGGTTGGAATTGTCATGAGTATGATGACATTGGTGAAATTTTCGGTCTTGTTCAATGGTAAGAGACTGCAGGAATTCAAGCCTACTCGTGGGATCCGACAGGGGGACCCTATCTCTCCTTACTTGTTCTTGTTAGCAGCAGAGGGCCTTTCGTGCCTCATAAAATCCAGAGAAGAGTCATCAAATCTTTGTGGTCTTCAAGTGGCTCCTTCGGCGCCACCAGTTAACCACTTACTTTTCGCAGATGACAGCCTGCTGTTTTTCAGAGCAAGTGGAGTGGGAGCATCTGAGGTGCACCAGCTGTTGGACATCTATTGTCAAGCAACAGGCCAGAGGATTAACTATGATAAATCATCAATCTTTTTCAGCAAGGTAGTTCCGGACAATGTGAGAACTGAAATAAAGGTTTTGCTAAATGTCCCCAATGAAACCCTAAGTGAAAAGTATCTTGGGATGCCTTCGGACATGGGGTCATCAAAGAATGGTGCTTTCAAGTACCTAAAAGATCGTTTATGGAGCAAGGTACAAGGCTGGATCGAGAAGACCATGTCGACAGCAGGGAAAGAGGTGCTTGTTAAATCAGTTGCTCAAGTGGTTCCTGTCTACTCCATGTCCTGCTTTAAACTACCAAGAGGATTGTGTGAGCACCTAAACATGTTGATAAAGAACTTTTGGTGGGGTAGTAGAGACGGCAAGAGAAAGCCAGCCTGGGTTTCATGGAAGGACATGACACAACCAAAGGACATGGGCGGTTTGGGTTTCAAGGATTTTGAGCTTTTTAATCTTGCCTTGCTTGCTAGGCAGGCATGGCATATCTTGCAGAATCTAGAATCTTTAAGCTCCAGAGTACTCAAAGGTGTTTATTTTCCCACGACAACAATAATGGAGGCAGGGCTTGGTGGGTGATGTCGCTTGAACTACGTCGGTATTTCCCCAAAGAGGAAAGGATGATGCAGTACAACTACGGTAGGTATTTCCCTCAGTTATGAAACCAAGGTATCAATCCAGTAGGAGAACCAAGCAACACTATGTAAACGGTACCTGCACATAAAGAACAAATACTTGCAACCTAACGCTTATGAGGGGTTGTCAATCCCTTAACGGGTAACGGCGCCAGAAATTGTCGCGTGGACGGGATAAAAATTGTGATAGATTGGATAAATAGATCTCGATAAAACTCAAAATAAAATAAATAGCAAAAAAGTGCAGCAAGGTATTTTTGGGTTTTTGGAATAATAGATCCGAAAACAAAAGCGAATAAAAATAGATCTCAAAGCAAATATGATGTAGAATAGACCCGGGGGCCATAGATTTCACTAGTGGCTTCTCTCAAGAAAATAGCACATGGTGGGTAAACAAATTACTGTTGGACAATTGATAGAAGATCAAATAATTATGACGATATCGAAGGCAATGATCATTATATAGGCATCACGTCCAAGATTAGTAGACCGACTCCTGCCTGCATCTACTACTATTACTCCACACATCGACCGCTATCTAGCATGCATCTAGTGTATTAAGTTCATGGAGAAACGGAGTAATGCAATAAGAACGATGACATTGATGTAGACGAGATCTATTCATGTAGGAATAGCCCCCATCTTGTTATCCTTAATAGCAACGATACATGCATGTCTTGCTGCCCCTTCTGTCACTGGGAAAGAACACCGCACGATCGAACCCATCACAAAGCACCTCTTTCGATGGCTAGAAAAATCAATCTAGTTCGCCTAACTAAACCAAAGATTCGAAGAAGAAATATGAGGCTATAAGTAATCATGCATATAAGAGATCAAAGAAGACTCAAATAATATTCATGGATATAGATCTGATCATAAACTCAAAGTTCATCGGATCCCAACAAACACACAGCAAAAAGAGTTACATCAAATAGATCTCCAAGAGACCATTGTATTGAGAATCAAAAAGAGAGAAGAAGCCATCTAGCTACTGCCTACGGACCCGTAGGTCTATGATGAAATACTCACGCATCATCGAAGAGGCACTGATGTTTGCCTGAACTACGTCGGTATTTCCCCAAAGAAGAAGGGATGATGCAGCACAGCAACGGTAGGTATTTCCCTCAGTGATGAGACCAAGGTTATCGAACCAGTAGGAGAACCAAGCATAATTGGACAAGACGGATTGAACCAAGCATAATGCACCACAAGTAGGATGCAATTTCATTGCATAACTATTGACTTTCGTGCTTGCATAGGAAATCACAAACCTTAACACCAATATTCTTACTAAAGCATAATTACTCATCAACAAGACTCACATATTATATCAACATATCGCAAAACTAGTACAAGGAATCAAGTTTATTTTGTCCAATGATCTTCATGAAAGTTTTTATTATATCCCTCTTGGATATCTATCACTTTGGGACTAATTTTATATGTTGCTTTTGATAGCTCAAACAAATCTAAGTGAAGAACATGAGCATAAAATTTTCTTCTCTCAAAATAATTTAAGTGAAGCGAGAGAGAATTTCTAAAAAAATTACTAACTCTCAAATAAATATAAGTGAAGCATGAGAGCATTTCTTCAAAAATACTAAAGCACACCGTGCTCAAAAAGATATAAGTGAAGCACTAGAGCAATTCCATAGCTCATAAAGATTTAAGTGAAGCATAGAGAGCAATTCTAACAAGTCGTAGCATAATTTTGGCTCCCTCAAATAGGTGTGTCCAGCAAGGATTCATGACTTAAAATAAAAAGCAAAACAAGCAAAGTCTCATATCATACAAGACGCTCCAAGCAAAACTCATGATATGTGACGAATAAAAATATAGCTCCGAGTAAAATACCGATGGTCGTTAGAAGAAAGAGGGGATGCCACTCGGGCATCCCCAAGCTTAGTTGCTTGCTTATCTTTGGATAATGGCTTGGGGTGCCATGAGGCATCCCCAAGCTTAGACTCTTCTTACTCCTTATTCCTTCATCCATCGTAATCTCACCCAAAACTTGAAAACTTCAATCACACAAAACTCAACAAAACCTTCGTGAGATCCGTTAGTATAAGAAAACCAATCTTTACTTTAAGTACTGTAGAAAACCCATTCAAATTTTGTTCTTGCATTATATCTACTGTATTATAACTTTACCATGGCTTATAACCTCCAATACAAACCATAGATTCATCAAAATAAGCACACAATGCAAAGAAAACAGAATCTGTCAGAAACAGAAAAGTCTGCAAAGATACGAATTGTTCTCATACTTCTGTAACTCCAAAAATTCTGAAAACTTAGGAAAATATAGGAAATTTGAATATAAATCTTGTGTAAAAACTTCAGAATTTTTTGTCACTTCTGTGAATTTTAAAAATTGTTTTACTGGACGCAAAAGTTTCTGTTTTCCAACAAGATCAAATCAACTATCACCAAAGCTATCCTAAAGGCTTTACTTGGCACAAACACTAATTAAAACACAAAAAACACAATCATAACAGTAGCATAATTGTGCAAAAATTCAAGAACAGAAATAAAAAGACAAAAATAAATTTTATTCATTGGGTTGCCTCCCAACAAGCGCTATCGTTTTATGCCCTTAGCTAGGCATAATGCAAAGATCTAAGTATTGTCATCTTTGTTTCTAGATCCATAAGATGCCCTCATGATTGATTCATTTGGTGGCTTAATTCTTGTTCTAGGGAAGTGCTCCATACCCTTTCTCAAAGGAAATTGGAATTTGATGTTCCCTTCTTTCATATCAATCACGGCACCTATAGTGCGCAAAAACGGTCTACCAAGAATAATTGGACAAGACGGATTGCAATCAATATCAAGAACAATAGAATCTATGGGCACATAATTCCTATTTGAAAGAATAAGAACATCATTAATTCTTCCCATAGGCTTTTTAATAGTAGAATCCGCCAAGTGCAAATTTAAAGAACATTCTTCAATATCGGTAAGACCAAGCACATCACATAAAGATTTCGGAATTGTAGAAACACTAGCACCCAAATCACATAATGCAAAACACTCATAATTTTTAATCTTGACTTTGATAGTAGGTTCCCAATCATCATGTAATTTTCTAGGAATTGAGACCTCTAATTCCAACTTTTCTTCCAAATCTTTCATCATAGCATCAACAATATGTTTAGTAAAAGCTTTATTTTGTTCATAGGCATGGGGTGAATTTATCATGGATTGCAACAAAGAAATACAATCAATCAAAGAGCAATTATCATAATTAAAGTCTTTGTAATCCAAAAGAGTGGGCACATCACTAGTTAAAGTTTTGACCTCTTCAAGCCCACTTTTATCAATTTTCTCAACAAGATTTTCACCCTACAAATTATTGGGACGCCTTCTAGCTAAAGTTGACTCTTCTTCAGTCCCTTTTTCATCAATCTTAATTTTACTAAACAAGGAATCAATGGAAGAAACACCAATCACTTTAAGATCTTCATCATTTTTGTGAAAGCAATCACTGGAAAACGCTTTTTCTAAATATTCTCTTCTAGTTCTAAGCATAGTGGTTCTTTTCTTAATTTCATCCATAGAAACATATAAAGCTTTAATTGATTCTTCAACCTTAGGCACAAAAATTTTCATCTTGAGATTTTCTACATCATGAGAAATTCTATCAACGCTTCTAGACAAATCATCAAATCTTACTCATTTTTCTCTTCTTTTCTTCCATTTTAATGGTATTAATTCTTTTGAGCATTGATAAATTCTTTAATATTATTCTCAAAATCAGAGGTGTTCCTATTATTATTATAAGAAGGATTACCATAGGAATTACCATAATTATTAGAGGAATTACTAGGAAAAGGCCTAGGATTAAAATTACCTCTATAAGCATTGTTATTGAAATTGTTTCGAGAGATAAAATTCACATCTACGGCATCACTATTTTGCTCAATAAAGGTAGACAAAGGCACATCATTAAAATCAATAGGAGCACTTTTATTAGCAACCAATTTCATAAGAGCATCAACTTTTTCACTCAAAGAAGAAATTTCTTCAACCGAATTAACCTTTTTACTAGTAGGAGCTCTTTCGGTATGCCATTGTGAATAATTTGCCATAATATTGTCTAGAAATTTAGTAGCTTCCCCAAAGTAATTTCCATAAAAGTACCACCCGCGGCGGAATCTAAAAGATTTCTAGAAACAAAATTCAATCCCGCATAAAAAATTTGTATGATCATCGAAAGATTTAAACCATGAGTAGGACAATTTCTTAGCATCAATTTCATTCTTTCCCAAGATTGCGCAACATTGTTCATGCTCAAGTTGCTTAAAATTCATGATTTGTGTCCCAAGGGAAATAATTTTCGCGGGCGGAAAATACTTAGTAATAAAAGCATCTTTGCACTTATCCCAAGAATTGATACTATTGCGAGGCAAAGAAGAAAACCAAATTTTTGCACGATCTCGCAAAGAAAACAGGAATAATTTCAACTTCACAATACCATTGTCCACATCTTTTTTCGTTTGCATATCGCATAATTCCATGAATGTGTTAAGATGGGACACGTCATCCTCACTAGGAGTACCGGAAAATTGATCTTTCATAACAAGATTCAATAAAGCGGCATTAATATCACAAGACTCCGCACTAGTGGCGGGAGGAGCAATCGGAGTGCTAATAAAATCATTGTTGTTGATATTGGAGAAATCACACAACTTGGTGTTCTCTTGAGTCATCGTGACTACGCAACAAGATTGCACTCAAAAACAGATCTGACAAGAAAATGGCGAACGAAAAAGAGGGCGAATAAAACGGCAAATTTTTGTGAAGTGGGGGAGATGAAAACGAGGGGCAAATGGCAAATAATGTAAATTACAAGGAGATGAGATTTGTGATTAGGAACCTGGTAGATGTTGATGATGTCTCCCCGGCAACGGCGCCAGAAATTCCTTTTGATGTTTGCTTGAACTACGTCGGTACTTCCCCAAAGAGGAAGGGATGATGCAGCACAATAATGGTAGGTATTTTCCTAAGTGATGAGACCAAGGTTATCGAACCAGTAGGAGAACCAAGCATCACTATGTAAACAACACCTGCACACAAAGAACAAATACTTGCAACCCGACGTGTTAAAGGGGTTGTCAATCCCTTTCGGGTAACTGCGCCAGAAATTGGCAAACGAACGTGAGATAAATTGTGGTAGATTGGATAAATAGATCGCAAATAAAATAAAGTGAATCAAAATATTTTTGGGTTTTTAGAAATATAGATCTGAAAATAAAAGTGGCAAATAAATAAAAAGGAAAATAGCAAAATAGATCTTAAAATATATGATGAGAAAATAGACCCGGGGCCGTAGATTTCACTAGTGGCTTCTCTCGAGAATAATAGCATACGGTGGGTAAACAAATTACTGTTGGGCAATTGATAGAACTTCAAATAATTATGACGATATCCAGGCAATGATCATTATATAGGCATCACGTCCAAGATTAGTAGACCGACTCCTGCCTGCATCTACTACTATTACTCCACACATCGACCTCTATCCAGCATGCATCTAGTGTATTAAGTTCATGGAGAAACGAAGTAATGCAATAAGAACGATGACATGATGTAGACAAGATCTATTTATGTAGAAATAGACCCCATCTTGTTATCCTTAATAGCAACGATACATACGCGTCAGTTCCCCTTCTGGCACTGGGATCAAGCACCGTAAGATTGAACCCATCACAAAGCACCTCTTCCCATGGCAAGAAAAATCGATCTAGTTGGCCTAACTAAACCAAAGAATCGAAGAAGAAATACAAGGCTATAAGTAATCATGCATATAAGAGATCCAAAGACTCAAATAACTTTCATGGATAAAAACATAGATCTGATCATAAACTCAAAGTTCATCGGATCCCAACAAACACACCGCAAAAAGAGTTACATCAAATAGATCTCCAAGAGACCATTGTATTGAGAATCAAAAGAGAGAGAGAAAGCCATCTAGCTACTAACTACGGACCCGTAGGTCTACAATGAACTACTCACACATCATCGGAGAGGCACCAATGAGGATGATGAACCCCTCTGTGATGGTGTCTAGATTGGATCTGTGATTTCTGGAACTTGCGGCGGCTGGAATTGATTTTCGTCGACTCCCCTAGGGTTTCTGGAATATTGGAGTATTTATAGAGCAAAGAGGCGGTGCGGGAGGTGGCCGAGGTGGGCACAACCCACCTGGGTGGCCTGGGCCCCCAAGCACGCCCTGGTGGGTTGTGCTCCCCTCGGAGCCCTCCTCAGGTACTTTCTTGGCCCAACTTGTGTCTTCTGGTCCAGAAAAAATCACCAAAAAGTTTCGCTGCGTTTGGACTCCGTTTGGTATTGATTTCCTGCGAAGTAAAAACAAGCAAAAAACAGCAACTGGCACTGGGCACTATGTCAATAGGTTAGTCCCAAAAAATGATATAAAGTTGCTATAAAATGATTGTAAAACATCCAAGAATGATAATATAACAGCATGGAACAATAAAAAATTATAGATACGTTGGAGACGTATCAGGCACCAATGAGGATGATGAACCCCTCTGTAATGGTATCTAGATTGGATCTCGTGGTTCTGGAACTTGCGGCTGCTGGAATTGTGTTTCGTCGACTCCCCTAGGGTTTTTGGAATATTGGGGTATTTATAGGGCGAAGAGGCGGTGCGGGACGCCACCGAGGTGGGCACAACCCACCTGGGCGCGCCTGGGCTCCTAGGCGCGCCCTGGTGGGTTGTGCTCCCCTCGGAGCCCCCCTCTGGTACTTCTTTGGCCCATCAGGTGTCTTCTGGTCCAGAAAAATTCTCCAAAAATTTTCGCTGCGTTTGGACTCCGTTTGGTACTGATATTCTGCGAAGTAAAAAACAAGCAAAAAACAGCAACTGGCACTGGGCACTATGTCAATAGGTTAGTCCCAAAAATGATATAAAGTTGCTATAAAATGATTGTAAAACATCCAAGAATGACAATATAACAGCATGGAACAATAAAAAATTATAGATACGTTGGAGACGTATCAACATCTCCAAGCTTAATTCCTACTCGTCCTCGAGTAGGTAAATGATAAAAACAGAATTTTTGATGTGAAATGCTGCTTGACATATTCATCACATATGCTTTTCTTTTGTAGCATGGACATTTGGACTTTTATATGGTTCAAAGCAATAGTCTAGTTTTGACATGAAGATTTTAAATACTCAAGCATATCAACAAGGCAACCATGTCTTTCAAAATATCAACACTAAAGAAAGTTATCCCTAGACCATCATGTTCAATCATTGATCCATTCATGAAACACACTCGCATATTAGCTACATCCAATGCTCAAGTACGATCATAGTGTCCCTTAGTTGGTGCTTTATAAGAGAAGATGGAGACTCAAATGAAAATAAAAATTGCATAAAGTAAATAGATAGGCCCTTCGCAGAGGGAAGTAGGGATTTGTAGAGGTGCCAAAGCTCAAAGCTTAAATTGAGAGATAAATTTTTTGAGAGACATACTTTTCCCGTCAACGAAAATGACCAAGTAATTCCCAACACTTTCCATGCTAGATATATCATAGGCGGTTCCCAAACAGAAAATAAAGTTTATTTCTTTTTCCACCATTCTTTCACAATCCATGGCTAGCCGTATCCACGGGTGCCTTCCATACCAACACTTTCCAAGGAATTTATTATTTGACAACATAAAGTGAATTTCTTTTTCATTTCGGGACTGGGCATCCCTATTATCACCGTACTCTCGTGCAATGAAAAATGAATAAACACTCATCTTGAGAATAACACATCTAGCATGGAAAATATTGGCCACCCCCTGCCGCTTCATGAGCGGTACGAGCACACAAAAAGGAAATTTATTTTGAAAATTTAGAGATGGCACATACAAATTTGCTTAGGATGGCACAGGAATACCGCATATAGGTAGGTATGGTGGACTCATATGGCAAAACTGGGTTTAAAGAGTTTGGATGCACAAGTAGTATTTCTACTTAGTACAAGTGGAGGCTAGCAGAAGATTGAGAAGCAACCAACCAAGAAACGAAAAATCACATAAGCGAGCATTAAGCATAACTAACACCGAATAATGCACCACAAGTAGGATGTAATTTCATTGCATAACTATTGACTTTTGTGCTTCCATAGGGAATCACAAACCTTAACACCAATATTCTTACTAAAGCATAATTACTCACCAACATGACTCACATATCACTATCATCATATCTCAAAACTATTACAAGGAATCAAGTTTATTTTGTCCAATGATCTTCATGAAAGTTTTTATTCCCTCTTGAATATCTATCACTTTGGGACTAGTTTCATATATTGCAATTGCTTTTGACAAGCTCAAACAAATTGAAGTGAAGAACATGAGCATAAAGATTTTCATCTCTCAAAATAATATAAGTGAAGCATGAGAGAATTTCTTCTAAATTACTAACTCTCAAATAAATATAAGTAAAGCATGAGAGTATTTCTTCAAACATATTAAAGCACACCATGCTCAAAAAGATATAAGTGAAGCACTAGAGCAATTCCATAGCTCAAAAGATTTAAGTGAAGCATAAAGAGCAATTCTAACAAATCATAGCATAATTTTGGCTCCCTCAAATAGGTGTGTCCAGCAAGGATACTTGTGACAAACTAAAAAGCAAAACAAGGAAAGACTCATATAATACAAGACGCTCCAAGCAAAACTCATGATATGTGACGAATAAAAATACAACTCCAAGTAAAATACCGATGGTTGTTAGAAGAAAGAGGGGATGCCACTCGGTGCATCCCCAAGCTTAGTTGCTTGCTTCTCCTTGAATATTATCTTGGGGTGCCATGGGAATCCCCAAGCTTAGGCTCTTCTTACTTCTTATTCCTTCATCCATCGTGATCTCACCCAAAACTTGAAAACTCCAATCACACAAAACTTACCAAAACCTTCGTGAGATCCGTTAGTATAAGAAAACCAATCTTCACTTTAAGTACTGTTGCAAACCTATTTATATTTTATTATTGCATTATACCTACTGTGTTCTAACTTTACCATGGCTTATACCCCCCGATACAATCCATAGATTCATCAAAATAATCACACAATGCAATGAAAACAGAATCTGTCAAAAACAGAATAGTCTGTAAAGACACGAATTTTACTCATAATTCTTTAACTCCAAAAATTCTGAAAACTTAGCACAATGTAGGAAATTTATATATCAATCTTGTGTATAAAATTATTTTACTGGACGCAAAAGTTTCTGTTTTCCAACAAGATCAATTCAACTATCACCAAACATGATCCCAAAGGCTTTACTTGGCCCAAAAACTAATTAAAACATAAAAACACAATCATAACAGTAGCATAATTGTGCAAACACTCAAAACCAGAAAGAAAAAGGAAAAAAATAAACTTTATTCATTGGGTTGCCTCCCAACAAGCGCTATCGTTTTATGCCCCTAGCTAGGCATAATGCATAGCTTCAAGTATTGTCATCTTTCTTTTTATTCTCCGTAGATGTATTCTTGTTAGGAGGTTTTGCAAAAATAACTTAAAACACATTATCCATAGAAATTTTAGCATTATCAAGTTGCCCATCTACGTATCCCCTTTGATTTCCGGCAACAATCCAAGAATAATGATGATTAACATCATTGAAAACTTGTTGAATTATATCTAAAATGGGGATTTCATTTTTAAGATTCTCATATTTTTCATCGCTCATACCATAAAAATCAAAAATTTCCGTAGCCTCCCGTACTATGTGAACAAATTCATTCAAAATAACAAGGGTGGCTAACTTTTTAGCTTTTGGATCCTTTATAACTGGTAGCTCATAAAATAATCTTTGCAAGGTAGGATGAGTACGAATAAATCTATTTTCAAGTTTCAGAACTAGTGCTGAAATAGCTTCCGCATAAGATTTAGTTCTTTTAAGTATAGGAGTATCATCAAGAGTCAAATTTCCAACACAATTAAAAAATTCTTGGATATGTTCTTTTCCCATAACGTTCCCTTGCCCCAAGACAAAAGTTTTAGCATCCAGATTGCCAGATCATCCAATTTTAGGAGTCAGGCCATAATCTGTTTCTGCCATACCAAAATCACTCATGATGACTAGTTCAAGCAAATAAGAGATCTGACGAGAAAAAGGCGAACGGAAAAGAGGGTGAATAAAACGGCAGTTTTTTGTGAAGTGGGGGGGGATGAAAACGAGAGGCAAATGGAAAATAATGTAAATTGCAAGGAGATGAGATTTGTGATTAGGAACCTGATAGATGTTGATGATGTCTCCCCGGCAACGGCGCCAGAAGTTCCTTTTGATGTCGCTTGAACTACGTTGGTATTTCCCCAAAGAGGAAGGGATGATGCAGTACAGCTACGGTAGGTATTTCCCTCAGTTATGAAACCAAGGTATCAATCCAGTAGGAGAACGAAGCAACACTATGTAAACGGTACCTGCACACAAAGAACAAATACTTACAACCCGACGCTTATGAGGGGTTGTCAATCCCTCAACGGGTAACGACGCCAGAAATTGTCGCGTGGACGGGATAAAAATTATGATAGGTTGGATAAATAGATCTCGATAAAACGCAAAATAAAATAAATAGCAAAAAAGTGCAGCAAGGTGTTTTTGGGTTTTTGGAATAATATATCTGAAAACAAAAGTGAATAAAAATAGATCTCAAAGCAAAGATGATGAAGAATAGACCCGGGGGCCGTAGATTTCACTAGTGGCTTCTCTCAAGAAAATAGCACACGGTGGGTAAACAAATTACTGTTGGGCAATTGATAGAAGATCGAATAATTATGACGATATCCAAGACAATGATCATTATATAGGCATCACGTCCAAGATTAGTAGACCGACTCCTGCCCGCATCTAATACTATTACTCCACACATCGACCGCTATCCAGCATGCATCTAGTGTATTAAGTTCATGGAGAAACGGAGTAATGCAATAAGAACGATGAAATGATTTAGACGAGATCTATTCATGTAGGAATATCCCCCATCTTGTTATCCTTAATAGCAATGATATATGCATGTATTGCTGCCCCTTCTGTCACTGGGAAAGAACACCGCACGATCGAACCCATCACAAAGCACCTCTTCACATGGCAAGAAAATTCGATCTAGTTGGCCTAACTAAACCAAAGATTCGAAGAAGAAATACGAGGCTATAAGTAATCATGCATATAAGAGATCAAAGAAGACTCAAATAATATTCATGGATATAGATCTGATCATAAACTCAAAGTTCATCGGATCCCAACAAACACACCGCAAAAAAAGTTACATCAAATAGATCTCGAAGAGACCATTGTATTGAGAATCAAAAAGAGAGAAGAGGCCATCTAGATACTGCCTACAGACCCGTAGGTCTATGATGAACTACTCACGCATCATTGGAGAGGCACCAATGAGGATGATGAACCCCTCCGTGATGGTGTCTAGATTGGATCTCATGGTTCTTGAACTTGCGGCGACTGAAATTGTGTTTCGTCGACTCCCCTAGGGTTTTGGAATATTGGGGTATTTATAGGGCGAAGAGGCGGTGCGGGAGGCCACCGAGGTGGGCACAACCCACCTGGGCACGCCCTGGTGGGTTGTGCTCCCCTCAGAGCCTGTGACGCCCCCAGCTTAATCGTGCACTAATCATACACGCAAATGCACATGATCAAGCCTAAGGACTCACTTGAAGGAATCACAACACAACTCTAAAACATAAATAAAGGCATACAAGCATTATATTACATGCCAGGGCCTCGAGGGCTCGAATACATAAGCTTGATGTAAACAAGCATCAGCGGAAGCGTTAGATATCTGAGTACAGATATAAAAGAGAAACAGATAAGCCTTTAAGAAGGTGGTGCAAAACAAAAGCCACGATCGAAAGGCGCAGGCCTCCTGCCTGGGACCCTCCGAACCTACTCCTGGTCGTCGGTTAACTCGAAGTAGTAACCACCCTCGGGGTGGTAGTAGTAGTCGTCGGCGGGGGCAGCTGTCTCAAGGGCTCCGTCATCTGGTTGCATCAAACAGATATGGGGAAAAAGAGGAAGCAAAGTAACTGTGAGTACTCATCCGAAGTATTCAGCAAGCAAGGATCTACACTACACATGCAACATTATCAAAGAAAGGCTGTATATGTGGACTGGGCTGTAGAAATGCCAGAATAGAGGGAAGGCCTAGTCCTATCGAAGACTAGCATCTTCATCGGTCTTGCAGCATTAGAAGAGTGTAGATTAGCACAGTATAAAGTAGTGGTGGTGTTATCAACCTCGCCCAGAGATCCTTCCTCGACTCCCTGCGAGAAAGCAATCCCAGAGCCATACTATCCATTTCATATCTCAAGTATCCAGTTCTAGTTGTATCGATCGGGATACAACTCTGAGTGTCCATTACCGAGGATCCAGCTATGCATAGATTAGTTCTTCACTGCAGGGGTGCACCAACTTACCCACCACGCTTACTTAACTCCGGCCGGACACACTTTTCTGGGTCATGCCCGGCCTCGGCCAAATGACACGCCGTCGTCCTACCTAGGCTCAGCAGAGAGGTCCCCGTCGGTCTATATCCTAAGCGCTCACGGGTCTTGGGCCATCGCCCTGTGCACTCCGGGTCGTTGCGCACACGGTGAAGCCAGGCACCACCTCTGTCCTGGATGGCACCGGTCCGTCCGTGCCGCTATGCTGAACTGGACGTCTGACAAAGCTTTCGGAAGAAACGTACGACACAGAGTGCCCATACTTATTCCCGCGTGATGGTTAGTGCTATCGGGCCAGAGGCCCACTCAGATCAAATATCCAAATTGTTAGTGTATTGGTAGTGTGCGGTAACAAGCAGATACTCACGATCGATGTGACCCCGTTGCCCCGTCTCGAGGACTTGCGGCAAGGGCTAAGAATGCCCGGCCACACCTCGTAATTATCTCTCGGGTACCCTCCAGGTCAACCCGACTTCCCATCACTCGCGGGTACCCCTCAAGGCCGACCCGATGTCATCATGGTTCAGTGTTAAGTCAAAGTAACCGTGTGTCCAAACACAAGGGGTAAAGCTGAGGAATCACCCTCGATGGAATTCCACCCGATGTAATCATCAAGGTGAACCTAGGAGGAATCACCCTCGAGGTTCACACTTGAAGTGTTGCACGACAGAGTCGTATTGGGAGTGGTGAAGGAGGAATCACCCTCGATGACCACGACCAATTAACTACCCTACAAGGTTAACATCAGAAGTGCTGACGAGGTATCACCCTCGGCACTCGATAGTAACCCAGTAGTGTCGTACAACTAAGGGGGTGATGTGCGGTGCCGGGGCCTGGTCGTCGATCACGTTGATCGAGTCATCTGATAATCCAGCGGGGGCAACTGGGTCAAAGTGGGGGGTCTCTGGTGGATCTCTATCCAGCCTATACTAAGCAGTTTAGGATAACCAGGCAGGTATCAACAACAGTTACAAAAATAGGCTATGCATCAGAAATAGGATAAACAATAGTAGCAGCAATTTCTAATGCAAGCATAAGAGGGAAAGAATAGGCGATATAGGCATGTTCTAGGGGGGTGCTTGCCTGGTTGCTCGGCGGCAAAGGCAGGGTCGTCAGTGGGGTCGTCGATCTCCGGAGCTGCGTCGGTCTCGGGGACTACGTCGGTACCGGGACCTACCAAGAGAGAAGAGGGGGAAGAAACAGATAAATACACGGCAAACATATGCAACACAGAGCATGCTATGCTACCGTGCAGTGCAGGGTTGCCTAAAAGCATGTCTAACTCATATTAGTTATTTTAGGATTAAGTTGGATTTATTAACCGGTATATATGCACTATTCATCTACTAGAAACAGGCTAAAAGTTGCGGGTTCACCTCCATAGAGGGCCCCAACACGGAAAAAGATGTTACGGTAGGATTCATCTCATCGTTCTGAGCAACTTTCATATAGAAAGTTTTTCGATCCGAGCTACGGTTTAATTTCTACGAATTTTCAAAGTTTAAAACATTTTTTGGATTTATTTAAAATAGCAGAAAAGGATTATTGCATCAGCAGTGATGTCAGCATTGTGGCAGCAGTCAACTGAGCTGCTGACTGGTCAAACCGACAGGTGGGACCCACATGTTAGCCTCTGTGGGACTAACAGTGGGTTAATTTGACTAACAGAATTAATTAGGGGTGTGGGCCCCATTAGTCAGTGACTAATTAGTGATTAAATCCAATTAACAGATTAATTAACATTTTATTTATTTATAAAACCAGTTAATTAGCATGGGGCCCACATGTCAGTGGCCCAAGCTGCACAGTTAGCAGGGTTGACTCAGTCAACCCTGACTGGAGGACCCACGGGGCCCACGGGCAGTGTCACAGGGGCGGCCCCAGCGGCGCCAGCTCAGCGGAGCCGCCGGAGCTGCTCGCATGCGGCGGTCGAACACCGGCGAGCGTCGGGTTTCCTCTGTAGTGCCCCGTTTCGCGTGCTCTACATCGCATTTGAACGGGCAGAACACGCCGCGTCGATCTGGCATGGTTACGCGGCCGGAGGTGCACCGAGGCGATGACGGCGAGCGCCGCGGTGGACAGCCGGAGTCGGGCGGAGATGGAAACGTGGCAGTGGCATGCAAACGGGCGAACGGCGTAGCTAGCGAGGCCCTACGCGAGGTACTGAGCTCAACGGACTCAGCCCCGAGACCATTTGGTCACCAGAGCATCGCCGGCGACCAACGAGGCGGCGGCGCATTCGGCTACGGTGGGGGAGCTCGCTAGGGATCGCAATCTACGGCGCGATGAGAGGGAAAAGAAGAAGCAGCTTACAGCGGTCCTGCAGATGTGCAAAGTGGGCTCGGGGGAGGCTCGAAGCAGTCAGCACGGCGGCGGTGATCTCCGGCATCCAAGGAAGAAGACGAGGTCGAGGACGGGGAGGCAGCGGGCACCCCGGTGGCTTCCGGCCCGAGCTCGTGGTCGGGGAGGGCGTCGCAGAGGCCGGCGAGGCAGGTGGACATGCCGGAGGCACCCGGGGACGGCAGTGACCACGGTGGTAGTGCGGCGACGACGTCGATCGCATCGGCCCCTTCTCCAGATTGGCGGAGAAGGAGAGGTGGAGAGGTGGAAAGAGTGGATAGGGATGGAGGGGAGGTCGAGGGGCTCCCTCTTATCCTCCCGCCTGGCCGCAGGCATCACCGTGTCGGCGCCTGGCTGGCAAGCGCGCGCGTAGCCACGGGCGCGCCGACACGGGGGCGAGGAGAAGGACGACTGCTGTGGGGCAGGCTGGGCCTGCCACTGTGCACTAAGGCCCAGTCGGTCCAGGCCTTTTTCTTATTTCTTTTTCTGCTTTATTCACAGCGACAGTTTTGCAATATTTCAAGCCACCAAATGACTTTGTATAAATGTGGAGCTTGGCCACATAAATACTATGAAATATTCTGCACTGCCACAAGAAGTTTGGGCAATTTTGGGATTCAGTTGGATTTTTCAAAAATGAATATAGCATTTAAAGTGTTGTTTTGGCACTGTTTTTAAATGCTTAGGCCCATTTTGTGGTTGATGGTGATGTTGTTTTCCCTAACCACCATTTGTTTTGGAATATTTGCTGAATGATGAACATTTTTCCATCAACTTTTTTGCAACTTGAAATTTCACTTTGAATTTGAATTGGATTCAGAGAAGGAACTTGAAATGAAATCCGATATGATTAAGCTTTGTAAATCAAGATGACTTGGCACTAATCATAAGGGATTACTGTAGTGTGATGTTGGGGACGTTACAAATCTCTTCCACTACAAGAAATCTCGTCCTGAGATTTAAGTGGGGAAGTAAAGGGTAACTTCGGGAGAACTGACCCTTATAGGGTTAATTATCTGGTGAACAATTCAGGGAATGTGGCAGAAGTATCTCTCGAGTTGAAACTTAAGAAAACATCGATAGCAAAGTATGAAGGTACAATAGGAAGTTTCAAGCGAATGGGCAAATGATCGATACCTGAACAGAGTGTGAGAAGGGGGTTCAGAGTATCGGGAATAGATCATCTCTCGGAGGGTGGCTCGTGACAACACACAAAGCCAAGAGCATATGATACTTCAGAATCAAGGATGTACAGGAGAGTCAGGTTCCGATCCTGTGGAACTGTGGGGGGGGTGTCGATCGAGAGTAGGGTGAACGGTGGCATCTTACCGGTCACTACAACAAGGTATGTCAGAGGATAGCCTGTCTGTTATGTCGGTAACAACGTCGGTACCAAGGGAGAGGGACGAAGAGAACCATTTTCCTGCTCGTTAAAACGAGGCGGACCAATAGGCAAAGTTCTGGTCCATCGGGGGTTACCGGAATGTCATCAACAGTAGTAACAGGGTCTCACTGACAAGGTTGTTCATCGGGGTGTTTTATAAGCAGGGAATTATTTATGCTTATATCATATAGATCACAAGAAAGGTTATACAAACCAATGGAAAGGACAATATGTTTAAACACAAGAATTAGGAGTGTATCTTTTCCAAGGAAAAGTGGAGCATGATATACATGTCAGATTGACAAGTACATCACCATTTAGATAAATGGGCAAGGGAAAAAGAGGAAGCAAAGCAACCGTGAGTACTCATCCGAAGTACTCAGCAAGCAAGGATCTACACTACACATGCAACATTATCAAAGAAAGGCTGTATATGTGGACTGGGCTCCAGAAATGCCAGAACAGAGGGAAGGCCTAGTCCTATCGAAGACTAGCATCTTCATCGGTCTTGCAGCATTAGAAGAGTGTAGATTAGCACAGTATAAAGTAGTAGTAGTGTTATCAACCTCGCCCAGAGATCCTTTCTCGACTCCCTACGAGAAAGCAATCCCAGAGCCATACTATCCATTTCTCATCTCAAGTATCCAGTTCTAGTTGTATCGATCGGGATACAACTTCGAGTGTCCGTTACCGAGGATCCGGCTATGCATAGATTAGTTCTTCCCTGCAGGGGTGCACCAACTTACCCACCACGCTCGCTTAACTCCGGCCGGACACACTTTTCTGGGTCATGCCCGGCCTCGGCCAAATGACACGCCGTAGTCCTACCTAGGCTCAGCAGAGAGGTCCCAGTCGGTCTATATCCTAAGCGCTCAGGGGTCTTGGGCCATCACCCTGTGCACTCCGGGTCGTTGCGCACACGGTGAAGCCAGGCACCACCTCTGTCCTGGATGGCGCCGGTCCATCCGTGCCGCTATGCTGAACTGGACGTCTGTCAAAGCTTTCGGAAGAAACGTACGACGCAGAGTGCCCATACTTATTCCCGCGTGATGGTTAGTGCTATCGGGCTAGAGGCCCACTCAGATCAAATATCCAAATCGTTAGTGTATTGGTAGAGTGCGGTAACGAGCAGAGACTCATGGTCGATGTGACCCCGTCGCCCCATCTCGAGGACTTGCGGCAAGGGCTAAGAATGCCTGGCCACGCCTTGTAATTATCTCTCGGGTACCCTCCAGGTCAACCCGACATCCCATCACTCGCAGGTACCCCTCAGGGCCGACCCGATGTCATCATGGTTCAGTGTTAAGTCAAAGTAACCGTGTGTCCAAACACCAGGGGGAAACCTAAGGAATCACCCTCGATGGAATTCCACCCGATGTAATCATCAAGGTGAACCTAGGAGGAATCACCCTCGAGGTTCACACTTGAAGTGCTGCACGACAGAGTCGTATTGGGAGTGGTGAAGGAGGAATCACCCTCGATGACCACGACCAATTAACTACCCTACAAGGTTAACATCAGAAGTGCTGACGAGGTATCACCCTCGGCACTCGATAGTAACCCAGTAGTGTCGTACAACTAAGGGGGTGATGTGCGGTGCCGGGGCCTGGTCATCGATCACGTTGATCGAGTCATCTGATAATCCAGCGGGGGCAACTGGGTCAAAGTGGGGGGTCTCTGGTGGATCTCTATCCAGCCTATACTAAGCAGTTTAGAATAAGCAGGCAGGTATCAACATCAGTTACAAAAACAGGCTATGCATCAGAAATAGGATAAACAGTTGCAGCATCAATGTCTAATGCAATCATAATGGGAAAGAATAGGCGATATAGGCATGTTCTAGGGGGGTGCTTGCCTGGTTGCTCGGCGGCAAAGGTAGGGTCGTTAGTGGGGTCGTCGATCTCCGGAGTTGTGTCTGTCTCGGGGACTACGTCGGTACCGGGACCTACCGAGAGAGAAGAGGAGGAAGAAACAGATAAATACACGGCAAACATATGCAACATAGAGCATGCTATGCTACCGTGCAGTGCAGGGTTGCCTAAAAGCATGTCTAAGTCATATTAGTTATTTTAGGATTAAGTTGGATTTATTAACCGGTATATATGCACTATTCATGTACCGGAAACAGGCTAAAAGTTGCAGGTTCACCTCTATAGAGGGTCCCGACACGGAAACAGACGGCACGATTGGATTTGTCTCGTTGTTCTAAGCAACTTTCATATAGAAAGTTTTTCGATCCGAGCTACGGTTTAATTTCTACGAATTTTCAAAGTTTAAAACATTTTCTGGATTTATTTAAATTAACAGAAAAGGATTATTGTGTCAACAGTGATGTCAGCATTGTGTCAGCAGTCAACTAAGCTGCTGACTGGTCAAACCGACAGGTGGGACCGACCTGTCAGCCTCTCTGGGACTAACAGTGGGTTAATTTGACTAGCAGAACTAATTAGGGGTGTGGGCCCCATTAGTCAGTGACTAATTAGTGATTAAATCTCATTAACATATTAATCAACATTTTATTTTTTTATAAAACCAGTTAATTAGCATGGGGCCCACAAGTCAGTGGCCCACGCTGCACAGTCAGCAGGGTTGACCCAGTAAACCCTGATTGGTGGACCCATGGGGCCCACGGGCAGTGTCACAGGGGCGGCCCCGCCGGCGCCAGCTCAGCGGAGCCGCCGAAGCTGCTCCGGCGAGCTCGCGCGTGGCGACCGAACGCCGACGAGCATCGGGTTTCCTCTGTAGTGACCCGTTTGGCGTGCTCTCGGTCGCGTTCGAACGGGTAGAACACGCCGCGTCGATCTAGCATGGTTACGCGGCCGGAGGTGCACCGAGGTGACGACGGCGAGCGCCGCGGCGGACGGCCGGAGTTGGGTGGAGATGGAAACGTGGCAGTGGCGTGCAAACGGGCGAACGGCGTAGCTAGCGAGGCCCTACGCGAGGTACTGAGCTCAACGGACTCGGCCCCGTGACCATTTGGTTACCGGAGCATCACCGGTGACCAACGAGGCGGCGGCGCGTTCGGCTACGGTGGAGGAGCTCACTAGGGACCGCAATCTACGGTGCGACGAGAGGGAAAAGAGGCAGCAGCTTACAGCGGGCCTGCAGATGTGCAAAGTGGGCTCGGGGGAGGCTCAAAGCAGTCAGCACGGCGGCGGCGATCTCTGGCGTCCGAGGAAGAAGATGAGGTCGAGGACGGGGAGGCAGCGGGCGCCCCGGTGGCTTCCGGCCCGAGCTCGTGGTCGGGGAGGGCGTAGCGGAGGCCGGCGAGGCAGGTGGTGATGCGGCTTGAAGCTACGTCGGTATTTCCCCAAAGAGGAAGGGATGATGCAGCACAGCGGCGATAGGTATTTCCCTCAGTGATGAAACCAAAGTTATCGAACCAGTAGGAGAACCAAGCAACACTACGTAAACAACACCTGCACACAAATAACAAATACTCACAACTCGACGTGTAAAAGGGGTTGTCAATCCCTTTCGGGCAACGGCGCCAGAAATTGGCAAACGAACGTGAGAGAGTAGTAAATATTGATAGATCGAACGCCAAATAAAATAAAGTGCAGCAAGGTATTTTTGTATTTTTTGTTTAATAGATCTGAAAATAAAAGTTACAAATAAAGAAAAGAGCGAATAGCAAAATAGATCTTGAAAGAAAATATATTGGAAAAGAGACCCGGGGGCCGTAGGTATCACTAGTGGCTTCTCTCGAGAAAAATAGCAAACGGTGGGTGAACAAATTACTGTTGGGCAATTGATAAAACTTCAAATAATCATGACGATATCCAGGCAATGATCATTATATAGGCATCACGTCCAAGATTAGTAGACCGACTCCTGCCTGCATCTACTACTATTACTCCACACATCGACCGCTATCCAGTATGCATCTAGTGTATTAAGTTCATGGAGAAATGGAGTAATGCAATAAGAACGATGTCATGATGTAGACAAGATCTATTTATGTAGAAAGAGACCCCATCGTTTTATCCTTAGTAGCAACGATACATACATGTCGGTTCCCCTTCTGTCACTGGGATCAAGCACCGTAAGATCGAACCCACTACAAAGCACCTCTTCCCATTGCAAGATAAATAGATCAAGTTGGCCAAACAAAAACCAAATATCAGAGAAGAAATACGAGGCTATAAGCAATCATGCATATAAGAGATCAAAGAAGACTCAAATAACTTTCCTGGATAAAAAGATAGATCTGATCATAAACCAAAGTTCATCGGATCCGAACAAACACACCGCAAAAAGAGTTACATCATATGGATCTCCAAGAGACCATTGTATTGAGAATCAAACGAGAGAGAGAAAGCCATCTAGCTACTAACTACGGACCCGTAGGTCTACAAAGAACTACTCACGCATCATCAGAGAGGCACCAATGGAAGTGGTGAACCCCTCCATGATGGTGTCTAGATTGGATCTGGTGGTTTTGGACTCTGCGGCGGCTGGAATTGATTTTCGTTACTCCCCTAGGGTTTCTGGAATATTGGGCTATTTATAGAGCAAAGAGGCGGTTCGGGGGGCACCCGAGGTGGGCACAACCCACCAGGGCGCGCCTGGGCCTCCAGGCGCGCCCTGGTGGGTTGTGCTCCCCTCGGAGCACCGCCCAGGCACTTCTCCGACCCACTGGATGTCTTCTGGTCCAAAAAAAATCCACAAAAAGTTTCGCTGTGTTTGGACTTCGTTTGGTATTGATTTCCTGTGATGTAAAAAACATGCAAAAAACAGCAACTGGCACTTGGCACTATGTCAATAGGTTAGTACCAAAAAATGATATAAAATGACTATAAAATGATTGTAAAACATCCAAGAATGATAATATAAGAGCATGGAACAATAAAAAATTATAGATACGTTGGATACGTATCAGCATCCCCAAGCTTAATTCCTGCTCGTCCTCGAGTAGGTAAATGATAAAAACAGAATCTTTGATGTGGAATGCTGCCTAACATGTCATCTCATATTCTTTCCTTTATAGCATGGACATTTGGACTTTTATATGATTCAAAGCAATAGTCTAGTTTTGACATGATGACTTAAATACTCAAGCATATCAACAAGCAACTATGTCTTTCAAAATATCAACGCTAAAATAAGTTATCCCTAGCCCATCATGCTCAACCATTGATCCATTCATGAAACACACTCGCATATTAACTACACCCAATGCTCAAGTACGATCATAGTGCCTTCTAGTTGGTGCTTTATAAGAGAAGATGGAGACTCAAATTAAAAATAAAAATTGCATAAAGTAAAGAAAGGCCCTTCGCAGAGGGAAGTAGGGATTGGTAGAGGTGCCAGAGCTCAAAGCGAAAAACTTAGAGATAAAAACATTTTGGGAGGTGTGATTTTCCCACCAACGAAAATGACTTAGAGTTCCCAACACTTTCCATGCTAGATATATCATAGGCGGTTCCCAAACAGAAAATAAAGTTTATTCCTTTTTCCACCATTTCTTTCACTTTCCATGGCTAGCCGTATCCACGGGTGCCCTCCATACCAACACTTTCCAAGGAATTTATTATTTGACAACATAAAGTAAATTCATTTTTCATTTCGGGACTGGGCATCCCTAATACCTTTGCCTTACTCTCGTGCAATGATAAGTGAATAAACACTAATCGTGAGAATAACACATTTAGCATGGAAAATATTAGCCACCCCTCACCGCCTCGCGAGCGGTACGAACACACAAAAGAGAAGTTTATTTTGAAAATTAGAGATGGCACATAAAAATTTGCTTAGAACGGCAAAAGAATACCGCATATAGGTAGATATAGTGGACTCATGTGACAAAATTGGTTTAAAGGGTTTTGGATGCACAAGTAGTGATCATACTTAGTGCAAAATGAAGGCTAGCAAAAGATTGAGAAGCGACCAACCAAAAAATGAATAATCTCATACGCGAGCATTAAGCATAATTAACACCGAATAATGCACCACAAGTAGGATATAATTTCATTGCATAACTATTGACTTTCGTGCTTGCATAGGGAATCACAAACCTTAACACCAATATTCTTACTAAAGCACAATTACTCATCAACACAACTCACATATCACATCATCATATCTCAAAACTATTACAAGGAATCAAGTTTATTTTGTCCAATGATCTTCATGAAATTTTTTATTATATCCTTCTTGGATATCTATCACTTTGGAACTAATTTTCATGTGTTGCTTTTGATAAGCTCAAACAAATATAAGTGAAGATCATGAGCATAATACTTATTTCTCTCAAATTAATTTAAGTGTAGCAAGAGAGAATTTCTTAAAAAAATTACTAACTCCCAAATAAATCTAAGTGAAGCATGAGAGCAATTCTTCAAAAATACTAAAGCACGCCGTGCTCAAAAAGATATAAGTGAAGCACTAGAGCAAATCCATAGCTCATAAAAATTTAAGTGAAGCATAGAGAGCAATTCTAACAAGTCATGGCATAAATTTGGCTCTCTCAAATAGGTGTGTCCAGCAAGGATTCATAACTTAGAACACAAAGCAAAACAAGCAAAGACTCATATCATACAAGACGCTCCAAGCAAAACTCATAGTATGTGACGAATAAAAATACAGCTTCGAGTAAAATACCGATGGTCGTTAGAAGAAAGAGGGGATGCCACTCGGGGCATCCCCAAGCTTAGTTGCTTGCTTCTCTTTGGATAATAGCTTGGGATGCGATGGTCATCCCCAAGCTTAGGCTCTTCTTACTCTTTATTCCTTCATCCATTGTAAGATAACCCAAAACTTGAAAACTTCAATCACACAAAACTCAACAAAACCTTCGTGAGATCCGTTAGTATAAGAAAGCAAATCACTACTATAAGTACTGTAGCAAACCAATTCATATTTTATTTTTGCATTATATCTACTGTATTCCAACTTTTCTATGGCAAAAACTCATCAAAGAAAACCATAGAATCATCAAAACAAGCACACAACGCAAAGAAAACAGAATCTGTCAAAAACAGAACAGTCTGTAGTAATCTGGATATTTCGAATACTTATGAAACTCCAAAAATTCATAAAACTTGGGAAAACAGAGGAAATTTGTATATCAATCTTGTGTAAAAAATTCAGAAATTTTCGTCTCTGCTGTGAATTTTAAAAATTGTTTTACTGGACGCAAAAGTTTCTGTTTTCCAACAAGATCAAATCAACTATCACCCAAATCATCCCAAAGGCTTTGCTTGGCACAAACACTAATTTAAACCACAAAAACACAATCATAACAGTAGCATAATTGTGCAAACCCTCTATAACAGAAAGAAAAAGACAAAAATAAATTTTATTCATTGGGTTGCCTCCCAACAAGCGCTATCATTTTACGCCCTTAGCTAGGCATAAGATTTCATTGATGCTCACATGAAAGATATGAATTGAAACACAAAGAGAGCATCATAAAACATGTGACAAACTCATTTAAGTCTAACATACTTCTTATGCATAGGAATTTTATAAGCAAACAAATTATCAAGACAAGCAAATTCTAGCATATGCAAAGAAGAAGAAAGAAACAATAGCAATCTCAACATAACGAGAGGAAATTTAGTAACATGAAAATTTCTACAACCATATTTTCCTCTCTCATAATAATTACATGTAGGATAATAATCAAATTCAACAATATAGCTATCACATAAAATATACTCTTCATGATCCACATGCATGCAAAGTTGACACTCTTACAAAATAGTGGGATTATCATAAAATAAAGTCATGACCTCTCCAAGCCCACTTTTTATCAAAAATTTCATAAGATTGAACACTCTCCAAAGTAGTGGGATCATTATTACCTAGAGTTGACACTCTTCCAAACCCACTTTCAATATTATTGCAAACACTATTATTAATATCATATTCATCATGAGGCTTAAATAAATTTTCAAGATCATAAGAAGAATCACCCCAATCATGATCATTGCAATAAGTAGTGGACATATCAAAATTAGCATCCCCAAGCTTGGGGTTTTGCATATTATTAGCACAATTGACATTAATAGAATTTATAATAACATCATTGCAATCATGCTTTTCATTCAAGGAGCTATCATGAACCACTTTATAAATTCCTTCGTTTAACACTTCATCACAATTTTTAGATTCATAAATCTCAAGCAAAACTTCATAAAGATATTCTAGTGAACTCAATCCACTAGCAATTGGTTCATCATAATTGGATCTTTTGAAAAGATTAGCAAGTGGATGAGGATCCATAACAATAGATTTCTAACAAGCGAAGATGCAAGCAAATAGAAGGCACATGGCAACACAAGCAAACATGAGATCTGACGAGAAAAAGGCGAACGAAAAAGAAGGCAAATAAAACGGCAAATTTTTGTGAAGCGGGGGAGATGAAAATGAGAGGCAAATGGCAAATAATGTAAATTGCAAGGAGATGAGATTTGTGATTAGGAACCTGGTAGATGTTGATGATCTCTCCCCGGCAACGGCGCCAGAAATTTCTTTTGATGCGGCTTGAAGCTACGTCGGTATTTCCCCAAAGAGGAAGGGATGATGCAGCACAACGGCGGTAGGTATTTCCCTCAGTGATGAAACCAAGGTTATCGAACCAGTAGGAGAACCAAGCAACACTACGTAAACAACACCTGCACACAAATAACAAATACTCGCAACCCGACGTGTAAAAGGGGTTGTCAATCCCTTTCGGGCAACGGCGCCAGAAATTGGCAAACGGACGTGAGAGAGTAGTAAATATTGATAGATCGAACGCTAAATAAAATAAAGTGCAGCAAGGTATTTTTGTATTTTTGGTTTAATAGATCTGAAAATAAAAGTTGCAAATAAAGAAAAGAGCGAATAGCAAAATAGATCTTGAAAGCAAATATATTGGAAAAGAGACCCGGGGGCCGTAGGTTTCACTAGTGGGTTCTCTCGAGAAAAATAGCAAACGGTGGGTGAACAAATTACTGTTGGGCAATTGATCAAACTTCAAATAATCATGATGATATCCAGGCAATGATCATTATATAGGCATCACGTCCAAGATTAGTAGACTGACTCCTGCCTGCATCTACTACTATTACTCCACACATCGACCGCTATACAGCATGCATCTAGTGTATTAAGTTCATGGAGAAACGGAGTAATGCAATAAGAACGATGACATGATGTAGACAAGATCTATTTATGTAGAAATAGACCCCATTGTTTTATCCTTAGTAGCAACAATACATACGTGTCGGTTCCCCTTCTGTCACTGGGATCAAGCACCGTAAGATCGAACCCACTACAAAGCACCTCTTCCCATTGCAAGATAAATAGATCAAGTTGGCCAAACAAAACCCAAATATCGGAGAAGAAATACGAGGCTATAAGCAATCATGCATATAAGAGATCAAAGAAGACACAAATAACTTTCATGGATAAAAAGATAGATCTAATCATAAACTCAAAGTTCATCGGATCCCAACAAACACACCGCAAAAAGAGTTACATCATATGGATCTCCAAGAGACCATTGTATTGAGAATCAAACGAGAGAGAGAAAGCCATCTAGCTACTAACTATGGACCCGTAGGTCCACAAAGAACTACTCAAGCATCATCGGAGAGGCACCAATGGAAGTGGTGAACCCCTCCATGATGGTGTCTAGATTGGATCTGGTGGTTCTGGACTCTGCGGCGGCTGGAATTGATTTTCATCGACTCCCCTAGGGTTTCTAGAATATTGGGGTATTTATAGAGCAAAGAGGCGGTTCGGGGGGCACCCGAGGTGGGCACAACCCACCAGGGTGCGCCTGGGCCTCCAGGCGCGCCCTGGTGGGTTGTGCTCCCCTCGGAGCACCCCCCAGGCGCTTCTCCGGCCCACTGGATGTCTTCTGGTCCAAAAAAATCCACAAAAAGTTTCGCTGCGTTTGGACTCCGTTTGGTATTGATTTCCTGCGATGTAAAAAACATGCAAAAAACAACAACTGGCACTTGGCACTATGTCAATAGGTTAGTACCAAAAAATGATATAAAATGACTATAAAATGATTGTAAAACATCCAAGAATGATAATATAACAGCATGGAACAATCAAAAATTATAGATACGTTGGAGACGTATTAGGTGGACACGCCGGAGGCACCCGGGGACGGCAGTGACCGCGGTGGTAGCGTGGCGACGACGTCAATTGCGTCGGCCCCTTCTCCAGATCGGCGGAGAAGGAGAGGTGGAGAGGGGGAAAGAGTGGATAGGGATGGAGGGGAGGCCGAAGGGCTCCCTCTTATCCTCCCGCCTGGCCGCGGGCGTCGCTTTGTCGGCGCCTGGCTGGCGAGCGCGCGCGCAGCCACGGGTGCGCCGACACGGAGGCAAGGAGGACGACAACTGCTGCGGGGCAGGCTGGGCCTGCCACTGTGCACTAAGGCCCAATCGGTCCAGGCCTTTTTCTTATTTCTTTTTCTGCTTTATTCACAGCGACAGTTTTGCAATATTTCAAGCCACCAAATGACTTTGTATAAATGTGGAGCTTGGCCACATAAATACTATGAAATATTCTGCACTGCCACAAGAAGTTTGGGCAATTTTGGGATTCATTTGGATTTTTCAAAAATGAATATAGAATTTAAAGTGCTGTTTTGGCACTGTTTTTAAATGCTTAGGCCCATTTTGTGGTTGATGGTGATGTTGTTTTCCCTAACCACCATTTGTTTTGGAATATTTGCTGAATGATGAAAATTTTTCCAGCAACTTTTGTGCAACTTGAAATTTCACTTTGAATTTGAATTGGATTCAGAGAAGGAACTTGAAATGAGATAGTAATCCAATATGATTAAGCTTTGTAAATCAAGATGACTTGGCACTGATCATAAGGGATTACTGTAGTGTGATGCTGGGGATGTTACAGTGCCCCCCTCTGGTACTTCTTTGGCCCATCAGGTGTCTTCTGGTCCAGAAAAATTCTCCAAAAAGTTTCACTGCGTTTGGACTCCGTTTGTTACTGATATTCTGCTAAGTAAAAAACAAGCAAAAAATAGCAACTGGGACTGGGCACTATGTCAATAGTTTAGTCCCAAAAAATGAAATAAAGTTGCTATAAAATGATTGTAAAACATCCAAGAATGATAATATAACAACATGGAACAATAAAAAATTATAGATACGTTGGAGACGTACCAGTGGGCATCCTAGCCAAATATGGAGGGCCATTGTCGAGGGAAGGGACATCTTAAAACAAGGATTGATAAAATGAATTGATGACGGCTCATCCACCAATATATGGAATGACAATTGGCTACCAAGGGATGAGATGATGAGACCTTATGGGTGCTTGATAAATAACCCTCCCCAGAATGTGGCCAAGCTAATTTACCACACAACGGCCAGCTGGAACATGCAGCGCATCCGGCCAGTCATGCTCCCAATCGACATCCCTGCTGTAACTAGCATCCCTCTTTGCACAAGGGTGGTGTCAGATTTTTGGTCATGGAACTTTGAAAAAAAGGGCTTTTCACGGTCTGGTCAGCCTATAAAATGCTGGTCACCACAAAGCAGAGACGTGAGGCATGGCTGGAAGGAATGGCGGGGGCATCTAGCATGGCGCAAGATAGAAGTTCATGGAGGTCTATATGGCATGTCCAAGTTCCAGCGAAGATAAGGATGTTCCTTTGGAGACTTGCCAGACATTCATTGCCGACCGAAGATGTTCGGGAACATCAAAACATGTCAGAAACTAGTTCATGCGGGCTCTGTGGTTCTCCAGATTCATGGAGGCATTCCCTCTTGGACTGTACCATGTCCCGGTGCATTTGGGCTTTAGTCGATGGAGACTTGGCAGATCAGTTGAGGGCATCAAGTGAAACAGCTGCTAAAGCGTGGCTCTTTTTGATGATCCATGTATTATCACATGAAGCTTTCCAGAAGCTGGCCGTTACGCTATGGGCCACATGGACCGCGCGCAGAAAAGCGATACACGAACGTATCTTCCAGAGCCCTCATGCTACACATAACTTCATCAATCGCTTCATGCTGGAACTAGAATTAATCAAAGACAAGCCACAAACACCATTAGCGAGTTCGCATAGACATGCACCTGTTGCAAATGCCTGACCCAGGGCTCCTCCGCTGGGGTTTGCTAAGATACACGTGGATGCATGCCTGCAATGCCTCCTCCACCGCCAACGCCCCAGAGGTCCTCGAGGTCATCTATGTTGCGTCCGCTGGCTGCATTGCCAAGGCGCCCATCACTTGTTCGATGGATTGCTCGACCCAAGTCACCACCGTCCACCCCGAGCCCATGGTCGATCTCATTCACCAGGATGTCACTACCGAGGTCGTCCCCGTGGTGGCAACCACCACCGACGTCGATCCCAAAGACCAGCGTGTAGGAGCTGGACGACTCACCAGTACCCTCCATCCACACCTCCACCCAAGTAGGGAGCGAGGTAGACCACAGTGCCGTCCTCATCATCCCCAACAACTTGGCTGCACCAGAGCCAACCAAGTGCTCGGCAGAATGCGGCGCCCATGTCGAACAACGACCATGGACACCACCGGTAAAAGTGAAGATTAGGCATAGGGGACACATAATCAGCCCAAGACCATGGCCATCGTTCAAGTATCATTCAAATGCAGGTGATGTCTACTACACAACTTGTTCTTGTAGACTCGTGTTGGGCCTCCAAGCGCAGAGTTTTGTACGACAGTAGTAAATTTCTCTCAAATGAATGACCTAAGGTTTATCAATCCATGGGAGGCGTAGGATGAAGATGGTCTCTCACAAACAACCCTGCAACCAAATAATAAAAATTCTCTCATGTTCCCAACACACCAAATACAATGGTAAATTGTATAGGTGCACTAGTTCGGCGAAGAGATGGTGATACAAGTGTAGTAATGATAGTAGATATTATTTTTGTAATAGTAACAATAAAAACAGCAAGGTAGCAAGTAACAAAAGTGAGCACAAACGGTATTGCAATGCTTGAAAATGAGGCCTAGGGTTCATACTTTCACTAGTGCAATCTATCAACAATGCTAATATAATTGGATCATATAACCATCCCTCAACGTGTGATGAAGAATCACTCCAAAGTTCCTATCTAGCAGAGAACATAAGAAGAAATTGTTTGCAGGGTACGAAACCACCTCAAAGTTATCCTTTCCGATCGATCTATCCAAGAGTTCGTACTAAAATAACACCAAGTTATCCTTTCCGATCGATCTATCTAAGAGTTCGTACTAAAATAACACCATATGATACACATCAACCAACTCTAATGTCACCTAGATACTGCAATGTCACCACAAGTATCCGTGAGTTGGTTATACGATATGCATCAAACAATTTTAGATTCATAATACTCAATCCAACACAAAGAACCTCAAAGAGTGCCCCAAGATTTCTACCGGAGAAACAAGGACGAAAACGTGCATCAACCCCTATGCATAGATTACCCCAATGTCACCTCGGGAATCCGCGAGTTGAGTGCCAAAACATATATCAAGTGAATCAATATGATACCCCATTGTCACCATGGGTATTCATAGCAAGACATACATCAAGTTCTCTCAAATCCATAAAAGTATTCAATCCGATAAAATCGAAATCTCAAAGGGAAAACTCAATTCATCACAACAAGATAGAGAGGGGAAAACACCATATGATCCAACTATATTAACAAAGCTCGCGATACATCAAGATCATGCCAACTCAAGAACACGAGAGAGAGAGAAAGAGATTAAACACATAGCTACTGGTAAAAACCCTCAGCCCCGAGGGTGGACTACTCCCTCCTCATCATGGTGGCCGCCGGGATGATGAAGATGGCCTCCGGTGATGATTTCCCCCTCCGGCAGGGTGCCGGAACAGGGTCTAGATTGGTTTTTCATGGATATAGAGGCTTGCGACGGTGGAACTTCTGATCTAGGGCTATTTCAGGGGGTTTCTGTATTTAAAGGATTTTTTGCCGTCGGTTTCAAGCGAAGATGGGCTTTGAGGGGCCCACCACCCACCAGCACACATGCAAGGCCCCTGGCGCGCCCTGGTGGGTGGTGGCCACCTCCTTCACCTTCTGGCCCCTCACAAAGTGTCGGAGTAATTGACCACGGGTACCCTGAAGACGGCGAGACAATATTTCAAGACATCGGGGCTAGCAAAGCCCCTCAGTCCGACTGCCCAGGCCGCCCAGGCGGCCCCCTGTCCGACTGTCCGGGCCGACTCGCCACCCGACCTGCTCCCCGTCCGACTACTCCAGCCAGCCGGCTGCCGACTGCGCCAATGGCCGGCTGCTCGAAGTCAACCGCCGACACCGACGAGACGGCCGTACCCAGCACTGTGCACGCGTCACCTCAAGCCATCATGTACAGTGTCACTTGTCCCTGGGCACTATTTATGAAGTGACCCAGGGGACAAGCTTGACATTCACCATGCCTTGCCCATGCCCCCACTTAGCTTAGATAGTAAGCTAGCCATGCCTATATAAAGGCACACATCCATCCATCCAAGGCAGGCCAGAATGGCTCCCTGGACTCACACCCACGCATGCATACATGCTCACGCCATACACACTTGGCCGGCCACAATGGCTCCCTGGGAGCACTCCACTCCCACTTGCTAGCTAGCTCGTACACACATATGAGACATATACGAGGCCATATGCCTACGGCACTGACCTCAGATACAGCTCCAGGAGCACTCTGTACCAGATATACCATATATATTCAGACATGCAGGAGTAGGGGTATTATCTCTCCGGAGAGCCCCAAACCTGGGTAAAATAGCGCGTGCTACTCGCATACCCGTCCTCGGATATTCCAGCGGCAGTCTTGCCCTCACCTGAAGCCACCCTGTGGCATCTGTCGTCTCGCAACCCCCCGTGAGAATACCACGACAGTTGGCGCCCACCGTGGGGCAAGCTGCTGCTGGTTTCGCAGTCCGGGCGGGACCATTTTCGTCTTCACCACCGCGGCGTCGCGCCGTCTCTCCAGTAGCGGTCGGGGGCTCGACATCGACACGCCCCCGGAGTGGCCGCAAGGGGCGGCGCGTCCTCACCGTCAGCCTCGCCATCTTCATCATCTCTGCCGCGACGGCCGTCATCTCTCCGGTCGTGCTCAGGGGCTCTACATCGACACGTCCCCGGGGCGGTTGGCGGGACGGCGCGTCCTCATCGACGGCCTCGGCCTCGTCCGCCTCGCTCTCCTCTCCACGGACGCTCTGCGCCGCGCGCCTCGCTGCCCGAGCTCGTCCATGGCGCATATGTACCTCGTACACTTCCCAACTAGATACTAGCCATACACAAGCCGTATATGCCCTGTACGGAGCCCATACACTTCCAAGCTCCTCCTGGGCGGCTGCATGCACACGCACGCGTAATGACTGAGATTCAGTCAAAGTAGCTTGCTTGGCCAGCTCCATAAAACGTGAATTTCAACCAAGATGGTCAGCTTGGCTGGTTGCATGCACGCGTGCTTCGCCGGCTCCCAGTCAACAACTTCCCACGCTCCCCCGCATCAGCAACCTCGGGCTGGCTCAGCTTCGTCCGGCCGCCGCCTGGCCGGCTACCCTGGTTGGCTATCTGGCCGGCTGCGCCTAGCCTGCTGCCTGCCATGCTGCCTGGCCGGCTGCGCCAACCCGGCGACCGCACGAGTCCAGCCGGCAGGCCACACTCGGCTCCGCCTTCTCATCATGCATCCGGGAACGTCCGGCTCCGCTTGCTCCTCCTGCACGCGTGTCCGGCGCGCGGCGCCGCGCCTCGCGCGCGTCGGCATTGTGTTACTCCGTCGCGACCGCACCAGCTCGCCGGCCGGATGCTCCGCCTCCATGCGACCCGCCCGCGTCGCCCCAGCTACGCGTCCAGCCGCGCTCGGCCGCTGGTTCCGGCCGGCCTAGCCGCCGTGTCCGCCCGGCCTAGCGGTCTGCTCCACTGCACGGGCGCGGCTCCAGCACCGGCGTCCGCGCTCCCCTCCGCCTGACGGCTCCGCGCCGACTCCTCCCCGCCGTGGGCCGATTGCCCCGCGTCTGCCCACACCAACGCCGCTGCGCCCGGCCTCCTCCTCGCGCCCCGCCCGCCCGCTGCTCACTGTCCGGCTCCGAGCGCGTCGGCTGCTCGCCGGCTCTGCCCGCATTTCGGTGCCGGCTCCGTGGCCTTCCGGCCGACTCCCCATCGCCACCCGGCGTCGCGCGCCTCCTCCGCGCCGGCTGCACCCAGGCGTCCGCGCCGCCACCACCCCCGCGCGTGGCTCTCGCTCGGCCTTTAACAGAACCGCGGCGCCGGCCCGGCCGCCTGTCGCCGGCTGCTCCGCGCTCATGCGCTCGCGTGCTCGAGCCCGCCTCGCGCCGCGCCGGCTGCCGCCCCGGCCGCTTGCTCCGCCCGCGCCGGCTGCTGCCCCGGCCGCCTGCTCCGTCCTCCGCCCGCGCCGGTTGCCGCCCCGGCCGCCATCTCCGCGCCGGCCGCCCGCACCTCCTCCGCCTCGCCAACCCGTCCGCGCCGCTCCACCGCCGCGGCTGCACGCTGCAGTCGGCCCGGCCCCCTCTGCGCTGGCCCCGCCAGCCGCCGCGCCTCCGGCTGGCTCCGCCAACCCGGCCGCCGGCTTCCGCCTGCACCGGCGCGCGCTGCTCGCTGCTGCCGCCTCCTGCGGACAGAAAAAGAAAAGAAGGAAAAGAGCTGGGCCGCCTATGAGAAAAGTCAACAGGGCCGGCCGCAAAGAGTATTGCGGCCGGCTGCACGAGCCGACTGTTTTAAAAAAAAAGAAATGGGGCCGGGTGGAAAAGAGCTGCCGGCTGCCCAGGCAAAAAAGTGGCCGGGTGCTGAGAAAAAGAAAGAAAGAAAAAAGAAAGAGAGAGGCCGGCTGGAAAAATATTGCCGACTGCCCACCCGGCTGGACAAAAAAGAGAAAAAAGAGTCCGACTGCCGGGTTGGTAAAAAGAGACAAAGAAAAGGTTTTGTCCGGCTGCCAGCAGACGGCCCAAGAAAAAAAAAAGATAGGATGCGAGCCGGCTGCTCGCTTCCAGACGACCAAAAAAGAGATTCCGGCTGCTCACAGCCGGGCAGAGAGAAGAAAGAAAAAAGTACGTCCGGCTGCCCACAACCGGCTGATGAGAAAAGGTACGTCCGGCTGCCCGCAGCCGGTCAAAAGAAAACAAAAGACGTCCGGCTGGCCCGTCTGCCTGCTTCGCCACTCGGACCACGCGGCCGGCTGTGCCAAGCCGGCTCGGCTGCGTCCCGCTCCGCCGTCTGGCCGGTCGAGCCCGACCGGCCGGGACCCCCTTCGAGCACCCGGAGGCTCGAAGGCTTCACCCAGCGGGTGCGCCGACGCGCTCCGCGAGCGTCGAGCCGCGCCGGCTGTCTTCGGCAAACTCCGCCTCAACTGCGCCAAAGCAATGTGAGCTCCTCACCCGCATATTTTTGCACCGCGCAAACACGGATAACCCCGAGCGATGCTCGGGGGGCTATCTCCGCATTTTATTACAGTTGCACCACTGTTCGCCCAGGCGCCAGCCAGAGTTGGCCCGGAGGCTGGCCGCTTGGCCTGAGACGTTCGTTCCGGCAGACGGCTTAGTAGCGTGCGCGGTACCAAAGGCTCACTCTTAGTCACGGACCGCAGAGCGGCTGTCCGGCTAGCAAGAGCGAATGCTGGAGGCCACCCACGCGAAAAACGTCCGGGAATGAAAACGGTTCGGGTAACCCGACCGTTTGCTTTATGAGTATCTGCTCGGTTAAATCTGCTCCCAGAGTCTGAGTACTGTGCGCTCCACTCCGCGGCCCACTCTCAGCCACAGACCGCAGAGCGGCTGTCCGGCTAGCGAGAGCACAAGCCAAAGAGCGGAGGGGACATGAAAAAGATAGAAGGGGGCTCGGATGAAACCGAGTCGGCACCCTCCGCATAAACTTGCAATGCTAAAAGCAAACATTTGATATATCTGCGCGGACTAACTTTGTTTTTTGCATGATCATTTCCATGGGGAACCCTCCTCCTCACTCGGAGGCTCGAAGGCTGCACCCAGTGGGCGAGCTAGCGCCCCCCCACTGGAAGCAAGCCGCGCCGGCTGCAGCCCGCAGCCGGCTGTCAGCAACAGCGTCAGTCGGCAGACCCCCGCGTCCGCGCCCGACATCATCAGTCGGCGGACCCCGCGTCCGCGCCCAACGGCACCAGCCGGCGGACTTCGCGTCCGCGCTCGGCACCCTCGACGCCATCATCTGCACCAACAACCGCGAAAAGCCTCCGCCCGACTTTTCCAAGTTGCCCGGAGGCTCGGAGGCTACACCCAGCGGGTGCGCTAGCGCGCCCCCGTCGGAAGCAAGCTACGCTGGCTGCGGCCTGCAGCCGGCCGTCATCAAGCATCTTCTACATCAGCACCCGCTAAAGAGCCTCCGCCCAACTTTGCCAAGTTGCCCAGAGGCTCGGAGGCTACTGTCGGAGTAATTGACCACGGGTACCCCGAAGACGGCGAGACAATATTTCAAGACATCGGGGCAAGCAAAGCCACTTAGTCCGACTGCCCAGGCCGCCCAGGCGGCCCCTTGTCCGACTGCCCGGGCCGACTCACCACCCGGCCTGCTCCCCGTCCGACTGCTCCAGCCAGCCGGCTGCCGACTGCGCCAACGGCCGGCTTCCCGAAGTCAACCGCCGACACCGACGAGACGGCCGTACCCGGCACTGTGCACGCATCACCTCAAGCCATCATGTACAGTGTCACTTGTCCCTAGGCACTATTTATGAAGTGACCCAGGGGACAAGCTTGACATCCACCATGCCTTGCCCATGCCCCCACTTAGCTTAGATAGTAAGCTAGCCATGCCTATATAAAGGCACACATCCATCCATCCAAGGCAGGCCAGAATGGCTCCCTGGACTCACACCCACGCATGCATACATGCTCACACCATACACACTTGGCCGGCCACAATGGCTCCCTGGGAGCACTCCACTCCCACTTGCTAGCTAGCTCGTACACACATATGAGACATATATGAGGCCAGATGCCTACGACACTGACCTCAGATACAGCTCCAGGAGCACTCTGTACCAGATATACCACATATATTCAGACATGCAGGAGTAGGGGTATTATCTCTCCGGAGAGCCCCGAACCTGGGTAAACTAGCGCGTGCTACTCGCATACCCGTCCTCGGATATTCCAGCGGCAGTCTTGCCCTCACCTGAAGCCACTCTGTGGCATCTGTCGTCTCGCAACCCCCCATGAGAATACCACGACATGAAGCTTCTAGTGCCTCTTTTGTTCCAAAAACATCGTCAAAAAGTTTCAGCTCATTTGGAGAACTTTCATTTCTGCACAAAAACAACACCACGGTAGTTCTGCTGAAAACAGTGTGAGTCCGGGATAGTTCCATTCAAATCATACCAAAACCATATAAAATTGTTGTGAACATGGCATGAATACTTCATAAATTATAGATACGTTGGAGACATATCAGCATCCCCGAGCTTAATTCCTGCTCTTCCTCGAGTAGGTAAATGATAAAAGAAACAATTTATGAAGTGTGAATGCTAGCATAGTGTGTAAGTTTGATCAATGATAATTTCAATCGCTTTTCCTAGCATCATAACAACAAATCTTTCTCATAGAACTTCTCATGTTAAAGTAGCAACCAATTCACATGTTATGATTCAAACAATGAATTCTCTTGAAACTTAACAACCTATGTTCTTAGTCACCAAACAATTGCAATTCAACTTATTCAACAAAGTCTAAGTAAGAGCTCCACAAACTCAATCATCATATAGTCTTCTATGATTTCTAGTACTCAAAGTATATTTTTAGAACAAATGGCATCCATCGAACATAAAGAAAGATAGGGGCTTAATGTTTCACCTCCCAACTCGTTTATCATAGAGATAATTGTCAACAATAATAGTTCATGATCAAATATATTTGACTGGCCATATGTGCCTAGATCTTTCCCCACCACATGATGCTTGCCAACTAGAGAGTAATTGAGGTTGAAATGAGAATGCACACTATTGACTCTTGCATAAAAGTAAATACTGATAAGTAAAAGATAGGCCCTTCGCAGAGGGAAGCAGAGGTTGCCATGCGCTTTTTATTTTTGGATGCCCAAGCTCTTAGTGCAAAGGAACATCACGTTATATTGCCCCTTATGATAGCAAACTTTATTAGGTAGTCCATCACTTTTATTACTTTGTCATCACAAGTTTGTACAATGCTTATTTTCTCTTACAATAAAAGATCAAACATATTTAAGAGCAATTTTTATTGCTTTATGCACTGATGACAACTTACTTGAAGGATCTTATTCAATCCATAGGTAGGTATGGTGGACACTCATGGCAAGAAACTGGGTTTAAGGGTTTTTGGATGCACAAGTAGTATCTCTACCTAGTACGAATTTTTGGCTAGCAAAAGATCCTAAGCAAACACCACATGTTGGAGGATCCATAACAATATAACTTCTACGCAAATATAGACAACCATAACTCATTACATTGTCTTCCTTGTCCAACTTCAACTAATTTGCTCAAGTTTAAAAATAATTAATGGGTATTCACAATCATAGAAGATGTCCAAGATAATATATTTGTATGTGAAAGTTCTCTTCCTTATACTAATCATTCATGAATTGCTTGTATGACCAATATTGCGACTGTCAAGCTTCAAAAGATTTCACTTTCTAAACCTGATGTGAAACTACTACTAGGTATGATATAAGCATATGAAGCACATATAATTTCAACTTTATGATATTCAATTTGTTGGAAATATGCCCTAGAGGCAATAATAAAATGGTTATTATTATATTTCCTTGTTCATGATAATTGTCTGTTATTCATGCTATAATTGTGTTATCCGGAAATCGTAATACATGTGTGAATACATAGACCACAACATGTCCCTAGTAAGCCTCTAGTTGACTAGCTCGTTGATCAATAGATGGTTACGGTTTCCTGACCATGGACATTGGATGTCATTGATAACGGGATCACATCATTAGGAGAATGATGTGATGGACAAGACCCAATCCTAAGCCTAGCACTAGATCGTGTAGTTCGTTTGCTAAAGCTTTTCCAATGTCAAGTAACTTTTCCTTAGACCATGAGATTGTGCAACTCCCGGATACCGTAGGAGTGCTTTGGGTGCACCAAACGTCACAACGTAACTGGGTGGCTACAAAGGTGCACTACGGGTATCTCCGAAAGTATCTGTTGGGTTGGCACGAATCGAGACTGGGATTTGTCACTCCATGTAACGGAGAGGTACCTCTGGGCCCACTCGGTAGGACATCATCATAATGAGCTCAATGTGATCAAGGAGTTGTTCACGGGATGATGTGTTACGGAAACGAGTAAAGAGACTTGCCGGTAACGAGATTGAACAAGGTATCGAGATACCGACGATCGAATCTCGGGCAAGTATCGTACCGATAGACAAAGGGAATTGCGTACGGGATTGATTGAATCCTCGACATCGTGGTTCATCCGATGAGATCATCGAGGAGCATGTGGGAGCCAACATGGGTATCCAGATCCCGCTGTTGGTTATTGACCGGAGAGTCGTCTCGGTCATGTCTGCGTGTCTCCCGAACCCGTAGGGTCTACACACTTAAGGTTCGGTGACGCTAGGGTTATAGAGATATTAGCATGCGGTAACCCGAAGGTTGTTCGGAGTCTCGGATGAGATCCTGGACGTCACGAGGAGTTCCGGAATGGTCCGGAGGTAAAGATTTATATATGGGAAGTCCTATTTTGGCCACCGGAAAATGTTCGGGATTTTTCGGTATTGTACCGAGAAGGTTCTAGAAGGTTCCGGAGTGGGGCCCACCTGCATGGGGGGACCCACATGAACGTGGGTAGTGGGGGCAAGGCCCCACACCCCTAGTCAAGGCGCACCAAGATTCCCCCTTAGAAGGAATAAGATCATATCCCGAAGGGATAAGATCAAGATCCCTAAAAAAGGGGGATAACAATCGGTGGGGAAGGGAAAGGATGGGATTTCTTTCCTTCCACCTTTGCCAACGCCCCAATGGACTTGGAGGGCAAGAAACCAGCCCCCTCCACCCCTATATATAGTGGGGAGGTGCATGGGAGAAACAACTGAGCCCCTGGCGCCTCCCTCTCCCTCCCGTGACACCTCTTCCTCCTCCAGTAGCGCTTGGCGAAGCCCTGCTGAAATCCCGCTGCTTCCACCACCACACCGTCGTGCTGCTGGATCTCCATCAACCTCTCCTCCCCCCTTGCTGGATCAAGAAGGAGGAGACGTCTCTGCTCCGTACGTGTGTTGAACGCGGAGGTGCCGTCCGTTCGGCGCTCGGTCATCGGTGATTTGGATCACGACGAGTACGACTCCATCAACCCCGTTCTCTTGAACGCTTCCGCTCGCGATCTACAAGGGTATGTAGATACACTCCCCTCTCACTCGTTGCTAGATGACTCCATAGATTGATCTTGGTGATGCGTAGAAAATTTTAAAATTCTGCTACGTTCCCCAACAGTGGTATCAACACCAGTACTCTATGGGTGTTCGATTCATCACAATGTAACTAGATTATTGACTCTAGTGCAAGTGGGAGACTGTTGGAAATATGCCCTAGAGGCAATAATAAAATGGTTATTATTATATTTCCTTGTTCATGATAATTGTCTGTTATTCATGCTATAATTGTGTTATCCGGAAATCGTAATACATGTGTGAATACATAGACCACAACATGTCCCTAGTAAGCCTCTAGTTGACTAGCTCGTTGATCAATAGATGGTTACGGTTTCCTGACCATGGACATTGGATGTCATTGATAACGGGATCACATCATTAGGAGAATGATGTGATGGACAAGACCCAATCCTAAGCCTAGCACTAGATCGTGTAGTTCGTTTGCTAAAGCTTTTCCAATGTCAAGTAACTTTTCCTTAGACCATGAGATTGTGCAACTCCCGGATACCGTAGGAGTGCTTTGGGTGCACCAAACGGCACAACGTAACTGGGTGGCTATAAAGGTGCACTACGGGTATCTCCGAAAGTATCTGTTGGGTTGGCACGAATCGAGACTGGGATTTGTCACTCCATGTAACGGAGAGGTACCTCTGGGCCCACTCGGTAGGACATCATCATAATGAGCTCAATGTGATCAAGGAGTTGTTCACGGGATGATGTGTTACGGAAACGAGTAAAGAGACTTGCCGGTAACGAGATTGAACAAGGTATCGAGATACCGACGATCGAATCTCGGGCAAGTATCGTACCGATAGACAAAGGGAATTGCGTACGGGCTTGATTGAATCCTCGACATCGTGGTTCATCCGATGAGATCATCGAGGAGCATGTGGGAGCCAACATGGGTATCCAGATCCCGCTGTTGGTTATTGACCGGAGAGTCGTCTCGGTCATGTCTGCGTGTCTCCCGAACCCGTAGGGTCTACACACTTAAGGTTCGGTGACGCTAGGGTTATAGAGATATTAGTATGCGGTAACCCGAAGGTTGTTCGGAGTCTCGGATGAGATCCTGGACGTCACGAGGAGTTCCGGAATGGTCCGGAGGTAAAGATTTATATATGGGAAGTCCTATTTTGGCCACCGGAAAATGTTCGGGATTTTTCGGGATTGTACCGAGAAGGTTCTAGAAGGTTCCGGAGTGGGGCCCACCTGCATGGGGGGACCCACATGAACGTGGGTAGTGGGGGCAAGGCCCCACACCCCTAGTCAAGGCGCACCAAGATTCCCCCTTAGAAGGAATAAGATCATATCCCGAAGGGATAAGATCAAGATCCCTAAAAAAGGGGGATAACAATCGGTGGGGAAGGGAAAGGATGGGATTTCTTTCCTTCCACCTTTGCCAACGCCCCAATGGACTTGGAGGGCAAGAAACCAGCCCCCTCCACCCCTATATATAGTGGGGAGGTGCATGGGAGAAAGAGCACAGCCCCTGGCGCCTCCCTCTCCCTCCCGTGACACCTCTTCCTCCTCCAGTAGCGCTTGGCGAAGCCCTGCTGAAATCCCGCTGCTTCCACCACCACACCGTCGTGCTGCTGGATCTCCATCAACATCTCCTCCCCCCTTGCTGGATCAAGAAGGAGGAGACGTCTCTGCTCCGTACGTGTGTTGAACGCGGAGGTGCCGTCCGTTCGGCGCTCGGTCATCGGTGATTTGGATCACGACGAGTACGACTCCATCAACCCCGTTCTCTTGAACGCTTCCGCTCGCGATCTACAAGGGTATGTAGATACACTCCCCTCTCACTCGTTGCTAGATGACTCCTGTTGGAAATATGCCCTAGAGGCAATAATAAAATGGTTATTATTATATTTCCTTGTTCATGATAATTGTCTGTTATTCATGCTATAATTGTGTTATCCGGAAATCGTAATACATGTGTGAATACATAGACCACAACATGTCCCTAGTAAGCCTCTAGTTGACTAGCTCGTTGATCAATAGATGGTTACGGTTTCCTGACCATGGACATTGGATGTCATTGATAACGGGATCACATCATTAGGAGAATGATGTGATGGACAAGACCCAATCCTAAGCCTAGCACTAGATCGTGTAGTTCGTTTGCTAAAGCTTTTCCAATGTCAAGTAACTTTTCCTTAGACCATGAGATTGTGCAACTCCCGGATACCGTAGGAGTGCTTTGGGTGCACCAAACGTCACAACGTAACTGGGTGGCTATAAAGGTGCACTACGGGTATCTCCGAAAGTATCTGTTGGGTTGGCACGAATCGAGACTGGGATTTGTCACTCCATGTAACGGAGAGGTACCTCTGGGCCCACTCGGTAGGACATCATCATAATGAGCTCAATGTGATCAAGGAGTTGTTCACGGGATGATGTGTTACGGAAACGAGTAAAGAGACTTGCCGGTAACGAGATTGAACAAGGTATCGAGATACCGACGATCGAATCTCGGGCAAGTATAGTACCGATAGACAAAGGGAATTGCGTACGGGATTGATTGAATCCTCGACATCGTGGTTCATCCGATGAGATCATCGAGGAGCATGTGGGAGCCAACATGGGTATCCAGATCCCGCTGTTGGTTATTGACCGGAGAGTCGTCTCGGTCATGTCTGCGTGTCTCCCGAACCCGTAGGGTCTACACACTTAAGGTTCGGTGACGCTAGGGTTATAGAGATATTAGTATGCGGTAACCCGAAGGTTGTTCGGAGTCTCGGATGAGATCCTGGACGTCACGAGGAGTTCCGGAATGGTCCGGAGGTAAAGATTTATATATGGGAAGTCCTATTTTGGCCACCGGAAAATGTTCGGGATTTTTCGGTATTGTACCGAGAAGGTTCTAGAAGGTTCCGGAGTGGGGCCCACCTGCATGGGGGGACCCACATGAACGTGGGTAGTGGGGGCAAGGCCCCACACCCCTAGTCAAGGCGCACCAAGAGTCCCCCTTAGAAGGAATAAGATCATATCCCGAAGGGATAAGATCAAGATCCCTAAAAAAGGGGGATAACAATCGGTGGGGAAGGGAAAGGATGGGATTTCTTTCCTTCCACCTTTGCCAACGCCCCAATGGACTTGGAGGGCAAGAAACCAGCCCCCTCCACCCCTATATATAGTGGGGAGGTGCATGGGAGAAACAGCTCAGCCCCTGGCGCCTCCCTCTCCCTCCCGTGACACCTCTTCCTCCTCCAGTAGCGCTTGGCGAAGCCCTGCTGAAATCCCGCTGCTTCCACCACCACACCGTCGTGCTGCTGGATCTCCATCAACCTCTCCTCCCTCCTTGCTGGATCAAGAAGGAGGAGACGTCTCTGCTCCGTACGTGTGTTGAACGCGGAGGTGCCGTCCGTTCGGCGCTCGGTCATCGGTGATTTGGATCACGACGAGTACGACTCCATCAACCCCGTTCTCTTGAACGCTTCCGCTCACGATCTACAAGGGTATGTAGATACACTCCCCTCTCACTCGTTGCTAGATGACTCCATAGATTGATCTTGGTGATGCGTAGAAAATTTTAAAATTCTGCTACGTTCCCCAACACAATTCATTCAACAATTTACTCTTAGGATATAAGTGAAGCACGAGAGTAAATGACAAAACTACTGCAAAAATATATAATTGAAGATCAAACGAGTAGTTAAGTAAATGGATAGCCATTTGAGGACTCTCTCTCATTTAAAGACTTTCATATCTAAGTATTTTATTAAAACAGAAAGCAAAATTAAAATTAAATGACATTCCAAGAATAGCACAACTCATGTGAAGAAGCAAAAACTTAGGCTCAACCGAGGCTAACCGATAATTGTTGATGAAGAAAGGTGGGATGCCTACCGGGGCATCCCCAAACTTAGATGCTTGAGACTTCTTGACATATTATCTTGGGATGCCTTGGTGTCGGAGTAAATGACCACGGGTAGCCTCATCAGTCCCCCATGGTATTTCAAGACATCGGGGCTAGCTGCGCCCCTCACACCGTCCAGGAGCACGACCGCCTTCTTGGGCCGGCTGGTCCAAGAGGCCGGCTGCTATAAGGCGGCAGGACCATGGAAGGCGGCCGCGAGGGAGCCGACTCCTGGCAGACGGCCCCTCGTCCCCTCGAAGTCAGCACCACATCACCATGACAAGACAAGGCATGGCTGCAGTGCAGCCTGCCACCCCCGAATCCAGGATGGGACATGGCCACAGAGCTGTGTACTGGGCGGACACCCCCCACCCAGCGCGGCACTATTGCCACACAATCTGTGACGTCATTAGCGTCAGAGGGAGCCACGCTCCCACGACGGGAGGTCGGTACGGCCCGCAGGCGACGGGCCCTACCTGTCCGCGAGCCACCAGAAGGCGGCAAACCTCCAGCAGGCGGCAACAATGGAGGGCTGACTCCTAGCAGGCGGCCCTCCTCCCCCTTGGAGTTTGTGCACCATTAACCAGACGAGATGGGGTATGGCTACAGCAAGTACCCGTCAGGCGGCAGGACTGTAACCACGTTCCCCTTGATCAAGCCTTCGTCATCGAGGGCGAGGCTACAACATAAAGCAGTCAACATGGCCCACCAGGCGGCGGGCCCCAGCGGTCGGCGGTGAAGCCGCTGCCAGAGACGCTGACGGCCGGGTCCTACACCCTACCGGATTACCATTGTACCCCTAGGGGGTAGGCCTATATAAACCCCCAGGCTCACCCATGCAAAGGGTTCAGCACCCACGCCATTCACACACCCACGTAGAGCGAGGAGTAGAGCTAGCCTTGCCCTTCTCCCTCCTCTAGCCGAAACAGCTCAAGGAGGAAGCTTGTAGCTACCTTGTTGATCATAGTCATCATGCGGAGACCCCGCAGAGCAGGACTAGGGGTGTTATCTCCAAGGAGAGCCCCGAACCTGGGTAAGATTCGCAGGCGTATGCGGTCTCGCTCATTCCCGCTTCTAGAGCCCGGCGACGTACTCTTGTCCCCATCCATGATAAGCCACCCCCTGGCATATGTCGCATGATATCCCCGACATTTGGCGCCCACCGTGGGGCAAGGTGCACCGTCGCCCGGAAACACGTTCTGGACGGGAACCCTCTTCCTTCCTGGCGAGCGCAGCCAGCCCGGCACGCCCGATGGCGTTTGCGCCGACACACTGCGGCGCATGGAAGCCACCTGCGCCGCGAGCTGCCTCGCTGACCTCATCGGTGGGATCCGCCTCTTCGACGAGCCCGCACCCAACACGGGCGCAGCCAACTCCGGGAGCTGCCTTGTCGACTCCCTCGGCAAGCTTCACATCGCCAACGAGCCAGCCTCCGATCTGGAGTCCGTTGGCTCCACCGACCCGCCCGTCGACATGGTCATCGACGGCAACGCCGCGCCTTCTGATGCCTTCCATGGTAACGTAGTGATCTTCGACGACCTGCTCCCTGCTGCTGACGGCAGCACCGGCACCAGCACCGTCACCGAGGTGCTGGTCGTCAGCCACGATGGAGCCCCCGGCGAGGCCGACCAGGACCCGTTGCGGGCGGCAATGCGAGACCTGTCTGCACCTGTGTCACCCGGTGCGAGTGGTGAAACGCTGGAGGCGTGCCGCGTCGCACTCCTCGACGGCGCCAACAAGTTGGCAGCCATGAGACGCCTCACCGAGGCCTACCAGCGCGAGATCGACCGCACCGTCTGTGGCACGCCGGCTGCTGGCGAGCCCAGCCGCGCGGGCACGGTTCGGCAGCGCGGCGCGGCCATCACTAGCATGCTGGGGGCCGACCGCCCAGTCTACGCCACGCCAATGGAGAACTTACACGCCGCCCAGGCGGCAGCAGACGAGCTGGACCGCCTGGAGGGCGACGAGCGTCACTGCATGACGGAGCGCGTCCAACAGCTCATCGACGCGGCCGCCGCGCAGCAAGAAACTGGCCGCCGCGTGGTGGAACCCTGCTTGCAGGCCGGGAACCTTCCCCCTCGCCGAGAGCACAGCGCGACCTCCCAGACGCCGACAGGCGGCGCCCGCGACTGAGGAGACCAAGAGCCGGCTGTTAGCCGCAGCCGCACATGCATCACCATTGAGCGCGACCAAGACGGCCGCCCACGAGCAGTAGAACGGCGGGACGATCGTCCGCCTCCCCCGCGTAGGGAGAGGCGCGCCTCCCCGCCGCCCGTTGAGCATCCGACTCTCGGAGGCCGGCTGGGCCCCCGTGAAGGAGTCGGAGAAAACGACGCCCGCTACCGGATTGACCGCTTGGCTCGATCCCTGGCGTTAGAAGAAGAAGATGCGATCGGCCCGCCTTGTTTCGGCCCCCGCATTCGTAACGAGCCCTTCCCCAAAGGGTTCTCACTTCCTCGAGGCACTCCCAAGTACAACGGTTCCGTGAAGCCGGAGGATTGGCTGGTTGACTACTCCACCGCCGTCAGCATAGCAAATGGCAACAAGCGCGTTGCCGTGAAGTACGTTCCGCTCATGCTCCAGGGCACGGCCCGGACATGGCTGAACAGCCTCAAGCCCTACAGCGTCAACAGCTGGCTGGACTTTATCGAAGTTTTCATCCGCAACTTCACCAGCACCTACAAGCGGCCGCCCAAGCCCCGCCAGCTCTCCCTGTGCGTCCAAGGCCCAACCGAGTCCACCCGCGAGTACTTGACACGGTGGGCCGAACTGCGCAACTCCTGCGAAGGGGTGCATGAGGTGCAAGCCATAGAATACTTCACTACCGGGTGCCGAGAGGGCACCTTACTCAAGCACCGACTCCTCTGCGACGAGCCGGTCACACTCGACGAGCTGCTAATCATAGCGGACAAGTACGCCACCGCCGACTCCTCCATGAAGTCGAAGCTCCGAGTGGACGTGTCTGGAAAGATGCTCCCTCCGGACCCTCAGACGCCTGCTGGCGACTCCAGTCGGCGCCAGCAGTCGAACGACAACAAATGCAAGGCCCAGCAGCCAGCTTCCACTAGCCGGCAGGTGGCAGCAGTTGAAGACCAACAGCCGGAAGGGCAGCCCGGCCCCAAGCATCAAAAAGGCGGCAAGCCTGCTTGGTTGCCCGCTTTCTCCTTCGAGCAAACCCTTGATGCTCCCTGCAAGTTCCACAGCGGCGCGAAGCCGTCCAACCACACCACCCGGAAGTGCCACAGGCTCACCCGCATTGCCAAAGGCGAAGGACTGCCCCCTCCGCCTGCTGGCCCGCCGGCTCCGCCTCCTCAGCAGCCGGCGGCCCGCCTCGTCGGCGCAATTCAAGATGAATTCCCCGAAGAACACGGAGCCTACGTCGTCTTCACCAGTGTGGCCGACGACAGGCACAGCCGGCGTCAGCAGCACCGCGAGGTGAACACGGTCGCTTCTAAGGTCCCAGAGTTCATGCACTGGTCCGAGAGGCCCATCAGCTGGAGCCGCGCTGACCACCCGGAGGTGATGCCTTCTCCGGGTTCCTATGCCCTGGTGCTGGATGCCACCTTTTCAACTGAGCGGCGAGCCTGTCGCTTCTCCCGAGTTCTGATAGACGGTGGAAGCAGCATCAACATCCTCTACCGTGACACCCTGGAGAAGCTGTGCATCAAGGAGAAGCAGCTCCAGCCCAGCCGGACTGTCTTCCATGGCGTTGTACCTGGCCTTTCCTGCTCTCCAATCGGCAAGGTCAAGATAGATGTCCTCTTCGGAGACAAAAATCACTTCCGCTGCGAGCCAATCTGGTTCGAGGTGGTGGACCTGGAGAGCCCCTACCATGCGCTCCTTGGCCGGCCTGCTCTGGCCAAGTTCATGGCGGTGCCGCACTACGCCTACCTCAAGATGTAGATGCCGGGCACCAAGGGCATTATCACCATAGCCGGCGACTACCAGAAGTCGGCCCTGTGTGCTGCTGCTAGCAGTCGGCTGGCCGAGTCCCTTGTCATCGCTGCAGAAAGGCGGCTCCTCGACCGGGTTGTGGCCATGGTCGGCAAGCAGCCGGACCTATCACCAGATCCCAAGGAGTCGGAGACCCAAGGCTCTTTCCAGCCGGCCAAAGAAACCAAGAAGATTCCCTTGGACCCTGAGCACCCGGAGAGGTTAGCTATCGTGGGGGCCCACCTCGACAGTAAATAGGAAAGCGAGCTCATCGATTTCCTCCGTGAGAATTGGGACATCTTCACATGGTCTCCCAAGGACATGCCGGGTGTTCCGACGGATTTCGCCAAGCACAAGCTACATGTTAGATCAGATGCAAAACCAGTCAAGCAACCCCTCCGTCGCCTGTCGGAGGAGAAGAGAAGAATTGTTGGTGAAGGGATCGCCCGGCTTCTGGCAGCCGGCTTCATCATGGAAGTGTTCTTTCCAGAATGGCTTGCCAACCCAGTCCTTGTACTGAAGAAGAACAACTAGTGGCGCATGTGCATTGATTACACCAGCCTCAACAAAGCCTGCCCCAAAGATCCGTTTGCTCTGCCTTGGATAGACCAAGTGATTGACTCCACAGCCGGATGCAAGCTGTTGAGTTTTTTGGATGCCTACTCTGGCTACCACCAGATCAAGCTGAACCCGGCCGATCGGCTGAAGACCGCCTTCATCACACCATTCGGAGCCTTCTGCTACCTGACCATGACATTCGGCCTGAGAAATGCCGGTGCCACGTTTCAGCGTTGCATGCAAAAGTGCCTCCTCAAGCAACTCGGCAGAAATGCCCACGTCTATGTAGACGACATTGTGGTGAAGACGGAGAAGCGTGGCACCCTCCTGGAGGATCTCAAGGAGACCTTCGAATAATCTGCGCCGTTTTCAAATCAAGCTAAACCCAGAAAAGTGTGTCTTCGGAGTCCCAGCCGGCCAGCTCCTTGGTTTCCTTGTCTCAGAACGCGGCATCGAGTGCAACCCTGTGAAGATCAAGGCCATTGAGCGGATGGAGAGGCCCACCTGGCTGCGAGACGTCCAGAAGTTCACCGGGTGCTTGGCATCCCTCAACCGTTTCATCAGTCGGTTGGGCGAGAAGGCTCTTCCCCTGTACCAGCTAATGAAGAAAACCACTCACTTCGAGTGGAACGACAAGGCGGACGAGGCCTTCCTCCAGCTCAAGAAAATGCTGACTACGCCGCCTGTCCTGGCGGCTCCGGCTGCTAAGGATCCCATGTTCCTCTACATCGCCGCCACCAGCTGGGTGGTCAGCACTGTCATTGTGGTCGAGCGCCCGGAGGACGGCAAGGCACAGCCAGTCTAGAGGCCCGTCTACTACCTGAGTGAAGTGCTGTCGGCCTCCAAGCAGAATTAACCCCACTACCAGAAGATGTGCTATGGAGTATACTTTGCCGCCAAGAAGCTCAAGAAGTACTTTCAAGAGCACTCCATCATGGTTGTCTGCACTGCCCCGCTTGCCGAGATCATAGGCAACAGAGATGCATCAGGCTGGGTGGCCAAGTGGGCCATCGAGCTAGCTCCCCACACCATCCTCTACCAGCCCCGCACCGCCATCAAGTCCCAAGCGCTGGCCGACTTCCTCGCCGACTGGGCCAAGACCCAGTACCTGCCGCCGGCACCGGATTCCACCCATTGGCGAATGCACTTTGATGGCTCAAAGATGCGCACCGGTCTGGGAGCCGGCATCGTCCTCACCTCTCCCAAAGGTGACAAGCTCAAGTACACATTGCAAATTCACTTTTCCGCCTCCAACAACGTGGCCGAGGACGAGGCACTCATCCACGAGCTCCGACTGGCAAAAGAGATTGGCATCCGCCGGATTCTGTGCTACGGTGACTCGGACTTGGTAGTCCAGCAGTCGTCTGGCGACTGGGATGCCAAGGATGCTAACATGGCGAGCTACCGCTTCCTCGTCTAGCAGATCAGTGGATACTTTGACGGGTGCGAGTTCCTTCACGTGCCACGAGCCGGCAACGAGCAAGCTGATGCCCTGGCACGGATTGGCTCCACCCGCCAAGCGATACCAGCCGGCGTCTCCCTCCAATGCCTCTGCAAGCCGTCTATCAAGCCTTCGCCGGAATCAGAGTCCATCTTCGTGCCGGCTGCTCCCAGAGCAGTCGGATCCGACTCGGGGGCTGCAACAGCCGGCTGGGGAACTTCGGCAGGCGGCTCGGGGACTGCCGCAGTCGCACCCGGCCCGGGAACTTCAGAAACCGGCCCGGGGACTGCGGTAGTCGGCCTGGGGACGATGGCAGGCGGCTCGGGGACTGCAGCAGTCGCACCTGGCCCGGGGACTTCAGAACCCGGCCAGGGGGCTGCAGCAGTCGGCCCGGGGACTTCAACGACACAACAAGCGGCGGCCGACTCCAACCCGCCTCCTCCCAACCCAACCGCCCTGGTCCCAGTGGCCGTGATGACAGTGGTCGAAGCACCATCATGGCCGCAGCCCATCCTCAACTTCCTGGTAAGCGGAGAGCTACCAACCGACGAGACGTTGGCCCGGCAAGTGCAACGCCGGGCAGCAACATACACGATAGTGAATAGAGAGCTTGTCAGACGCAGCGTGACTGGCGTTTTCCAGTGCTGCGTTGAGCCAGAAAAAGGCAAGGCAATCCTCAGAGACATCCATCAAGGCGAATGCGGCCACCACGCGGCCTCCAGGTCCCTCGTCGCCAAAGCTTTCCTCCATGGATTCTTCTGGCCGACTGCTTTGGACAACGCCAAGGACTTGGTCAAGAAGTGCAAAGGATGCCAAAAATTCAGCTCCAAGCAACATCTGCCGGCCTCTGCACTCAAGACCATCCCCCTCACTTGGCCATTTGCCGTCTGGGGGCTGGACATGGTGGGCCCATTCAAAACAGCACGCGGCGGCATGACCCATCTGCTGGTCGCCGTGGATAAATTCACCAAATGGATTGAAGCAAAGCCAATTAAGAAGCTGAATGGTCCGACTACGGTGACCTTCATCACATATATCACCGTCCGGTACGGCATACCGCAGAGCATCATCATCGGCAATGGCACAAACTTTGCCAAAGGCGCCTTGGCCCGTTTCTGCGCGACGTAGGGCATCCGACTGGACTTAGCATCCGTCACCCATCCGCAGTCAAACGGCCAAGTCGAGCGAGCAAACGGCCTCATCTTGTCCGGCATCAAGCCCCGACTGGTCGAGCCGCTGGAGCGCTCGGCCGGCTGCTGGATCGAGGAGCTACCGGCCGTCCTCTGGAGTCTCCGGACCACGCCGAACAAATCGACCGGTTTCACCCCCCTTCTTCCTCGTGTACGGGGCCGAGGCCATCCCAACTGACATCGAGTTTGACTCGCCTCGTGTCACCATGTACATGGAGGCGGAGGCAAAAGAGGCGTGAGAAGACGGCGTCGACTTGCTGGAAGAGGGCCGGCTGCTGGCACTCAGCCGGTCCGCTATCTACCAGCAGAGCCTGCGCCGCTACCACGGCCGGAAGGTTAAGCCGTGATCCTTCCAAGAGGGGGACCTTGTGTTCCGGCTGATCCAGCGAACAGCCGGCCAGCACAAGCTCTCGGCCCCTTGGGAAGGGCCCTTCGTCATCAGCAAAGCCTTGGGCAATGACTCCTACTACCTCATCGACGCGCAGAAGCCCAGGGCACGCAAGAGGGACGATTCCGGCAAGGAAACAGAGCGCCCATGGAACGCAAATCTCCTCCGAAGATTTTACAGTTAATGCAATATGTACCACGCTACCTTTTGTATTAAGAGCGAAGGCATCGGGTCCCTCGAGGAGCACTCGGGGGCTACCCTTTTTATGTGTACGATAAGTTCATGCCTGAGAATGTGTTATTTCATTCCTCCGCCTGGCACCGGGATCTAAGCCCTCTCTTGCCTTAAGCCACAGCTCACAGAGCGACTGTCCGGCTGGCAAGAGCTCAAGGGAGGAAACGGTGTCCACACGAAAAATGACTAAGGAAAAAGCATCAACATAGGCCAAGCCGGCTCCTCGGCCGGCTTCTCACTTGACTTGCTATGTTCTAAACGGCCAAAGTACTTGTCTTCCTAAACGGCCAAATACTGGACCCAGCCACAGACCGCAGAGTGGCTGTCCGGCTGGCAGGGTGGTAGCCAAAGAAAGGCGGCAAAGGAAAACGCCAAAAAAGAGCAGAAAAGCAAGACAAAGTCAGAACCCGGCAGAGCACAGCTTGTGCGAATAAAGTTAATTTACATAGCAAAATCTCTTAGCCAGCATTGAACAAAGTTTGAATACTCCCCAGCGGGTGGAATTGCGCGAACTTACTTGCTTGTTCAAAAGATTACAAGAACAGGAAAAGATAAGATGACGTGGCTATCTAGGCCAGGGAAGCAGCAGGTGGGTCCGACGGGTTGGCAGAGGCAGCGGCGCCGGATGGTGGAGCGGCCGACTGAAGGGTCTTGGCCTGATCGCCCCCGGCAGCAGTCGGTGCGGTAGCACGTGGCTCGTTGGTCGAGGCTTGGTCGGGCTGAGGCCGGCTGTCCGCTCCGTCGTCCGGTGCGTCGTCTTCGCCGTCCTCGTCCTCTTCGTCCTCGCCCTAGTCGCTGGAGGCGATCCCTTCCGCCGAGTCCCGCGCATCCCTCGGGTTCAGCCCGAACCAGCTAGGCGGCACCTCAGCGCCTTCCTCGTCCAGCTCGGGGATGAAAATGGTGGTGTTGGCGTACTCGGCGATCGCCGCCGCACGTTGAGTAAGCGCAGGGCCCACCGCCGCCAGCTCCGGTCCGGCCTCCTGCCGGAAGGTGGCCAGCTGGGCCAGGTCCAGCCCAGGATACAACGCCTTGGCAAACTCCAAGGCCATCCGCGCACCCGCCCGAGCAGCGGCGCCTTTCCAAGCCTCGAAGCGGCCGACCGCTACCTCTAGCCAGTCGGCAATCCGACTGGGGGTGCGTGGAATTTGAGCGTCGGGCCAAAAGGCGGCCAACACCTGAGCCCCGGCGTGCTGCAGGCGGCGAAGCATCCTGTGAGCCGGCTGCAGGCGCGTCTTGACGGCCAGAAGCTGCTCGCCGAGATTCAGGGGCGCGTTGGGCACAATGTCCGTGCCCGCCTTCCTACGCACGTTGCGACGCGCCTCGATGGCCTGGCTGACGGCGACGGAGTGACCGGGAAAGTATTCTCCACAAGAAGAAGATCAAAGATTAGAAGCCAGAAGTCGACTCCTACAGCAGTCGGCGGCTATTCAAAAGAAGAAGTAACTTACCATCGATCATGTCCTCGATCTCGCCGTAGCCATCGGTCAGGAGTCTCTCCTTCTCGGCCCAGTTCGAGCGTTGAGTCTCGAACTCGGCCTTGAGGGAGTCTTCCTCCTCCTTCAGCTTCTAGAGCTCCGCCTTGTGCCGCTCCGCCTGGTCCGCCAGCTCCTTGGCCAGGCGGTCGCATTCCTGGGCCGCCTGGCTGCGCTTCTGCTCCTTGGTGTGGAGCGCAGACTCGGCCTCGCCTAGGCGCTGCCGTAGATCTACGGCGGCCTCTGCCAAAACGAAGAAAAAAGAAAACCATCAACACCAATGAAAAGTAGTTGCCGGGATCCGGCCCGACTGCTTAGTAGTCGGCCTGAATCTCGGGGACTACACACAGCGGGTGCGCTGACGTGCCCCCGCAAGGAAGAAGACCAAGTACTTACTTCGGCTCTCCGTCAGATCGGCGGTCCGCTTGGTCAGCTCCTGGAGCTGAGAGTTATAGGCGGCCGCACGGATGTTGTGGTAATCCTGCAACACAGACAATAGAAGAAGGTAACGAGTCAGTACTCGGAGCTCGACCTGAAGTTCCGAGCCGCCTGCTCAGCAGCCGGCTCGGAACTCGGGGGCTACACCCAGTGGGTGCGCTGGCGCGCCCCCACGGAAGATTACAAGGAAACGAAAACAAGAAACATACCCGGACGGCCGCCCGCGTCGCCAGGAACTCCTGCGTGTACTGCTGGAGAGCGGCGCCTTCGGCGTTGAACCGGGCAGGACTTCCTGCGAGGCCGCGTTCAAAACACCCGTACCACCCCCAGACGTCCAATCCGGTGGGGCGGCGCTGGTAGCCTCGGCGCCGAGCGCCGACGAGCTAGCGGCCCTGACCTCCAACGGCCGCGGTGCTGAGGCCGCCCTCCCCGCTCGCCGACACACCGGGATACGGGTTGCCGGAGTCGAACCCACCACCAACTCGCCGCTGGCTGGCGGCACCAGCGATGCGTCGGGATGAGCGCCCTGGGCGTCGGCAGCCGGCGTGCGCGGGGGCACCTCCGACTCCGGGATAACAGGGTCCCCTCCCCTCTCTTGGATCGGCTGGTCATCGCCGGCCCCTCTAGTCGGAGCCTGGACCTCCAGCACCACAGGCTTCGCAGATTGCGGACCGGTGGACTCCGGAGCCCGGCTGCGGGACGCCTCCTCCGCCTGCACCTTGGCGGCCGCGTCCGCCTGCTCCTTGGCCGCGGCGTCGGCTTGGGCCTTGGCCGCCACGTCGGCCTCCGCCTTCTCCCGGGCAGCAGCTTCCCGCTCCTCTCGCGCCTCCCGCGCGTTCTTCTCCGTCGCCTCCTGGAGGGCGGCGAGCGGATCCACGCGGCGAGGGCCCGCGACATCGTCTGCCGCCCCGATCACCGAGCCGGACGGGGCTCGCGACAAGGAAAGTGGGGCACTGCACGCCAAGCGAGGAAGAGAATAAAAAGATCGCAAAGATAGAAGAAAAGCAAACGCAAAGCAAGATGCAAGAAGGGACAAGGCACTTACGCGGACACCAGCGGGAGTTGCTTTGGGGCTTTCTGGAAGAGGGCCGCCTTCGCGGCGGCCTCTTGCCACTTGGTCGCGGCGGTCGAGGTCCTGGCCTTCTTGGGCCGGCTGCCGAACAACCCGGCGTCGGCCCGGCGCTTCGGTGCACTGGCTGCTGCAGTCGGCGCGGCCGAGGAACTGGCGCCCGCCCTGTCGGCGCCATGGGCACGGCACGGCTCTTCGTCCTCCTCGTCGTCATCCGGCTAATCCCCAAGGCCGCCTCCTAAGGAGCCGCCTGCTCCCTCGCCGCCACCGCCTGTGGTGTCGTCCTCCTCCTGCGCGGCCGCCCCCAAGTCAGGGTCATCCACATCACTCACCGACCGGTCCGCCATGTACTGGTGACCCAGGGCCGGTGTGTCAGTGGCCGTCTGGCCCGGGAAGCGCTGCATCAAGGCCGACTGGTCAGGCGGCAAGAAAGAACCCGGACAAACAAAGGAAAAAAGAATAAGGAGACGTACCGGAGGCGGCGGGTTGGCCCAGCTGTACGGCGGCTTGCCGAACTGCCACTCCGTCTCCGACAGCTTGCAGTCGGAGAAGAAGTTCACCATGCGGACCACCTCCACGTCCGGCATCACCTTGGTGGACAGCCGGCACGGGTCCCGGCGCCCACTCATGTCGCTGATCAAGTGAGGCCGGGCTTGGAGGGGCAGCACTCGGCGCTTCACGAATGCGGCCAGCAGGTCCGAGGCCTTGAGGCCCTCCGATGCCGTCATCTCCTAGAGCCGGAGGAGCGCGGTGGAGCACGCGGCCGACAGGGTCCTCGGCCGGAACTTCCAGTTGGTGCGAGGCCCAACAGGCGGGCCGACTGCGTAGTCCGGCAGGTTGACATAGTCCCGCGTCGAGTGGATATTCTAGGCGTAGAAGTACGACTTCTGCCATAGTTTGGCCGACTGCAGCAGGGCGAGAGCTGGGAAGCGGACCCCGGATCCCGTGTGCTGCACCGCGACGCAGGCTCCGCACTGGGCCGCCTCGTTCTTGGCGACGGTGCCAAGCTTGAGGTAGAAGAGCTCTCCCCACAGCTCGAGTGTGGGGAGCATGCCGAGGTAGCCCTCGCACAGGGTGATGAAGGCAGAGAGCAGCACCACCGTATTCGGAGTGAGGTGGTGGGGCTGCACTCCGTAGAAATCCAAAAAAGAGCGAAGGAATCCGCTCGCCGGAAGGCCGAAGCCGCGGAGGCAATGTGACCGGAAGACGACGCGCTCGCCCCCTTCCGGCGCCGGCGAGATCTCCCTTTCAGGGGGGACACACACCTTGACGTTCGATGCATGGGGAAGCCGCCGCGTCTGGTGGAGGAACTCCAAGTGCCCGTCGTGGACACTGGAGCCGTCCCAGGCGCCCGCACGGCCGCTTTGCGCCATGGGCTCCGTGCTCGGCGGCGGCGCAAGGTGGCTGCGGCGCGAGGAGGTCCGGCAACGGCGGGCTGCGGCAACACCCCGGCGAGAGGAGAGGCCGCGGCAACAGCAAGAAAAAGAGGAAGGAGAAAAGCAAAGAGAAGGGAGAGGAGGGCGCGCATGCGTTCTGCCGCCCCCCTCCTCCCCCTACTTATAGCCCTCTAGCGGCAGAGCCGAGGGGGCGAGACGTGGGGGGGCGCAAGATTAATTGCGCCCACTCCCCCCATGACCCCGCAGTTACAACGCCGTAATGGCGTGTATTAATCGCACCTGGGAAGCGCAACCGCCCGCCACGGCTGCAGCGTATCCGCACGCGTGCCGACGCCCTGTAGTGGCGGGCCCAGGCCTGCGGCGACGTCTCGTCATGCACGCGGGCTGGCAGGCCGGCCTGGCCTGCTGGCGCCGCGTGGCGAGCGAGCAACGAGCGGCAAGCCTGTCGTCCGGCTGGCACTCTACCCGGCCTCCGCACGATGATTCGAATTCGCCAGGCGGCCGGCCTGGCCTTGGCCGGCTCCTGGCAACCGGCCTCTCCAGAAGACGGACGAAGCCCAACTACCAGACCACTCAGAGTAGGAAGCTGCTGAGGCTCCTTGTTTTTTCAGCCGCGGTGCCCCACCAGCTTCGAGGACTACTGTCGGAGTAAATGACCACGGGTAGCCTCATTAGTCCCACATGGTATTTCAAGACATCGGGGCTAGCTGCGCCCCTCACACCGTCCGGGAGCACGACCGCCTTCTTTGGCCGGCTGGTCCAAGAGGCCGACTGCTATAAGGCGGCAGGACCATGGAAGGCGGCCGCGAGGGAGCCGACTCCTGGTAGACGGCCCCTCGTCCCCTCGAAGTCAGCACCACATCACCACAACAAGACAAGGCATGGCTGCAGTGCAGCCTGCCACCCCCGAATCCAGGATGGGATGTGGCCACAGAGCTGTGTACTGGGCGGACACCCCCCGCCCAGCGCGGCACTATTGCCGCACAGTCTGTGAGGTCATTAGCGTCAGAGGGAGCCACGCTCCCACGACGGGCGGTCAGTACAGCCCGCAGGCGACGGGCCCTACCTGTCCGCGAGCCACCAGAAGGCGGCAAACCTCCAGCAGGCGGCAACAAGGGATGGCCGACTCCTAGCAGGCGGCCCTTCTCCCCCTTGAAGTCTGTGCACCATTAACTAGACGAGACGGGGTATGGCTACAGCGAGTACCCGTCAGGCGGCGGGACTGTAACCACGTTCCCCTCGATCAAGCCTTCGTCATCGAGGGCGAGGCTACAGCATAAAGCAGTCAACATGGCCCACCAGGCGGCGAGCCCCAGCGGTCGGTGGTGAAGCCGGCAGCCAGAGACGCTGACGGCCGGGTCCTACACCCGTCCGGATTACCATTGTACCCCTGGGGGTAGGCCTATATACCTACCCCCCAGGCTCACCCATGCAAAGGGTTTAGCACCCACGCCATTCACACACCCACGTAGAGCGAGGAGTAGAGCTAGCCTTGCCCTTCTCCCTCCTCTAGCCGAAACAGCTCAAGGAGCAAGCTTGTAGCTACCTTGTTGATCATAGTCATCATGCGGAGACCCCACAGAGCGGGACTAGGGGTGTTATCTCCAAGGAGAGCCCCGAACCTGGGTAAGATCCGCAGGCGTATGCGGTCTCGCTCACTCCCGCTTCTAGAGCCCGGCGACGTTCTCTTGTCCCCATCCATGATAAGCCACCCCCTAGCATATGTCGCACGATATCCCCGACACTTGGGCATCCCCAAGGTTGAGCTTTTGCGTCTCCTTAATTCCTTTTATATCACGGTTTCCCTAAATCTCAAAAAACTTCATCCACACAAAACTCAACAAGAACTCGTGAGATAAGTTAGTATAAATCAATGCATAACCTTATCATTCTCAACTGTAGCAAATCACTAAAATTATTATTCAACATTGCATACTAAATGCCTCTGCATATTTAATACTCCTATCCTCAAATAGAATCATTAAACAAGCAAACATATGCAAACAATGCAAACATAACAGCAATCTGTCTAAACAGGACAGTCTGTAAAGAGTGCAATTATACTCATACTTCCCTAACTCCAAAAATTCTAGAAATTTACCACACTTTAGAAAATGTGTTATATCTAACCATGTAAATATTTCAAGATTTTATCACGTTCTGACTATTCACAAATATTCAAAACATAACAACAAACTTTCTGTTTTCAAACAGCAACATATAGACTTGCAAAATAAGCATGGTAAAGGCTATGCTTGACATTTTTATTGAAATAAAAGGTGCAAAACATTACTCTAAATAACAGCAAGCAAATCCTAATAAAATAATATGACTCTCCAAGAAAAACTCATATCATGTGACGAATAAAAATGTAGCTCCAAGTGAGGTTACCGATAATGTTGAAGAAGAAAGAGGGGATGCCTTCCGGGGCATCCCCAAGCTTAGTTGCTTGGATATTCCTTGAATATTACCTTGGGGTGACTTGGGAATCCCCAAGCTTAGGGTCTTTTCACTCCTTATTCTCCTCATATCGATATCTCGCCCAAAACTTGAAAACTTCAATCACACAAAACTTAACGGAACTTCGTGAGATGGGTTAGTACGATAAAGACAAATCATTCACTTTGGTACTGTCAAGATAAGATTCATAATTGTTTCCACTTAATGCCTACTTTACTCTACAATTTCTACAACTTATATTGACCAATATAAGCCATAGAAACTATAAAACAAGCAAACTATGCATTGAAAACAGAATCTGTTGAAAACAGAACAGTATGTAAAGATCTGAATTGTTGTCATACTTATGTAACTCCAAAAATTCTTAAAACTTACTACAACGTATAAAATTTGTATACCCATCAACTGTAAAAAATTCAGAATTTTTCTACGCTCCAGTGATTTTTAACATTTCTGTTACTGGGCGCAAAAGTTTCTGTTTTTGCACAGAATCAAGTCAACTATCATCCACAGTATCCCAAAGGCTTTACTTGGAACTTTATTGAAACAAAAACTATAAAACATGATTACTACAGTAGATTAATCATGTGAGCACACAAAAACAGTAGATAAAAGTGTTGTGTTGTCTCCAAACAAGCGCTTTTCTTTAATGCCTTTTTAGCTAGGCATGGAGATTTTCAATGATGCTCGCATAAAAGTAAAGAACTGAAATATAAAGAGAGCATCATGAATCACAAGTTCCCTCTCATAATAATTTTCAGTAGCATCATGAATGGACTCATCAATATAACTATCACACAAAGCATTCCTTTCATGATCCACAAGCATAGTATTTTTCTTACTCTCCACATAAGCAATTTTATTCTCATTCATAATAGTGGGAGTATCATAGGAAACTCGAATACTATAAATTGTTTCCACATTAAAAGAGTAATGTTCAGTAAAAGGATACTCAAAATTATGACAATAATTATCACTACTTTTTATAACATAAGTATCATCACCATAATCATCATAATTAGCAACTTTGTTCTCATCATAGTCAATTGAAATCTCTTCCGAAATAGTGGAATCATTACTAAATAAAGTCATGACCTCTCCAAATCCACTTTTATCATTATAATAAAATTCAACACCCTCCAAAATAGTGGGATAATTATTATCTAAAGTTGACACTCTTCCAAACCCACTTTCATAAATATTACAATCATCATAAATAGGAGGCATGCAATCATCATAGCAAATTTGATCATTCAAAGTAGGGGGACTAAAAAGATCATCTTCATTAAGCATAGCATCCCCAAGCTTGGGACAAACATTAATTGCAGCAAATAAATTCTGAAACATGTCATTCTCATCAAACATAGCATCCCCAAGCTTGTGGCTTGGCATATCATAAGCATAATCACTCTCATCATTAATAGTATGAATAGCACCAATGGTATAACAATTACTATCATCATAATTTCCCAAGTTGGTGCCAAAAATATTTTCAAGATTATAAGAAGTATCATTATCTTCCCAATCATAGTCATCACAACAAGCAATAGGCATAACAAAATCATCATCAAGTGTATCATCTTCCACAATTATTTTTGATTCTCATGAAGCACAACAATAATAGGAGCAACATCATTTGGGAGGATACCTTTTTACCTCTACTCCTTCTTCTTTTCTTCTTCTTCACCACATCATGTGTGGGTTTAATTAATTTTTTCGAGCTTCTTATTGATGAGATTGGTTGAATAGGGAGCTCTTTCTCGTCACATATTTCATCATGAGAGACAATAGGAGGGAAAGTAGAAATATTTACCCTTCCATTAGTATTCCTTTCATATTCTATTGGTTCTCCCATCTTTCTATAATTGGCAATATAAGTATTTTCATTGCAATTTACCATGCAAAACATACGGATTTCTTTCAAATTAGTTTCAACATGGTCTGTGAATATGAATGCTTTAAACCAACAATTTTTATGTGACAATTCTTCACACCCCAAAAATAAACAAAGTTCATTATAAAGTTCAAGGGTGATCAAGTCATTGCAATATTTGTACATGATTCGATCATGAAAAAGCATGCATTGGAAATTAAGGTGACCAACTTTATTGCAAAGTTCACAAGTAATAGGATAAAGAGAACATAGTTTTGTAGCAAATTCATTTATCACTTTGAGCAAAAAATTGGTTCTATCATGTTTATGCTTCTTAAAAAATCTATCATCCCTATAAGGCATGTCTTCACAAAGTCTTTCCACTCCACAAAAATTGACATGCTTATAAGAAATATTTTTGTCATGACTAGTTCAATCATCATTAGCATTTTGGATATTCATAGAATTCATACTAACAACATTGCAATCATGCTCATCATTTATGCCAAATTTTTTATTGAATTCTTCTTCTATCAAATGAGCACAACTTTCCTTTCCATCATTTTCAAGAAAGACATGATAAAGACGAATAATATGAGGCCACCTCAATTCCATTTTTTTGTAGTTTTCTTTTATAAACCAAACTAGTGATAAAAAAGAAACAAAAAGATTCAATTGCAAGATCTAAAGATATACCTTCAAGCACTCATCTCCCCGGCAATGGCGCCAGAAAATAGCTTGATGTCTACTACACAACTTGTTCTTGTAGACTTGTGTTGGGCCTCCAAGCGCAGAGTTTTGTAGGACAGTAGGAAATTTCCCTCAAGTGGATGACCTAAGGTTTATCAATCTGTGGGAGGCGTAGCATGAAGATGGTCTCTCTCAAACAACCCTGCAACCAAATAATAAAAAGTCTCGTGTGTCCCCAACACACCAAATACAATGGTAAATTGTATAGGTGCACTAGTTTGGCGAAGAAATGGTGATACAAGTGTAGTAATGATAGTAGATATTGATTTTTGTAATAGTAACAATAAAGCATAGCAATGTAGCAAGTAACAAAAGTGATCACAAACGGTATTACAATTCTTGAAAATGAGGCCTAGGGTTCATACTTTCACTAGTGCAATCTCTTAACAATGCTAATATAATTGGATCATATAACCATCCCTCAACGTGCGATGAAGAATCACTCCAAAGTTCCTATCTAGCGGAGAACATAAGAAGAAAATGTTTGTAGGGTACGAAACCACCTCAAAGTTATACTTTTCGATCGACCTATCCAAGAGTTCATACTAAAATAACACCAAATTATCCTTTCCGATCGATCTATCTAAGAGTTTATACTAAAATAACACCATATGATACACATCAACCAACTGTAATGTCACCTAGATACTCCAATGTCACCATGAGTATCCGTGATTTGGTTATACAATATGCATCAAACAATTTCAGATTCATAATACTCAATCCAACACAAAGAACCTCAAAGAGTTCCCCAAGGTTTCTACCGGAGAAACAAGGACGAAAACGTGCATCAACCCCTATGCATAGATTACCCCAATGTCACCTCGGGAATCCGATAGTTGAGTGCCAAAACATATATCAAGTGAATCAATATGATACCCCATTGTCACCATGGGTATTCATAGCAAGACATACATCAAGTGCTCTCAAATCCATAAAAGTATTCAATCTGATAAAAACGAAATCTCAAAGGGAAAACTCAATTCATCACAACAAGATAGAGAGGGGAAAACACCATATGATCCAACTATATTAACAAAGCTAGTGATACATCAAGATCGTGCCAACTCAACACGAGAGAGAGAGAGAGAGAGAGAGAGAGAGAGAGAGATTAAACACATAGTTACTGGTAAAAACCCTCAGCCTCGAGGGTGGACTACTCCCTCCTCATCATGGTGGCCGCCGGGATGATGAAGATGGCCTCCGGTGATGATTTCCCCCTCCGGCAGGGTGCCGGAACAGGGTCTAGATTGGTTTTTTGTGGCTACAGAGGCTTGCGACAGCGGAACTTCCGATCTAGGGTTATTGCTCGGGGTTTCTGTATTTATAGGATTTTTTGGCATCGGTTTCACGCGAAATGGGCTTCGAGGGGCCCACCATCCACCAGCACACGGGCAAGGCCCCTGGCGCGCCCTGGTGGGTGGTGGCCACCTCGTTCACCTTCTGCCCCCCCCCCCCCACGAAGCTTCTAGTGCCTCTTTTGTTCAAAAAAAAATCGTCAAAAAGTTTCAGCTCATTTGAAGAACTTTTATTTCTGCACGAAAACAACACCATGGTAGTTCTGCTGAAAACAGCGTGAGTCCGGGTTAGTTCCATTCAAATCTTACCAAAACCATATAAAATTGTTGTAAACATGGCATGAATACTTCATAAATGATAGATATGTTGGATCTGTATCAGCAGGCTATCCCGAGGAGCCATGTTCAGATCATTTAGCCAAGACAGTGGTGAAGGCAATATCAGGCAATGTAAGCTACAATGTGCAACCAACTATATGGATAGAGCATCGTCCATATGGTGTTCATCTCGTGGTTGAGAGCAAAGGCTTGCTGCTGCCACCATTGCGGAAGGGAACCGAGCCGCAACAGTGGCTACACCCTGTTCAAGTGAAGTTTGCAGGGGATGACATTGTACTGTGTTGTGGCATTGTTCGTGATTTTTTCACTAATGACTCTAGCTGTGTATGGTGGCCACCTGATCATGAACCAAGGAGGATTCATACTCAGTTTCAGACTCCAATTGTTACTTCAATGCAGTTGCTACCATGGCCTTCTGGGATTTTTCAACTCATAGTTCATCCGGTTATTGTCTTTCTGGGCGAGGAGTATATATTCACACATCTGTTGTGCTTCCTAACACTCCATGACATGTTTTTCTGGTCTCCTTAGTCCAGCGACAACCAGGGCATCTGGGCATCTTGTGTTTTGTCTCTGGACAGGACAATTCATACTGCTAAGCGAACCCCCAACCGGAATATACACAATCAGTCATATGGAAGTTCCTGCTTCAGTCCTTGGTTAGTTCAGTCGATGTTCATAGATGTGGCCTCTCCTCAAGTTTGCTGTTCTGAATTGTTTCCCCAGAAGGAGCCTTTCAATTGTTTCTCAGGTGCACAATTGCAGTCTGGGCGTCGACCAGATCAGGCGCCATCTGATATTAAAGGATTGACGGAATTAGAGCTTCTATATGTGTGTAGTTAGTCTAACCACCTGGTGTCGATTGCTGCTGCTATTCCTGTGTCATGTACAACTTTCTCTAGGCATGGGCTTTCCTTGAATCAGTGGGGCCCCCTTGCATATTTGAGAATGGCGGGCTCTAGTCAGATCAGTCTCTGTGATTGCACTATGCATACAAATGATTCGGTACAACACTGGGTATTGGGTGTCTCTGTAGGTATAAGTACTGATGCATGGTCCAGCTTAAGATTCCTTGGAACAAGCTGTAGGCCAATTGATACTGCACCACATGCATGTCGTTGGATTCATTTGGATTTCAGCACCATTGGTTTTCAGGGTTGACAGTCCTATGCATGCTCTATATTGCAACCGATGACAGGAGCTGAATATTTTTCCCATTGGGATATCATTTATGATCTTATACAGTGCCACAACATACTTTTTGCTACTGGATTAGGACCCTTCAGAGTTCATTCGAATGTGCTAACATATTCTGAAAGAAGCTCACTACGTCAGTGGTCAAAGTTTGTAGATTGGGGCAATTTGGAGTTCACTCATGCTATATCACTTATCCATCGTACTGGTGTTATTAGGTCTCTGTTTCACAGAGAGGTTTGTTGATGTACATGCATATCAACCAAGTCTTGTACCCTAGTATAGGACACGGGAGTTCTCGAGTAACACATAATGCATGGATGAATCAATTCAAACAAGTGGCGATCACCGGGTGCTCAATGTGTACAGCCAATAAAATCTGTTCTAGCATATGTGGAATTGGATAAAGTTCGAGTTGATGTTGTTCACATACCTGAACTGAGATCTTCTTGGAACTACAAGAGCTTGCGGTCTTATTCATGTTTTATGGTGCAATTTAGACACGACTCTTCCCTTGAAGCCTTGTTTGACTACCACCTTACTGGCTCCTATACTAATCTTCATTCACAAGTTCTTCATGAGAGGAGGTTTTGGTACTTGGTGCTTCCTGGAATGAGGATGTGTTGGGTGTATTTGAAGCTAATTTGTTCCATTGAAAGGTGGGTCCCTTCTCAACCACAAAGTATCAGTACATACATTGCTGAACAATTATCATGTGAAGCTGATCATTCTTGTTGGCATTCGGCGCTTCTCAAAATGTTTCCTATTCAGACTGTACAAAATGTAGCTGAAGCTTGTGCTTCAAAGTTCAATATGTTTGCTAGTGTGGTTCTTTTATTTGGCTATAAAAATCTATGAGTAAGGATCTAAGTTTCCCACACCTAAAGGGTAGCAGCAATGGTCTACTTCTTATGACCAACAACATAGCAGGTAACAATCTATATCTTGTTGGTATGAATCACCTTGCGACAAGCAGAGTCACCATCTGTATGTTGCTGCTACTGCCATGGGATCTAGGCAATGGCACATGTTGTTGGCTTGATGGTGCTAAACTTCGCTGGAGTATGCCTTAGGGCCCAGGTGACCTAGCAGTTCTTATAGATGCTCTACGAACACTGCAAAAATTGCCCCAGTCTAAAACCATCGAGAGCTTTTGGTTGTACCTCATGGTTCAACAAGCAGTGCTGATATCATGGGATCCAAATTCGTTGAGGAATGGGATTATCATCATCAAACTGAGCGAAGACTGGGATGTGGGTAGCCTGGTACTGCAGCTGTTCGAGGACCCTTTTTGCATGTTCCCTTGCTGCATGTCTGAGGTGTTTAAAAACAAGGGAGTGCAAAGCAATGAACAGTGTGTAGTAAAGTTAGTTCTGCCGGCACCTTCTTCTTGTGAGCAATGGGATCCAGGAGGATTAAACTTGCAAAAATGTCCAAGACTTGCAATGGAGAACTGGCACCGGCTTGGGGGCAAGCCGGTTGTTAAGTGGGAGGGGATGTCAGCACCCCTGCTACCATGGGCCGGCTATGGGCCCCAACTGCCTTGCTACCGCAAAAGCTACAGTCGCAACTATATATAGTAGGACCAAGGCACCGGACGAGGCATCCAATGGATCAATGAACCGGTGGCGGCTACCTCTTGCTCTCTTCCTCTCCTCAATTCCCCATTCTTGTAACTCTGTTCTTCGTGTAATCGAGAGACTAGACTTGAATATGTACCTTGAGTGAGTAGATCGTGGTGATTCTGTTCTGTCCATTACATCCTCCACCGACGGTCGCGTGGGCTGCCAGTCCGACTCGTGCCACGCGTTCCACAGCACCTCCTGCGAGGCTAACTTCTTCTGTTAGTACTGCTTCACCTACAACGACGGCTCCAACACCAGAGGCATGCTCTCCACGGAGACCTTCATCTTCAACGATGCTCCCCGCGGTTGTTTCAGATGTCGGGAACATCCGTAGCTGCAAGTGGATCGCGTTAACTTTGGCTGCTCCATGGCGACATACATCGTACGGCATAGACGTTCCATGCCAACGGTATCATTGGCCTCAGCGACGGGAATGCCTCCCTCATCAACCAAATTGGCGCCACCACGTCGCTCGGCCGGAGGTTCTCGTACTGCTTCCCGCCCTTCTCCGCCAACGTCTCCTTCGAGCTCAACTTCGGCTCCCTCGCCATCGTGGCAGAGTCGGGTGCGGTGACCATGCCACTGGCCCCCTCCGACGTTGGCATTTACTACACCATTCTGATCATGTCCATCAGGGTTGGGAAATCGATGATCACGTCGAACCCGTTCCCCGTTGTCATTGACTTGGTACAGTACTGAAGTACCTCGACAAGGAGCTGTTGGAGCCGATTGTGGAGGATTTCACCCAGAGCATCAAGCTCTCGCGCAAGCTGTCGCCGGACAAACCGATGCAACTATGCTACATGTGACCGGTGGGGTGCTGGAGAAACGTATTCAGGACATTAGGGCATCTCCAAGGGAGACCCGCAAAACTCGGGTATATGTTCGACCGGACACTTTTGTTCACTTTTGCAATCCAACACGGTCCTGCATCGGTCCACGAAGTGGTCCGGACATCCGTTTTTCGGCAAAGTGCGGACAAACATGGGGGAGCTATACCGGAGTCCGGACATCCATTTTACCAACCAAAAGCCTCTATGTGGTCCCCCTCTCCTCTCTCTCCTTTCAACCGGACACCACACCATATATCCCACCACATGCATGGTACCCACCTACTTTTTCTCCTCTCAGTCGGATACTTTGTAATTAGCATTGGATGGATCATCCCGTATCATGTCTGCGGACCACGTCCGGACACAAAAACGGACATATACTGGAGGAATTTGCGGGCCAGTGTTGGAGATGCCCTTACTCTAGAGTAGGGCGGTGGTGCCGTGGTTACGCTCAAGCGGGAGAATACGTTCACGAAGTTGCAAGAGGGGACCATATGCTTGGCCATGACATCAGTTACGGATGAGCGGCCGGTGGTGGCGACAATCAAGAGCATCACGCAACAGAACATGCACGTTGGCTTCGACCTTGACAAGCGCACCATCACCTTTGCCGTTATCGACTACACCACCTCCTACCTTTCCCCTCTCACCTTTGTGTAGCTAGCTATAGCTAATGCTAAAAATCATTTGTGATTTGAGGTATGTCTCACTGTCCATCTCTGATGTTTGATGGCTTCCACAAAATATGTCCCAATTATGCTTGTGTCATCAACGCGTGTGAATAAATTAGGGAGAAGCCCCTACGTAGTTTTAGGCAAGTTGTCATCAAGTCAGCCCTCGGTACCGTCTCCTTTGACCCATTTCTTTCTTTGTGGGATCCACCATTTTGCCATGTCATTAGCAATGAAGAGGAGACTCATCCCATCCATTCCAGTCCAGTCCAATATGTGGCCATCCCCTCATCCTCCTCTTCCTCCGTCCTGTCGGCGTGCAACTAGTAGATTTGGGCTACCCACATTCCCTTGTCTCCCCGCTCAAACAAGCGGGGAAGGGTGGTAAGTACTCATACGATGAGGGTCATGTATGCAATGTGGTCATGGATGTATGAGGAGATCAGGGCTACCTGATACGTCTCCAACGTATCTATAATTTTTGATTGTTCCATGTTGTTATATTATCATTCTTGGATGTTTCACAATCATTTTATAGCAACTTTATATCATTTTTTGGGACTAACCTATTGACATAGTGCCCAGTGCCAGTTGCTATTTTTTGCTTGTTTTTTACTTCGCAGAAAATCAATAGCAAACGGAGTCCAAACACAGCGAAACTTTTTGGTGATTTTTTCTGAACCAGAAGACACACGATGGGCCAAGAAAGTACCTGAGGGGGGCTCCGAGGGGAGCACAACCCACCAGGGCGCGCCCAGGTGGGTTGTGCCCACCTCGGCCGCCTCCCGCACCGCCTCTTTACTCTATAAATACCCTGGACGTCCAAAAACCCTAGTGGAGTTGACGAAAAACAATTCCAGCCGCTGCAAGTTCTAGAAACCATAGATCCAATCTAGATACCATCACAGAGGGGTTCATCATCCTCATTGGTGCCTCTTCGATGATGCATGAGTAGTTCATTGTAGACCTTTGGGTTCGTAGTTAGTAGCTAGATGGCTTCCTCTCTCTCTTTTGATTCTCAATACAATGGTCTCTTGGGGATCTATTTGATGTAACTCTTTTTGCGGTGTGTTTGTTGGGATCCGATGAACTTTGAGTTTATGATCAGATCTATCTTTTTATCCATGAAAGTTATTTGAGTCTTTTGATCTCTTATATGCATGATTACTTATAGCCTCGTATTTCTTCTTCGAATCTTTGGTTTAGTTAGGCCGACTAGATCGATTTTTCTTGCCATGGGAAGAGGTGCTTTGTGATGGGTTCGATCTTACGGTGCTCAATCCCAGTGACAGAAGGGGAAATGACACATATGTATCGTTGCCATTAAGGATAACAAGATGGGGTCTAATTCCTACATGAATAGATCTTGTCTACATCATGTCATCGTTCTTATTGCATTACTCTGTTTCTCCATGAATTTAATACACTAGATGCATGCTGGATAGCGGTCGATGTGTGGAGTAATAGTAGTAGATGCAGGCAGGAGTCGGTCTACTAATCTTAGACGTGATGCCTATATAATGATCATTGCCTGGATATCATCATGATTATTTGAAGTTCTATCAATTGCCCAACAGTAATTTGTTTACCCACCATATGCTATTTTTCTCGAGAGAAGCCACTAGTGAAATCTACGGCCCCCGGGTCTATTTTCCCATCATATACTTTCAGATCTATATTGCTATTTGCCTTTTTATTTATTTGCATCTTTTATTTTCAGATCTATACTTTAAAAAAAACAAAAATACCTAGCTGAATTTTATTTGCTTATATTTGCATCTATCAATCTATTACAACTTTCTCACATCCGTTTGCCAATTTCTGGCGCCGCTACCCGAAAGGGATTGACAACCCCTTTTACACGTCGGGTTGCAAGTATTTGTTCTTTGTGTGCAGGTGCCGTTCACGTAGTGTTGCGTGGTTCTCCTACTGGTTTGATAACCTTGGTCTCATCACTAAGGAAAATACCTACCGTAGCTGTGCTGCATCATCCCTTCCTCTTTGGGGAAATACCGACGTAGTTCTAGTCGCAATCACTACCTAGGGGCGGATTGTGTCACAGTTCACTGGCGCTAGGTGAGGAACATATACATTGGCTTCCGAGGAGGCCCATGAGGGTGGATAGTTTTTGTGGGACGGATTGTGAAGAAGGCGACACCATAGAAGTGGGTTCACTTGATTTTGCACTGCCCAACTTTTTCCAATCCTGACTGAATTAGCGGCGCCGATGACGTCAAAAATTATGGATAACGCATGGGAGGAGATAAACTAGACGTTGAAGGTGGTGACCTCCTTAATCTTGGCCTAAGCAGTGTGTTAAAAGTTCCTTGTAGAACCGAATCCGAGAGAACCAGCGTTGGAGTGGTAATCATGGTTTCCTGAGTTCCTGAAAAGCTTATGTGTTGTTTCTTACTAGGAAAAAGTTTTCTGTTGCAACAATATTGTCAAAGATTTGCCTAATAGGCCATAATGCATAGTAAACTTCATGCAGTAGCCACTAAAGCTAAAGAATCCTCTTAATTCATGACAATGTGGATATGTTGCTATGCATTGTCATAGATAATGCACTATAAAAAAATCCATATTGTTATTGTGTGCAAAGCAGGTAGTTGGTGATCTTTCAATAATTAAAGAACAATGCTCATGTGGCTCACATGTTCTGGAGACTTGATATAGATCGATATATCATCCATGAAAAATACTAAAATATTTTTTCTCATGTAAAGGTCAAACACTTTATATTCATGGCTCACATGTTCGGGAGACTTGATTATGTTCAGTGGTGAATAATTGCTCTTTCCATATATATGGTTGATGGTGATGGTGCAAAATACCATCAGATCCCTCGGTAGGGGTCCAAGCACAACTCGAAGTCATGGATCGGAGGTCACACGAAGGGTTTATCAGGGTTTGGGCCTCCGGAGAGTAATACACTACATCCTGCTGGTTTTGATGATTCATAATGGAGGGATACCTCGTGCGAGGGGTTACAATGGTGGATGAGATTGCTACCTAGAGTTTTCCTATCTGTGGATAGATTATCAATGGGTACCCTAGACCTCCCTTTATATAGGCACGAGAGGTCTAGGGTGTACATGGCAGATGCGATCTGGGGCGCTGCCTCCCTCTATTCTTGGAGACCACAAGGTGTCTTCGCCTCCCTAGGGTTTCCTCCTTGCTCTGCCCTGGTGGGCCCCATGTCGCAGGTGAGGTCAGGCTCCTGGTCGTGAGCCACCCGTGGTATAGGACCCCGTCAGTATCCCCCGAGCATGGCGGAGGTTGCAGTAGATGCTCACGAGGCCTCCGGCGGGCTCGTACTTTGCTTTGTTCTCCGAGAGCCCGGTCAAGAGGTTGATGCTTTATTTCTTGCGTGAAGCCCAGGAGGCATGTTCTTTGGGTCATCGTCTCGATCTGTAGGCTACTCACCAATCTTTGTAGTTACGACCGCAGGCCTTCACGCTCTTCCCAGCGTCCACGACCTTGATATGTCTCCAACGTATCTATAATTTTTTATTGTTCCATGCTATTACATTGTCCATCTTGGATGTTTTATATGCATTATTTTGCTATTTTATATCATTTTTTGGGACTAACCTATTAACCTAGTGCCCAGTGCCAGTTGCTCTTTTTTCCATGTTTTTGTCTTTTACAGAAAATCAATACCAAACAGAGTCCAAACGGAACGAAACTTTTTGACGATATTTCTTGGAGCAGAAGACACCTATGAAGCTTCGGGAGGAGGGTAGAAGAGCAACGAGGCCACGACAAGCTCGGAGGCCACGCCCTAGGGGGGGCACGCCTCCCGAGCTTGTGGGCCCCTGTGGCTCTTCTAACCCTAATCTTTGCTCCATAAATACCCAAATATTCCCCGTATACCAGGGGGCACACCAAAAATACTTTTCCGCTGCCGCAAGTTTCTGTCCTCGTGAGATCCCATCTGGAGACCTGTTCCGGTACACCGCCGGAGGGGGGTTCGATCACGGAAGGCCTCTACATCAACCTTGCTGCCCTTCCCATGATGTGTGAGTAGTTTACCACGGACCTATGAGTCCACAGGTAGTAGCTAGATGGCTTCTTCTCTCTCTTTGATCTTCAATACAATGTTTTCCTTGATATTCTTGGAGATCTATTTGATGTAATCTTCTTTTGCGGTCCGTTTGTTGAGATCCGATGAATTGTGGATTTATGATCAGATTATCTATGAATATTATTTGAGTCTTCTCTGAACTCTTTTATGCATGATTAATATAGCTTTGTATTTCTCTCCGGTCTATTGATTTGGTTTGGCCAACTAGATTGATTTTTCTTGCAATGGGAGAGGTGCTTTGTAATGGGTTCAATCTTGCGGTGTCCTCACCCAGTGACAAAAGGGGTAGCGAGGCACGTATTTGTATTGTTGCCATTAAGGATATAAAGGTGGGGTTTATATCATATTTATTGGATTTATCCCTCTACATCATGTCATCTTGCTTAAGGCGTTACTCCATTCTTGTTAACTTAATACACTAGATGCATGTTGGATAGCGGTCGATGTGTGGAGTAATAGTAGTAGATGCAGGTAGGAGTCGGTCTACTTGTCATGGACGTGATGCCTATATTCACGATCATTGGCTTAGATATCGTCGTAACTTTGCGCTTTTTATATCAATTGCTCAACAATAATTTGTTTACCCACCGTATGCATTCTTTCAAGAGAGAAGCCTCTAGTGAAAACTATGGCCCCCGGGTCTATTTTTATCATATTATTTTCAGATCTATAAAACCAAAAACCCAAAAATACCTTGCTACAATTTATTTACATTTACTTTATTTTGCACTTTTATTTATCTTTTATACCTATCTCTATCAGATCTCATCCTTGCAAGTAACCGTGAACGGATTGACAACCCCTTTATCACGTTGGGTGCAAGTATTTGTTTGTTTGTGTAGGTGCAACCATTGGTGACTTGTGTGTTCCTCCTACTGGATTGATACTTTGGTTCTCATACTGAGGGAAATACTTATCTCTACTTTGCTGCATCACCCTTTCCTCTTCAAGGGCAAAACCAACACAAGCTCAAGAAGTAGCAGGAATAATTTCTGGCGCCATTGTCGGGGAGGATCTACATCAAGCCTACCAAGTACCCATCATAAACTCTCATCTCTTGCATTTACATTATTCGCCATTTGCCTCTCATTTTCCTCTCCCCCACTTCTAAAACGTTTTCAGAAAAACACAAAAATATTTGCCTTTTTATTCGCCTTCTTTCCGTTCATCTTTTCGTTTGCTTGTGTGCTAGATTGCTTGCTTTGTCATGATGTCTCAAGAAAATACCAAGTTGTGTGATTTTTCCAACACTAATAATAATGATTTTATTAGTACTCCGTTTACTCCCGCCACTAGTGTGGAATCTTATGAAATTAATGCCGCTTTGTTGAATCTTGTTATGAAAGAACAATTTTCTGGTAGTCCTAATGAAGATGTTGTGTCCCATCTAAATACTTTCATTGAATTGTGTGATATGCAAAAGAAAAAAGATGTGGATAATGATATTGTTAAATTGAAGTTATTTCCGTTCTCACTATGAGATCGTGCTAAAACTTGGTTTTCGTCCATGCCTAAAAATAGTATTGATTCATGGAATAAGTGTAAGGATGCTTTTATTTCCAAGTATTTTCCTCCTGCTAAGATCATCTCCCTTAGGAACGATATAATGAATTTTAAGCAACAAGATCATGAACATGTTGCACAATCATGGGAGAGGATGAAATTGATGATAAGAAATTGCCCTACTCATGGCTTAAGTTTGTGGATGATCATACATTTTTTTTATGCTGGATTGAATTTTGCATCTAGAAATCTTTTAGATTCTGCCACGGGTGGTACTTTTATGGAAATCACATTAGTAGAAGCTACGAAACTCCTAGATAATATTATGGCAAATTACTCTCAATGGCATGCCGAAAGATCTTCTACTAGTAAAAAGGTGCATGCTATTGAAGAAATTAATACTTTGAGTGGAAAGATGGATGAACTTATGAAATTGATTGCTAGCAAGAGTGCTCATATTGATCCTAATGATTTTCCTTTGTCTACTTTGATCGCGAATAATAATGAATCTATGGATGTGAATTTTGTTGGTAGGAACAATTTTGGTAATAATGCGTATAGAGGCAATTTTAATCCTAGGCCGTTTTCTAGTAATTCCTTTAATAATTATAGTGATTCCTACAACAATTCTTATGGAAATTATAATAAGATGCCCTCTGATCTTGAGAATAATATTAAATATTTTATTAACTTCCAAAAGATTTTCAATGTTATGGTGGAAGAAAAATTGCTTAAGATTGATGATTTGGCTAGGAACGTTGATAGAATTTCTCATGAGATTGATTCTTTTAAGATTAGATCTATGCCACCCAAGCTTGATATTAATGAGTCTTTGAAAGCTATTCAAATTCTATTAATGAAAGTAGGGAGAGAACCGCTAGGATGCGTGCTAAGAGAGAATGGCTAGAAAAAGTATGTTCTTCTAGTTTTTGTGATAATCATGATGAAGATCTTAAAGTGATTGGTGTGACTCCTATTGAATCTTTGTTTGCTAATATAAAACTTGATAAAGAAGGGACTGGAGATGAGTCAACTTTAGCTAGAAGGCATCACAATAATTTGGAGGGTGAAGATCTTAATGAGAAAATTGATAAAAGTGGGTTTGGCGAGGTCAAAACTTTAACTAGTGATGAGCCCACTCTTTTGGATTTCAAGGACTTTAATTACGATAATAGTTCTTTGATTGATTGTATTTCCTTGTTACAATCTATGCTTAATTCACCTCATGCTTATAATCAAAATAAAGCTTTTACTAAACATATCGGTGATGCTATGATGAAATCTTTTGAAGAAAAACTTGAGTTGGAAGTTTCAAAGCTTTATGATGAATGGGAACCTACTATTATATTTAAGATTAAATATTATGAGTGCAATGCTTTGTGTGATTTTGGTGCTAGCATTTCCACTATTCCAAAAACTTTATGTGATGTGCTAGGTTTTCATAAACTTGATGATTGTTCTTTAAATTAGCACTTAGCGGATTCCACTATTAAGAAACCTATGGGAAGAATTAATGATGTTCTTATTGTTGCCAATAGGAATTATGTGCCCATAGATTTTATTGTGCTTGATATATATTGCAATCCTACATGCCCTGTTATTCTTGGTAGACCTTTCCTTAGAACGATTGGTGCAATTATTGATATGAAAGAAGGGAACATTAGATTTCAATTTCCATTAAGGAAGGGCATGGAAAAGTTTCCAAGAAAGAAAATTAAGTTGCCATGTGAATCTATTATGAGGGCCACTTATGGATTGAATACCAAAGATGACAGTACCTAGATCTATGCAATATGCCTAGCTAGGGGCGCAAAACAATAGCGCTTGTTGGGAGGCAACCCAATTTTATTTTATGTTTTTTGTTTTTGCTTCTATTTTTTAATAAATATGCAGTTATACTTCTGTTATGATTGTGTTTTAATTTTTTATTAGTTTTTGAGCCAACTAAGACCTTTGGGATGATTTAGATGATAGTTGATTTGATTTTGCAAAAAAATAGAAACTTTTGCGTCCAGTAGAAGAATTATTAAAGTTTTCTGGAACGTGGAAAAAATTATGAATTATTTACACAAGATTTATATATAGATTGCCTATGTTGTCCTAATTTTTTAGAATTTTTGGAGTTACAAAAGTATGACTTTAATTCGGGTCTTTACAGACTGTTCTGTTTTTAACAGATTCTATTTTCGTTGTATTGTTCGCTTATTTTGATGGATGTATGGGTAGTATCGGGGGGTATGAGCCATGGTGAAGTTAGAATACAGGAGATATAATGCAAATATAAAAATGGAATTAGTTTATGTTGGGACCAAGAGTATATCGAGCAGAGGGGGGGTGAATGGGAGATTCAAAAATTCTTGCGAAAGTTATGAATGAATCCCAAACAGAGCAGCGGAAATAAGGTACAGTAGATAAGAACTCAATCAAGCACGTTATTGAGGAACATAACTATCGAGATAGGAAGCAATAATGGTTCGAGCATAGGATATCATAGGTTTGACAATGATGATGGTAATGCAATATGCGAACAGATACAGTAGCATGATAGAAACAAGGTATGGAATACGATGGATAACCACGAGAAAGAATTATGGCAAGGTGAAAGAAAACGACACAGGGAAATCACGCCAGTCTTAGAAAGAGCGAGCAAATATGTATACGACTGAAATGACTCCATTGAATGATGAGAATGCAATAGGGGGAGCAACAAATGATAACAGATGAGAACGACAGAAATGATAATGACAAATGATATGCAACAGTCAATGAATGATCAGATAAACTATCGTCACAGAGCACGAAAGTAAACTGCTGAATGTAATACAATAAAGTAGATTTAACCAGTGGTGCTCGATGGCGACAGATGGATTTGGTAGACCAGTTCGCCCTTCTGCCAAAGGACTACGTCTAGTTGGAGGGGTTGTGATTTAACACAGAAGATAAACTCTCGTCGCCCTATTGTCCTTCAACTCGGAGCTGATCAGACTCCAGTTGATTTCACTCATGGTAGATACTTGTCGGCGATTCCAAACCTTTGATCGACCTTCATGAACCAAAATGACTCTTGGTTGCTGAAGATCTTGCTCGATGAAGACAACAACTCTTCAACACTTTAGCCGACACCTACCCGTCTAGAGAGTGCGCAGCTCTCAAGAGTAATAGGTACAAGAACTCTAAACTCAATACTACTGTGATGCTCAACCACTGTCTAAGTTTTGGGCTCTTGATTTTTCTCTCAGTGGATCTTAAACTCAAATCACTCGGAGAGGGGATGCTCAATCATTCTTCTCAGAAATCTTAAACGCAGTAGCCAACGGGAAACGTTGGAGCGGGGTGGCTATTTATAGCCACAGCCTTCCCTGAAGGGAAATGACCAAATTGGACATGTGGAGCAGCCAATGGCCGAACGACATGAGTCCAATGGTCGGAAATTTGAGCACAACGGTAACATTTCTTGCGGAGAAAGTAATGCTAACTCCTCAGTTCGAAAGATATCTCGTGCAGCACGAAGAACAACGTCTACTGCTGGCAGGTAATCATTCGAAACATAAAGAGATTTTTGTCAGCCTCGCATAGGTTTTGGGCTAAGCATCACAGCAGATCTAAGCTTCGAGAGCCTATACCCCTCTTAATAGTACGGAGGTCCTATGACTCAAATGAATGAAAGAAGAACAACGAAATGAATACTATGTCTTCACTTTGTCTTCGACTTCCATTCGCTGCAGTCAATTTCTTCGAACAGAATCTCCGAACCAATTGCTTCACGTCAGCAATAAATTTTTGAGGGGTTAACTCCTTCACATCAATCTTCTCGTCTACATGTTCTCAATAGATGTAGCTCATTCTTCTCTGCAACGCAGATATTCTTCGATGAAGTTCCTCGAACTTGACACCGGAGGCAACATTCTCTTCATTTTTGCATGGACTATTTCTCTCTGTGTGCACTAGCAAACAAATCAGTCCATGCCTGTTTCTGTCAACAATCTCCAAAACACAAAAGGGCAACTATTGCACCAAAAATCTCCCCCTTTTTGGACGATTGTTGAGAAAACAGAACACATCGATAGATAGATAATGGAATGAAATGGAATGTGAAGGATAACTGAAAGACGAGAGATAATTATGAAGATAAAACACGCTCCCCCTGAAGATATGCATCGAATTCATAGAAGATAAAATGGTAGGTAGCGAGATGAATCTTTGTGCGAGTGATATTGACATATGTCTCATTCGTGGTCTCTTCCAATACACTCGACAGTGTCTGAGGTTTTTCCTGTCACACACAATATTTGAAAAGGATTTGTTAGATAGAGTGAATACTTTGAAATGATTTGTGAAGAAGGATAAGCCAAGAGGATTTGCTCAGAACACAGTATGAATCCACACGAGATATAAGTTCCCTGCAAGTTAGGTACTCGAGGAGAATCAGAGCAAGGGAATCATAGGTATATAGCTTGGAGTAGATATGCTTCAGACAAGGTTTTCCTGCAACAATGATGATACAAAGGAGATATGCAAGGAAAAACAGATTATGAAATAGATAGAGAGATTTCGCTTTCGAATCTCAAGGAATTTAAACTGAAGCTTACTTTCTTCTCCTGCAAGGTTAGATAGCGAAAGATAATCATTATAGAATATCTAACCATAAGACACAAATAATTTCAAGGAGTGAAATTACTCTTCTTAGAGAAGCATGATTTACAATTCTCCTTAAAAAGCTTCTACTTTCCCTACACAATAGATAAGTATCGAGGATAATTATTGCAAGGAAGTAAGCTTTTGATAGCACCTGCAAACAGATAATTTGGAAGCAAATAGCATTGCAGGGGGTTATTAACAGTACATGACAACCAAGTATATCAACACCATAGGCGGTGCTCCAAGTTTCAAAAGCAAATAGTTCGACAAAACCAAATAGTTCGAGGAAGAGCAAATAGCGAATGGAAACACCCTGCAAATAACCCACTTATCTATCACTCGATGTTCTTCTCCCCCTTTTTGTCAACAAGTGTCAAAAAGGAAAGGGAATGCATGCGAGGAACTAGTCGTCCGAAGAATCCTCAGAATCAGAACTCGAACTGTTTGGAGAAGCAGAGCGAGCAATGGTCGAGGCTGAAGCAGGATTTGGAGACGCAGCATGGGCTTCAGGATCAGCTTTGGGAGTAGCATTGCGAGGTGCATCTGGCTTGTAGATAAATGTTCCTGCTGTGTCTTCAAGATCATCATCAGGTTCAACAAACATCAGATCAGTGGAGGTAGAACACTGAGGAAGCACTGGGGTTTGCCTTCGGATGCGAGGAACTTCAAACAACTCCAAATGATCATATTCTTTTTCGATACCCTTGGCAGAAAGTTGTTTGCGAGAATAATGCTTGCGCAGAATGGTCTAGGAGCACTTCTTCTGTTCCTTCTCATACAGGAGAGCTTGGCGAGAATAATTGTGAAGTAAATTTATCTCAGTCATCATTTCCAGCTTCACTTTCCGGTCGAGCTTGATATGGCTTTCCATGGCTTGCTGAGTGCGAAGACAAGTCTCATACAGTGAAGGATTTTCTTCACGAGGGATTTCAACTTTTGCCTTCTTGATCTTCGGAGCTCTAGCATGAGAAAGCATGGAAGCAGAAATAGTAGCATCAATTGGCATCTTCCCTTTGCCTATGACCTTCACAATCCTAAGTGTGTCACGGACTGGTGGCATATAAACTTTCGGAACATATGGGCAGAAAAACTTTTCTTCAATGAGCTGCTCAATGGCAAACATGATCCAAGGTGCATATGGTTTCAAAGCTTGAGGGCTATCAGCCGCACAGGCCAAATTGCGAATGTAAAGATCTGGAATATCAAAGCGAATACCCTGAGTAGTGGCTAGAAGTGCGTTTCCCACGATGCCATTGATGGTTTCTGGCCTGTTTGTTGGCCTGAGGGAGTTGCAGAGGATGTAGAACATCACTTTGTTCTCATATGCCAGATTCTTTGGATTTGTCTCTATGCATTCATCACCAACAAGTTTGGGGTCCATCAGCAGATGAAGTTGAGCTTCAGATACTTACCAATAGTGCAGCCTGTGTTCATGATTAGCATCAAATTCACACCGAGGAAGATGCAACAGTGCTAAGAACTGGTCTGCCGAAAATTTAATCTTTTCCTCTCCTGTCATCCATTCGAGGATCCAAGTGCTGCTATCTGTAAGATCTCCTGTGATATAAAGAGTGGCATAGAACTGATGAATCACTTCATGATTCCAGCCATGATTGAAACGAAGGAAACTCTCCAGGAAGACAAGTTCAATCTACTCGATGGTGTGATGGAAGCAGGGTAAACTTTCTAGCTCGGCAAAATCCAGAATCTTGTGCTTGAAGATGCGATTCTTTTCATACAGAATGCGAGCATAATACATGACCTGTTCCTTTGTCCAGAATCTTGGTGACAAGGAAGTTCTTTCTCCATCATATTGGTTGGTTCCAAAGAATGCAAGTTTCAAAAGATGAAACTGCTCATTAAATGGAGGACCATTTGGGCCATCTTCAACTGGGAACAAGGGAAATGTTTCCAATGGATTTTTTAGATGTTCTTCTTCACTCATATTCTGGGTCCGAATGTCATTAGGTGCTTGTACACCTTCATCAATAGGCTTGAGAGGAGCACGAGGCTTCCTTGACTTCTCTTGGGCTGACTTCTTTGAGGCATTTGACTGACCATCATTTTTTCTCGCTGGAACTCCTTCAGTGGCTTTTTGACATTCGGGTGATAACCCACAAGTATAGGGGATCGCAACAGTTTTTGAGAGTAGAGTATTCAACCCAAATTTATTGATTCGACACAAGGGGAGCCAAAGAATATTCTCAAGTATTAGCAGCTGAGTTGTCAATTCAACCACACCTGAAAGACTTAATATCTGCAGCAAAGTATTTAGTAGCAAAGTAGTATGGAAGTAACGGTAACGGTGGCAAAAGTAACAGTAGCAGTTTTGTAGCAATTGTAACAGTGGCAACGGAAAAGTAACTTAGCAAAGATCAATATGTGAAAAGCTCGTAGGCAATGGATCAATGATGGATAATTATGTCGGATGGCATTCATCATGCAACAGTTATAACATAGGGTGACACAGAATTAGCGCCAATTCATCAATATAATGTAGGCATGTATTCCGAATATAGTCATACGTGCTTATGGAAAAGAACTTGCATGACATCTTTTGTCCTACCCTCCCGTCGCAGCGGGGTCCTATTGGAAACTAAGGGATATTAAGGCCTCCTTTTAATAGAGAACCAGACCAAAGCATTAGCACTTAGTGAATACATGAACTCCTCAAACTACGGTCATCACCGGGAAGTGTCCCGACTATTGTCACTTTGGGGTTGCCGGATGATAACACGTAGTAGGTGACTATAACTTGCAAGATAGGATCAAGAACACAAATATATTCATGGAAACATAAAGGGTTCAGATCTGAAATCATGGCACTCGGGCCCTAGTGACAAGCATTAAGCATAGCAAAGTCATAGCAACATCAATCTTAGAACATAGTGGATACTAGGGATCAAACCCTAACAAAACTAACTCGATTACATGGTAAATCTCATCTAACCCATCACCGTCCAGCAAGCCTACGATGGGATTACTCACGCACGGCGGTGAGCATCATGAAATTGCTGATGGAGGATGGTTGATGATGATGACGGCGACGATTTTCCCTCTCCGGAGCCCCGAATGGACAACAGATCTGGTCTCCCGAGGAAGAACAGGAGGTGGTGGCGGCTCCGTATCGTAAAACGCGATGAATCCTTCTCTCTGATTTTTTTCTCCCCGAACGTGAATATATGGAGTTGGAGTTGAGGTCGGTGGAGGTCCAGGGGGCCCACAAGGACAGAGGGCGCGCCCCCACCCTTGTGGACAGGGTGTGGGCCCCCTTCGGTTGATTCTTTCGCCAATATTTTTTATTTATTCCAAAATTGATCTCCGTGAAGTTTGAGGTCATTCTGAGAACTTTTATTTCTGCACAAAAATAACACCATGGCAATTCTGCTGAAAACAGCGTTAGTCCGGGTTAGTTCCATTCAAATCATGCAAATTAGAGTCCAAAAGAAGGGCAAAAGAGTTTGGAAAAGTAGATACGATGGAGACGTATCATCGGGCACTAGGGTCTTTTCTTTCACTGTATTTCTTTCGGCTGGGGGCACAACAACTTCTTTTTCAGATGCCTGGGGCAAAACTGGTGGAACAATTCCTTCGTGAGCCATCGGCTCTTCAGATTTCTTTTCTTCCTCTTCCAACTGTGGTGCAGTGGAACGAGGAGCAGGATCAACATTCATCTGGGTAGGGGCACCAGATGATGCGATTGGGGTGTTTTTGTATCGGGAAGCATTTGGCTCCCCCTCATTCTTGTCCTTCTCCTCCTTGTTTGATTCGGAGGGCTCAGCTTGCAATTTCTTCGGAGGCGATGGATCTGCCTTCTCAACTTCAATTTCCTCATCAACTGGGGCCTGCTGCTTAGGCGAAGCATTTTCTTCATCATCTTTTTCGAGGAAGGTATCAATAACATCTGGTTGTTCTTGGGCTACTGGAGTAGGAATGATAACCTCCACATGGCCGGCTTGATGCATAGGTTCATCCTCATGAGGTGGAGATGGTGGAATCTGCTACAAGGGAGTACTAGAGTCAATTGGTTGAGCATCAGCAACAGTCTGAAGGCAGCGATCTTTGATTTCTTTCGGTTTGCTAGATCTTGCTTTAGCCTTTGACGTTTTCCTTCTTTAATTCTCCTTCGAGCAAGATCTGCCTTGCGATCAATCTCATCGTTTCTTCTGTCACACCACTGAGATACTTCCATTTTCAGTCACGAGTGCCAATCAATTTTGTCATTTTGCATGAGACTGAGTGCCTTTGTGAGCTCAACAATCTCTTTGTTCAGACTCTTGCTTTAGGATTCAGTGTTGGCCTCTCTCCTCATTTTCTCGAGAGTTTGCTTGTCCTTGACAGCCTGATTCAGCTTCTTGGTAATTTTCCTCGGCTCAATGAAATGTTTCGTTACCATTTTGGTAACATCATCAGGAAGTCCCAGACTACTTATATCATCAGATTTTGCATCGTAAGCAGCACTCTCAATTACATCAATCATGATATTAAAGTCATACTTTTGTTCCTTTGTGGAAGCAAGAACACTGGGTTTGGCCTTCTTAGCAGATACTTTAGCTTTTCCTTCAGACTGTAGCTTTCTCTTTGCAGCAGTAGAACCCAAAGGTTTGTCAGTGAGGGGACTGGGTGCATGCCTTCGTGATTTCCTTGGAGATGGCAAAACTTTCACTAGTGAGGGGCTATTTGATGGCTTGTTGAGAATGGCACGTTGATCATACATGGGAATTTCATCACGAGCATCTTCACTAGATGACTCATCAGTGGAGCTAGAAACTACTTTCTTTGATTTCCTGGAGATGGTTTTCTTTCGGGAAGCACGAGGGGAAACATATTTTCTGGACTTGCTTCCTTTGGAGGCAGAAGCACGATCTTTCTTCTTCTGAACGTCTTGCTGAGTCAGCGCGATGTTTTTTGCATCAACATGATTTTTCTTTGTTTGCCTAGCATCACACTTGGCTTTGACCTTCGCCCTCTTAGCCACTTCATCGGGAAAATCAGCGATGGTTTTGAGGGATTCAGGATGAGCATTTGAAGATGGTGGTGGTCTGACTTTTTCATCATCTGGGCCAATGCAATTTTCAGCAATGCAGTCATTCCACGGCGGTGTGAAAGCAAACAGGATCTCATACTTCTCGCGAACATTTTCATAATTGAACCATTTCTTTGCCCAGCAGTGGCGAATCCTTTGCAGCCTGTTGTTGCGTTCATTTGTCGTTTCAACCCCATGTAGAGTTCTGTAACCATCTGGATCAGACATTTCAGCTGTGGTATTCTTTTCTCTGCCATGACCACCCTTCTTAGGATTTCCATCAGAGAAGAGGGTTAGGGCGTCAGTGACCAATTCATCCTTGCGGTGACTATGAGCAGAGGGAATTTCTTCATCATCTTCTTCGGATTCAAACTCAGATTTCTTCTTCGGTGTCTTGGGAGGCTTTGAAGATATTCCTCCTCCTGTCAATCTCATTCGGTCAGACCTTGGTGGAAGCTGAGGCAAATCTCCTTCAGAATCTGTATACTCATCCGAACTCTGTGCCATGACCAACCTGTGAAAAGAATAGATACGAGGGAAAAAGGGGTAGAGTCATAAACATGCACAGAAGGATTTTGAACGAAAATGAATGTTTTCGGAAGAACCATAGGAATTCATGGAAGTCTTAGAGAAGATATCCTCGATAGATTTAAACTGGCCATAGAACGATCAAGGCTGGTAAAAAACTATCTAATATTTCGGATAATTACTCATGAACCCTAGATAGAGGATAACTAGTATGAGGGAAAATCTACAAATCGTACCAGTCATAACCTAGTGATTCCTAAAGATCTACAACAAAGAAATAAATCAAAGAAAATAGCCTCGGTAAGAACTGCCCTAAGAACAAAGAAGAGGACAGGGGCAGTTCCAGATCCAAGTGCCCTAACTTGGCAACTTGGATCAGCTACGACCATGCGGAAAGGAAGATTATCGCACGGGCATGATCAACTACGACGAGACTTCACCGGAGTTGCACGGCGAGGCACCTCGATGGAGTTGCTTCGAGCTCGGGCTCGGGAGGAGGTGGATGAGGGTTTGAGGAGAAGGGAGGAAGAAGATACGGTGAGGTGTATATATATACATATATATATGGCGAGGAGAACCACCTCTCCGAGATCTACGGTCCTTAGAAGCGGGACATTCCACATTCAACAGACATGATCATGATCGTGGGGATCATGTGCATGTGGCAACCGTTTCCTGTGAGAAACTCGGAAACTGAGCGGGAGACCGAATGGTTTGATGAAGGGCAAGTGCCAAACATGATTAAAAGTTCGAAGTCAATTTTTTTCGCGACCAAGGACATCGGACAGAAATTTTCTTAAGATCAAATTGCATGCTTATGACGGACAACATAGATTGGATGAGAAAGAATAGAGGGATAAAAGTGTTTGAAACAAAACACTCAGCCAGACAAGAGGAAATCACATAAAAATGGAGCTATGAGTGAGTTGCTTATCAAACGAAACATAAACACGGCGAAAAGAAAACAAACTAAAAAACAAGAGCAAATAAACACAAGGAGTGAGAACCAACAATGTAAATCTCAGGGCTAAGAAAAAGCGAGAAGAATCCCTGAGAGAGTTCCTGCAAGAAGGGTTAGTTCTTTTTCGCAACCCACACTTGCGTGGGCAGCGAGCATCTCATTTGCTTAGTCTGTGCAAGGAATTCCTTTGGTGAGATATGTAGTTCACCTGTGCATTTCGAGAGTAATCATATGAATAAGCATTGAAATTGTTTCCAGAGACATGAGCATAATGATTTGAGGAGGTACGCATGTACTCCTACTGTCAAAGGTTTGACCCATATCTATTCGAGGAAGTTTCAGTGCCAATCTCCGAATGGTAACCATTTCCTCGAAGAGAATCACTCTGCATATTCAAGTTAGCAGTGATAGATAAATTTTCAATGATGCACTTCTTCATCCAGATTTTCTTATTAGGTGAACCAGACCTGCAGTCAGTTCCAACATACCGAGCAAAACCTTACCATTCTATTGTTTGAAGAATTTGTAGTTTGAGTCATCATACTTGTCAGAAACAACAAAAATGGGAGAGTCATATCCAGACAGAATGGTAGGTTCGAGAGTTTTACTTTTACCAAGAACCTAACTCGTTCGAGGATATTGCTCAGGAGTCCAGTAGGTTCCATCAACATTGAGTTTTCTTTCAAAACCCAAACCTTCCTTTCGAGGGTTTTTGTGCAGTATAGACTTCTTGAGTACATCACAGAGAGTTTGATGCCCTTTGAGGCTCTTTAGCATTCATGTCTCAAGCAAGCTTTTTAATCTGCAATTTTCATCAGATATAGGAACAAATTCCTCGGAAGAGGGGTTAGAAATATCATTCGTAGATGTTGCAATATTCTCAATGACAGCAGTAGATGTTTTAGCATTTGAATCAGCATTGCTACGTTCTAGGCATTTTAAGCAAGGAGGCACAAAATCATCAGGAAGTTGTTTAGATTGCTCGGCGAAGAGAGAAGCTTTTTGTTTCGCAAGCACGTTATGAGACTCTTTTAGTGACTCGAGTTCTTGATTCCTGTTAAGGAGTTCATCTGATAAACTCTTGTAGTCGACTGTAAGGGAATCATATCGATTTGAAAGATCATCAATAGTTGAAGAAAAAGCATCATGCTCTTCGATCAACTTTTGATTCTTCTCCATCTCTTCGACCAGTAATCCTTCAGTTTTCCTAAGATTGTTCTCAAGTTTTTCAAGCTCATCTTGTTGAGATTTTGCAATCTTAACCAGTTTAGCATAGGCCATGTATTCAGGAGAATATTCAGACATAGATTTTCGGTGTTTTGCTGATATGTGATCCTTAGAGGTTTTTGCCATGAGACAGAATGCAATTGGTTCATCATCACTTGAAGCATTGTCATTAGTGTCTGATTCGAGTGATTCCTCTGATGATTCATAGGCCACGAAAGTATTGCTTCTTGCTATCCTTCTGTGAAGCTCTTCATCTTCTGATTCTGATTCAGATGTCTCATCTTCAGATTCCAAGTTCATATCAGCACATGCTCTATTCAGCTGTGACATTCTCTTCATATTTGATTCAATGGTAGCTCTGGCTTTCACGTCAGTGACTGGTCTCATCGAAGAGGATGAGGAAGACTCATTTTTCTTCGAGAGCTTAGTGTGATGATCCATTAGAGTGAATCCATTTCCGTGAAGATACATCCATCTGTTGTTTGGTTTTCTATCCCAGCAAGGATAGTCTGCTATGAGATGACTGAATTGTTTGCACTTGAAGCACTTCATTTCTTTCGGAGGTAACCTTCTTGAAGATTCAGGCAAGTCAAATTCGTCATCATTTGTGAGACACAAATTCTATCTTCTGAGATCACTTAGCCTTTCTGTGAGCATTTCTAGTTCCCTTGTGATGGTGTGTTGATTCTCGACATCTTCTTGTGAGCTGCCATAGTGTGAAAGAACTTCCCCTTCACTTTCCAAAGAAGATTCTTGATCCCCACTTTCAAATTCCATCTTTTCTTCGTGAATAGAAAATAGCGTCATGACCTCGGCATAGTGAAGTTCTTCATAGTCTGGTCTTTGCTTGATTTCAGCTACGATTGGATTGAAGGTTGCATCAAGAGCACTCAGTAGCTTGTTGACCACATCTTTATCAGTGATATCTGTTACTCCTCGTTGGTGAAGTCTTTCAACAATATTGGTCAAATGATCAGGGAGTTCCATAGCACTTTCCTTACGAAGACTTCTGAAACTAGCAAACATGGCACGAAGCATTTCAGTGTGAGAATCTGTTCTGGTAATGAATTCTTCATGAGCATTTTTGATGGCATCCCAGAGTTGCTTTGCAGTGTCAAGCGTTTGTTACCGAATGAAAATGTCTTTTGAGATACTTTCAAAGATAATATCTTTTGCTTGTGCATTCAACCGCAGCATAGCTTTGTCATCAGAATTTGATGCATCAGGGTGCCGAATGGTATATCCATTTTCCACGATTTGCCAAAGATCTATGTTGATGGCTTGAAGTCTGATTCTCATTATCTCTTTCTAGTAGACATAGTCATTTCCATCAAAGATAGGAAACCTTTCAGAGTGCGAGGATCTACCTGCATACGACATACTCAAAAATCCAAGGTGGTTAAACCTTTAATAAACAGAGACAACGAGAACCTGCTCTGATACCAATTGTTGGGACCGAGAGTATATCGACCAAAGGGGGGTGAATGGGAGATTCAAAAATTCTTGCGAATGTTATGAATGAATCCCAAACACAGCAGCAGAAATAAGGTACAGTAGATAAGAACTCAATCAAGCACGTTATTGAGGAACATAACTATTGAGATAGGAAGCAATAATGGTTTGAGCATAGGATATCATAGGTTTGACAATGACGATGGTATTGCAATATGTGAACAGATACAATAGCATGATAGAAACAAGGTATGAAATACGATGGATAACCACGAGAAAGAATTATGGCAAGGTGAAAGAAAATGATACAGGGAAATCACGCCAGTCTTAGTAAGAGCGAGCAGATATGTATACGACGGAAATGATTCCATTGAATGATGAGAATGCAATAGGGGGAGCAACAAATGATAACAGATGTGAACGATAGAAATGATAATGACGAATGATATGCAACAGTCAATGAATGATCACATAAACTATCGTCACAGAGCACGAAAGTAAACTGCTGAATGTAATGCAGTAAAGTAGATTGAACCGGTGGTGCTCGATGGCGACAGATGGATTTGGTAGACCAGCTTGGCCTTCTGCCAAAGGACTACGTCTAGTTGGAGGGGTTGTGATTTAACACAGAAGATAAACTCTCTTTGCCCTATTCTCCTTCAACTCAGAGCTAATTAGACTCTAGTTGATTTCACTCGTGGTAGATACTTGTTGGCGATCTCCAAACCTTTGATCGACCTTCGCGAACCAAAATGACTCTTGGTTGCTGAAGATCTTGCTCGGTGAAGGAAACAACTCTTCAACACTTGAGCCGACACCTATCCGTCTAGAGAGTGCGCAGCTCTCAAGAGTAATAGGCACAAGAACTCTAAACTCAAAACTATTTTGATGCTCAACCATTGTCTAAGTTTTGGGCTCTTGATTTTTCTCTCGGTGAATCTTAAAATCAAATCACTCGGAGAGGGGATGCTCAATCAATCTTCTCAGAAATCTTAAACGGAGCAGCCAACGGGCAACGTCGGAGCGGAGTGGCTATTTATAGCCGCAGCCTTCCCTGAAGGGGAATGACCAAATTGGACATGTGGAGCAGCCAATGGCCGAACGACACGAGTCCAACGGTCAAAAATTTGAGCACAATGGTAACATTTCTTGCAGAGCAAGTAATGCTAACTCCTTAGTTCGAAAGATATCTCCTACAGCACGAAGAATAACGTCTATTACTGGCAGGTAATCATTCAAAACGTAAAGCAATTTCTCTCTGTCTCGCGTAGGTTTTGGCTAAGCATCACAGCGGATCTAAGCTTCGAGAACCTATACCCCTCTTAATAGCACGGAGGTCCTATGACTCAAATGAATGAAAGAAGAACAACGAAATGAATACTACGTCTTCACTTTGTCTTCGACTTCCATTCGCTGCATTCAATTTCTTCGGATAGAATCTCCGAACCAATTGCTTCACGTCAGCAATAAATTTTCGAGGGGTTAACTCCTTCACATCAATCTTCTCGTCTACATGTTCTCAATACATGTAGCTCATTCTTCCCTGCAACACAGATATTCTTCAGTGAAGTTCCTCGAACTTGACACTGGAGACAACATTCTCTTCGTTTCTGCATGGACTATTTCTCTCTGTGTGCACTAGCAAACCAATCAGTCCATGCCTATTTCTGTCAACAATCTCCAAAACACAAAAGGGAAACTATTGCACCAACAGTTTACAACAGTACCTAAAAGTGGAGATTTGTTTTATTATACTAACGGATCTCACAAGTTTTCTATTGAGTTTTGTGTTGTGAAGTTTTCAAGTTTTGGGTGAAGTTTCGATGGACTAAGGAATAAGGAGTGGCAAGATCCTAAGATTGGGGATGCCCAAGGCACCCCAAGGTAATATTCAAGGATAACCAAGCATCTAAGCTTGGGGATGCACCGGATGGCATCCCCTCGTTTGTCTTCAATCCATCGGTAAATTACTTGAGGCTATATTTTTATTCACCACATGATATGTGTTTTGCTTGGAGCGTCTTGTATTATATGAGTCTTGGCTTTTTAGTTTGCCACAATCATCCTTGCTCTACACACCTTTTGAGAGGGACACACATTAATCATGAATTTATTAGAATACTCTATGTGCTTCACTTATATCTTTTGAGCTAGGTAGTTGCTCTAGTGCTTTGCTTATATCTTTTTAGAGCACGGCGGTGGTTTTATTTTGAAGAAATTGATGAACTCTCATGCTTCACTTATATTATTTTGAGAGTCTTATAAATAGTATGGCAATTTCCTTAGGTTATGAATTTAGTCCTAATATGATGGGTATTCAAAAGGGATATAATAAAAACTTTCATGAAGATCATTGAATATATGAGAAGTTTGATTCCTTGCATTTGTTTTGAGATATAAAGATGGTGATATTATAGTCATGCTAGTGAGTAATTGTGGTTTAGTAAGAATATTTGTGTTAAGATTTATGATTGCCGAAGCGTGCACGTATGGTCTCTCGTTATGCAATGAAGTTGGGGCATGATTTATTTTTGATTGTCTTCCTTATGAGTTGCGGTCGGGGACGAGCGATGGCCTTTTCCTACCAATCTATCCCCCTAGGAGCATGCATAGTAGTACTTTGCTTCGAGGGCTAATAAACTTTCGCACCATGTGAGTTATTTATGACTAATGTTGAGACCATGGATTATACACAGTCTCACCCTTCCACCATTGCTAGCCTCTTCGGTACCGTGCATTGCCCTTTCTCACCTTGAGAGTTGGTGCAAACTTCGCCGGTGCATCCAAACCCCGTGATATGATATGCTCTTTCACACATAAGCCACTTTATATCTTCCTCAAAACAGCCACCATACCTACCTATTATTGCATTTCCATAGCCATTCCGAGATATATTGCCATCCAACTTCCACCGTTCCATTTTATTATGACACATACCATCATTGTCATATTGCTTTGCATGATCATATAGTTGACATAGTATTTGTGGCTTGGCCACCGTTCATATTTTTTATACATGTCACGCTAGATCATTGCATGAGGCATTCATATAGAGTCATATTTTTGTTCTAGTGTCGAGTTGTAATTCTTGAGTTGTAAGTAAATAAAAGTGTAATGATCATCATTATTAGACCATTGTCCCGTGTGAGGAAAGAATGATGGAGACTATGATTCCCCCACAAGTCGGGATGAGACTCCGGACTTAAAATAAAAAAGAGGCCAAAGAGCCCAAAATAAAAAAAATGAAAAAAGAGGCCAAAGAGCCCAAAATAAAAAATGAGAGAAGAAGAGAGAAGGGACAATGTTACTATCCTCTTCCACACTTGTGCTTCAAAGTAGCACCATGTTCTTCATGATAGAGAGTCTCCTATTTTGTCACTTCCATATATTGCTAGTGGGAATTTTTCATTATAGAACTTGGCTTGTATATTCCAATGATGGGCTTCCTCAAATGCCCTAGGTCTTCACGAGCAAGCAAGTTGGATGCACACCCACTTAGTTTTCTTTTGCGCTTTCATACACTTATAGCTCTAGTGCATCCGTTGCATGGCAATCCCTACTCCTTGCATTGACATGAATTGATGGGCATCTCCATAGCGAATTGATTAGCCTCGTCAATGTGAGACTTCCTTTTTTGTCTTCTCCACACAACCTCCACCATCATATTCTATTCCACCCATAGTGCTATATCCATGGCTCACGCTCATGTATTGCGTGAGAGTTGAAAAAGCTGAAGCGCGTTGAAAGTATGAACTAATTACTTGGCTTGTCATCGGGGTTGTGCATGATAAATACTTTGTGTTAAGAAGGTAGAGCATGACAATATTATATGATTTTGTAGGGATAACTTTCTTTAGCCATAATATTTGGAGAAGACATGATTACTTTATTAGTATGCTTGAAGCATTATTGTTTTTATGTCAATATTAAACTTTTGTTTTGAATCTTATGGATCTGAATATTCATGCCACAATAAGAAAGATTGCATGATAAACATGTTAGGTAGCATTCCACATCAAAAATTCTGTTTTTACCATTTACCTACTCGAGGACGAGCAGGAATTAAGCTTGGGGATGCTTGATACGTCTCCAATGTATCTATAATTTTTTATTGTTCCATGCTATTATATTATCCATCTTGGATATTTTATATGCATCATTATGCTATTTTATATCATTTTTGGGACTAATCTATTAACCTAGTGCCCAGTGCCAGTTGTTGTTTTTTTTCCATGTTTTTGTCTTTTACAGAAAATCAATACCAAACGGAATGAAACTTTTTAACGATTTTTCTTGGACCAGAAGACGCCTAGGAAGCTTTGTGAGGAGGCCAGAAGAGCCACAAGGCCACGACAAGCTCGGAGGCCGCGCCCTAGGGGACGTGCCTACCGAGCTTGTGGGCCCCATGTGGCCCCTCTAACCCTAATATTTTCTCCATAAATACCAAAATATTCCCCATATACCAGGGGGCACACCAAAAATACTTTTCCGCCACCGCAAGTTTCTGTCCTCGTGAGATCCCATCTGGAGACCTGTTTCGGTACTCCACCGGAGGGGGATTCGATCACGGAGGGCCTCTACATCAACCTTGCCGCCCTTTCGATGATGTGTGAGTAGTTTACCATAGACCTACGAGTCCATAGCTAGTAGCTAGATGGCTTCTTCTCTCCCTTTGATCTTCAATACAATGTTCTCCTTCATGTTCATGGAGATCTATTTGATGTAATCTTCTTTTGAAGTGCGTTTGTTGAGATGCGATGAATTGTGGATTTATGATCCGATTATCTATGAATATTATTTGAGTCTACTCTGAACTCTTTTTATGCATGATTAAGATAGCTTTGTATTTCTCTCCGATCTATTGATTTGGTTTGGCTAACTAGATTGATTTTTTTTGCAATGGGAGAGGTGCTTTGTAATGGGTTCAATCTTGCGGTGTCCTCACCTAGTGACAGAAGGGGTAGCGAGGCATGTATTTGTATTTTTGCCATTAAGGATAAAAAGGTGGGGTGATGACCCACAAGTATAGGGGATCAATCATAGTCCTTTTGATTAGTAAGAGTGTCGAACCCAACGAGGAGTAGAAGGAAATGACAAGCGGCTTTCAGCAAGGTATTTTCTGCAGGCACTGAAATTATCGGTAATAGATAGTTTGGTGGTAAAATAATTCGTAACAGGTAACAAGTAACAAGTGCAACAAGGTGGCCCAATCCTTTTTATAGCAAACGATAAGCCTGGACGAACTCTTATATAAAGCAAAGCGCTCCCGAGCACACATGGGAATTATTGTCAAGCTAGTTTTCATCATGCTCATATGATCCGCGTTTGTTACTTTGATAATTTGATATGTGGGTGGACCGGTGCTTGGGTGATGTCCTTACTTGGACAAGCCTCCCACTTATGATTAACCTCTCTCGCAAGCATCCGCAACTACGAAAGAAGAATTAAGTTAAATCTAACCATAGCATGAAACATGTGGATCCAAATCAGCCCCTTACGAAGCAACGCATAAACTAGGGTTGAAGCTTGTATCACTCTAGCAACCCATCATCTACTTATTACTTCCCAATGCCTTCCCCTAGGCCCAAATCATGGTGAAGTGTCATGTAGTCGACGTTCACATAACACCACTAGAGGAAAGACAACATACATCTCATCAAAATATCAAACGAATACCAAATTCACATGATTACTTATAACAAGACTTCTCCCATGTCCTCAGGTATAACGTAACTACTCACAAAGCATGCTCATGTTCAAGATCAGAGGGGTATTGAATATCATTAAGGATCTGAACATATGATCTTCCATCAAATAAACCAACTAGCATCAACTACGAAGAGTAACCAATACTACTAGCAACCCACAGGTACCAATCTGAGGTTTTGAGGCAAAGATTGAATACAAGAGATGAACTAGGGTTTGAGAGGAGATGGTGCTGGTGGAGATGTTGATGAAGATTGACCCTCCCTCAATGAGAGAATCATTGGTGATGACGATGGCTTTGATTTCCCCCTCCCAGAGGGATGTTTCGCAGCAGAATTGCTCTGCCGGAACCCTAGATTCCTTCTGCCCAGGTTCCGCCTCGAGACGGCGGCGCTTCGTCCTGAAAGCTTTCTTCTGATTTTTTCTAGGTCAAAACCCTCCATATAGCAGACGATGGGTGATGACCCACAAGTATAGGGGATCTATCGTAGTCCTTTCGATAAGTAAGAGTGTCGAACCCAATGAGGAGCAGAAGGAAATGACAAGCGGTTTTCAGCAAGGTATTCTCTACAAGCACTGAAATTATCGGTAACAGATAGTTTTGTGATAAGATAATTCATAACGGGTAACAATTAACAAGTGTAACAAAGGTGCAGCAAGGTGGCCCAATCCTTTTTGTAACAAAGAACAAGCCTGGATGAACTCTTATATAAAGCAAAGCGCTCCCGAGGACACATGGGAATTATTGTCAAGTTAGTTTTCATCATGCTCATATGATTCACGTTCGTTACCTTGATAATTTGATATGTGGGTGGACCGGTGCTTGGGTGCTGTCCTTACTTGGACAAGCCTCCCACTTACGATTAACCACTCTTGCAAGCATCCACAACCACGAAAGAAGAATTAAGATAAATCTAAACATAGCATGAAACATATGGATCCAAATCAGCCCCTTACGAAGCAACGACTAAACTAGGGTTTAGGCTTCTGTCACTCTAGCAACCCATCATCTACTTATTACTTCCCAATGCCTTCCCCTATGCCCAAAAAATGGTGAAGTGTCATGTAGTCGACGTTCACATAACACCACTAGAGGAAAGACAACATACATCTCATCAAAATATCGAACGAATACCAAATTCACATGATTACTTATAACAAGACTTCTCCCATGTCCTCAGGAACAAACGTAACTACTCACAAAGCATATTCATGTTCATAATCAGAGGAGTAATAATTATCATTAAGGATCTGAACATATGATCTTCCACCGAATTGTTGGGTTCTACGGTAGGGTGCGTCGACTGCAAATTAAAATTTTCCTACGCGCAGAACAACCAAGAACATGCTACGGGAGATAGATCACAGATCTTTACCACTAGACGCGCAGTGCTGTGGAGCGGAAGTACAGTTGGGGCAGCACGTCCAGAGTCGTCTCCTCCTCGTCCGATCTCCCTCGAACAACCGGTCGTGGATCCCGCGTACAAGTTCGCCGGAGAGGCGCAGGTGCACCGCCTCTAACGGTATCCGCGGATGTAGGAGGAACACCGTGCGGCAGACTGCTAGGTCCGATCACACAGTCGGCGGTGAGTGGAGGTGGCTATTCACAACACATGCAAACCCTAGTGACAGCACCGAAGCGATCAACCGCATGAGTGTACCGCACCCCCACTTTATATAGGCGACCGTCGCGGGCTCAACACTTGGGCCATGCACGGACCCTAAAGCCCAAAATCTGTTTGGCCTGGATCCGAGTTCGAGTAGGATCACATCTGACTTGTGGAGTTTGATCCGGCCTCACAGGTTCCTTCCCTTAAGCGTGCGACCCCTTAGGTTCAAGTCGGCTTGGTCACAGGTCGGATCACCTCCGACCTGCTCGGTTGGTAGCGGCCTCTAGCAAGGCATGCCGACCACCAAGTAGACAATAAAGCCGGTTGGCAAACCTATACATCACACTCCCATTCCTTTTGCCACACAACATATGTTGTCGGGCTCACCTGAGTCTGTCATCCTTGTGCTAGCCCGACCTCTTTCTCGTTCCAGTGATGCCGACCACAAACCGGATTATCTCATAATCCTTGTCGCATGGCCATGCTTATCCTGGTCAGATCACACAAGGGGCCCAGAGTATATCTCTCCTGATCGAGGGGCAAATCCCATCTTGCTCGACCACGTCTCGCAGCATGGGTCTGGACAAGCCCGAAACCTACCTTTGTAACTACCCAGTCACGGAGTAGCGTTTGGTCGGCCCAAAGCAGGTCTGTCACCATCCCGAGTACATGCGCCAGCTCAGGTCTTAGGAAATAGAACGTATGTTGTACTAGAGACTCACAGATGACATATCGCTGCGTCTCATGGTTGGGTCTGTCCGACTCGGACCTTATCTCCACTCGGATCCGACTATGTCGAATCTGACCAGACCCTTCCGAGTCCATATTATCCGGTTAGCATCCAATGCTCCATGGCTAGTGAGACCAAGCCATCGACCGTGTCATATGCTAGTTAGTCGGCTGCGCGTCCACACAGCCCTTTCGACTAGGGACCTTTTAGGACAATCATCATACAATGCATAGTCCCACAAACAAGTCAAGTACTTGCTGATACACATCATTGATAATGTCCAAGGACTATCTTTATTCATAAACACATAGGAAATATCATCATACATGATTGCCTCTAGGGCATATCTCCAACACGAATAAACCAACTAGCATCAACTACAAGGAGTAATCAACACTACTAGCAATCCACAGGTACCAATCTGAGGTTTTGAGACAAAGATCGGATACAAGAGATGAACTAGGGTTTGGAGAGGAGATGGTGCTGGTGAAGATGTTGATGGAGATTGACCCCCTCTCGATGAGAGCATCGTTGGTGATGACGATGGCTTCGATTTCCCCCTCCGGGAGGGAAGTTTCCCTGGCAAAACAGCTCCGTCGGAGCCCTAGATTGGTTATGCCCAAGTTCTGCCTCGAGACGGCAGTGCTTCATCCCGAAAGCTCTCTTCTGATTTTTTTCCAGGTCAAAACCCTCCATATAGCAGAAGATGGGCACCGGAGACCTGCCAGGGGGCCCACAAGCCCTAGGGGCGCGCCTAGGGGGTAGGGCGCGCCCCCAGGCTTGTGGCCACCTGGTGGGTCCCCTCTGGTATTTTCTTCGCCCAATATTTTTTATATATTCCAAAATAATTCTCCGTAAATTTTCAGGACTTTTGGAGCTGTGCAGAATAGGTTTCTCAGATTTGCTCCTTTCCGGTCAAGAATTCTAGCTGCCGGCATTCTCCCTCTTTGTGTAAACCTTGTAAAATAAGAGAGAAAAGGCATAAGTATTGAACCATAATGTGTAATAACAACCCATAATGCAATAAATATCAATATAAAAGCATGATGCAAAATGGACGTATCAACTCCCCCAAGCTTAGACCTCGCTTGTCCTCAACCGAAAGCCGAAATCGATAATCATATCCACATGTTTAGAGATAGAGGTGTCAATAAAATAAAATACGGACATGAAGGCATCATGATCATCTTTAGAACAACAACATATACTGTCATATGATTTCTTATGCTAAAGTAACAGTTCATTCACAAGGTAAAGTATGGAACAAGAACTTTATTGAAAACTAAAAAACTATGACCTCAGCCATTAGAGCAATTGCAATCTATCATAACATCGGAAAGAGTCAATGTAAGAGCTTTTCAGCAAGTTCACATACTCAACTATCATTTAGTCTTTCATAATTGCTAACACTCACGCGATACTTATGAGCTCAAAGTTTCAGTCGGACACAGACAAAGATAGGGGCTTATAACTTCGCCTCCCAACCTTTTACCTCAAGGGTAACGTCAATAATAATAGTTTATGAATATCTACATCCGAGTGGATATATGTATCTGGATCTTCCCCAACATATAGTGCTTGCCAAAAAGAAAAAGTGTAAAAAGAATAGGTGATGATTACCATGACTCTTGTATTAAGGTAGGAAGGTAAATAAAAGATAGGCCCTTCGCAGAGGGAAGCAGAGGTTGTCATGCGCCTTTATGGTTGGATGCACAAAATCTTAATGCAAAAAATGTCACTTTATATTGCCCCTTGTGATAAAGAACTTTATTATGCAGTCTGTCGCTTTTATTTCTTCCATATCACAAGTTTTTATAAAGCTTATTTTCCTCACACTAAAAGATCATACATATTTTAGAGAGCAATTTTTAGTGCTTGCACCGATGAGAACTTACTTGAAGGATCTTACTCAAACCATAGGTAGGTATGGTGGACTCTCATGGCAAAACTGGGTTGAGGGATTTTGGATGCACAAGTAGTATCTCTACTCAGTGCAAAAGATTTGGCTAGCATGGGGTGAGAAGCAAGCTCAACATGTTGGAGGATCCATGACAATATAACTTCTATTCGGATATAAAGAAACATAAACCATTATGTTGTCTTCCTTGTCCAACATCAACCTTTTAGCATATAATATTTTAATGAGTGCTCACAATCACAAAAGATGTCCAAGATAGTATATTTATATGTGAGACCTCTCTTTCTTCATTACTTCCTATTAATTGCAACAATGACCAAAGCTATGTTTGTCAACTCCCAACGAATTTCATGCGACATACTTCTTATATGTGAAGTCGTCGCTTCCCATAAGATCATTATATAATCTTTTTATTTCTTTTATACTTTATTTCTTTTTCTCAAGATCATAGCAAGAAAGCAAAGCCCTCAACTCAAAACTAATCTTTATTATATAACTCTCGGACTCGATTACATAGAGGGAACTCAAAGCAAAATTCAAAGCTAGATCATACTAAAACTTTAATCTACCAAACTGAGATATAACCAAAAGGATCAAACTAAGAAAAATGATAAAGGTAAATATGTGATGGTGATACGATACCGGGGCACCTCCCCCAAGCTTGGCAGTTGCCAAGGGGAGTGCCTATACCCATGTATTTAGGTTTCTTTCTTCGGAGGTGGTGATGATGGAGTTAATGATGATGTGGGAAGCTTATCCTCCGTCTTTCAAGGTATAGGTTCACCATCATAGAAAGATGAACGAGTCTCCGGGATCCTCAAATCTGCAGCCAAACTCATCCTCTTAAATATGTATTCATACTCACAGTTTTGGTTTTGCAGGTCATAGATCTGGGCTTGGAGATGCTCGATTTTCTCATGAAGCTTGAAGATGGCCTCTCCGATGTTCTTGGTGTCCAGCTTGTGGTCATGGGTAAATTTCGTGATCATGGAGTGATTGGAGTTGAGTCCGCGTTCCACCATCCCTTGGCACTTGAAGACTTGCTGCTCCATTGCTTCGAGCCTTGTCTCCACACTTCCGGTCCTCTTTAGCCCTTGAACATCATGGATGTAGCACCCCCTCATGCATCTCAATAGTTTGAGGGTGTTGCAGCACCTCCGCGAGGTAGGGTTGATGACCTTCTCGAAGAACTTGTCCTTCGGAGCACTTGGGGACGTCATAGCGATCTTGATCTTTCAGAAAAATAGCTCGAAACAAGAACAGATGATTTTGTCGTGGTACGGTTGTTAAAACCTTCGGGAGATTATATAATGAATTTTTACCGACCAAAAGGAGTTTACTACAAGAAAATGGAGTCCGGAGGGCACACGAGGTGGCCACAAGCCCTAGGGGCGCGCCCCCACGGCTTGTCGCCTCCTCGTGCACTTTTTGGACTACTTTTTATTTCCTATTTTTTAAAATATTCCAAAACAGAGTAAAATTGCTATTGGAAAAGTTTTGGAGTCGGTTTACTTACCGTATCACATACCTATTCCTTTTCGGAGTCTGAAGTGCTCTGGTAGGTATCCCTTATGTACTCCTCCGGTGTTATGGTATTAATAATATTGGTTTCGACATTTATGGGGGTACCTGAGATATAATGTTTGATTCTTTGCCCGTTTACCACCTTCAGGTTATTGCCTTCGGCATTGTTGATCTTGATGGCACCAGAACGATAAACTTCCTCGACAATGTAAGGACCTTCCCATTTAGAGAGAAGTTTTCCTGCAAAAAATCTTAAACAAGAATTGTATAGCAAGATATGGTCACCTACATTAAATTCACGCTTTGTATCCTTATATCATGCCATCTTTTAACTTTTTCTTTAAATAACTTGGCATTCTCGTAGGCTTGGGTTCTCCATTCATCAAGTGAGCTAATGTCGAATAACCTCTTTTCACCGGCAAGTTTGAAATCATAGTTGAGCTCTTGAATTGCCTAATAAGCTTTATGTTCTAGTTCAAGAGGTAAGTGACATGCTTTTCCCTAAACCATTTTATACCGAGACATACCCATAGGGTTCTTATAAGCACTTCTATAAGCCCATAATGCATCATCAAGTTTCTTAGACCAATTCTTTCTACATCTATTAACAGTCTTTTGCAAAATCAACTTTATTTCTCGATTGCTCAATTCTACTTGACCACTAGACTGAGGGTGATATGGAGATGCAATTCTATGGTTAACATCATACTTAGCAAGCAATTTACGGAAAGTGCCATGAATAAAGTTTGAACCACCATCAGTCATTAAATATCTAGGGACTCCAAACCTCGGAAAAATAACTTCTTTAAGCATCTTAATGGAGGTGTTATGATCAACACTACTAGTTGGAATAGCTTCTACCCACTTAGTAACATAATCAACAGCAACCAAAATGTGTGCAGACCCATTAGAGGAAGGAAAAGGTCCCATATAATCAAATCCCCAAACATCAAATGGTTCAATAACAAGTGAATAATTCATAGGCATTTCCTGACATCTACTGATATTACCAATTCTTTGACATTCATCACAAGACAGGACAAACTTACGAGCATCCTTGAAAAGAGTAGGCCAATAAAAACCAGATTGTAATACCTTGTGTGCAGTTCTATCTCCAGCATGGTGTCCTCCGTAGGCCTCAGAGTGACAATTGCGTAGGATCTGTTCCGGTTCATGCTCAGGTACACAATGTCTAATAACACCATCTACTCCTTCTTTATAAAGATGTGGGTCATCCCAGAAGTAATGTCTTAAATCATAGAAAAACTTTTTCTTTTGTTGGTATGTGAAACTAGGTGGTATAAACTCAACAACAATATAATTTGGCATAATCAGCATACCAAGGAGCACTACGAGAAGCATTTATGACAGTCAATTGTTCATCAGAAAAGATATCATCAATAGGTGGTGGGTCATCAAGAACATTTTCTAGCCTAGACAAGTTGTCTGCTACAGGGTTCTCAGCTCCCTTTCTATCAATAATATGCAAATCAAATTCTTGTAGCAAGAGAACCCATCTAATAAGTCTAGGTTTAGCATCCTTCTTTTCCGTAAGGTATTTAATAGCAGCATGATCAGTGTGAATAGTTACTTTGGAATCAACAATATAAGATCTGAACTTATCACAAGCAAATACAACTGCTAAAAATTCTTTTTTCAGTAGTGTCGGATTCAGGGCTCCGCGGACCCAAAAAAGGTTTGAACTCTGGGGCGTGTGCGAAGAGCTCAACCTATCCAGCCAACCAGCTCATCGCCCTACAGCCTAGCTCGATGCACACAAACAAGGAAGAAGATGAACACGACAGTTTACCCAGGTTCGGGCCACCTTGCGGTGTAAGACCCTACTCCTGCTTTGTGGTGCATTGGCCTCACGAGGGGCTGAGGATGAGCCAGTATAAAGGATGAACAACCTCGCGAGGTCTATGGGTGAGGGTGGAATCGATCCGCTCCACCCCTTTATGGTGGTGGCTAACCTATACTTATAGTGGCCTCGGTCCTCTTCCCCCAAATCATAGGCGGGAAGGGATCCCACAGTGGCCCATTTGAAAGGGGACAAGTAGTACATCTTATCCTGACGGAAGGTGGTCTTCGCATGCAAAGCCTCTGGTTGTGACGCAGCAGTAGGCTCGACGATGACACACATCCTGCCGTCCTGGCGGTCTTGGTCTTGTAGCACTGGAATAGAAACCTTTACCGGGCTCCTTGGGAACCCACGCCTGCACTTGCCTCCTTAGCACCAAAGAGGAAACTGCCTCCTCTGCGCTTGCTAGCGCCCGCCTGGCCTTGGTCATCATGGCTTGTGTCATCGCAACCTCCTAAGGTTGGGTACCTGCATAGAAATCTCTGCTCCTCAGGAGGCAGCTTGGGGATGCCGCTCCCTCGGGAGGTCTTGGTGTCGTCCACCTCGCGAGGCTTGGCCCCTCGCGAGGGTCTTGTCTTGGTGGCCTTGGAGGTGGGCCGTACTAGGCCGTCAACGGAGCCACGCCGTGGGCCGCAGGCAGGCAAGTCTGGGTACCCTGGTTCCCAGAACGCCGACAGTAGCCCCCGGGTCCAAGGCGTGCTCGGACTTGGCTTTGAGGTGAAGCCAAAGGGCAAGGGCAAAGCGCCGCGGGCCCCAATTGCCTGTGGGCTAGGCTGACACGTGGCGCTTGATGGGACATGGGCGTCTCCGCTTCCCCACGACGCCTCGGCAACTGCCCGACTTGACAACTGCCTGGCACGTGCAGTGAGGCCATCATGGCTTGGAGCGTGGGAGGCCGCCGGTTAGCCTTCCTCCGGCTATAAATGGGGGAAGGGGAGGGCGGAGCCCCCAGCCCATCTTCATCTTCTTGCTGCTTGCTCCTTCTTCTTCTTCGCCATGCCGCCATCTCGCCATAGCATCCATAGCGCCAGTGAGGAGGTTCTCAGCCGCCGAGAAGGGAAAGGCCCCCAAGGAGGCACCAGGCGCGCCACCGCCCAAGAGGGGCCGCGGTCGTCCCCGCAAGCATGCCGCGACGCCGGCGGTGGCTCCCTGGGGGCGCGGGCGCACCCCCTCAAACGTCGGTGCTGCTTCTGGTGGTCTTGGGAGGTTTCCCTCCCACGCCGGAAGCTGCCGCGGCCGAGGTGGGTGCGGCCAAGGAGGAAGGCATGTGGCAGCCATTCGGCCATCATGCCCGTGATCCCATTCGGCCGATGCGCCTGTATGGTAACGCAGCAGAAAACAAAAAATTTCCGACCTACGCACCAGCCCAGGACCACTATGGAGACTGCATACAAGGTTTGATCATTTTTGTTACCGACTCGTAGCGCAGCGGAAGTAGAGTCGATGACGATCGGCGGTGCAGATCCCCGCAGCCAGGATTTACAACCTCCCAACCGCGAGGATGTATACCCTCATCCGCTCCTCGGACAGCCCTCCGGGAGGCGGTCGGACAGTCCCCCGGACGGTGTCGCGGACAGCCCTTCGGGAGGACCTTCGAAGCTCGAACGGTCACTCGGACAGCCCTTCGGGAGGACTCACAGAACTCGGACCGTCACTTGGACAGCCCTTCGGGAGGCACTCTCAAACAGCCCCTCGGGCACTAATATCGAAACTACGACCTCTCTACAGAGTTGCACACATACGGTGTCATCTATCCGGCAGGGCTTCGCCGTCCAGAACTAGTTCCCACCGGAACCCAGACAGCCTTTCGGCTCTACGAAACTATTTCGCTGGGAGGGAGAGAGAAGCCAGATCATTGCAATGGCACTTGTATGTGAGAAGGAGTGAGTTTGGGCAGCCCCCTCCACCTCTATTTATAGGAGAAGGAGGGGTGGAGGGGCTGAAATTTCAGCCACATCCATCCATGTCATCTCCAAGATATTTTGGAGCAAAAGCCCAAAAAGGTGGCTTTCCAAAAAGTAACCCAAAAAGCACTTTCACTATTCACGACGACATTTTTCAGCGTCCGTTCAAACTGAAAATATTTATGTGGGCTTAGAACATTTCCAGTACCCACTAAAATAATTTTCAACGCGTTCTGGAACAATTCCAGATTAGTGATTTTCATCTGCGAAAAGCATATGAAGTGGTTCCGGCAGCTCCGGAACATTTCCGGTTTTTCTTCCAGAAAATTCCCAAAAGTTTCCAGAATGATTCTGGCACCCTCCAAGAATTATCGGGCATGTGCCGAAACTAATTTGACTTTATGGTATCCTCTGAAACAACTTTTCAGTTTCACCAGAACTCATCCGGTGACCTCTCTCTGCGGAACTTTTCCGCTGTCCGAAACTTTTTCGGTGTCCGAAACTTTTCGGTGATTTTCTCTCAGACTCCCTGTCTAGTATTCAGCAGATAGATGACCCTTAAGTGTGTGACCCTATAGGTTCGGTGAAGTATAGACATGACACGGAACCCTTTCCGATCAATGATCAACATCGGAGCCGTGGACACCCATATTGACCCCTATACCCACACGAATGAATATTCGAGTGAACCTCCAGTTGCCGTGTGCTATTCCTGTTGCTTCGCGATATGTTACAAAATACCCGAGGTGAGACATGATGGCATCCCCGTGGGTCAACAACTTGTCCACTATGCCAGTTACCTCGTTACCGGTATTTGTTCTCTTTTCTCGTTACCGTGTTCCGGCATCCCCGTGATCAAATCACAAAGTGTCTGGCCAGACGATGATGGACACCGTAACACCGAGAGGGCCCAGAGATATCTCTCCAACGTCGGAGGAGCAAATCCCAATCTTGAGCTATCAAGTTACTTGACATACTTTTCCATGAACCCGTAAGCCGCCGTAATAGCCACCCATTTACGGATGACGTTTAACAAACCCCAAAGTTCATGAAGCAAGCATGAAGAAACTCGATACTCTCATGGTCTAAGGAATCATGCAAACATTAACCATCTCTGTGTTATTAACCATTAACTTGTGACGAATGTATCTCATAGCATAACATCAATCGAGTCGATTCAACAAAAATGTTCTTCTAACATTGTGCCCTCAAAGTTGCTGGCATAGACATGCCCATGATCAGGAAAACAGAACCATCATGCAACACTTGAGCCAGTCATAGAGGCTTGACTAGGAATATATTTTATCGTTTATTATCCCACACGTGCATATGAGTCTTCCTCCAAGCCTCGTTTTATTTGTAGACTCGAAAACCATAGCAGTTATAGCATGGAACATAAACCTAATTATGAACAGGGAGATAATCAATAACATTTATTATTGCCTCTAGGGCATATCTCCTACAGACTCCCACTTGCACTAGAGTCAATAATCTAGTTAATGCTAATGCACTTTACACCTGTGGCACACCGGTGTAAATATGCTTCGCTTGTGGTATAGCCTAATGTCCAACGGATCTGACGACTTCAGCTCCGTGTGTATCTTTGCATATCCTCGCGTTTTCATGCTTTCACAAAATTCACATTTTGTGTGGACTTGGCTTTGTATATGTGTGAATCATTGGTCGAAACCATATTCCTCAGACTGAGCTGTGGAGAAACTATCTGCAATAGTGTCCCATTGACCAAAGCCTTCTTGGAACCATACTAAGTTCATGAAAGAACTATATGATTCAGCATCTTGTTTGTCGCTTTTAAAAGCGGCAACATACTTTGCCTCTGTTATAGAATTCGCCACAGTAACTTGTTTGGAACAATTTCCAACTACCATGCCACCATATTGTGTGTTACACAAAACCCTCAATTTAAATCGAAAATCGCTTGGAGCATGGATGAAGACTGTATCGATGTAACCTTTTACAACGAACTCTTCATGATCTCCACTTGCGAGAAAACATGTCATCGGTGCTACTATAGTACTCAAAGACCCTTTTTCACTGTTGTCCCATGATCAGAACTTTTGATCACTTTGGTATCTATACTCGCAACAACTTTGGGAGTATTGGACATATCTGGTTGTTTTTACATACCATGGAATACATGATTAATCCAAACACAAGAGTGTGTGGAATCTTCATCATGTATTTTGCTCATCAGTGTTTTGGGACACCGAGTCTTGCAAAAACTCTTTCCATGTGACTTCGGCAAGAATCACTCCTTGACGTTTTTAATGCTAAAAGGTTTTAGCATCTTGTCAATATGTATCTTTGCTCAGCCCCATTAGGTAAATCTATCTCCATAGATCATCATGCCTAATATAAAGGCTATTTAGCCCAAGCACTTCATCGAAAAACTATTTTCAAATGAAGTCCTAATTCGTGTCAAGAAATTTATTTCCAATTAACAATGTGTCAAGCACACAACATTTTTTAGAAATCTATTTATGCTCCCACTTACTTTCTTGAATCACAAGCATCTTCGTTACCCATTGATGAAGTCAAACCCTTTTGACCATTTCATCAAAACACGAAGATTCCAACTCCATTATGCTCTCTTCTGTCCATTGCTGGAACTCTGAAGTTTGCACACTCACTAGCATCCTCTGGAATGACAAAATACCTTAGACTGTAACACATGCAAGTCCTTGGTTTCATTTCCATCATATGGAAATCCTATTGTCATCCATGTTTCATATCTCATGACTGAAATATGTATTAATTGCTAGTTCAACCCGAACCGACTTTAAGCATCGCTACGGTGAAACAACCTCATCGCAGTCAACTCCTTGAACTTGTTATTTCAACAAGTCGAGCTTTATGGATAAAACATTTTTATCCGTATCAGTTTTAAGTTCCATAAATATTCGTTAGACTCTAAGTCTTCCGAAAGGTGTATCAAGGTTTTAATCTTGAATCACTTATATGGAAACTAACTCGGGTTGTATTGGCATTCAGCCAATTTCGGAGTCAGGGCCCATCAACGCTTCCTTGTGTATCGTAGGTATACTGTTGTTTGACAACAATATCTCGTCTGCGCACCTGAGAGGTTTGCACGAGCCTTGCCTACGTGGTTTAGCTGCAAGTTTGACCGAAGTCCATACATTTTATTGTAGAGACTTCCGTATCAGTCGCAGTAGGAAACACTGGAATTACTTCCAAGGTCTCTTTCCTTTGACCTGATGACGGAGATACTGGTTATCTCGTCGAGTTGCATTATTCTCCCACTCACCTTTTTGAAAGAACCATTTTCTTCAAAAAGCATACCGTTCTTTGTGGCAAACCTATTTGCCTCAGTATAGTGAGGGAGGAATACCCAATTGCTTGGGATAACCTACAAAGTAGCACTTGTCTGATTTGGAATAGGTTTGTAACCTTTTACACAAGCCCCATATTCCAAATGTTAAGAAAAGATATAACATGGTTGGGCGTACCATACCATGGTGTCATTTCAACAGACCCGGTGGAGCTCTTTTCAGTGTAAAAGCCGCAGTCTCTAAAGCATCACCTTTTAAAAGGGATAATGGCAAATTTATTTATGTCATCTTTGATCTTACCATGTCATAAATGGTTTGATTACATCTTCACGGACTTTTCACTCACAGTGGTGTTCCGGGAGGTGTAAGTTATGAAACTCTTTTCAAAACTCATCAGACATTCGCTAAACTTGTAACTCAAATATTCCTTTCTGCAATCGAATTGTAGAAACAGAATTTTCTTGTTACAATAACTTCTACTTCATTCTTGAAAACCTTTTGAATGAATTCAAAAGATCTAGACTTACGTCTCATCAAGTAAATATACATATATCTACTTGAGTCATTTCTGAAGATAGATAAATCCGCTGTTTGCAATAACATTTATCGGACTACATACATCAAAATGTATGATCACCAATAAGTTCTTTGCTCGTTCCTTATGGCCTGTGAACGGTATTTCAGTCACTTTACTTTTCGGAGGAAAGTTGCAAGTGTCAGATGATTCAAAATCAAACGACTTTAAAATCCATCATAATGGAATTTATCCATGCGGGTTTCTCCAATGTGACCAAATGCAGTGCCACACTTGTGTGGTATTCTCTTAGTCTTACGACATTTAGCGTCAGTGTTATGGATGTATCATATTACTATCAATATTCATAACATACATCCCATCTTGGATGGAAGTATGGCCCTTCATGTTTATTCATAATACTAAACAACAATTGTTGTTCTTATGAACAACTCTTCTGCAACAAACATTGTGCAATGGGCTAGAGTGTATGAAACTCTAAAATGAATTATGAATGTAAATCCAGAGGTAATATATTATTATCATTATTCATAACATACATCTTATTCATAATGAAAGTATGGCCCTTATGTTATTCATAACACCGAACATAAAAAGTTCTCTTATGAACAACCTTCTTGCAAGATACCTTATGCAAAGGGCTAGAGTGTGAAACTCTAAAATGAATTATGAAAATAAATACAGACGGTAATACACCGATGGAAGGTATAGTAACATTTACAATGTTCCCTGTGTATACCTAAACCTCATTCCTGGCTAGTCTTTCAGGCCATAGTAGTTCTTACATCGAGTTGCAACAGAAAGCAATCGAGCGGGTATCTTTGTGATTAACTCACAATACCCAAGAATCAGTGATTAACAATTTAATCATAATTCCCAAGAACTATATCTTTGACCAGCCTTCTATACATCAAAAACCTGTGTGACATTCATACATGAGCTGGATATTCCAGTCTTCTTTCTTATTTCCATTATACTTCTAACAGTTTAACTTTTAGTATTTCTCCTACTTCCAGAAGAAGCACCCAACTTAAGAGTGGCGTTAGCCCTGGACTTCCTAGGCGTGAAAGTTTCACTACACCCTTCGGACACTTCCTTTCTCTTTAAGTTTTTATTCATCTTTCATCATATGAAAGGCGTTCTCCTGGATCCCTCTCTTATCAGTCTAATGCATAGTAAAACTCCTTTACTAATAGTTTGCAAACAAACATTGCTTTGGATATCTCATATCTTTAGCCTTTGTCTGTCTCTGAAAATGATTTTCAGATTCCATGAATATCACATAACTATCCAAACTTTCAAAGTTCGGGTCTCATGGAAGCAAACATATTGCACTTGACTGAAACAGAATTCTAGCTTTTGGATTGAAGGACGACAGTCACATGATCCATAGCATAAGCGAGAGAATACCGAAAGTATGCGATAGGACAAAGTCCTTCTCGGCACTCTTGTGGACAATCCTCACATTACGTTACCAACTGTAAAGTTTTAACCAGATATTTAACAGCTATTCAATTTTAATAGGGAAGGTGGAAACGCGAGCCATAATTCTACAACTATTATGCAAATCACACTTAGACAGAGTTCATAATTAATTGCACTGAGAATTAAACAAGTTAATTCAACAGTGCGCTCCCACTCAAATCAATATCTCTCATAATAGATTGTGAGTGATACAAGATCCGCATTTCCATTCAACGCCATTGAACGAGATGAACACTGATGGCGCGAACTTCAATCGGTAGGCAAACTTGCCGATCACATCTCTATGTGACTCTTGTTCATCTTTCGATGGGTGTGTTCCGAGCTCAGGGAGATCCTTCCAGAACGTCAAGACAACCAAGTGATCTTGCTGCGAGGTCTCAACTCACCCGCCTCACACATCCCTAATCGTTCGCACCCAGGGAGATCCTGCGATGCCCCGAAAAGTTAGGTGCCGTGACGGTGCTACACTTGGGAGAACACTAACTACTTGATATTTTTGTGAGAGATCACCCTAATAAAAGCAACTACCGTGCAATCAAGAAGGGTGCATCATAAGGGATAAACATCTCAGGCAATTCATAATAGCATGATATGGTATAGCCCTTTCTGACGGAGAAGTCTTGTATTTCTTCGTCTTCGGCATTCGCGTCGGTGTTCACCTTCGCGAAGATTGCCACCACCTTGTCGATGCACCAGATAATATTGCTATCTCCGTAGCAGATAAAATAAATGCATTACTTAAGGTTGACACGCAGGTCATTAAAGTGCAATCATATGGCTCCAGCCATCATGCTGAATCATGACACGCAGGTCATGTTAATTACATCATATAGTCATCTCATACATAATCAAATTATTATGAGCACTACTATACCACATCACATGCACATGCAAACCCTCCTGCAAAACCAAGTTAGACGCCTCTAATCGGTTCATGCAAAAACTTGTTTTACGTGGCTTCTAAGGTTTCGAAACAAACCGAAGCTACCAACGTCCATCATCAAGTATGATAATTCAAGCGCTAGATTAACTTCGCGGGGTGTATGAAACATGAGATAATAAAATCTCGAGCCCCATACTGAACTTCGTCATACGCATGACCCCCATGCAGATCATATCTGCATTGCCCTTTTGTCTGCGAAATTTCATCTTTCTTTTTAACTACGGTGGAATTCAATGAACTGTTAGCACTTCGTTGATCAATCAGGATCGCGGATTGCCAGAACATTGAAACTCCACCATGCTGTTATCAAGATCAGAAATATGCAAATTCCAGGGAAGCAACAAGAACATCGGGTAGCAGATTTCATCTGCTACCCGCACAAATAATTTTCAGTAATAGATCTCATCTACTACCTAATTATATTGTGCAACACCCATACATCTCCATGTATTCTAGATCGCAACCTGCATCTACGCATAGCACGGCTCATGATGCCACTGTATGGTAACGCAGCAGAAAACAAAAAATTTCCGACCTACGCACCAGCCCAGGACCACTATGGAGACTGCATACAAGGTTTGATCATTTTTGTTACCGACTCGTAGCGCAGCGGAAGTAGAGTCGATGACGATCGGCGGTGCAGATCCCCGCAGCCAGGATTTACAACCTCCCAACCGCGAGGATGTATACCCTCATCCGCTCCTCGGACAGCCCTCCGGGAGGCGGTCGGACAGTCCCCCGGACGGTGTCGCGGACAGCCCTTCGGGAGGACCTTCGAAGCTCGAACGGTCACTCGGACAGCCCTTCGGGAGGACTCACAGAACTCGGACCGTCACTTGGACAGCCCTTCGGGAGGCACTCTCAAACAGCCCCTGGGGCACTAAGATCGAAACTACGACCTCTCTACAGAGTTGCACACATACGGTGTCATCTATCCGGCAGGGCTTCGCCGTCCAGAACTAGTTCCCACCGGAACCCAGACAGCCTTTCGGCTCTACGAAACTATTTCGCTGGGAGGGAGAGAGAAGCCAGATCATTGCAATGGCACTTGTATGTGAGAAGGAGTGAGTTTGGGCAGCCCCCTCCACCTCTATTTATAGGAGAAGGAGGGGTGGAGGGGCTGAAATTTCAGCCACATCCATCCATGTCATCTCCAAGATATTTTGGAGCAAAAGCCCAAAAAGGTGGCTTTCCAAAAAGTAACCCAAAAAGCACTTTCACTATTCACGACGACATTTTTCAGCGTCCGTTCAAACTGAAAATATTTATGTAGGCTTAGAACATTTCCAGTACCCACTAAAATAATTTTCAATGCGTTCTGGAACAATTCCAGATTAGTGATTTTCATCTGCGAAAAGCATATGAAGTGGTTCCGGCGGCTCCGGAACATTTCCGGTTTTTCTTCCAGAAAATTCCCAAAAGTTTCCAGAATGATTCTGGCACCCTCCAAGAATTATCGGGCATGTGCCGAAACTAATTTGACTTTATGGTATCCTCTGAAACAACTTTTCAGTTTCACCAGAACTCATCCGGTGACCTCTCTCTGCGGAACTTTTCCGCTGTCCGAAACTTTTTCGGTGTCCGAAACTTTTCGGTGATTTTCTCTCAGACTCCCTGTCTAGTATTCAGCAGATAGATGACCCTTAAGCGTGTGACCCTATAGGTTCGGTGAAGTATAGACATGACACGGAACCCTTTCCGATCAATGATCAACATCGGAGCCGTGGACACCCATATTGACCCCTATACCCACACGAATGAATATTCGAGTGAACCTCCAGTTGCCGTGTGCTATTCCTGTTGCTTTGCGATATGTTACAAATACCCGAGGTGAGACATGATGGCATCCCCGTGGGTCAACAACTTGTCCACTATGCCAGTTACCTCGTTACCGGTATTTGTTCTCTTTTCTCGTTACCGTGTTCCGGCATCCCCGTGATCAAATCACAAAGTGTCTGGCCAGACGATGATGGACACCGTAACACCGAGAGGGCCCAGAGATATCTCTCCAACGTCGGAGGAGCAAATCCCAATCTTGAGCTATCAAGTTACTTGACATACTTTTCCATGAACCCGTAAGCCGCCGTAATAGCCACCCATTTACGGATGACGTTTAACAAACCCCAAAGTTCATGAAGCAAGCATGAAGAAACTCGATACTCTCATGGTCTAAGGAATCATGCAAACATTAACCATCTCTGTGTTATTAACCATTAACTTGTGACGAATGTATCTCATAGCATAACATCAATCGGGTCGATTCAACACAAATGTTCTTCTAACATTGTGCCCTCAAAGTTGCTGGCATAGACATGCCCATGATCAGGAAAACAGAACCATCATGCAACACTTGAGCCAGTCATAGAGGCTTGACTAGGAATACATTTTATCGTTTATTATCCCACACGTGCATATGAGTCTTCCTCCAAGCCTCGTTTTATTTGTAGACTCGAAAACCATAGCAGTTATAGCATGGAACATAAACCTAATTATGAACAGGGAGATAATCAATAACATTTATCATTGCCTCTAGGGCATATCTCCTACAGCGCCCTCGGAGTTCGTGGTATGGGCGGAGAGGCCTGCAGGCGTCTGGTTTCAGCTGCCACGCTTCTTCGCGGGCGCGCTGCAGGCCGACGGTTTCTGCAGCAAGGCTTCATGGGTGGAGGTCGAGGTCACCCCCGCCGGCAATGTGTTCCTGAACCACGGGTGGCAGCCATTCGCCCACGCGCGTGGCCTACAGGGGAGGTGTACCCTCCACTTCAGGCATGACGGCACTGCGACCCTCTATGTCAGGGTCTTCGAGGAGGACGGCAGGCGCCTGGGGTGCTGCCCGAAGAGCGACAGCGACGATGACGACATCCACCCCTCCGACGACGACGGTCGGAGGGGCGGTAGCATCTCCGGCGGTGAACTTGTCCTTGGTGACGGTCGCGACGCTTCCAGCAGCGGCGGCTCCTTCTCTGGGGAGAGCACGAGCAACGGCGACTACGACGATCCACCATGCTGCCGAGCTCGGACCGGGGAGGGCGACGAGCCCCCGCGCACATCGCACCCCGGTGAAGCAGGAGGAGGACTCCAACTAGGCGCGGGCGTCACTGGAGCCGGGTCTCAGGAGCCGTGGTGGTCGCAAGGCCGCTTTTGCTTCGTCTTTTTTCCTGCATCAAGAAGTAGAAGGCCCTGCCGGGGCATGTAATGAACCATGGCGCTTGCGCCGTTATATTAACATTTTTATATCGCATCCTGGCATTCGTGTCGCTACTAATTGACGGGTTCTTGCTGATCATGATTAGGATAACTTAGCTTAGTGTGCTTGCGGTAGACTCCTGCATCACGAGGGCGTGTTCCTTCAGAGCTTGGGTCCTCTGCGTGCCTCTCGTTCCAGAGAGATCTTTTCGGGGGTTTCCTTCTCATGGACCCGAAGGTTCTCCGGCCTCAGGAGGCGCTCAGTGGCCGCGGGGTCTCTAGTGGGTCATGAGGATATGGGGCCTCTGAGGCTGCCCCTCAGGGCGCCACACCCCGCGCGAGCCCCCGAGCGAGGACCAACCACCGCTGGTACGACGGGTCATGATGCCCGGCGAGGCCAGGAGGTGCGGACTCAGGAGGGCGTACATGCCCGTCAGCACATTTAAGGGCGTCGCGCGAGGGTTAGGATGCCAAAGATTAGGACACGAAGGCTTTGGCAAGGTGTGCTCGTGGGAGAGCCCAGGCGTACACACCGTACCCAGCCCCCGCTCGTGAGACGCGCGAGAAAGAGCAACGGGCAACTGCCACTCTCCCTAAGGTGAGATTCGAGAGATTAAAACGCTGCAAGGAGAAAAAGTCCCACCCTTTCAAATAAAGGCGATAGTTTCGAATTTCATTCCAAGAAGTGGCAAATCAGCTACAGAAAGCAAGCAAAAGAACAACCGCGTCCGGCACCTACACTAGTCTTCTGGTCTTCCCGCCAGCGCGGAGCATGGGGCTTCCACTAGGACATGGGTGGGAGCCCCCGTAAGGCTCAGGGGCAACACTCAGGAGATTCCGGGGAGTGTACAGCCCCACTCATTATTACGTGAGAGTGTCACGAGCGGAGACTTGAGAGGCACATGGCGCTCGTTGATCACGGATAGAACTTCCGGAGGTGCTGGATGTTCCAGGCATTCTGGATGGGGACCCCGTCCTGCGTCTCCAGGCGCGCGGCGCTAGGCCTGGAGACATGGGCGATCCTGAACGGGCCCTCCCACATGGGCGAGAGCTTGTGAAGCCCCTCCCTGGAGAGCACCCGCCTCAGGACGAGGTCACCCACCTCGAGGGTCCTGGAGCGGACGCTGCGGCAGTGATACCGCCGCAGCGCCTGCTCGTACCTCACAGCACTGAGCGAGGCTTGGCGGCGGCCCTCCTCCCCGAGCACTAGGTCCATCCCCCACGAGGCGTCCTGGCGTGCCTCGCCAAATGCCAAGACCCGCGGGGAGCGATGTTTGACCTCGTGAGGGAGAACCGCCTCAGCCCCGTAGACGAGGAAGAACGGGGTCTCACCGGTGGGCTTAGTCGCGGTGGTGCGGATGGACCACAGCACAGACTAAAGCTCATCGAGCCAATCCATACCGCAGGACTCGAGTTTCTTCTTGAAGCTCCTCGTCTTGAGGCCCCTCAGGACCTCCGCGTTGGCGCGTTCGGCTTGGCCGTTACTCTGTGGGTGCGCCACTGAAGCGTAGCATATCTGCGTTCCAAGGTTAGCACAATATGTTTTGAAGAGATTGCTCGTGAACTGAGAGCCGTTGTCGGTGATGATACGGTTGGGGACCCCAAACCGGCTCACAAGGCCCTTGATGAACTTGACAGCCGAGCCAGTTGGGATGGTGCGCACGGGCTCCACCTCCGCCCACTTGGTGAATTTGTCGATGGCGACGTAGAGGTAGCGGTAGCCCCTGGCTGCTCGAGCAAACGGGCCCAGGATATCCAGCCGCCAGACCATGAACGGCCATGAGAGTGGGATGGTATGCAGGCACTGAGCGGGCTGGTGGATCTGTTTGGCATGGAATTGACAGGCCACACAGGATCGCACCAGCTCGATGGCATCGTTGAGCGCCGTGGGCCAGTAGAACCCGCCGCGGAACGCCTTGCCCACGAGGGTGCGCAACGAAGAATGGTGCCCACAATCCCCGCCATGGATGTCAGCCAGCAACTCGCACCCTTGCTCCTTGGAGATGCATCGCAGCGAGACGTCGTTTGGGCGTCTTCGGTAGAGCTCGCCGTCCTGCAAGCAGTAAGCGGTGGCCTAACGGGCCACGCCTTCTACATCTTCCTCCTTCTCCGGCAGGGTGCCTTGGAGCAGGTACGCCTTGAGCTCTTCGGTCCAGCACCCCTCCTGAGATTTGAGCGCCAGGAGCAGGCGGGATCCAGAGGTCGGACCGCAGGCCGGGGCGCCCGTGGAAGGGGCCAGGGGCGGCTCCTCCCGAAATAGCGCAGGGCCTGCAGCGGGGGGAGCCGCTCCTTGAAGACACCAGGCTTCTGGGGCTGGCGTTGGGACGCCCTCTTGGCGATGTTGTCCGCCTCCTAGTTCATGTCGCGTGGCACGTGCTGCAATTCCAAGCCCAAGAATCGTTTTTCAATTTTGCATACCTCTTCTAAGTATGCCTCCATGTGTTCGTCCTTAGGTTTGTATGCCTTGTTGGAGAAGTTGACGAGGAGCTGAGAATCGCCCTTGATGGTGAGATGCTTGACCCACAAGGCCGCCGTGGCCCTGAGGCCAGCGATCAGGCCCTCGTACTTCGTGATGTTGTTGGAGACCTTCTCGCCATGCTGGAAGCAGAGCTGCACGGCGTAGTAGAGCTTGTCCTGGGTAGGCGAGATGAGTACGGCTCCGGCCCCCGCGCCCTGGCGCGCGAACGCGCCGTCGAAGTACATGACCCAGCCGTCGGGCGCCTCGTCTACGGGTGCGAGGGAGCGGTCTTCACCCATCCCTCGGTCAGGAGCTTCGGTCCATTCCGCCACAAAGTCAGCGAGGGTCGCACCCTTGATGACCTTGGTGGTGCTAAACTCTAGCTGGAACGCTTGCAGCTCGATGTTCCACTCAGCAACCCTCCCCACGGCATTGGGGCTCCGGAGCACCTTCTCCAAGGGGTACGCAGAGACGACCTTGATGGGGTGGCCTTGGAAGTAGTGGCGCAGCTTCCTGGAGGCGACAAGGAGCACGAGTAGGAGCTTCTGTGGCATGGGGTAGCGCGAGCGTGCGTCACGCAACACCGTGCTGACAAAGTACACGGGATGCTCGATGTCGGAGGAGGTGCCGGCGATGTCCAGCCCTGCTTGAGGCGAGAGGGCCTCGGGAGCCCTGCTGTCCGACGAGGTAGTCGAGGCCTCAGGAGCGCCATCCTGAGGTGGCAACAGAGCGGCCGCGCGTGGGGTGTTGCGCCACGCACTCGCCCCTGCGCGCTCTTCCCGGACCGCCACGAGCGCTGCGCTAGAAGAGTGGGGAGTGGCGGCTAGGTAAAGTACCAGGGGCTCAAGAGGACAAGGCGCCACCATCACTGGCGGGCTGGTGAGATACCTCTTGAGGTCTTGGAAGGCTGCCTCGGCCTCCGGAGTCCATTCAAAGGGGCCCTTCTTTTTCATTAGCTTGAAGAACGGGAGGACGCGCTCGCCGAGCTTGGAGATGAAACGCCCCAACGAAGTTACACCGCCCGTGAGCTTCTGCATCTCCTTGAGGGTCTTCGGCAGGCTCATCCTTTCTATTGCCTTGATCTTCTCTGGGTTAGCTTCGATCCCTCTATGTGACACCAGGAAACCCAGCAGCTTGCCGGACGGGACACCGAACACGCATTTCTCCGGGTTGAGCCGCAGGTTTACCTTGCGCAGGTTGGTGAATGTTTCTTCCAGATCTTCAACAAGGGTCCTCGCTTCCCGTGACTTGACCACTATGTCGTCAGCGTACACCACGGTGTTCCTCCTGAGTCGCAGGCCCAGGGCAATGTGCATCAATCGCTGGAAGGTTGCGCCAGCATTTCGCAATCCAAAAGGCATGCGGGTGTAGCAGTACACTCCACATGGAGAGAGGAAGGCCGTCTTCTCGACATCCTGCACCGCCATCTTGATCTGATGGTATCCTGAGAAGGCATCCAAGAAGCACAGCAGGTCGCACTCGGGAGTGGAATCAACGATTTGGTCGATGCATGGAAGAGGGAAAGGGTCCTGAGGGCAAGCTTTGTTGAGGCTTGTGAAGTCGACGCACATGCGCTCCCTTCCGCCCTTCTTGGGGACAATGACCGGGTTGGCCAGCCAATCCGGGTGCCGCACCTCCCGGATGACGCCGGCATCTTGCAGCTTGCCGACCTCCTGGACGATGAACGATTGCTTCTCCGGGGCTTGCCGTCGCGCCTTCTGCTTCACCGGGCGCGCACCGGGGCACACCATCAGATGATGTTCGATCACTTCTCGCGGGAAGCCGACCAAGTCCGTCGCCTCCCATGCAAACACATCCTTGTTCGCACGGTGTAAACTGACTAGCGCCTCTTCCTGATCTGGGGGAGGCCGGCGCCTATGGTGAAGGTGTGGCCTGAGCCCCCGTCGTCGACTGGCACCTGCTTCGTCTCGGCCCGATCTTGAGAGAACAATTGCTTCTTTTTTGTGGGCGCAACTTCTGGGATCTCGGGGGTGTCCCCAATGCCTGTTTGTGCGGCTGCCGCGGCCTTGAAAGCAAGCTTGAGGGCCAGGAGTGCGCCCTTGGTGTCCCCCGCCACGGTGATGATGCCACTACTCCCTGGCATCTTGACAACATTGTAGCCGGGGTGCGTCGCTGCCATGAACTTGGCAAGGGTCGGGTACCCAAGGATGGCATTGTACGGGAGGCCGATGCAGGCGACGTCGAAGTTGATGAGCTCGGTGCGGTAGTTGTAGCATGTGCCGAAGGTGACGGGGAGGCGGATCTGTCCTAAGGGAGCGGTAGAGCCGCCGACCACCCCCGAGAAGGGCCTCGTGGGGGCGAGCTGGTCGTAGGGCACTTGAAGCAGATCGAAGGCTTCCACAGAGAGGACGTTGAGGCCAGCGCCGCCATCGATGAGGGTCCTGGTGGCCGCGACGTTGCCGATGGAGGGCGTGCACAACATCGGAAGGGCGCCGATGCCTGCCATGGTCTTGGGGTGATCCCTGGAGTCGAAGGTGATGGCGGTCTCAGGCACAACGCAGCCCGGAGGATCCTCCTGCCGCGGCCAAGCAGCCCCGACCCGACGAAGAAGCTGCTTGATGTGGCGGCCCGAGGCTGGCGCCTGCGACCCGCCGAGGATGGCCACAACTGTGTGTGGCACCGGGACCGCGAAATGCGCGATGAGCAGGCCACACAACTCCTCCCAGGAAGCCACCGAAGACTCCGGCAGGCCGAGCAACCAGTAGCGCGGCACGCCCGCGAGGGCCATAGGGAGCCAGTTCGCCATGACCTTGTGGTCACCACCCACCGCCCAGATGGCCTGCGCGTATGCCTGGAGGAACTCCACAGGGTCCATTGCGCCGTCATACCGCGGGGGCAACGCCGGCCTGAACTTCGGCGGCCATCGCACCTGCCGCAGAGCAGGGGAAAAGGCGCGGATGCCCACGACTCCTCCGAATGCGCCCAACGGCCCGGGGGGTGAGAAGGAGCCGGCCATGGGAACCACGCAGTGCAGGTGGTGCATGGCTTGGTGAAGAGGCAGAGCTTCGACACGCCCCTACCTGGCGCGCCAAATGTCGGATTCAGGGCTCTGCAGACCCAAAAAAGGTTCAAACTCTGGGGCGTGTGCGAAGAGCTCAACCTATCCAGCCAACCAGCTCGTCGCCCTACGGCCTAGCTCGATGCACACGAACAAGGAAGAAGATGAACACGGCAGTTTACCCAGGTTCAGGCCACCTTGCGGTGTAAGACCCGACTCCTGCTTTGTGGTGGATTGGCCTCACGAGGGGCTGAGGATGAGCTAGTACAAAGGATGAAAAACCTCGCGAGGTCTATGGGTGAGGGTGGAATCGATCCGCCCCTCCCCTCTTCGGTGGTGGCTAACCTATACTTATAGTGGCCTCGGTCCTCTTCTCCCAAATCGTAGGCGGGAAGGGATCCCACAGTGGCCCATTTGAAAGGGGACAAGTAGTACATCTTATCCTGACGAAAGGTGGTCTTCGCCTGCAAAGCCTCTGGTTGTGATGCAACAATGGGCTCGATGATGACACCCGTCCTTGCGGTCTTCGTCTTGTAGCACTAGAATAGAAACCTTTGCCGGGCTCCTTGGGAGCCCACGCCTGCGCTTGCCTCCTTAGCACCAAAGAGGAAACTGCCTCCTCTGCGCCTGCTGGCGCCCGCCTGGCCTTGGTCGTCACGGCTTGCATCATCGCAACCTCCTGAGGTTGGGTACCTGCATAGAAATCTCTGTTCCTTAGGAGGCAGCCTGGGAAGGCCGCTACCTCGGGAGGTCTTGGTGTCGTCTGCCTCGCGAGGCTTGGCCCCTCGCAAGGTTCTTGTCTTGGTGGCCTTGGAGGTGGGCCATACCAGGCCGTCGACGGAGCCACGCCATGGGCCGCAGGCAGGCAAGTCCGGGTACCCTGGTTCCCAGAACGCCGACAAGTAGTAGCATAATGGATAACATTTAATTTCTTATCAACTCGTTGTCCTAGAACAGCACCAACAGCATAATCACTAGCATCAGACATAATTTCAAAGGGTAGGTTCCAATTAGGTGGTTGAACAATAGGTGCAGAGATCAAGGCTTTCTTAAGTATTTCAAATGCTTCTACACAATCATCATCAAAAACAAATGGAACATCTTTTTGAAAGAGATTAGTGAGAGGCCTAGAAATTTTAGATAAGTCTTTAATAAATCTCCTATAGAAACCAGCATGACCAAGGAAACTTCTTATACCTTTGATATCTTTAGGACACGGCATTTTTTCAATAGCATCAACTTTAGCTTTATCAACTTCATTACATCTTTCGGAGATTTTATGCCCCAAGACAATACCTTCATTAACCATAAAGTGGCACTTCTCCCAATTCAAGACAAGATTAGTTTCCTTGCATCTTTGCAAAACTCAATCAAGGTTGCTTAAGCAATCATCAAAAGAAGTTCCGTAAACGGAGAAATTGTCCATGAAAACCTCAACAATCTCTTCACAGAAATCAGAGAATATAGTAGTCATACATCTTTGAAAAGTAGCAGGTGCATTACATAAACCAAAAGGCATACGTCTATAAGCAAAGGTACCGAAAGGGCAAATAAAGTAGTCTTTTCTTGATCCTCTCATGACACAGGTATTTGAGAAAAACCATCTAGAAAGCAAAAGTGTGTATTTTTTGATAGTCTTTCTAGCATTTGATCAATAAAAGGTAGAGGATAATGATCTTTCCTAGTAGCTCTGTTCAACTTTCTACAATCAATAACCATTCTATAACCTGTAACAATTCTTTGTGGGTGTGGCACCCCGGCTCAGAGAGACCGGAACGCCCCGTATTCCAGCCTAGAGATCGAGGTATGTCTCTGGAATACAGCACTGCTTGGCATAGAACAAATCAGCCCTCTATTACAGCACAAATATGAATACAAGGTCTCCAATATTACAATGATTAACATCAACATGGCGACACTACGCCTGCCAAGGTTGCTCTATGCAAGCAGCAGAACAACTCATAGCAGCGGAATAAATTCTAGCAGCAGAACAGCGACGACGACGATGGACTCCACTCCGCAGGGACGCTGGCTGGAATGTTTATCCTAGCTCGCAAACTCAAGATCCTCGGCAAACAAGCAAGCAGACAAGGCATGACCTACAAACTGGCATGACACGCCAGGTCAGTACATTGAATGTACTTGCAAGCTCACAACAATCAAGACAGACAACAGCATGGCAATTACAGGTTACTTAGCAAGGATGAACATGATACAGCTAGAGCAACATGGCATGGACATGGTGAACAAGATAGCACTAGAACTATACTAGATGATCATGGCATGAGCATATGATGATACTAGCATGCAACATATTAACAATATCATGCACCAACTTACTCTGTTCGGGGTTACCTCGTAACCACCACATGAATCACTTACCACCATGGTCATCACACGATCATCTCAGGATCAAATCAAGCTTGGTATTAACAATACCGTAGTAATCATTACATGACCACAAGGAGCTTGATCTTTCCCCTTGATTCTCGCATAACACCATAAATCTCAAACACCTTCGGTATCCTCGATACCACTGTGATCCTCTCGCGATCACATAAGTATCAACCAGTTCTTTCATCATCGTACCGGGGTTGTTCTTAAACATGTTATTATTACTGTTGACCCATAGTGTGACCTACTACAAACTGGGCCCATATCTGCGGGTGCGGCTATCGATAGTTTTAAACACTCTGCAGAGGTTAGCACACTGTACCCACACCATGGAACCCATGGCCTCGTGCTCCCATTCGGGTGGACCAACGGCGTTCCGATAAAACTGATCTATTGCCATGACACTCTCCCGGCCACTCCGACCAACTCCCCTTTGGGCTAAGTCATGGGTGGCCCCGATGCCACTCCGGACATCCAACGGCCACCGTCGTGGCAAAACAATCGTCCCAAACGGTGACATGAGATCTCAATACCAAACACGGGCACACAAGGCTTATGTCCGCCTACCTGATCAGGGTAGCACGCACCCATAACCTTCCCTAGTTGGAGGCTCCGGCGAGAGGCATGACAATAGACCGCATTAGGGTCTTCCCATAAAGACAAATGTGGTTGCACTGGTCAGTTCGGTTTTGATGGCACTATGACTCAGCCAACAGGTGTTCAAGTTTAATTAATGTCCAGTTAAATTTGAATGCAAAAGATGCTGAGTCATAATATGATGAATTAATAATGCACATGAGCATGATATTAACATGAGCATGGATGGATAACACAACCATTAAGCACGTTCATCTTAACATCAATAACAATAAAGCATTTACTCTACCAGATGCAAATGAACATGGTATAACGATGATCCTGAATAGCACAAGTATAGCAAAGCATATCACCAATGTGAACATAGTATGGTCACTAGCATCGGGAAAATAACTATCAGAATAGAACATGATAACAATATTAGAAGCAAGCATGTAAACAACTGGATGAAAATAATCATGGCATAGGAACGAGCATGGATCCATAAGCATATAAAGCATTCTCAGAAATATTAACATGCACAACTTATTTAAATATTCCAGTTGAAAACCATGGCTAATGCAAATCCATCATGCAAGTGGCTGTCGTGGCTTGCCTGGGGTTGCCGGATACTCTGGGAAGAGGTGCGATGAAGGCATGGGACGATTCGCCGGACGCTTCACTCTTGGAGGGGGCTAGAATAGGGCAAGGGCATAAAGGTCATTTTCATAGTGGGACCACCTAGTGAAAATGATACCAACAGAAAGATCTCGACGAGACGAAGAAGTGGGCGTTGGTTTCACCTCCATCGGAGTTACGGTCGCGAAGATACGAGGTGAAGAAGAAGAGGGACCAATCTGTGAATATTTTATCACCAACGGGTCCCTGAGTGGAAAAAACAGAAAACGCCTTCGGGCGGAATACGTTTTCTGCAAAGGAAAGCGCATTTAGAGCCGTAGTAGATTGAAAATACGTTTTCAAAACAGGAAAGCGTACTTGGGAGAAATCCGTCTCCACTTGCCACGTGGGCTGGGGCGCCTGGGCCACTAATGGGCCGGGCCCACGGGCAGGAGGAGGGGACTGAGCGGGGGCGTCGTCTTCCCCGCGCCTCTGTTCCTCCCGTGGAACATAGCGGAGGCAGGGGAGGGGCGCGGTGAGGGGCCGGCCGGCTCCGGCCAACTTCGGCCGAGCCGAGGCCACCGGCGGGTGCGGGACGGCGAGGGGGTCCCGTTCAGAGGCGAAGAAGGCGCCGGGAAGGCCTGGGGGAGCGGCGACAGGCGTCGGGAGGAGGCAGAGGCGGGTGGTGGTGGTTCTTCGGCGATGCAGGCGCTCCGGCGAGGGGGCAAGGGGGTGGGGCGAACCGTGAGAAGGAGAGGAAGGTGGTGGAGGTGGCTAGAGGAGGAGAGGAGGCCCGAGGTGGTCGGAACCGAGACGAACTCCGGTGAGGTCATGGTGGTCCGAGGAGGAAACAGCGAGATGAGGAGACTCTGGTGAGCAAAAGAGGCGAGGGAGGAGGTGGAGAGCTGCAGGGGGACTCGGGGGCGCTTAAATAGCCGCGGGGGATGGCTCTAGAGCATCACGGGAGAGCTCCAACGTGGCTCTAATGGAGGACAGGGGCTGGACGTGGCACAGGCATGGCGTTTGCGGCCGAACGGCGACGAGATAAGGCGGGGCCTGGGCACGGGACGATGCAGAGGCTCACAGGGGAGCTACTAGACATGGGGCAACGTCGAGACGCGGAGGGAGCGGACGAGAACAGCGGCCGGACCGTGCCAGAGCACGTCGTTTGCATGACGCAAGCATGGTCACAACGTGAACTGGCGCAAGCGGCGCGTTTTGGCCCCACCGACCATGTCCAGTAGATGGACCTTACTGCCCTTAGTCCAAATGAAGAAAGAATTTGGTCCAGGGGCAAAGAAGAGATTGGCAGGAGGCTCCAAAACATTTCAGCAGAAACCCATTTGATGCGAATTGTGAGAGCTAGAACAGTGCAATGACTCCGGGCTTTGGCCTAGCTTGATCACAAGCTAAGGTAACTGTGGTGGCCAAATATCAGACGAAATGGAGCTCTCTAGAGTGCACTTGCTGTAGAGAGTGACTCACTGGTCAGATTTGGATATCTTGAAGTGGCACTCTCATGGCTAATTGGATTGAGCTGAAAATTCGAGAAGATGAGTTATTTGATGATATGAAGCTGCTGTAAAAGTTTCATGCCATTTGGAAATACCAAAATGGTACTTGCTTCACAATGCAGCTCCCTGGACAGAATTTAAGAAAAATAGCTGAGGAAAATTGGCCAGATAAAATGAGCCAAAAATTTGTGGATAGAGGTTATATGAACATGAGAATGTCCTGGTAAATTTTCAGCAATAATGAAGCAATATAAAATATAGTTGCTTCACAACTTGAAAATCTGACCAGAAACCAAGATCTGATGCTGAGCTCACATAGAGTGATGACATGATCCCAAATCTTGAGGAGAGTGATGATTTGATCATATGAAGGACCTTGCAAAATTTCAACTCATTTGGATTAACCTAGCTAGTACTTCCTTCACAAAGAATTCCCTCAGACAGGAACTTTGAAAAATTGCTCAGGAATATTCACTAGGAAAATTGAGTTGAATTTTGACAGGAGGCAAAGATATGGACATGAAAAGGTTTTCCAAAGAGTTTGGGGTCAATCAAGCAAATATAGATGACACTTCCTTCTCAAAAAGCCACTTGGGGCAAAATGAGAAAAGGAATATTTGTGAATTATCTTTGATGATGCCAAGGAAGGGTTTTGACATATTTGAGGAAGATATGACCCAAACAATTTATGAGAATTATTTGGGAATTTTGGGAGTGACAGAAATGTAGGTTGTTTCACAACCTAGGGCAAAAAGGATTATTCCTTTAATAGAAAAGAAATATTCCCAATAAAAAGAATATTGGGATTTGGGCTAGGATGAAAATGACATGGGCTAGGGATGGTTTTGAGGATGGCAAGCCACTATGAAACCTAGGAAGACATGATCTTCCCAAGTTTTAGGATCACAGAGCCACGGAAAAACAAATCAAAGCAATGATTCAAAGGAAATCAAAAGAAAAAGAAAAAGCCAAAATCTAGGGTGTTACAGTGGGATCAATTCATTTTTATCATTAGGAACATCAGCAATGCCTCCCTTCTTAGGGACATAATGAACAGTACTTACCCATCTACTATCAGCAACAGGATAAATTATACCTGCTTCCAGAAGCTTTAGTATTTCATTCCTTACCACTTCTTTCATTTTTGGGTTCAATCGTCGCTGATGATCAACAACTAGTTTAGCATTAGGCTCCATATTAATTTTGTGCTGACATAGAGTGGGACTAATGCCCTTAAGATCATCAAGAGTATATCCAATAGCTGCACGGTGCTTCTTCAGAGTTTTCAATAATTTCTTTTCTTCATGCTCTGAAAGGTTAGCACTAATAATAACAGGATATATCTTTTTCTCATCAAGATAAGCATATTTCAGAGTATCGGGTAATTGTTTAAGGTCAAACACAGGATCACTCTTGGGTGGTAGAGGATCTCCAAGAGTCTCAACACGCAAATTGTGTTTCAAAACAGGCATCTGTTTAAAGAAAATCTCATCTAATTCCTTTCTTTCATTCATGAACCTATCATTTTCATGGTCTAGCAAATATTGTTCTAAAGGATCAGTAGGAGGCACAGCAATAGAAGCAAGACCAATAATTTCATATCTATTAGGTAATTCTTTGTCATGGGGTTGTCTACGAAATTTGGAGAAATTAAACTCATGAGACACATCCCCAAAACTTACACTAACAGTTTCCTTCTCACAATCTATTTTAGCATTAATAGTATTCAAGAAAGGTCTACCAAATATAATGGGACAAAAATTATCTTGTGGGGAACCAAGAACTAGAAAAACAGTAGGGTATTTTATTTTCCCACACAAGACTTCAACATCTCTAACAATCCCAATTGGTGATATAGTATCTCTATTGGCAAGCTTAATAGTAACATCGATATCTTCTATTTCAGCAGGTGCAATATCATTCATAATTTCTTGATATAAAGTAAAAGGAATTGCACACACACTAGCACCCAAATCACATAAGCCATGGTGACAATGATCTCCTATTTTAACAGAAACAACAGGCATGCCAACAACAGGTCTATGTTTATCTTTATCATCAGGTTTAGCAATTCTAGCAGCTTCATCACAAAAATAAATAACATGCCCATCAATATTATTGACCAAGAGATCTTTAACCATAGCAATACTAGGTTCAACTTTAATTTGTTCAGGAGGTGTAGGTGTTCTAGTATAAATCTTACGAACCACAGCTGAAGCTTTAGCATGTTCCTTTATTCTAACAGGAAAAGGTGGTTTCTCAATATAAGCAGTAGGAACAATGGGATCAACATTATAAGTAATAGTTTCCTCTTCATCCTTAATAGGTTCTACTATTTTTACTTAAATGGGAGGATGATATTTAAACCACTTCTCCTTAGGGAGATCAACATGAGTAGCAAATGATTCACAGAAAGAAGCTACTATCTCAGAGTCAAGACCATATTTAGTGCTAAATTCACGAAAAGCATCGGTATCCATAAAAGATTTAACACAATCAAACTTAAGGTTTATACCTGACTCCTTACCTTCGTCAAGTTCCCAATCTTCAGAGTTGTGTCTAATTCTTTCCAATAAATCCCACTTGAATTCAATAGTCTTCTTCATAAAAGAATCAGTACAAGAAGTATCGAGCATGGATTGATCATTACGAGAAAGCCGAGCATAAAAATTCTGAATAATAATCTCTCTTGAGAGCTCATGATTGGGGCATGAATATAACAATGACTTAAGCCTTCCCCAATCTTGAGCAATACTTTCTCCTTCACGAGGCCAAAATATATATATATATATATAATTCCGATCATGATGAACCAGATGCATAGGATAAAACTTCTGATGAAATTCCAATTTCAATCGGTTGTAATTCCAAGTCCCAATATCATCGCATAGCCTATACCATGTCAATGCCTTCTCCTACAAAGAGAAAGGGAAGCCCTTCTTCTTGACTTCATCCTTGGGCAAACCTGCAAGCTTAAATAATCCACAAACTTCATCCACATAGATTAGATGCATATCAGGATGTAATGTTCCATCTCCTTCATAAGGATTAGCTAGTAGTTTCTCTATCATACCCAAAGGAATTTCATAATAAATATTTTCAGTAGGTTGAGGGGCAACTCTTTGCTCTTCCGGTTGGGGTGAAGATACCCCGAACAAACCCCTCAAAGGATGATTTCCATAATAACAAGTGACAGTAAATTTCAGCACACTATATAAATTTTTCCTTACCAAATTTCACTTACCAAAGGCGCTTCACTCCCCGGCAACGGCGCCAGAAAAGAGTCTTGATGAACCACAAGTATAGGGGATCTATCATAGTCCTTTTGATAAGTAAAAGTGTCGAGCCCAACGAGGAGCACAAGGAAATGACAAGCTGTTTTCAGCAAGGTATTCTCTGCAAGCACTGAAATTATCGGTAATAGATAGTTTTGTGATAAGATAATTCATAACGGGTAACAAGTAACAAGTGTAACAAAGGTGTAGCAAGGTGGCCCAATCCTTTTTGTAACAAAGGACAAGCCTGGATGAACTCTTATATAAAGCAGAGCGCTCCCGAGGACACATGAGAATTATTGTCAAGTTAGTTTTCACCATGCTCATATGATTCGCGTTCGTTACTTTGATAATTTGATATGTGGGTGGACCGGTGCTTGGGTGCTGTCCTTACTTGGACAAGCCTCCCACTTATGATTAACCACTCTCGCAAGCATCCACAACTACGAAAGAAGAATTAAGATAAATCTAACCATAGGATGAAACATATGGATCCAAATCAGCCCCTTACGAAGCAACGCATAAACTAGGGTTTAAGTTTCTGTCACTCTAGCAACCCATCATCTACTTATTACTTCCCAATGCCTTCCCCTAGGACAAAACAATGGTGAAGTTTCATGTAGTCGACGTTCACATAACACCACTAGAGGAAAGACAACATACATCTCATCAAAATATCGAACGAATACCAAATTCACATGATTACTTATAACAAGACTTCTCCCATGTCCTCAGGAACAAACATAACTACTCACAAAGCATATTCGTGTTCATAATCAAAGGAGTAATAATTATCATTAAGGATCTGAACATATGATCTTCCACCGAATAAACAAACTAGCATCAACTACAAGGAGTAATCAACACTACTAGCAACCAACAGGTACCAATCTGAGGTTTTGAGACAAAGATCGGATACAAGAGATGAACTAGGGTTTGGACAGGAGATGGTGCTGGTGAAGATGTTGATGGAGATTGACCCCCTCTCGATGAGAGGATCGGTGGTGATGACGATGGCTTCGATTTCCCCCTCCGGGAGGGAAGTTTCCTCGGCAAAACAGCTCCGCCGGAGCCCTAGGTTGGTTCTGCCCAAGTGCCGCCTCGAGACGACGGCGCTTCGTCCCGAATGCTCTCTTCTGGTTTTTTCCAGGTCAAAACCCTCCATATAGCAGAAGCTGGGCACCGGAGACCTTCCAGGGGGGCCACAAGCCCTAGGGGCGCGCCCAGGGGGGTAGGGCGCGCCCCCCAGGCTTGTGGCCACCTGGTGGGTCCCCTCTGGTATTTTCTTCACCCAATATTTTTTATATATTCCAAAATAATTCTCCGTAAATTTTCAGGACTTTTGGAGTTGGGCAGAATAGGTCTCTCAGATTTGCTCCTTTCCGGTCCAGAATTCCAGCTGCCGGCATTCTCCCTCTTTTGTGTAAACCTTGTAAAATAAGAGAGAAAAGGCATAAGTATTGTACCATAATGTGTAATAACAGCCCATAATGCAATAAATATCAATATAAAAGCATGATGCAAAATGGACGTATCAATGGGCACCGGGGGCTGGCCAGGGGGCCCACAAGCTCGGGAAGCGCGCCCCTAGGCTTGTGGCCACCTGGTGGGTCCCCCTTTGTTGTTTCTTCATCCAATATTTTTTATATATTCCAAAATAATTCTCTGTAAAGTTTCAGGACATTTGGAGTTGTACATAATAGGTATCTCAGATTTGCTCCTTTCCGGACCAGAATTCCAGCTGCCGGCATTCTCCCTCTTCATGTAAACCTTGTAAAATAAGAGAGAAAAAGCATAAGAATTGTGTCTTAAAGTGAAATAACAGCCCATAATGCAATAAATACCAATATAAAAACATGATGCAAAATGGACGTATCATGGGGATTATTTCATATTGATTTGATATATCCCTCTACATCATGTCATCTTTCTTAAGGCGTTACTCCATTCTTGTTAACTTAATACACTAGATGCATGCTGGATAGCGGTCGATGTGTGAAGTAATAGTAGTAGATGCAGTCAGGAGTCGGTCTACTTGCCACGGATGTGATGCCTATATTCATGATCATTGCCTTAGATATCATCATAACTTTGCGCTTTTCTATCAATTGCTCAATAGTAATTTGTTTAGCCACCGTATGCATTCTTTCAAGAGAGAAGCCTCTAGTGAAAACTATGGACCCGGGGTCTATTTTATCATATTATTTTCAAATCTATAAAACAAAAAACCCAAAAATACCTTGCTGCAATTTATTTACCTTTACTTTATTTTGCACTTTTATTTATCTTTTATACCTATCTCTATCAGATCTCATCCTTGCAAGTAATCGTGAAGGGATTGACAACCCCTTTATCACGTTGGGTGCAAGTATTTGTTTGTTTGTGTAGGTGCAACCATTGGTGACTTGTGTGTTCCTCCTACTGGATTGATACCTTGGTTCTCAAACTGAGGGGAAATACTTATCTCTACTTTGCTACATCACCCTTTCCTCTTCAAGGAAAAAACCAACGCAAGCTCAAGAAGTAGCAGACCTTGGCATGGGGCGGGAGCTACTACCCCTTTCCTTTTTTGAAGAGCCGCTTCAGTGAACCGTGTTGTCAGCATAGAGCGAGAGGCCAGTCAGGCCCTGGCTCATTATGGCAAGCCTGCCCAGATTCCCACGCCCACTCATGCGGCTTGAAACTGCGTCGGTATTTCCCCAAAGAGGAAGGGATGATGTAGTACAGCTACGGTAGGTATTTCCCTTAGTTATGAAACCAAGGTATTAGTCCAGTAGGAGAACCAAGCAACACTATGTAAACGATACCTGCACACAAAGAACAAATCCTCGCAACCCAACGCGTAAGAGGGGTTGTCAATCCCTCCTCGGTAAAAAGATAGATTGTTTTGTATGTGTTTGGATAAATAGATCTGAATAAAAAGTGAAATAAAATATGCAAATAAAAAGTGCAGCAAAGTATTTTTGTGTTTTTGGAATAATAGATCTGAAAACAAATGTGATGAAAAATAGATCGGAAAGCAATATGATAAAAGATAGACCCGGGGGCCGTAGATTTCACTAGTGGTTACTACTTCTTGAGTTTGCGTTGATTTTTCCCTTGAAGAGGAAAGGGTGATGCAGAAAAGTAGAGATAAGTATTTCCCTCGGTTAAGAACCAAGGTATCAATCCAGTAGGAGGCACATGCAAGTCTCCAATCTATGCACCTGCACAAACTAACAAACACTTGTACACAACGCAAAAAAGGGGTTGTCAATCCCTTCACGGTCACGAACAAGAGTGAGATCTAATAGAGATGGGTATAAAAGATAAATAAAAGAGCAAACTAAAGTAAATATAAATAAATTGCAGCAAGGTATTTTTGGGTTTTTTGGTTTATAGATCTGAAAATATATGATGGAAAATAGACCCAGGGGCCATAGGTTTCACTAGAGGCTTCTCTCTGGAAAGAAAACATACAGTGGGTAAACAAATTACTGTTGAGCAATTGATAGAAAAGCGCATAGTTATGATGATATCTAAGGCAACGATCATGAATATAGGCATCACGTCCGTGACAAGTAGACCGAAACAATTCTGCATCTACTACTATTACTCCACACATCGACCGACTCTTGCCTGCATCTAGGGTATTAAGTTCATAAGAACAGAGCAACGCTTTAAGTAAGATGACATGATGTAGAGGGATAAACTCAAGCAATATGACATAAACCCCATCTTTTTATCCTTGATGGCAACAATACAATACGTGCCTCGCTACCCCTTCTATCACTGGGTGAGGACACCGCAAGATTGAACCCAAAACTAAGCACCTCTCCCATTGCAAGAAAACCAATCTAGTTAGCCAAACCAAACCAATAGTTCGAAGAGAAATACAAAGATATCTTAATCATGCATAAAAGAGTTCAGAGAAGACTCAAATAATATTCATAGATAATGCGACGCCCCTGATTCAATCGCACACTAATCATACACGCAAATGTGTACGATAAAGATCAGGGACTCACGGGAAGATACCACAACACAACTCTAGACACAAATTAAAATAATACAAGCTTTATATTATAAGCCAGGGGCCTCGAGGGCTCAAATACATTAGCTCGAATACAAACAAGTCAGTGGAAGCAACAATATCTGAGTACAGACATAAGTTAGACAAGTTCGCCTTAAGAAGGCTAGCACAAACATCAACATGGATCGAAAAGGCAAGGCCTCCTGCCTGGGAGCCTCCTAACTACTCCTGTTCGTCGGTGATCTTCATGTAGAAGTAGGCACCCTCCGGGTAGTAATAGTCGTCGGTGGCGGCATTTGGCTCCTGGGGTCCGTTATCTGGTCGCAACAACCGGAAAGAAGAAAGAAGGGGGAAAAGGGTTAGCAAAGCAACTGTGAGTACTCATCCAAAGTACTCGCAAGCATCAGATCTATACTAAGTGTGGATTGGTATCAAAGGAAGGGAAGTATCTGTGGACTGAATTGCAGAAATGCCAGAATAGAGGGAAGGCCTAGCCTATCGAAGACTAGCATCTTCAAGCATCTTGCAGCATTTAGAAGAGTAAAGAATAGCATTTTATAATTAACAAGCATGTTGTAGAAAACACGCCCAGAGATCCTTTCTCGACTCCCTGCGAGAAAGCAATGCTGGAGCCATCATATCCAATCCACACCTCAGTAACCAGTTCTAGTTGTAAAGATCGGAATACAACTCCAAGTCATCCTATTACTGTGGACACGGCTATTCGAATAGATTAACTTCCCTGCAAAGGTGCACCACATTACCCAACACGCTCGATCACTCTGGCCGGACACACTTTCCTGGGTCATGCCCGGCCTCGGAAGGTCAACACGTCGCAGCCCTACCTAGGCCCAACAGAGAGGTCAGCACGCCGGTCTAAATCCTAAGCGCGCAGGGGTCTTGGGCCCATTGCCCTTTGCACTCCTGCATGTTGCGAATGCGGCCGGTGAGCAGACCTGTCAGCCTCCATTACAAAGGAGGGTGCTTTATGCAGTCCAACCCAGCGCGCGCCACTCAGTCGCTGACATCTGGAAGGCTTCGGCTGATACTATGACGTCGAGTGCCCATAACTGTTCCCGCGTGGTGGTTAGTGCGTATAGGTCAGTGGCCAACTCAGATCAAATACCCAATCTCGTTAGTGTCTTGGGAGCGCGCGGTAACGAGCAGAGACTCACGATCATGTGACCCCGTCACCCCGTCTCGTGGACTTACGGCAAGAGCCCGGAATGCTCGGCCGTGCCACGTAGAAATCTCGCGTGTACCCTCCAGGTCAACCCGACTACACATCAACTCGCAGGTACCCCTCAGGGCTGACCCGACTTCAACATTGTTCTATGGTAACGTCAAAGTAACCGTGTGTCCAAAACAGCAAGGGGGAAAACCCAAGGAATCACCCTCGATGGATTCCCACTCGATCTAACCGTCAAGGTGGACTTGGAGGAATCACCCTCGATGGTCCACACTTGAGGGGTTGCACGACAGAGTCGTTATCGGGAGTGGTGAAGGAGGAATCACCCTCGAAGAACACGACCGAGTAGCTACACTACAGAGTTAACATCAGAAGTGCTATACGAGGTATCTCCCTCATCACTCGATAGTAGCTCTGCAGAGTCGTACAACTAAAGGGGTGTGATGTGATGTGTCGGGCTCTGGACGTCGATCACATTGATCGAGTCACCTTGTAATCCAGCGGGGGCAACTAGGACAAGGTGAGGGGTCACTGATGGATCACTATCCAACTTATACTAAGCAGTTTAGGATAAGCAGGTAAAGTACAAGAGTAGGCTACAAAAGCAGGCTATGCATCAGAATAGGAGCAATCAAATACAGTAGAAAAATCTAATGCAAGCCTAAGAGAGAATGGAATGGGCGATATCGAAATGATCAAGGGGGGTTTGCTTGCCTGGAAGCTCTGTTGAAAAGAAAGAAGGGTTGTCGGTAACGTAGTCGATCACAGGGGCATCGGCAGCAGTCGCAGGGTCTATCAAAGAAGAAAGAGGAGGGAGAAACAAATAAATAACGGGCAAACAAATGTACACAAAGCATGACATGGCAATACGCGGTGCTAGGGTGACCTAACACAATGCTACACGTTGCAGACGGAGAGGGAAAACATCCGAAGGGGTTTTCCCGGTGTTTGGCATTTTCCGGACAGATGAAAAGAGGGGGACGGTTCCATGTTCAGTATGCTAGGGGCATGTGATAGATGAACGGATTGCATATTCGGATTAGTTGGATTTTTCTGAGCAATTTTCATATATAGATTATTTTCATCGGAGTTACAGATTAATTTATATTAATTTTCAAAGTTTCTAAATATTTTCTATAATTATTTTAATTAACTAATTCAAAAAAAGGCAGAGAAAGGGGCTGGGTGCACCCGGTGCAGTGCACCCAGAGGTACACCAGTGACCGACAGGTGGGGCCAATCAACTGCTGACGCAGGGCTCGGTGGGACCCGTACGTCAGTGACCCAGGGCCAGTTAACCGATTTTATTAAAAATTAACAGATTTACTTAGAGGCCATGGGCCCGCTGTCAGTGGGGGTTAGGGATTAAATAAGTGGGGGTTAGCACCTAAACTAATTAGCCGGGCCCACACGCTGGTTTAACCAGCGCGCGCTGGCGATGGCGTACAGAGGCGACGGGGCTCGTCGGACGCGCAGCTCCGGCGACCAATTGGTCAGCCGAGAGCGGCTACGGGAGAGGGCGACGGCCCGCATCGAGGAGAGGCCAGCTTGGGTGCGGGCATGGGCGGAGGTGGTCTGCTGCGGCGCCGGAGTCGAGGCCAGAGGCGCGGCGAGCGAAGCAGGGCGCGAGGACAGGGGACGCGTCCAGCGCAAGGGGCGTGTGTGCGGGCGAGGCAAAGCGTGGGCTGAGGCGTGACGGCTGCGCTGACTGTAGCAGCAGAAGCAGAGCAGTATAGCAGCGGCGGGGCGTGGCCAGGAGCGGGCTCGCGCGGGCGGGGCGGCAGGTGAGCGCGGCGGGATCCGTTCGGCATGGCGCAAACAGTTGCGGGGCGCGGCACGGGGCGTGCTAGGGCACGGGCGAAGCGCGCATGTGGCTTGGCTGGGCACGAGGCAGGGGTGCGGGGGCGAGCGCGTGAGGGAGGCTGTGGTCGCGCGGGACCGGCAGCGTGGGGAGCAGAGTTCCGTCCATGGCGGACTGCGAGAGCATACGGGGAAGGCGACCAGCGGGGGCACGGTGAGCTACGGCAAGGCGGAGGAGGGGTGGAACCTCACCAACGTTGCTGAGAAGGCCCGGGGAGGACTTGCCGGAGCAGATGACGGCGATGAGCTCGGCGTCCAGAGGAAGAAGTGGTCGGGGCGGTGCTGCGGGATCGTTCCGGCTCGCGTGGCTTGGCGGAGGCGTCGAGGAGGTCGAGGCGGAGCCCCTGGCGCGGTCCTAGGCGAAGGGGACGGTGGAGAGCATGTCGGCATCAGCGTTCATGGCGGCGGTGCGGTGGCGGGGTGGATCTGGAGAGCGAGGGGGGAAGCGAGGGTGAGAGAGGGGGGCGAGGGAGCAGTGAGTGGAGTAGGGGGAGGAGACCGAGGAGGCAGGGGGTCGGCCTTATCCCCTTCGAGGCATCGCCGGCGAGGAGGTCGGGCAGGAGCGAGCCCCTGTAGCGACGCGGCTCGGGGAACAGGAGAAGGCGACCGGGGGGAAGTGGGCCGGCTTGGCTGGTGGGGGAAAGGCCGAGGGAGCTGGGGCTTCCCCCATTTTTCTTTTTCTTTTAAAATTATTTTTATTTCTTTTCTGCTTTCATTTAATTTTAAAATAGAAACAGTTTTATAAAAATAAAACTTGCTCCTAAAAATAGCACAATAAAATAGGCCTCTGCCACAAAAAGTTTGAACCTCATTTGAATTTTGGTTTGAATTTAAAAGTGATGGAGGGTGATGTTGGGTCATCCAAAAATAGCTAGAGGAATTTTTGGAGTCTCAATTAATGTTGGATTCAACATGACAATGATCAGGGGAATTTATATAATATTGTGAACATTTTAGTTTTACTGTTCGAAGAAATAATTTATTGGACTTTATTTTAAATTTGAAAATGGCTTTGATTTTTGGACAGGTGTCAAGTTGTATAGTAATCACGATAACATGGCCACCATTAGGGGGAGATTACTGTAGCATGGTTCTCGGGGTGTTATAGATAATCTGATCATAAATCCGCAATTCATCAGATCTCAACAAACACACCGCAAAATAAGATTACATCGGATAGAACTCCAAGAACATCGAGGAGAACATGGTATTGAAGATCAAAGAGAGAGAAGAAGCCATCTAGCTACTAGCTATGGACCCGTAGGTCTATGGTAAACTACTCACGCTTCATCGGAAGGGCAGCAAGGTTGATGTAGAGGCAATCCGTGATCGAATCCCCCTTCGACAGGGTGCCGGAAAAGGCCCCATGATGGGATTTCACGGGAACAGAGGCTTGCAGCGGCGGAAAAGTTTTTTGGTGGACGCTTCTGATGTTTGGGGAATATTTGAGAATATATAGAGGTGGAATTAGGGTTAGGGGACTCCCGAGGGGCCCACAAGTCTTCAGGGCGCCCCCCTGGGGCGCGTCCTAGAGGCTTGTAGCCTCCTCGGGACTCTTTTGGCCCTCTCTCCAAGTCACGTAAGTGTCTTCTGGTCCAAGAAAAATCATCGTAAAGTTTTATTCCATTTGGACTCCGTTTGATATTCCTTTTCTGTAAAAGCCAAAAACAAGGGAAAAACAGAAGCTGGCACTGGGCTCTAGGTTAATAGGTTAGTCCCAAAAATATTATAAAATAGCATATTAATACATATAAAACATCCAAAACAGATAATATAATACCATGGAACAATCAAAAATTATAGATACGTTGGAGACGTATCAGTGGCTTCTCTCGAGAAAATAGCATACGGTGGGTAAACAAGTTACTGTTGGGCAATTGGTAGAAGATCGAATAGTTATGACGATATCCAAGGTAATGATCAATATATAGGCATCACATCCAAGATTAGTAGACGGACTCCTGCCTGCATCTACTACTATTACTCCACACATCGACCGTTATCCAGCATGCATCTAGTGTATTAAGTTCATGGAGAAAAGTAGTAATGCAATAAGAATGATGGCATGATGTAGACAAGATATCTATTCATGTAGGAATAGACCCCATCTTGTTATCCTTAATAGCAACGTTACATGTGTGCCTCGCTGCCCCTTTTGTCACTGGGAGAGAACACCGCAAGATCGAACCCATCACAAAGCACCTCTTCCCATGGCAAGAAAAATTGATCTAGTCGGCCTAACTAAACCAAAGATTCGAAGAAGATATACGAGGCTATAAATAATCATGCATATAAGAGATCAAAGAAAACTCAAATAATATTCATGGATATAGATCTGATCATAAACTCAAAGTTCATCGGATCCCAACAAACACACCGCAAAAAGAATTACATCAAATAGATCTCCAAGAGACCATTGTATTGAGAAGCAAAAAGAGAGAAGAAGCCATCTAGCTACTGTCTGCGGACCCTTAGGTCTATGGTGGACTACTCACGCATCATCAGAGAGGCACCAATGAGGATGATGAACCCCTCTGTGATGGTGTTAGATTGGATCTCATGGTTCTGGAACTTGCGGCGGCTGGAATTGTGTTTCGTCGACTCCCGTGGGCTCTAGGTTAATAGGTTAGTCAGAAAAATAATATAATATAGCATATTAATTCATATAAAACATCCAAAATAGATGATATAATAGCATGGAACAATAAAAAATTATAGATATGTTGGAGATGTATCAAGCATCCCCAAGCTTAATTCTTGCTCGCCCTCGAGTAGGTAAATGATAAAAACAAAAAATTTGATGTGGAATGCTACCTAACATATTTATTAAAGGAATATTCTTTATTGTGGCAAGAATGTTCATATCCATAAGATTCAAAACAAAAGTTTAATATTGACATAAAAACAATAATACTTCAAGCATACTAATAAAGCAATTATGTCTTCTCAAAATAACATGGCCAAAGAAAGTTATCCCTACAAAATCATATAGTCTGGCTATGCTCCATATTCATCACACAAAGTATTTCATCATGCACAATCCCGATGACAAGCCAAGCAATTGTTTCATACTTTTAGTGTTCTCAAACTTTTTCAACTTACACGCAATACATGAGCGTGAGCCATCGATATAGCACTATAGGTGGAATAGAATATGGTGGTTGTGGAGAGGACAAAAAGAAGGAGAAAGTCTCACATCAACTAGGCAAATTAATGGGCTATGTAGATGCCCATCAATTGATATTGATGTCTCTTCATGAGCAAGCAATTTGAGGAAGCCCATCATTGGAATATACAAGCCAAGTTCTATAATGAAAATTCCCACTAGTATATGAAAGTGACAAAATAGGAGACTCTCTATCATGAAGAACATGGTGCTATTTCGAAGCACAAGTGTGGGAAAAGGATAGTAACATTGTCCCTTCTCTCTTTTCACTCATTTTTTTGTTTGGGCTTCTTTGGCCTCTCTTTTTTATTTGGGCTTCTTTGTCCTCTTTTATTTTTTTTATAAAGTCCGGAGACTCATCCCAACTTGTGAGGGAATCATAGCTTCCACCATCCTTTCCTCACATGGGACAATGCTCTAATAATGATGATCATCACACTTTTATTTACTTACAACTCAAGAATTACAACTCGATACTAGAACAAAATATGACTCTATATGAATGCCTCCGGCGGTGTACCAGGATGTGCAATGATCAAGAGTGACATGTATAAAAATATATGAACGGTGGCCAAGCCACAAATACTATGCCAACTACAGGATCATGCAAAGCAATATGACAATGATGGTGCGTGTCATAATAAAATGAAACGGTGGAAGTTGCATGGCAATATATCTCGGAATGGCTATGGAAATGCCATAATAGGTAGGTATGGTGGTTGTTTTGAGGAAAGGTATATGGTGGGTTTAATGCACCGGCGAAAGTTGCGCGGTACTAGAGAGGCTAGCAATGGTGGAAGAGTGAGAGCGCGTATAATCCATGGACTCAACATTAGTCATAAAGAACTCACATACTTATTGCAAAAATTTATTAGCCATCAAAACAAAGTACTACACGCATGCTCCTAGGGGGATAGATTGGTAGGAAAAGACCATCGCTCGTCCCCGACCGCCACTCATAGGGAAGATAATCAAAAAATAAATCATGCTCCGACTTCATCACATAACGGTTCACCATATGTGCATTCTATGGGAATCACAAACTTTAACACAAGTATTTCTACCAATCCACAATTACTCACTAGCATGACTCTAATATCACCATCTTCATATCTCAAAACAATTGCAAGGAATCAAACTTCTCATCTATTCAATGCTCTTTATATGAAAGTTTTTATTATATCCCTCTTGGATGCCCATCATATTAGGACTAAATTCATAACCTAGGCAAATTACCATGTTGTTTAAGACTCTCAAAATAATAAGTGAAGCATGAGAGTTCAACAATTTCTATAAAATAAAGCCACCGCCGTGCTAAAAAAAGATGTAAGTGAAGTACTAGAGCAAACTGCCTACCTCAAAAGATATAAGTGAAGGACATAGGGTATTCTAATAAATTCATGATTAAAGCGTGTCACTCTCAAAATTTGTGTACAGAAAGGATGATTGTGGCAAACTAAAAATCAAAGACTCATATCATACAAGACGCTCCAAGCAAAACACATATCATGTGGTGAATAAAATAAAGCCTCAAGTAAATTTACCAATGGATTGAAGACGAAAGAGGGGATGCCATCCGGGGCATCCCCAAGCTTAGATGCTTGGTTGTCCTTGAATATTACCTTGGGGTGCCTTGGGCATCCCCAAGCTTAGGCTCTTGCCACTCCTTATGCCATAGTCCATCAAATCTTTACCCAAAACTTGAAAACTTCACAACACAAAACTCAACAGAAAACTCATAAGATCCGTTAGTATAATAAAATAAATCATCACTTTAGGTATTGTTGTGAACTCATTCTAAATTTATATTGGTGTTATATATACTGTATTCCAACTTCTCCATCATTCATACCCCCCGATACTACCCATAGATTCATCAAAATAAGCAAACAACACATAGAAAACAGAATCTGTCAAAAACAGAACAGTCTGTAGTAACCAGAATATTAATCATACTATGTAACTCCAAAAATTCTGAAAAATTAGGACAACAGAGTAAATCCATATATCAATATTTTGTAAAAAACTCAGAATTTTTTAACGCTCCAGCGAATTTAAACAATTCTGTTACTTGACGCAAAAGTTTCTGTTTTTCAGCAAAACCAAATCAACGATATACCAAAGCATCCCAAAGGTCTTGCTTGGCTCAAACACTAATTAAAACAACAAAACACAATTAATACAGAGGTAATAATGTGTATTTATTGAAAAACAGAACAACAAGAAAACATAAAACATAAAAATAAAATTGGGTTGCCTCCCAACAAGCGCTATTGTTTAACGCCCCTAACTAGGCATAAAACAAAGATCTTAATCATTGAAGTAGAAGTGAGGGAGATCATCCATGCTCATCTCATATTCCCTCCTCTCGGCAGCAAGATTTATTTGTGGCAAGCAAAAATAATCAAAACGGCTAAATTTAATAGGGTAAGGATCTATAGATCAAGTTTGGGAGGAATAGGATCCTCCTTCGGCCCTTTGTACTTGATAATTATTTCTTCATTATAAATTTTCCTTTGAGTGAATTCTCTAAATTTATCTCTTAGCACAAAACCAAATCCATTATTTTGTATAGCAAAATTGTCATTGTATTCAGAAATCTTATCAACCAAAACATCGGGAGGAACTTTCTTTCTTAAGTTTTCATTATAAGCAGCATAATCCAGAGATTGCAATCTCGTTATTTCTTCTTGATTGAAAAGGGTCTCATCTATGGGAGGACAACCACTATTAATATTATAATGAGCAAATATTTCACCCGCTTCTTTTAAAATAAACCTAAACTCATGAGCTAGGAATATAGTGGCAATACGTTTAACGGAAGGGTGATGAAAATTAGAGAATTCTAGGAAAATCCTTTGTATACACGGATGCATGTGAACAAATTGTCTTTCAAGTTCAATTACAGGCAATGATATTGCATCCGCAAGGCTATTAGTTTTATTAAGGATTGACCCTTCTAGCATGGGTATCATACCGGTGCCAGTAAAGAAATCCTGAATAACACCTTTTCCAATAATATTACTGCTACCCATGCGGAGTTTTTTAGTATGCATGACAGTAGGTTCTTCATGAGGATCATTATTTGCAAAGTCATCAAAGTTTCCCTCAAGATTATTACTATCTTTTTCAATGATAACCTCCCCAGATTCAGAAAAGATGGCAAGAAACCAATCTAGCACATGAGCAAACAAAAAGACGAATGAAAGAAGGGCGAATAAAAAGGGCAAATATTTTTGTGTTTTTCTAAAAATGTTTTAGAAGTGGGGGAGAGGAAAATGTGAGGCAAATGGAAAATAATGTAAGTGCAAGAGATGAGAGTTTATGATGGGTACTTGGTAGGCTTGATGTAGAACCTCCCCGGCAATCGCGCCAGAAATTCTTCCTACTACTTCTTGAGCTTGCGTTGATTTTTCCCTTGAAGAGGAAAGGATGATGCAGCAAAGTAGAGATATGTATTTCCCTCATTTAAGAACCAAGGTATCAATCCAGTAGGAGGCACAAGCAAGTCTCCAATCTATGCACCTGCACAAACTAACAAACACTTGCACACAACGCGAAAAAGGGGTTGTCAATCCCTTCACGGTCACGAACAAGAGTGAGATCTAATAGAGATGGGTATAAAAGATAAATAAAAGAGCAAACTAAAGTAAATATAAATAAATTATAGCAAGGTATTTTGGTTTTTTTTTATAGTTATGAAAATATATGATGGAAAATAGACCCGGGGGGCATAGGTTTCACTAGAGGCTTCTCTCTGAAAAGAAAACATACGATGGGTAAACAAATTACTGTTGAGCAATTGATAGAAAAGCGCATAGTTATGACGATATCTAAGGCAATGATCATGAATATAGGCATCAAGTCCATGACAAGTAGACCGAAACGATTCTGCATCTACTACTATTACTCCACACATCGATCGACTCATGCCTGCATCTAGAGTATTAAGTTCATAAGAACAGAGCAACGCTTTAAGTAAGATGACATGATGTAGAGGGATAAACTCAAGCAATATGACATAAACCCCATCTTTTTATCCTTAATGGCAACAATACAATACGTGCCTCGCTACCCCTTCTATCACTGTGTGAGGACACCGCAAGATTGAACCCAAAACTAAGCACCTCTCCCATTGCAAGAAAAACCAATCTAGTTGGCCAAACCAAACTGATAGTTCGAAGAGAAATACAAAGATATCTTAATCATGCATAAAAGAGTTCAGAGAAGACACAAATAATATTCATAGATAATCTGATCATAAATCCAAAATTCATCTGATCTCAACAAACACACCGCAAAATAAGATTACATCGGATAGAACTCCAAGAACATCGAGGAGAACATGGTATTGAAGATCAAAGAGAGAGAAGAAGCCATCTAGCTACTAGCTATGGACCCGTAGGTCTGTGGTAAACTACTCACGCTTCATCAGAAGGGCAGCAAGGTTGATGTAGAGGCCCTCCGTGATCGAATTCCCCTCCGGCAGGGTGCCGAAAAAGGCCCCAAGATGGGATTTTATGGGAACAGAGGCTTGCGGTAGCGGAAAAGTATTTTGGTGGACGCTTTTGATGTTTGGGGAATATTTGAGAATATATATAGAGGTGGAATTAGGGTAAGGGGACTCCCGAGGGGCCCACAAGCCCTTAGGGCGCCCCCTCGGGACTCTTCTGGCCCTCTCTCCAAGTCAAGTAGGTGTCTTCTGGTCCAAGAAAAAACACCGTAAAGTTTTATTCCGTTTGATATTCCTTTTCTGTAAAAGTCAAAAACAAGGGAAAACACAGAAACTGGCACTGGGCTCTAGGTTAATAGGTTAGTCCCAAAAATAATATAAAATAGCATATTAAAGCATATAAAACATCCAAAACAGATAATATAATAGCATGGAATAATCAAAAAATTATAGATACGTTGGAGACGTATCAGTGGCTTCTCTCGAGAAAATAGCATACGGTGGGTAAACAAATTACTGTTGGGCAATTGATAGAAGAGCGAATAATTATGATGATAACCAAGGCAATGATCAATATATAGGCATCACGTCCAAGATTAGTAGACCGACTCCTGCCTGCATCTACTACTATTACTCCACACATCGACCGCTATCCAGCATGCATCTAGTGTATTAAGTTCATGGAGAAACAGAGTAATGCAATAAGAACGATGACATGATGTAGACAAGATGTATTCATGTAGGAATACACCCCATCTTGTTATCCTTAATAGCAACGATACATGCGTGACTTGCTGCCCCTTCTGTCACTGGGAGAGGACACTGCAAGATTGAACCCATCACAAAGCACCTCTTCCCATGGCAAGAAAAATCGATCTAGTCGGCCTAACTAAACCAAAGATTCGAAGAAGAAATACGAGGCTATAAATAATCATGCATATAAGAGATCAAAGAAAACTCAAATAATATTCATGGATATAGATCTGATCATAAACTCAAAGTTCATCGAATCCCAACAAACACACCGCAAAAAGAATTACATCGAATAGATCTCCAAGAGACCATTGTATTGAGAAGCAAAAAGAGAGAAGAAGCCATCTAGCTACTGCCTGCGGACCCTTAGGTCTATGGTGGACTACTCACGCATCATCAGAGAGGCACTGATGACCCACAAGTATAGGGGATCAATCGTAGTCCTTTCGATAAGTAAGAGTGTCGAACCCAACAAGGAGCAGAAATAAATGACAAGTGGTTTTCAGCAAGGTATTTTCTGCAAGCACTGAAATTGTTGGTAACAGGTAGTTTAATAGCAAGATAATTTGTAAAAGGCAAGTGACGGTAGCAAAAGAAAAAGTGTAGCAAGGTAGCCCAATCCTTTTGTGGCAAAGGACAGGCCAAAATGGTCTCTTACAATATGCAAAGCGTTCTTGAGGGTACACGGGAATTTCATCATATCACTTTCATCATGTTGGCTTGATTCGTGTTTGCTACTTTGATAATTTGATATGTGGGTGGATCGGTGCTTAGGTGCTGTTCTTACTTGAACAAACCTCCTACTTATGATTAAACCCCTCGCAAGCATCCGCAACTACGAGAAAAGTATTAAGATAAAATCTAACCATAGCATTAAACTTTTGGATCCAAATCGGTCCCTTACGAACTGGCGGATAAACTAGGGTTTAAGCTTCTGTCACTCTAGCGACCCATCATCTAATAACTACTCCACAATGCATTCCCTTAGACCCAAATATGGTGAAGTGTCATGTAGTCGACATTCACATGACACCACTAAGGGAATCACAACATACATATCAACAAAATATCGAACACATATCAAGTTCACATGATTACTTGCAACATGACTTCTCTCGTGACCTCAAGAACAAAAGTAACTATTCACAAATAATAATCATGCTCAAGATCAGAGGGGTATGAAATAGCATAATGGATCTGAACATATAATCTTCCACCAAATAAACCATATAGTAATCAACTACAAGATGTAATCAACACTACTAGTCACCCATAAGCACCAATCTACACTATAAAAAAAGACACATCCATGACATTTTGGGCCGAATGAAAAAAAATTCTATCATGCTTATGACACTTCTATGACGATAATTGTGACAAAAGCACGTATCATCATAGATGTGATGGGCTCCTACTTCTATGACAAAAAATCATGACAGAAAATGGGCTTTTCGTCCTGGGCGGGCCGGGGACGCACCTGTATGACATTCTTTGGGCCGTCCATGACGAAAAAAATCGTGGTAGAAGCGAGGGCGAGGAAAATTTCGGGGAGTTCCCGGTTACGGTGGGTAGTCGAGGCCGAGCGATGCACGGAGGTTTGCGCGTTTCTCTCGTACACGTACGCTACTGTGTGCGAGGCGTTGGGCTCTAACTGAACCCAAGCGAGGCGTTCGCTTACTGAACCCGAGCGATTGCACTAGCTACGTACGTTACTGAACCCGAGCGAGCGATCGATCCCTTGGCTATTAACTGAACCCGATCGAGCGATTCCTTCACTACTGCTGCTAACTGAAGCCGATCAAACCTGCTGCCTCTTGATGAATAGTGACCGTTGTTGGGGGTTGGATGAACAGGACCCCGTGGTAGTAGAGGCCGTTGCCGCTGGATGAACAGGACCACGATCAAGGACGTGTGGGGGTGGATGAACAGGACCCCGTGGAGGGCTAGTTGAACAGTAGCCGGTGGAGGCTGCATGAACAGGACCCCATGTATGAACAGTAACCCGTGGAGGCTGGAGGAAGTCGCCGGTGGATGAACAGTAGCCCGTGGAGGCTGGAGCGAGGCAGTAGATGGTGGATGAACAGTAGCTCGTGGAGTCCCATTTTGCGGTACGCCACACCCCTCCCGATGAACAGGACACCGTTTCGACCGTAGACGCTCCAACACAAGTCCGTTTCCTCCGTTTTGCGGTACGCCACACCCCTCCCGATCAACAGGACCCCGTTTCGACCGTAGGAGCTCAAACACAAGTCCGTTTCCTCTGTTTTGCGGTACGCCAGACCCCTCCCGATTAACAGGACCCCGTTTCGACCGTAGCCGGTCAAAAAGAAGGCCGTTTCCTCCATATTGCGGTACGCCAGACCCCGTTTTGGTTGTCCCATCCAAGCCGGTTGGCTCCCGATGAACACGACGCATTCCGTTGCCTCCCGATGAACACGAGGTGGTTTCTCCGTTCCGACCCAGCCAGTTGGCTTCCGATGAACAAGACGCCGTTGCTGCCGTCCGTTGCGTCTCCATGTACATGTGCCCTGGCCGTACGTATGCGCGAGTAGCTAGGCGTCCGAGACTCCGCCCGTATGTACGTACGTGGCCGTATTTTTGGGCATGTGGCAGTATGTACGTGTACAAGGTTTATAAGGGACTGCCTGAACTACTACGTCGGTGGCTCTACTACTACACGTGCCGCTGCTTGCTCGGCCAAGGTTCATCGTTGCAGAGAGACCGATCGACCAGTATGTACGTACACGTTCGCGACCAGACAGAAAACACTACGTACGCTTCGACCGGGTGGGCCCTAGCTATCAGGGAGGATAAGGACGCACTTCCTTGCGTGAAAAGATATAGCTTGTGGGTCCGAGCTGTCAGGGGGAAGAATCAATTTTTCCCCGTAATATGGACGCACTTCCTTGTGTGCGAAGATGTAGCTGGTGGGTCCATCTGTTAGCCTCACCGCGTAGAGTCCTCTTCCGATGGCTGTCGTTCGTTGACCACGTTGACTATGTCGCGCGGACAGCACCCAGGTGGTGGACGACGGTGAGGCCTAGGAAGGGAAGGACACGGAGCCAGGGAAGACGAGGCAGGTGGACGCCCACACGGAGGGGAGTACGAGGGTTCACTGGTTCGGCTACGGTGTTAGGCTGCCATCGCTGGAGAATACCAGGAGGTGTTGGTGAGTAGAGGAATGGCCTAGACAGCGATGGGAGTAGGGTGGGCTGGTGAGTCCTGCGCGGCAGCACAGCCGGCCACGGGAGGCGGTAGCAGGCGGTACCGCCGGCGGTGGTTTGGGCGGCTGAAGCAAAAATATCCGAGATTGAAGAAGAAGCACGACATCCGTTGGATGGACATCCAACGACCATTGCTGCTAGAACCATGTGTTGACTATAAGTTGACAAAGCCTTGCGCACGTCAACTTAGTAGGCCCACAAGTGTGTGGCAGAAAACATATAGCCCATTTGCGATTTGTAAGAATCTACAGCCCCACAAGTGTGTGGCAGAGAACATATAGCCCATTTGCGATTTGTAAGAATCTACAGCCCATTTTTGAATTCTAATGGAATTTACTACATCCCATTTACAGTTTGTTAAAATTACAGCTCATTTTCTAGCTAGGACAATGATTAATAATTTCAGCCAACCGCTCAAAACAGAATTCAATAAAATTTCCCACATTTTGATGGGATCCGAAATATTTTTATCCCAAAATTTCTAGTCAGATTAAATATAATTTCAAAATAAATTTGTATTACGTAAAAAATCCAACAAAATATTGCGCGCGCAACAAGTAATGAAATGAAAATTTTCAAAATCCAATAATAATACTTTTTTTTAACTAATTACGTGTTTGGTGCATTTTTTTATAGTTACAGCCCAGTTTTTATAATTACATCCCATTTATTATTTCTTAAAGCCCATTTTCTTGTCATGCCAAATGCATCCCTCCTAGGAAAGATTTGCAGCCCAGCGAGGCGGAGAATAACAAGTTGACCTGGGCTGGGTATTCCTCAAAAAAAGTATAGCTGGGCTAGCCATTTTCAGCTTGAAAAAAATTAATATCTGGGCTGGATATTTGGTCGACATAAAATAATAGCCTGGGCTAGACTGGCCATAGCCCGCCTAGTTGATACCCTGCTCTCCTCTGAACAACAACAAAAACATCGCTCAAGAAAAACTCTGCTCGCACCTCAAAAACATAAATACTGCTCGAGCTGCTGGGTCCCAGCTGTCGGCCGCTCCTTGTGCAATTCTCTCGTTTATTGACTATATAGGTTGACAATGGTGTGGGACCATGATGTCAAGAAACCAGGAGGAAGCAAAAAAAATTATAGTTGTATATAATAAGGAGGCACTTGCGTACGTGCGGCTATGGCCCTGGTAAGTCCCCACTATCATCCTCTCCAAGTTAAGTCATCTCCTCATTCCTCATGTTCGTCGACCATGTTGACAACGCGAGACGGCGGCGCTACGGCGAGCGCAACATCTTGAAGGACGACGGAGAGGGCCTCGCGGTCCCTACGGATGGTCTGATACAACGCCCGCTGCTCATTCAGGAAGCCAGGATCATAGGGCCACATGTCCGCTATGGCATTGTCGTTCGCTTGTTCGCCAGAGATTCGTCCTTCCACGAGCCGGTGCTCGTTGTGGAGACGGAGGTTGCAGCACAGGTCCTCCTACGCTGGTAGCTCTTCCGCCATTAGGGCGTCGAAGTGCGGCCACACCTGCTCTATGGTGAACACGGCATGAACCGGCTTGGGCGGTGGCGCAGGCTCCTGGTCGGAAGCCACGTCCATCGTCTGATTATGGTCGCTTAGCTCGGCGAGCTCGCTGGCGAGCCAGCATGTCCGGCTGCTGGACTGACCCGCTGCCAAGTACGAGTCTGACAGCCATGGCCCACCCAGACCGCCTCCCTCGCCCGCGCGTGCTTTCCGCCCGAAACGGTCAGCGTCGCCCGCGCCGCTTCCCGGTGCAGGCGTTTGCTCCGCGTTCAAACGACACAAGTGTCGTCCGTCCGTCCGTCTGCTGCCCACATTAATGATACGCGGTTGCTGATGCGGCTACTCCGGCGCCACCCGTCCGTCCCTCCACTGCCCACCATTGCTATATAAACTGCTGCGCCGGCCATAGCCGCAGTCATCCGCCTCCGTTCCCTTTCTCCTGTCCACACCACTCCCACCAAGGCTTCCTCGCGCTCCAGCGCTCTTTGGGATGGGCGGATGACGGACATGAAGGAGATGGCAGCCATTGCTGCCGACTGGCTGGCCGGCAGGCTGCCAGAGGACAACGACGTCCCAATGGAGAACATGGTAGTTGACGATCCAGCGCCAACCCCCTCCTCCACGCCATCCTCGCCGGTGCATTGCACCATGACCATCGGCAAGGACCATGCCCAATACATGGACATGGTGAGGCAGAAGCGTGAGGAGCAGTTCCGGGAGGCGCAGGCCAACACCGCCTACAACCACCATGTCCTCCAGGAGCACCTGCAGGCGGAGGAGTAGATCGCCGCGGAGCGGGTGGAGTAGGAGGCGCTGCTCGAGTTATACCACTCCGCCCGCGAGAGCCGCCTCGCGTGCTGGCGGTACCGCATGCGGGTGACGGAGGTTGCGGCCGCCTACAAAGAGGGTGACGAAGCAGGCGAGGCGCTATTTGGCGAGACCGACGATGAGGCAGAGGACAATGCCGGCTCCGTCGAGGCCTCGCCCCGCCGGCACCGAGGCAGAGGACTTCACCGGCTTCGGTGAGGCCCTACTCCGCCGAGGCCCCGCCCCGCCAACAACGAGGCAGAGGACACCGCCGGCTCCGCCGAGGCTCCGCCCCGCCGGCACTGAGGCGGAGGACTTCGCTGGCTTCGGTGAGGCCCTGCTCCGCCGAGGCCCCGCCCCGCCAACAACGAGGCAGAGGACATCGCCGGCTCCGCCGAGGCCCCGCCCTGCCGGCAATGAGGGGGAGGATTTCCCCCGCTCCACCGAGGCGCCACCCCGCCGGCAACGAGACAGAGGACATCGCCGGCTCCATCGAGGCCCCGTCCCGCTGCCAACGAGGCCGCGCCACACAAAAAATGAGGAAGAGTAGAACACGGTAGGTCGTCGCCGCTCGGGTCCAAGTAAGGCCACCGCTACTACCCTCCGGTTGAAGCCAAGCTTGGCGGGTTGAACATTGACGGTCGATTAGCTTCTTGGCGGTGACATGGAGTCGGAGAGCTGTGTTGGAGAATAAGCTTCTGTTCGGCTCAGCCGGACACGGAAAATGGGCGCCGGAGATCATAGATTAGGTTAATTAATTATATCTCCAGTGCAACCCTTTTTTGTTGAAGAATGTATGAAATGTAATGAAATCCGGCATGTTTATATGAAATTCAGCCGTGTATGAACGAATTTAGTTCGATTATTTCGAATTCTTGTATCACTGGCATTGGATGAACATGCAACACAATACGTACTAGCATTATTCCCAGGAGGCACGGTGATCACCTCGTTTGCAGCAGTTTCACACGTACAAAAAGTTTGAGCAATCAAACTCACCGGCCTGGCAATTCATAGAGAACATTCAAAACAATCGATGATTATGCATCTTAGTGATTCACATGTCAGAGCCAATATTTACTTCACAACTAAAGAGTAAAGAAAAATCGATCAATGCTGCTGATAGCAAAGAGCGTCCCATTCGAAAATATCAAACGCATGTCTTCTTGCTAACATCAATGAGCAAAATTTGACAAGGTTGTCCACTTCCAAAATATCAAATGCGTGTCTTTTTGCGTACATCAATGAGCAAACTTTGAAAAGGTTTTCCCATTCCAAAATATCAAATGCCTATGATTGTGGAATGGGCGGGGTTTGCCATCAGTTCAAACATTGACATGGCACCTCGTGCTAAATAAACCAGTTGTTGTTTTTGTGCAGTTCCACCAAAATCAACCGAATTCGTGCATAGCTTGTATGATTTCGCCTTTATATGTTGCAACACCTTGAACATATCGGCACCTCCTTTCTTATAGCTAATTTTGTGACTGGAGGTGGAAATGAATGATTCGAGAACATTCGATGTATTGTGCATGATGAAGTATAATGGGCACGAACCATCAGAACATTTTGTGCAGTTCCCATTCAAATCAAGCTGAGCACCCCTGTTTGCATAAACACAAAAAAAAATTAGTAAAGCAAATTGTATTATGAATTTACAGTTTAAACAGGCACCTACATGGTCCATGCAGAGCACACATTTAAAAAAATGGAACTCACCAGAAAGAATCCTAGAACAACATTGTACTTGCCCATCACAGCAAAAAAGATGGAAATCTGTGAGTCCTTCTGAGCGGAAGTTAGTTTGGTCTTGTGGGGAGTAATGTAACCATCCTTCAACTACTCCTTCTGATGAGAAGATAGACTGGGCTTCTTCATCCTGGCATAATCGGAACTTGGCACTTCACGTACTCCATATTCTAATTCAGCGGAGGATGATCCTGTTGTGCAAAGACAAGAGAACAACTAAATGCTAGCATCCCTGTTTGCTAGAAAAAAAAAGGAAAGGAAATATTTAAAACAGCCATTACATTAACAAAGGGAGTAACTGATGAAATGTATAGTCACAAAGAGATGCATCTCCTCATTATCCTCATAGGAAATGGTATGATACCAAACACAGCAGCTCAACTTGAACTGTATTATTACTTAATTTTATCAGTGGCTATAATAGTGGCAAACCGATGCATCAATTTATTAGCAGCCTTAGATTAACATGCGAAACAATACCACTTTCTCACGAGAGTAGCTAAACAGTAGCACAACACCAATAGAGATGACAAAGCTGAATCATATGGATGAAATCTGTGGGCCGGTACCAACCTTTGTCAGGAGGCTTATTGTGTAGAGCATGCAGATGAAGCACTTCTCTGGAACCATTCGTTATTATCTACTGTGGTTGCCATGCTTACTATAAACTCCTCGATTAGTTTAATGTTTCCAACATCTTCTTGTGCAGTTCCACTAAAATATATATTATCTTCAAACAAGATCCCTGTTTGCACAAGTAGAGATAATTACATATTACATTAAGAGTGGCATCAAATCACAGTGGCAAAACAATTGCTCATTCCAGCCATAGCAATAAATTAAGATGCAAAACTATATTATTACTTGTGTCATCACAGTTCCAGTGCTTCATTACAGCACGAGTTGATTTTTGTTCTTCTTCCGCTTGTTCTTCCGCTTCATCACTTGGTTCAATAACAGACAAGCTTCGCCTTCAATGTAAGATTTGGCATGTCAATTAGGGAGCACAAGTATAGCACTAAACAACAACATTACTTTTATGATGACAGTAGCAAAATACAAGCCAACAGTTGTGAAATATCATTATCTTACCTCAATGGGATATTACGGTGCACATACAGATTGGAAGTCTGGTCTCCTTTTGTGAAGTTCACTAAAATCAAGCAACATTACCGTATAAGTAGCAAAACATATGAAAGCACACTGCACAATCATGTGGAAGAAGGCCATTACTGACCTCTCATGACGCGGAATTCAAACAACTCACAAGAAGAAGATCTGAAACAAATTTGCCAACACAGATAGGAAGTCAGATCTCCTCTTGTGCAGTTCCACTAAGATCAAGCAATCAAGCAACGTTGTCGGTGTGACATTTTGGTTGAACTGCACAAAACACTCTTAAAGCAAAAGTGTTTTGTGCAGTGCAACAAAAGGTCGCAATAGCAACGAGGTGAAGCACATAACCCTGTTTACACAGAGGTGCAAAGGAAACAATTACTGGTCAATAACGGTGGATGACACAGAAGCCCACAAAAAGAAGCATCTAACTTATCTAAATGGGAAAGAAAGCAAGACAGTAGCATTTCTCAAACAGTGGCATTGATTCATATTAACAGAGAGATTATATTAACAATAAAATTCGTTAAGCATGTAATTTGCTTTTAACTGTGGCATTGCTTCAATTTTCCAGCGCCATTATTAGATTAACAACAGCTAAAGAGTTGTACGGGACAGTGGATGCACCAGCACCATGTGCATCTACCGATGTATAAAGGGGTGATGCACAGTCTATTGCAACAAAGAACAAACAACCAAGGAGCATATTTGTGTTGGTCCCAGTTTTGTTATCTTTAGACACCTTTCCCTATGTGAGGGCAGCAAATCTAGTCCTGCTCAAACTCTACAGCCTTGTCCTCCGCCCACAGAAAGATCAGTTCGTTACAGATATGTGTACTATGTTTGTCATTGTTTTCCCTTTTCGACCAACGGAGGTGCTGGATAGCCAGTCTGTACTACTTCCCCCCTTCCTTTCCTCTTTGAACCACGTCCTAGATTCATGCTATACAACTTTCCCCACTACTTTCCTGTTTGATCCAACACCTAGATTCAAGTGCAGAAGCGGAAAAAATCCACATGCAGCTAGAGCAATGCATGTGGATTAAGTAAATTATACCTTAAGGTTCTCGGGGTGTGGCTCAGTGGGCGGCCGGAGGCCGATCTGCCCACATTATGTACGACAGAGAGGAAGAACGGGTCGGAGGCCCTCCCGCGCCGCTGCTGGGTGAAAGAGAACAGCTGCGCCGGTAGTGGATTCCCTCCCTCCCTCGCCGACGGCGATAGCGTTAAGCCTCCTTCCCCTCCCTGGTAGACAGGATCATGTCGGCTCTTTGACCAGCAGTGAGGGGAGTGAGAGAGAGAGAGGCCAACGCAGTCTTGTTTAGATCTGGAGAGGGTGAGAGAGTGTGAAGAGAGCAACTACAAGCGCTGAGGCTCCAGCATGTATGTATATAGTGGAGAGAGAGTGTGAAGAGAGAAAACCCTAGAAAACAAGCGCCGAGGCTGCAGCATATAAAGGAGTGGTTTTCTTTTTCTCTCCATAAAAATCGTTATAAATTGTGCACGAAACGGAACTCTTTACTTAACGTAGTGAAGAAAAATACTAGGGAAATGCTAATACGTGGAAAAAAAATTAATGCTCGAAGGAGTCAACTCGCAATTAACGCTGCATGCCTCCCGGTCGCGCTTACTATTCATGTGTGGTACACGACCCTCTGAAGTGAACAACAACTGAACCACACACGGTCAAAATATCAGAAAGGTGGGCTGCACCATCCTCCAATGTGAGCATGTGGTGAAAAGAAGTGAAAATAAGACTGTAATAATATGGTAAAACAAAGAAAATGAGATTAGCCGGGAAGTAGTAAACTACTAATACATGCCAACAAAAAATAAATATTATTGGCTTCTTTTTTTATGTGTTCTAAATGCTATAGTGCGAGGCAGTGACTGTGTCTCTGACGGACGTGCGTGTACCTCTTCTCTTCTTGTACGTACTCCATTTATCTCACTTCCTATGGCTTCCCACTCCCATGATATTCCTATTCTATGAACCTGTGTGTGTGTTTTTTTTAACAGTGTGTGTGTGTTAGAGAGAGCGACACATCGACCTACAGAGAGATGGTGTGTAGTACTACGTACGATTGTAACTACGAAGCCGCGAGAGTCGGTGCATCCTTTCATTTCCGGGCGTCCGGTCGGGACAGCTGCCACGCCCGCTCCTGACTGACCACCCTGGCCCACCCAAGGCCCCTCCATCGCCCGCGCGCGCTTCCTGCCCGAAACGGTCAGTGCCGCTCCAGAGAATTGGTGCCGCATTCATGCCCGGGCAGAGCGGACGCGACCTCTCACTGGCGCATGTGTTGAAGGGAGAAGCGGATTCAACGAAGAGCGATGGTTGCTTCGTCCGTCCAACTTACTGCCAGGTCTATGTGATTTGACGGCCCATTGGTCATTATTACTGAGGTGGTACGACGGTGCTGAGTCTCACTTGTACTGTACACTTTACTTTGGTGCATGACACATGCACCGGATGCTGGATGTCCCACGTTTCGGCGAAAGGAGGTAGAGCGTGTCCACTCTTTACAATTTTCTCCACTCTTACAGTGGAGGAGTGCGAAATCAGCAAAAACATGGCAGCTCAGCGAAAACACGAAAGCAGCGAAAAATGTACAATGTTATGTAGCTTTCAGCTTCTGTTTCATGTATCTTGCATCCAAGGTTGCCCCGTTGCAACATTCCATCAAATACAAAGGAGACTAACATGCATGCTATTGCATCTCAATGATTCACAGATCATAGCCAATACGCCCTCCGTTCCAAAATAAGTGTCTCAACTTTATGCCAACTTTAGTACAAAGTTGTACTAAAGTTGACACTTATTTTGGAACAGAGACAGCTAAAGAAAAAAACGATCCATGCAGTCCCTAGGCCTTGAACCCTAAACCCTAACCAGGCTTTAATTTGCTGGTGAGGTTGAACCTTCCGAAGGAATGAAGTTTCCAACCCTTTGACCATCGGATCATTTTGTGCAGTTTCACTAAAATCGAGCTGAGCATCCCTATGGCAAAGAAATTGAAGTGTGATTAGAATAAGACTAGTGGGACTAGTTTTTATGAGACATAAACTCATCACAAATACAGTAGAAGCCAGCAAAGGTATGTGCGGGGCAAAGAAGTAGAGAAATATCCACATGGAGCGATGTGGGCAGCTGGGGCAGTGGTGCAAGCCGGCTGTAAAGGAAGTTGTACCTGAGGGATGTCGGGATGTAGCTAGCTTCGAGGAGGGCGGCGGGAGGCAGCAACTTCCCACGTCGCGGCAGTGAGCAAGGGGCGAGGGCAACCGCACCGGCTTTGTGAGAGAGAACGGCGGGGACCCCTGATCGGGACGCGCTGACAGTGGGTTTTCGCCGTCGGCGACGGCGACCGCATCTACACAAAGCATCCACCCCTTCCCCCGGTGGACGTGATCCGCCCGGATGTTAGAGATGTGGCCACAGTCGTTTTGTGCGAGAGAGTGTGAAGAGAGCAACCCCAGCAAGCAACCATGTAGGATCCTGGCTATGTATATATAGTGGAGCGGTTTCTTTTTCTCTCCATATGAACCTATTTATACTATGTACGTGCCACTGAAGAAAAAAAACTTTATTTCTAAATAATGCGGCACCGTTCATGCGTGGTTCCCGACCCTCCATTAAGTGCTACTAGACGCGTCAAATTATCACGTGGGCTGCATCATCGTACAGAAATGAGCTCCACCGTGTCACGTGTGTGGTTGGGGAAGATGCAAAGAGTGCTACTAGTACGTGCGTGGGTGCGTGCACCTCTTCTCTTCGAGCATGGTTATTAAAAGTACAGCCAACTACTCTACCACGCGGTTATTATATGGGCAAAGAGTATAGGCAGTAATAATGACTAATGAGCCGTCAAATCACGAGGCCCACCTTTCTCTATGTTTAACTGAGGAAGCAGCCATCATTTCACTCCTCGTTGAATATCCATCCGCTGCTACCTCCGCAAATAAATAAAAATCCGCTGCTACCTCCGTGGCATGGTTAATAAGATAGCCATGTCAATCACGACATAGAAATATCATTCACTGATACAATAGGGCTGGCTCTAAGGCTGGTGATTTTTTTACTTTGTCTCTTTCTCTTTTTGTCTCATTTACTCATTTGACATAGGAGCACGTGTAGAGGATGGCTATTCCTTTCGATGGGACTTCTTCATGGGGTTTAAGACTAAGCAGCTCCGAATATTATTCCTGCTGCCCACCACTCTGAATCGTGCCATCTATGATACTCCCATTGCAACAATGATGTCCGCTAGGTCTATCACGTTCTGTAAGAAGAGACTGTCACGCAAAACATACATTCTTGTTGCTTCTTCCTCATACACTACGTACTACTAGTACTACTACTACTCGTTCTCCTATAAATCTTGCGCTTGGCATCTCAAAAATATTATAACCTTGCGCTTGGCTCTTCGCCTCTTCGGAAAGTAGAGCAATGATGGTACTACAGTATATGGTTCTGGCTATCTAAGATCGAATGAATTGCTGCATGTCCACCACGTGGGCGAGGGTCGAGGGGCGAGGGGCGAGGGAGAGTGCGTACTACTACGTCTGTTTCAATATGGACTACATACGGAGCAAAATGAGTGAATCTACACTCTAAAATACGTCTATATACATCAGTGTTTGGAGTATGTACTAGTAGTTCATATTGAAATCTGCTAAAAGACATATATTTCAAACAATATGATAATCTCTCTAACCAAGGTAGGGACGAGGAGTATATATACGTCTAACGGAGGGAGTAGTAAAATTTTCTCCTCGTCCTGCCAGCCACCACGCGCATGGGTGAGGGAGCGGGCGTAGGCGTAGTAAGCAAGCTTCTCCTTGTCTTGCGACTCTGTGAGCCACCGCACCCATGGGCGGGGGAGAGGGCATACTAAGCAAGCTTCTTCTCGTTCTGCGAGTTGACGGGACACATCAAAAGTAGTACAGAGCATCTCCAGTGTATAGAGCCTTGCCTCTAAGGTAGGCCCCACATGGTTTGCCTCTTTTTTTAAATAACGCGTCAAGTCGCAATTTGTTTGTTCACCCACGGTACACGATCCTCCATCAAGTGGACAACCAGTACACGTGTCAAATTACCACGTGGGCTGCCTTTTCGTACAGAAATGAGCTCCACCGTGTACCCGCGCGGGTGTGGTTGGGAAAGAGGCGGGAGTACATGCACCGTGCGTGCACCTCTTCTCTCCATGCACGTCCTCCACCTCCATGGGTGTGTGTGAGAGAGATACAAACCTAGAGAGATGGTGTGTGTGTTCGTGAGTGTTTTTTGTTATGGGGGGTGATTTCGTGAATGTATTTGTGGGAATATGTGTCGATGATATCTTAAACAAAAATGTGACACATGCAATGTGTGTGAAATAGAGGCCTATCTATATCATATATAGAAGGGGCGATCCACGAGAAGAGAGGGAGGGGTCATACATATCGATAGAGTCGAAGGGAGGATCAAGTGTGTGGGCGCGAGATCGATGAAGAGAGCCATTGAAATTGTGTGTGTGCACGTCAAAGATATAGGGTGACTAACCTACCGGAATGTCAAAGGGGAGAGGGCAAGTTTGTGTGTGGCGGGGAGATATGACTAGAGCGCTCAATGTATCGGTGTGTGTGTGGGCGGAGGCAGAGACCTAACTAGAGAGGTAGATCGACTCGTATATGTGTTGAGAAGGAGAGACCTAACCATGTCTTGAGGGAGATCGGTCGACATCCATACATAAGTGAAGGATAGGAAATAGGTTGGCACAGAGAGAGAGAGAGAGAGAGAGAGAGAGGTAGAGTGCCGGAGGGGTGGTGAAGTTGCTTCTCGGAGATGGTGGGAGAGGCCTACTAGACAAACTAAGGGTACAACTGCAATATCAAGAAGAGTGGGGATGTGTTTCTCTGTGTGCGTGTGCATGATAGATGTGTTGGGAGGCATGCATGGATGATGAAAGGGGACCATGTGTTTGGTAAGCAGACCTAACTAGATCGGTAGATCAATTGTTGTGTGTCGGAGGAAGGGAGAGACATAACTAACGAGGTAGATCCATCGGCGCGTGCGGAAAATGAGTTATAAACGACCTAGCTAGCTATATGTATAGTGGGAGATCGGTCGGTGTACATCCATTTGTTAGAGGCAAATAAGGCCTAGAGAGATGGATAGAGAGAGAGAGAGAGATGGAGCTAGGAGGTGATGCGAGAGGCCTACTAGCTAGATAGGGGGAGGAGTGTGCAATTGTGAGATCGATGAAAAGAGGGGCGATAGTTTACACGTGTGTGGGACCGTATGAGAGGCACGAGGCATGGACAGAGAAAGGAGGAGATGGAAAGTGTGTGTGTATGTGGTAGGCAGACATCGCTGGAGAGGTTTATCGATCGGTGTGTGTCAGAAAGAAGGAGTTGTGGAGACCGTGGGAGAATGACCTAAAGAAAAAAAATGAATGTGCGCGATGGATAGAATGCTGAGGGAGGGGGAGGGCGAAGAGGGCGTGTGCATGCACGAGAGAAAGTTAGTGTTAGCTACAAAGGTTAGAGGATTGTGTGGGTGTAAGTGACTAACAAAGATCATAATTCGATATGAAAGTGGATTCATATATTTGAATAAGAGATTGTAGTGTTATAAACCTATGCATGCATGAATATAGCGGTGATACGCGTGGTGTGGTTTTGTACATGTTATACTATAATGTGATAATGCGTGGCGTTTGCAACTCACAGCTAAATATCGAACAATCTAAACCATACTATATATCGAATAATCTCACATTTTATTTGGATTTGTGATAATATGTGGCGTTTGCAGCTCACAACTAAATATCGAACAATCTAAACCATACTATATATCGAACAATCTCACATTTTATTTGAATTTGTGATAATGTGTGGCATTTGCAACTCACAGCTAAATACTTGTAGGCGTAGGGGGCGGGGCACCATACATTATGTGATAAACACATTATACATATGAGACATGGTTTAGATTATGAAGATCTAGCTAGAGCTTGAAATGTACTGTGATTTGAAATCAACATAAAGTGGATTCAAAAAATCGAGTTCGAGTTCATATAGTACACATAGTTCATATCTAGCTCGACAGTAATCATGTGGTGTGCTGTGAAGATAATATACAAACGATGGTTTAACTTGACAATAATGATGATTGTAGATTTTATTAACATAGAGAAATGAATTCACATGGTTTAACTTGACAACAAAGATGATTGTAGATCTTATTCAAATAGAGAAACGAATTCAAATTTAGTTCATATTGAAGTGTAGTATATACGTTTGGAATGCACTAAAACGTTCATTTGAGTAGCAGGTTGCATGCATTATACACGTAGCGAAATATTTTAATTGAACATAACATGGATTCAAAGTTTTGAATGGCATTTGTAGTGCGAATTGATTTGGTATAGTACACGGGACTAGATTCTCTTGTGTGGTGCGAATTGATTTCTTTTTGGTTTTTTCGTAGAGGGAAGTACGAATTGATTTGATATAGTATACACATTAGGCTTGTCTGGAAATTTCAACCCACGCCTTGTTGTCCTGAAAATTTTAAGATATCTCTTTGTCTTGTTGTGCTCCTAAAATTCCCTCCATCTCAACCCGCGCCTTGCTATCCCAAAATTACAACGCGCGTGAAAACTCCCACCTCCTGCGAAATCCCGGCACGTGAAATTACTGTGACACCCCTGAACTGAAAGAACCACCTAGTTCAAATTGGTGGGGCTACTTTCGTAACTTACCCCACATTTCAGACAAGCGCGTCCCTAAGCCATGGTTCCCCCTCCCATCCCCTCCGCCCCCCATCCCCCTCCTCCCCCCTTCCCCTTCCTCCCCCCCCCCCCGCCCCCCCCCCCCCCCATTCGTACACCGAGGCCGCGAAAACCCGCGAAGCCCCACACCCTCCTCCGTCCGCCACCCAGCCGGAGCCTCTTCCCCGACGACATCGTCCACCGCAATAGCTCGACGTCCCTCATCCACTGCACCGGATGAGGATCCGTCGTCGATCTCATCGTCCCGCCGGTTGAGCCACCCCGTCCTCCACCTCCAAGGAGCTGCCCCGACGTTCGCCTTGTCTATCGCACCACCTACATTCCCACAGCGCCGTCTTCACCTGCACCACCGGAAGAGCAGCACCATCACCGATTCCTTGGATGAAGCTGATGCCTAATCGGCGCCACCAAAGAGGTTCTACAGTAATCGCTGCATTTTCTTCTTGATTCGATCTCACGGTGCTGCCGGCGCTCGGTCCGGAGCCGCCATGGCGCGGCTCCATCTACGGCAGCGTCACCGGCCACTTCCTCCATGGCGTCGATCCCTCGGCGGCGACGTCCACATCAGTAGGAGCTGATGCTGCTCCGGCTCTTGTTGGCCGTGCTGCTGCTGCTTCGGCCCTCACTCGCGCTGCTGCTCTGCTCTTGCTCTCGGTCCCCTGCCTCATCTGCTCTTGCTCTAGCTTCCGCTGCTGCTCTTGCTCTAGCTACCGCTACTGCTCTTGCTCTTGCTTGCGCTGCTGCTCTACTCATGCTCGCACTGCTGCTGCACGAGCAGCAGCTCTGGCTCTCGCTTGAGTCCCTGCTGCTGCTACCCGAGATGCTACAACATGACCAGCTGCCCCGGCTCTCACACAGGCTGCTGCTCCAAGCGCTGCTGCTACTACAGGACCAGCTGCCCCAGCTGCTCTCTGGTAGTACGTTCCCTGCTGGAGCGGCTACTGATTTAGATCACTGCTCCTCTGCCACTAGTGCTCGAGTGGCCAAAACTATTAGTGCACTGCTTTTCTACTACTAGTGCATTCAATTTCGACAGCAAAATTCAGTTTCGACAGTTAAATTCAGTTTTGACAGTTAAGTTCAGAGATGAGCGGCTGATGTATTTTACATCTAGTACTTTTTGGTGATGTTATTTATTTGCATCATCTATTGCAGATGCTATTAGAATACCACTTCAAGTTAACAATGTCTCTCTTGTCCTGCTTCAGCCTCGCCATCCTACACCTCACCAGAGCTGCTCCAACGATAAAACCCTCCATCACAGCGAAGCAGTACCCTTGACTCCACCTCCAGACACCTAAGATCTTCCCCTCCTCCGACAGCCACATCAGCCCCAGCATCCTCAGCATCCTCAGCTACCAACCCAATGATGCTGGGATCGACATGGCTTCGCCATAGAGGTTGTACACTTGTTGCATTGTTTTTTTACTTTACAGGTTATATATATATTGTCCACTGAGCACGCGTAGTAATGAGGAATACGATTAGTTTCTCCTATATGACAAGCAATGGGTACTAGGCAAGTTAGCTATCCGTGATGGACTCTCTCGAAAGCCATCATTATTTATTTCTGCGCGTTGGAGCTGTGCATGTGTAGATGGGCCTGGGAGTTGAGCTAGTAGGGTAGTGGCCTGGGTCCAAAGTATTATTTGTTCCTTTAGTGTCTCTTTTAAAGAAAAACCATAGGAATTTTAATATCCACTTGGCCCTCCTTTTTAAATTCTTATTCATGAAGAACAAGACTAAGTGATAGTAGCATAATAGCATTATAACTGTACATTTTCTTGTGGTTTGACTAAATTTGACCATGCTTCTTTGCATTCCTGTGAACCAAACACCCAGATTGATAGAAATCCTGTATTTGCAAATGCTCTATTTTGCACGTGCATTCCTATCCTATTCCTGTGTATTTCCTATCCCTGCGTTGTTAGAATCCTCCAATTCAAATGAGCCCTTACAGAATTACTTCTGTTATAGATAGGTGTCGAAGAAAACCTTGTGTGGTTTGTTCCGCTCCTGTCGCGCCGTCATCCACCCCAGCTCAGCTGCTCCAATGACGGAAGGGTCCAGCATAGCAGGGGTCTGCCCTCCAGACTGTCTTTCACCGCCTCAGATCTTCTTCCACGCCGCCGGCAGCCACCACTTCATTACCATCATCAACTGAGCAGATGACCTTGAGGAGTACACGGGTCCGCAAGAGAGGTCGCACCCTTTTGTGTCTGCTTACGTTATGCATCGCTTAATATTACCTGCTACTTTATCGTCCTTTTCACCTGTTAGACTCCGAGTCAGCTCCAAACTAATGCTCAAACATAAGTTCTTAAATGGTTGTGGGGTACATATCGGCGCAGCAATGAATATTATCTGTTTACTACCTTGTTAATCTCGGGTGTCTACTATGACTTTCATGTTGGATGGGAAACAAATAGTAAAGGAGCCATTATCTGTATTTTTTAACGGCAACTATTATCTACCAGCTATCACTGGTTTTGGGTCTGTCCACAGGTTGCTACCATCACTCTAGATTTCTACATGCACTCCTTACATAATCTCACTATGTTTTATTCCTATGCATGTCAGTTATTATACACAATGGTACTGAACATGCAGAGTAAAAGAGACGAGCCTTGCGTGGCAATAAAATTTCATGCAGACGTCGCTCCATGGTGGGCGCAAAGGCAGCCCCCCTCCCCCCATTCCAGATTGTAATCAAGAGTAAGATAACTGTTCAGAGGGGGATTCAGAGGGAGCAGACCACTCCTATTTACCCCCTGAGGTCTTTGCTCTAACTTGCAATGCTGATGTTGGTCATATCATGCATATGGCGCCTTGCATTGCTTACTTTATACATTAAAAATGTCATCTGCTTAGTTTAGACATGCTTTGTGTGAATGCCATCTGTTTACTTTCTATATCATATATGTGAATTATGCAATACCATCTTGTTTAGCCCGGCATCATATATGTGAATTTTGCAATGTCATCCTGCTTAGCCAGTCATCTTATATGTGAATTATATCATGCCATCATTTTTTTCATTACGTAGTACATTTGTCAACAATGTAAGTACATTCAACTACTCTTCCTGTGCATCAGCCATTTGACACGGTGATGGAAAAATCTGGAGTGAAAACAAGGTCTTCCGAGCAGACAATGCTATCTCACGAAGCGCATATCTTACTGGTTACAGATAGCTCCTTAGAGGAGGATTCAGAAATAGATGACCAATCCTATCCCCCCCCCCCCCCCCGAGGTGTATGCTCTTAACTTGGCATGGTTATCTTGCTCATATCGTGCATATGGTGTCTTGCCTTGCTATGTCATTTGCTTAGTTTAGACATTCTTTGTGTGAATGCCACCTGTTTAGTGTCTAATTATCATATATATGTGAATTATGCAATGCCATCTTGTTGCAAGGCATTATATATGTGAATTATGCAATGCTATCTTGTTGCAAGGCATTATGTATGTGAATTATGCAATGCCATGATGTTTAGCCAAGCATCATATATGTGAATTATATCATGCCATCCTTTTTTTGTATCACGTATTCCATTTGTCGACAATGTTCTTATATTCAACTACTCTTCCTGTGCATCAGCCATTTGAGTTGGTGATGGAAAAATCTGGAGTGAAAGCAAGGTCTTCAAAGCAGACAATGCTACCTGCTGAAGCAGATATTTTGCGGGTTACAGATAGCTCCTCAGAGGAGGATTCAGAGATAGATGACCAGTCCTATTTTCCCCTGAGGTGTATGCTCAAACTTCGCAGGGTTATATTACTCATATCATGCATATGTTGTCTTGCATTGCTTAATTTTTACATCATATACAAAATATTGAATGCCATCTGCTTAGTTTAGACATCATATATGTGATTGCCATCTGCTTACTTGCTTAGTACATAAATCATATACAGTATTTGAATTATATCATGCCATCATGTTTACATAGACATCATGTATCTGAATTATGCCATGCCATTCCATTTAATAAAGACATCATATTAGTTATATCATCTCATCCTGTTTACATAGTCATCATATTTTGAATTTTGTCATTCTATCCGTGAATTATAGCATGCCATCTGGTTTCCATAGACGGCATGTATGTGAATTATAGCATGCCAACCACTTTAATAGACACATCATATAGTTATATCATGTCATCATGTTTACGTAGTCATCATATTTTGAATTATGTCATTCTATCCTGTTTAGTTAGTCAACATATATGTGAAATTGTGTCATGCTATCCTGTTTAGTTAGCCATCATATATTTGAAATTGTGTCATGATATGTTGTTTGATTAGACAACATAAATGTGAATTATTTCATACCCTCTTTTATTCCCCACTATCCATTGCACCTGTCTATCATACAATGTATGTACATTCAATTACTTTTCTTGTTTATTAGCCATTTGAATTGGAGGGGGTGATGGCAGTATCTAAGGGAGTAAAAATACGGTCTTCAGAAAAGATAGTGCTACCCGTCGATGCAGATAGAACTACGGTTGTACTTACCCAAGAACCAGCCCCACCACACATAACCCAGACTCTTGCAGATTGTACCCCTCCCAGTTCGACAGACAACCAGCTACACCTCTTCTAACCCCAACCCTAGCAGATAGTAACCCAGTTCCAGTTGACACAGCACCGTCTCCACCACAGAGCACCCAAACACAAGCAGTTAGTAAGGCAACTGCAGTGCCCAAAGCACAAGGACCACCACTCCGAACCCCAACTCAATGCTTAAAGCAGAAGAAGAACTATTCTCGGGTCAGGTTCCGTAGCTATGGTTCATACTCCTTTGCTCTTGCATTATTGTATTTACTTATACCAACTAATTTCAAATTTGAAGGATGCAATTGAAACTCCAATGGCGCAACAGGTATGTTTTAAACCAGTTTCTTTAACTGGTTTGCTGTTGTAACTTGCTCTATGTTGATTTCAGTTTCAATGAATAAACAGTTATGTTCTCATGTCATGTTGTGTGGTTTCCCGCACTTATATTCTGTCTATGCTACTTTGTCTTAAACATATATGATTTGAACTGTCTCTATCTTGATTTGACAACATACACTAGAATGATATAGACCATACAGTGACCATAGTACGTAGATATATGTTTGTTTCATGCTGTTATCCTATCCACCTTACTGCTGAACTGGTTTACCAAAATGAGTTTCATATACAACATGGTAAACCTGTGATGTGTCTGCTTGTTTCTCTTTTAGAATGCGGACAAAATATTGGAGAAGAGTACCCCGTTATGCAGTGGTAAAGGAAGTAATGCATATAAGGTTCAAGATAGTGAGACATCCTATTGGTCTCCAAGAAAGCTGATAAAAACTATCTTGAAGACAGTGAGACAACCCCAAAGTCCTGTCTTGGTGTAGTGTTCGAGTTACTGGCCACTACTGCTGGCACAAGCTCTTCGAACACTCTGCCTGATTCAGTTCGGCTTCTTGAGTCTCAACTTCAAGTTGAAAGACATCGATCAGATGTGCTGCGACAAGAAGTCAAAGGACTGAGGAAGTCCCTGCAGAATTCAGATGCATACTTTCTGGTGCAACAGCAAGCGCTGGAGGATTTAAGCGCCAAACAAGAGAAAGTTAATAAGCTTGCTAAGCATCTTGCCAGTAGGTTGGGTACCCAGGATATTGTTTCTTGAGCTCTTCTGAAGTGGTTTCAGTTCTGGACTTGTTTTGCTGCGGCGTTTATTTGCACTGGTCACCAACTTTGACAACCAGTGTATGTGATATGCCGCTTTGTTCCCTATATTTGCACTGGTGGCAAACTTTGATGCCCAGTGGATGTAATATGTGTAATAGCCGTAATAGCCTAGTGTTAGTTGCTTGCTTATTTATTTCCTTATTGTCTTGTTTAGTTGTTTGCTTGTAGTCACTGCAGTTCTCTTTCCGCGTTTTTCTAGTGGCCACAATAACCTATTTTTTATAACTAGGCCACAATAACCATGGGCAACATACGGACCATTGTAACCATGGTCCTGCTACCTGTCGTAGAATCCATGGGCCTTCTACGGGCCGTAGAATCCATGGGCCTTCGACGGGCCGTATAATCAATGGGCCTTCTATGGGCTGCATGATCGATTGGCCAAACATGGGCCGTACTATAACGATCCGCAAAATGGGCCGTAAACGGGCTAGAGTGGAAATCGTGTGTTTATGGCCTGGCCATAACGGGCCGTTAATCGGCCGAAATGTATAACGGGCTTAATTCAATCGACAGGCATCACGGGTCGTTAATGGGCCATATTTGATGACGCTATGGAAACAGCCCAATGGGTTAACGGGCCACAAATGGGCCGACTGTAACCACGGGCTGAATTTGGCCCACAAGCGGAACATGCCAGTAATGGACCGTAAGTAACCGAATGCTGGAAATAAGCCCAAGAATAAATGGGCCCTTAGAAGGCCGAAAGGTAACACGGGCTGGAAACGGCCCAACGGAATAATGGGCCGTTAATGTGTGTAAAGCGATACACTGTTCATTATAGGCCAGTTTCACCACGGGCCTTTAATGGGCCCAGAGTTATGAAGGGCCTCGTGTGGGCCGAAAGACGTCACGGGCCATACATGGGCCGGAAGTTACAATGGGCTGGAATCATATTGGACGGACCAGATGATGCTACTAGGCCCAATTCGGATAGGCCATAACGGGTCGTGAGTTAGCGGTCTGTAAATGGGTATATGCGAATAGGCTGTTAACATGCTTTCCGTGGGCCGGCCCGCTACCTTTTGACCAAGTCAAATGGGCCGGCCTTTTCACCTGAATGGGCCTCTATTGGGCCGAGCCACGTGTCGACTTATCATAGGCGCGTCCCGTCCATTGGCTGGATGACATCTGTCCCAAGGCTGAGCTGACACGTGGATCCTCCGGTGAATCAGAATTTTACACGTGGAAAATCCCCATTGGTCAGGGCTGTTAACGGGTATCGGATCCAAACCAAAACCCGATAGCTTAACGGCGACCCGTTACGGTGGATGCCACGTGTCGGTCACCCTTGACGAAAACACTTCCATGATGCGCCATTTATCGTCATGGAAGTGGACACTTCCGTGATGATAATTTTGGTATTGCCATGGAACACTTCTATGACAGCACATGTATGACTATCTTGATTCTGTCATAAAATCGTCATGAATGTACATGCATGACAGAAAACGCGACCTACTGTGAAAAACACATATCATCACGGAAGTGTATTTTTTTTGTAGTGCTAAGGTTCCGGTACAAAGATTGAACACAAGAGATGAACTAGGGTTTGAGAGGAGATGGTGTTGTTGAAGATCTTGATGGAGATGGCCCTCCCAAAGATGGGAGAGTTGTTGGTGATGACGATGATTTCCCCCTCCGGGAGGGAAGTTCCCCCGGCGGAATCCCTTCGCCGGAGGGCAAAAGTGCTCCTGCCCAAGTTCCGCCTCGAGACGGCAGCGCTTTGTCCTGAAAGTCCTCCACTTATTTTTTTTCTAGGTCAAAATGACTTATATACCAGAAGGGGGCACCGGAGGTGAGCTGAGGAGGGCACAACCCACCAGGGTGCACATGGGCTCCCTGGCGCGCCCAGGTGGGTTGTGCCCACCTGGTGGGCCCCCTCTGGTAGTTATTTGCTCCAATAATTCTTCAATAATCCATAAAAAATCTCCGTGAAGTTTTAGCTTATTTGGAGTTGTGCAGAATAGGTAGCTCTGACGTGCTTTTTCAGGTCCAGAATTCCAACTGCCGGTGTTCTCCCTCTTTGTGTAAACCTTGCAAATTATGAGAGAAAAGGCATTAGAATTACTCCCAAAAGTATTGTTATGCATAAAAAACATTATAAATAACAGTAGGAAAACAAGATGCAAAATGGACGTATCAACTCCCCTAAGCTTAGACCTCGCTTGTCCTCAAGCGAAAACCGAAATCGAAAAACATGTCCACATGCTTAGAGAGAGAGGTGTCGATAAAAACAAAATACGGACATAGAAGCATCATGCATAATATTATAACAGCAAAGAACTTAATCATAAAGCTCTATCATGCAACTTTTATCATATAACTTTTATAATATAACTTCTCATGAATAAGTAACAATTCATCACAACATTGAAGTATAAAGCATAAAACTTATTGAAAACCAACAAACTATGTTCTCAGTCAACTTTGCAACTACAATTCATCATATTTTCAGAAAGGGTCACGTGTCGGAGCCTTTTGGCAAGTCCACATACTCAACCATAACTTAACCTTTTATGATTGCTAACACTCACAGCATACCCATGACCAAAAAGTTTCAACCGGACACATAGAAAGATAGGGGCTTATAGTTTCTCCTCCCAACGTATTCACCTCAAGGGTGATGTCAACAATAATAACTCATGCCTACTCATATCCAACTAGATATATGTGCCTAGATCTTTCCTCACCACATGGTGCTTGCAAAAAGAGAATAAAAAGGAAATAGGGAAGAATACTTTGACTCTTACATAAAAGTAAATGCATAAAAGTAAAAGATAGGCCCTTCGCAGATGGAAGCAGAGGTTGTCATGCGCTTATTTGTTTGTATGCCAAATCCATTAATGCAAAAGAACGTCATGTTATATTGCCCCTTATGATAGCAACCATTATTATGCAGTCTGTCGCTTTTATTCTTTGCCATCACAAGTTCATACAACGCTCAATTTTCTCTTACACTAAATGATCCAACACATTTAGAAGCAATTTTTATTGCCTTAATGCACCGATGACAACTTACTTGAAGGATCTTACTCAATCCATAGGTAGGTATGGTCGACTCTCAAAATAAGATTTGGGTTTAAGGGTTTTGGATGCATGATACGTCTCCAACGTATCTATAATTTATGAAGTATTCATGCTGCTATATTAGCATTCTTGGATGTTTTACAATCATTTTATAGCAACTTTATATCATTTTTTGGGACTAACCTATTGACATAGTGCCCAGTGCCAGTTGCTATTTTTGCTTGTTTTTTACATTGCAGAAAATCAATATCAAACGGAGTCCAAATGCAGCGAAACTTTTTGTGGATTTTTATGGACCAGAGCAGCACCTGGAGGTGCCCCGAGGGGGGCACAACCCACCAGGGCGCACCTGGGCCCCCAGGCGCGCCCCGGTGGGTTGTGCCCACCTCGGTGGCCTCCCGCACCGCCTCTTCGCCCTATAAATCGTCAAATATTCCAAAAACCCTCGCGGAGACCCTAGATCAAAAGTTCCGCCGCCACAAGGCCTCTGTATCCACGAGATCCAATCTAGACCCCATTTCGGCACCCTGCCGGAGGGGCAAATCATCACCGGTGGCCATCTTCATCATCCCGGCGACCACCATGATGAGGAGGGAGTAGTCCACCCTCGGGGCTGAGGGTTTGTACCAGTAGCTATGTGTTTAATCTCTCTCTCTCTCTCTCGTGTTCTTGAGATGCACAATCTTGATGTATCATGGGCTTTGTTAATATAGTCTGATCATATGCTGTTTTTCCTTCTCTATCTTGTTGTGATGAATTGAGTTTTCCCTTTGAGATTTTGTTTTATCGGATTGAATACTTTTATGGATTTGAGAGCACTTGATATATGTCTTGCATACGAATACCCGTGGTGACAATGGGGTATTATATTGATTCACTTGAAACATTTTTTGGCACTCAACTCGCGGATTCCCGAGGTGACATTGGGGTAATCTATGCATAAGGGTTGATGCATGTTCTTGTCTTTGTTTCTCCGGTAGAAATCTTGGGGCACTCTTTGAGGTTTTTTGTGTTGGATTGAGCATTACGAATCTGAATTTGCTTTGGTGTTATTTTAGTACAAACTCTTGGATAGATCGATCAAAAAGAATAGCTTTGAGGTGGTTTCGTACCCTACAAACAATTTATTCTTATGTTCTCCGCTAGATAGGAACTTTGGAGTGATTCTTCATCGCATGTTGAGGGATGGTTATATGATCCAATTATATTAGCATTGTTGAGAGATTGCAGTAGCGAAAGTACGGACCCTAGGCCTTGTTTTCAAGCATTGCAATACCGTTTGTGCTCACTTTTGTCACTTGCTACCTTGCTGTTTTTATTTATTCAGATTATAAAAATATATTTCTACCATCCATATTACACTTTTATCACCATCTCTTCGCCGAACTAGTGCACCTATACAATTTGCCATTGTATTGGGTGTGTTGGGGACACAAGAGATTTCTTGTATTTGGTTGCAGGGTTGTTTGAGAGAGACCATCTTCATCCTACGCCTCCCACGGATTGATAAACTGTAACATCCCAAATTTTTAATTTGGAATGTTATACATAGGTCATCCATGCATATCATATTTTATTGCATTTCGTTTTGCGATCCTCGAAATCCTGAGCAACTCAAGGACCACGGAGAGAGTTGGGGATTTCACCGTTTTCATATTTGAATTTTCTCAAATATTGAAACAAGGATCAATTTGGTTTAATTATTTTTCTCTCCGAAAATATTTCATATTAAAAATATATGAGAGGAGATAATATGACTTCTCCAAAATAAATGGAATATTGGAGGAAAAATATTAAAATCAAATAAATAATTTATTTGGATTTTATTGCAATTTTATTTGAATTTAGAAAAAATATGCATTTTTCGAAATTGCATTAGAGTCCCAAATAAATGTTTACCTTGTCTGGGAGATTTTTAGAGGACGGGGAAAATTTATTTCGGGAATTTTGGAGTCCGTTTAGTATTTCTTTTATTTGTTTTTCTGCGCGGAATTATTTAAAAAAAAAATCCGCCGGACCGAACCGGGCCGAAGCCCAGCCGGCCCAGCCGCCCCGCGCCGCCATCCCGTCCCGTGCCGGAGACGGACTCGCCGGAGGAGTCCGAGCCGCCGCCGTCGCCGCCCTCGCCCCCTTCCCCAAGCCGCCACCCCTCCCCCCTCTTTAAAAGCCGACCCGGGGCCCCCCCTGGAGCCCCAAGTTCACCGCGCAGCCCCCCTGTACCGATCGCGCCTGCCTGCCTCCTTGCCCTCTCGCCGCCTCCCAACCTCTCCGCTCTCTCGCCGCCCCACCTCCGCCGTTCTCGCTCCGGATCCGCCTCACCCCGCCCTCCTCACCTCTCTCGTCCCCCTCCCCTTCTCCTCTCCTCCTCCGTCTCCCTCTCCCGCCGGAGGTAGCCGCCGCCGCCGTCGGTTTTCGTGAGAAAAACCGATCGGTTTTTGTTTAAACCCTAGATCTAGATTCGGTTTTTTTAAATACGGTTTATTCTTTTTAGATCGGTTTTCCGTCGGTTTAGTTATTTAGCGGACGTTCGTCCGACGTTCGTTTTAACGAACGGTTTTCACGTTTTAACCGCAGACAGCGAACGTTCGTTGTTAGCCTGTTCGTTAGTTTTCTTTTTCTCGGATTTTCCGCATTATTTTTGATCGATTTTCTGATCCGATTTTCGTTTAGTATAACTTTTCTCGTTTGTCGGAATCAGGCGATTCAAGCGCCTAGATCTTCGTCTCGAAGCCCTCTTTCTGTTTAACCAACTTAAACAAGTTTTTGCTACTGTAAAATTTGACTTTAGTCCAGATTAGTAATCGAAGCTTGTTTCTTTCGCAGTTTGAGTTTCGTTGCTCCGTTTGATTCGATTCTTTTTGCAAACCGGAGTTCTTCAGTTGAACTTTCTGGTTAGGTCTTCTCATTTGGGTTTTACCCGTGCATCTTCGCTTGATTGCTTATGTATGCTATTGTTTGTTTGCGATAGAATTCCCGGAGTGCGAAGCGTGCTACTACGAGTCTCTAGGATTTGCAGATCGTCAGCAAGGCAAGTAACACTTTGATCATACTCTTCTATACCCAGTTTTTATGCATTAGTTTTATCCTCAAACACTACATGACTAGGATGTGATTAACTTGTGGGTATTGGGAAGTAGATGATGAGGTAGAACCTATTGCCCTTTTATTATAAAACCCTTGGGAGTTACTTCCACGCTATGCTTATGTTGCCATGCTATGCTCGTAGACGTGGATTGGGTTTTGAGTGTATCCATGACAGATGTGAGATTTTTAATTAATGGTTCAACTTAAGGTGGCAACTTTAATACATATCTGGGTGGATTGCTTGTTTGGGCACCTGGGGATATACCAGTGTTGTCCTAGGAGACCCCGGGGATATACCGTGTGATCCTCCTACGGTCCGCCACCCAGGCTCAAAGGGATCATAAGATTATTCATGCTAGAAACTTCCGTGTGCAGCCACAAGCTATTATGGGCTCTAGCATAGTTGAGTATGTTACATGACCTCTTTCAGTGGTAGGCTAGCAGATGTAGGGGAAAGTAGGTGTAACGGTCTACCCGGAGTAAAGAGTAAATGTTTCTGAAAGACTGTGTCTCGGTCATCCGTTTCTCAAACACCATGTAGTGCGAGAAATCCAACGGAGGAGATCGAGTCTTGTGGGGAAAAGTGCACAAACCTCTGCAGAGTGTACAAACTAATCATGATTAGCCGTGTCCCCGGTTATGGACATCTTGAGTATCTGGTTCTTGGATCATCATATTGAATCCCATCACTCTAAATTAATTTGTTGGGATTAATGATTACTTTTAATTGGGATTGAGAGGGGGATTTACCTTCTCAATGTTCAACAACCACCATGATAGTTAAATAAAATATATTCCTTTGTTGTAGGGAAAAATTGGCTTTTCGCAAAACAGTATAACACTAGAGCTTTTCCACCAGCCAAATATGCATGTAGTATTAGCATTTATTCTGTTCATTGCTCTACTGTGTTATATTGCCAGCATATTCCATGTGCTGACCCGTTTCGGGCTGCAACGTATCATGTTGCAGACTTTTCAGACGAAGAGTAAGGTGTGCTAGGTCGTTGTCGTGCACTCAGCTATGCCGTTGGAGTTGATGGACTCACTTTATCTTCCAAGCCTTCCGCTGTTATCTTATTTAGATGGCCTTAAGCCATATTTATTGTAAGCAGTTCTCTTTTGAGACATTCGATGTAATAAGTGTGTGATTGCTACTCTGTTATAAATCCCTCAAGTACTGTGTGTGTCAGCATTACCGATCCAGGGATGACACTTGAACACAGAGATTCGATCCATTCGGGTCGGGTCGCTACATAAACCTTAGGTCATCCACTTGAGGGAAAATTGCTACTGTCCTACAAAACTCTGCGCTTGGAGGCCCAACACGAGTCTACAAGAATAAAGTTGCGTAGTAGACATCAAGCTCTTTTCTGGCGCCGTTGTCGGGGAGGTGAGTGCTTGAGGGTATTTCTTTAGATCTTGCAATTGAATCCTTTAGTTTCTTGTTTTATCACTAGTTTGGTTTATAAAAAGAAAACTACAAAAAAAATGGAATTGAGGTTGCATCATATTATTCATCTCTATAATGTCTTTCATGAAAATGATGGAAAAGAAAATTGTGCTCAATTGATAGAAGAAGAATTCTATAAAATGTTTGACAAAAAATCTTTGAATGATGAGCATGATTGCAATGTTGTCGGTATGAACTCTTTGAATATCCATGATGCTAATGATATGCAAAGCTACAAGCTTGGGGATGCTATGTTTGATGAAGATGATACTTTTAGTCCCCCAAGTTTTGATGTGCAAATTTGTTATAATGGTAGCATGCCTCCTATCTATGATGATTATGGTGATGACTTGTATGCTATAAAGAATAATGATAACCATGAAACTTGTCATCGTGATTTTAATTTTCAATCCCATGATAGTTATTTTGTTGAGTTTGCTCCCACTACTATTCATGAGAATAAATTTGCTTATGCGGAGAGCAATAAAATTTCTATGCTTGTGGATCATGAAAAGAATGCTTTATGTGATAGTTATATTGTTGAATTCATTCATGATGCTACTGAAAATTATTATGAGAGGGGAACATATGCTTTTACATATTGCAATAATATCAAATTTCCTCTCTTTATGTTGAAATTTTGAAGTTGCACTTGTTTTGCCTTCCTATGCTAGTTGATTCTTGTTCCCATAACTTGTTTGCTCACAAAATCCCTATCCATAGGAAGTGGGTTAGACTTAAATGTGCTAGTCATATGCTTCATGATGCTCTCTTTGTGTTTCAATTCTTTACTTTTATGTGAGCATCATTGAAATCATCATGCCTAGCTAAAAGGCATTAAAGAAAAGCGCTTGTTGGGAGACAAACCAACACTTTTACCTACTGTTTTTGTGCGTTCACATGGTTAGGCTAATGCAATAATCTTGTTTTATATCTATTGTTTCAATAAAGTGCCAAGTAAAGCCTTTGGGATAGTGTGGATGATAGTTGACTTGATTCTGTGCAAAAACAGAAACTTTTGCATCCAGTGCAGAAATTCCTGTCTTTCACTGGAACGTGCTTTTGATATGAAATTTTTACAGGTGATATATATACAAATTCTCTACGTTTTCCTAATTTTTCAGAATTTTTGGAGTATCAGAAGTATGGTTGGAGTACAGATTATTACAGACTGTTCTGTTTTTGACAGATTCTGTTTTCAATGCATAGTTTGATTGTTTTCTAGTTTCTATGGCTTATATTGATCAATATAAATTTTGGAAATGATATGATACAGTAGGCATCGTGTGGAAACAATTATGAATCTTGTCTTTGACAGTACCAAAGTGAAATGGTTTGCTCTTTATCATACTAACCTATCTCACGAAGTTCCGTTAAGTTTTGTGTGATTGAAGTTTTCAAGTTTTGGGTGAGATGTTGATATGAGGAGAATAAGGAGTGAAAAGACCCTAAGCTTGGGGATTCCCAAGGCACCCCAAGGTAATATTCAAGGAAGATCCAAGCAACTAAGCTTGGGGATGCCCCGGAAGGCATCCCCTCTTCCGCCTCCAACATTATCGGTAACCTCACTTGGAGCTACATTTTTATTCGTCACATGATATGTGTTTTGCTTGGAGCGTCATTTTCTTGTTAGGATTTGCTTTCTGTTATTGAGAATAATGTTTTGCATCTTTATTTTCAATAAAAATGTCAAGGATAGCCTTTACCATGCTTATTTTGCAAGTCTACATGTTGCTGTTTCAAAACAGAAAGTTTATCGCTGTTGCAAAAATTCTCTAGAAAAGTCAGAATGTGATAAAATGTTGAAACTTTTTGAAAAATAATATCTGATAAATTTTCTACAGTGTGCTAAATTTTCATAATTTTTGGAGTTTAAGAAGTATTTATACTCTTGCATTATTTACAGACTGTACTGTTTTGGCAGATTGCTGTTATGTTTGCATATGTTTGCTTGTTTAATGATTCTATTTGAGGATAGGAGTATTAAATATGCAGAGGCATTTAGTATGCAATGTTGAATAATAATTTTAGTGATTTTCTACAGTAGATAATGATAAGGTTTTTGCATTGATTTATACTAACTTATCTCACGAGTTCTTGTTGAGTTTTGTGTGGATGAAGTTTTTAAGAATTAGGGAAACCGTGATATAAAAGAAATTAAGGAGACGCAAAGCTCAAGCTTGGGGATGCGCAAGGCACCCCAAGATAATATTTCAAGAAGTCTCAATCATCTAAGCTTGGGGATGCCCCAGTAGGCATCCCCCTTTCTTCATCAACAATTATCGGTTAGTATCGGTTGAGCCTAAGTTTTTGCTTCTTCACTTGAGTTGTGCTATTCTTGGAATGTCATTTTGTTTTTTTACTTGCTATTTTAATAAAATACTTAGATCTGAAAGTTTTTAAATAAGAGAGAGTCCTCAATTAGCTACCCCTTTACTTAACTACTCGCTTGATCTTCACTTATATCTTTTTGGAGTAGTTTGTCATTTACTCTCGTGCTTCACTTATATCCTATGAGTAAATTGTTGAATGAATTGAATATCATGAAGTTGAAATTATATGTTCATATCATGCCCAGTGGTATCTTCACATTGGGTTTATAAAGTGAAATCTTTTGAAGCTTGACAATCACAATATTGGTCATACAAGCAATTCATGAATGATTACTATAAGGAAGAGAACTTTCCCATGCAAATACAGTATCTTGGAAATCTTTTGTGATTGTGAGCCCCCATAAAAATATTATATGCCAAAATTGTTGACGTTGGACAAGGAAGACAACGTAATGATTTATGTTTGTTCATATTCACATAGAGTTATATTGTCATAGATCCTTCAACATGTGGTGCTTGCCCCCCCCCCCCCCCCCACATCTTTGCTAGCCAAAAATTCCGCACCAAGTAGAGATACTATTGTGCATCCAAAAACCCTTAAACCCAAATCTATTTTCAAGAGTCCACCATTACCTACCTAAGGATTGAGTAAGATCCTTCAAGTAAGTTGTCATCGGTGCAATAAGGCAATAAAAATTGCTTCTAAAAGTGTTAGATCATTTAGTGTAAGAGAAAATTGAGCGTTGTACGAACTTGTGATGGCAAAGAATAAAAGCGACAGACTGCATAATAAAGGTTGCTATCATAAGGGGCAATATAACATGACGTTCTTTTGCACTAAGGGATTGAGCATACAAACAAAAGGCACATGGCAACCTCTGCTTCCCTCTGCGAAGGGCCTACCTTTTACTTTTATGTATTTACTTTCATGCAAGAGTCAAAGTTTTTATCTCTATTCCTTTTTATTTTTCTCTTTTGGCAAGCATCATGTGGTGAGGAAAGATCTAGGCACATATATCCAGTTGGATATGGGTAGCATGAGTTATTATTGTTGACATCACCCTTGAGGTGAATACGTTGGGAGGCGAAATTATAAGCCCCTATCTTTCTATGTGTCCGGTTGAAACGTTTTGCTCATGTGTATGCGGTGAGTGTTAGCAATCATACAAGACTATATGATGGTTGAGTATGTGGAGCTCTTACTTAGACTCTGTTGAGTAAGTTGAATTGCAATTGTTTGGTGACTAAGAATATAGGTTGTTGAGTTTCAAGAGAATTCATTGTTTGAACCTTAACACGTGAATTGGTTGCTACTTTAACATGATGAGTTTTATGAGAAAGAGTTGCTATTATGATGCTAGGAAAAGTGATCGAAATTACTATTGATCAAACCTATGCACTTTGCTAGCATTCACACTTCATAAATTATTTCTTTTATCATTTACCTACTCGAGGACGAGTAGGAATTAAGCTTGGGGATGCTGATACGTCTCCAACGTATCTATAATTTATGAAGTATTCATGCTGCTATATTATCATTATTGGATGTTTTACAATCATTTTATAGCAACTTTATATCATTTTTTGGGACTAACCTATTGACATAGTGCCTAGTGCCAGTTGCTGTTTTTGCTTGTTTTTTACATCGCAGAAAATCAATATCAAACAGAGTCCAAATGCAGCGAAACTTTTTGTGGATTTTTTATGGACCAGAAGACATCCAATGGGCCAGAGCAGCACCTGGGGGGTGCCCCGAGGGGGGCACAACCCACCCGGGCGCACCTGGGCCCCCAGGCGTGCCCCGATGGGTTGTGCCCACCTCGGTGGCCTCCCGCACCGCCTCTTTGCCCTATAAATCGTCAAATATTCCAAAAACCCTTGCGGAGACCCTAGATTAGAAGTTCCGCCGCTGCAAGGCCTCTGTATCCACGAGATCCAATCTAGACCCTGTTCCGGCACCCTGCCGGAGGGGGAGATCATCACCGGTGGCCATCTTCATCATCCCGGCGACCACCACGATGAGGAGGGAGTAGTCCACCCTCGGGGCTGATGGTTTGTACCAGTAGCTATGTGTTTAATCTCTCTCTCATGTTCTTGAGATGCACAATCTTGATGTATCATGGGCTTTGTTAATATAGTCGGATCATATGGTGTTTTCCCCTCTCTATCTTGTTGTGATGAATTGAGTTTTCCCTTTGAGATTTTGTTTTATCGGATTGAATACTTTTATGGATTTGAGAGCCCTTAATATATGTCTTGCATACGAATACCCGTGGTGACAATGGGGTATTATATTGATTCACTTGAAATATGTTTTGGCACTCAACTCGCGGATTCCCGAGGTGACATTGGGGTAATCTATGCATAAGGGTTGATGCATGTTCTTGTCTTTGTTTCTCCGGTAGAAATCTTGGGGCACTCTTTGAGGTTTTTTGTGTTGGATTGAGCGTTACGAATCTGAATTTTCTTTGGTGTTATTTTAGTACGAACTGTTGTATAGATCGATCAGAAAGAATAGCTTTGAGGTGGTTTCGTACCCTACAAACAATTTATTCTTATGTTCTCCGCTAGATAGGAACTTTGGAGTGATTCTTCATCGCATGTTGAGGGATGGTTATATGATCCAATTATATTAGCATTGTTGAGAGATTACACTAGCGAAAGTACGGACCCTAGGCCTTGTTTTCAAGCATTGCAATACCGTTTGTGCTCACTTTTGTCACTTGCTACCTTGCTGTTTTTATTTATTCAGATTATAAAAATATATTTCTACCATCCATATTACACTTTTATCACCATCTCTTCGCCGAACTAGTGCACCTATACAATTTGCCATTGTATTGGGTGTGTTGGGGACACAAGAGATTCTTGTATTTGGTTGCAGGGTTGTTTGAGAGAGACCATCTTCATCCTACGCCTCCCACGGATTGATAAACCTTAGGTCATCCACTTGAGGGAAAATTGCTACTGTCCTACAAAACTCTGCGCTTGGAGGCCCAACACGAGTCTACAAGAATAAAGTTGCATAGTAGACATCAATGCACAAGTAGTATCTCTACTTAGTGCGGAATTTTTGGCTAGAAAAGATATTGAGCAAGCACCACATGATAAAGGATCTATGACAATATAAATTCTATGTGAATATGAACAAACATAATTCATTACGTTGTCTTCCTTGTCCAACGTCAACTATTTTGACACAAAATATTTAATGGGGCTCACAATCATAAAAGATGTCCAAGATAGTGTATTTGCATGTGAATCTTCTCTTCCCTTATTAATTATTTCATGAGTTGCATCATTGACCAATGCTATGTTTGTCAATCTCCAATAAATTTTAGCACTTATACTTTTCCTTATGTGATGTCATTAATTACCATAAGTTTAGCATATGATCTTTTCAGTTATTTTCCTTTCTTCTATTGGAACATTAAAGTAAAGAAACAAAACTCAAACTACTTTTTATTATATATCTCGCACACGATTACATAGATAGATCACTAAGAAAGCACTTGAAAAGAAAGGATCGAACTAAACTTTTATTCAACTAAATCATAGGAAAACTAAAGATCAAACTAAAATAGATAAAAGCAAAGATAGTGGTGGTGATATGATACCGGGACACCTCCCCCAAGCTTGGCACAAGCCAAGGGGAGTGTCCATACCATGAACTCAAGTCTCCTTTGGTGATGAAGAAGGTGGTGGTGGTGATGAGGTAGTAGCGATCTTATCTTCCGGTTTCCATGGCAATGGCTCACCATCATAAGAGGAGGAGCGAGTCTCGCGAGTCCTGCAACTGGCAGCCAAACTCATACCTTTAAACCTTGCCTCATATTCAAAGACTTGGTTTTGGAGATCATAGATTTGGCTTTGCAGAAAGTTGATTTGCTCGTTGAAGGTAAAGACGATGTCCTTCATGGATTTGCCATCCACCTTGAGATCACGGGTGTAATCCGCGATCATGAGGTGACTGGCATTGAGTCCACATTCCACCATCCCCTTGCACTTGAAGACCTCCTGCTCCATAGCTTCGAGCCTGGCATCCATGGTCCCCGTCCCCTTGGGACCCTAGACGTCCCGGATGTGGAGCACCCCCTCACGCATCTCAATGGCTTGAGGGTGCTGCATCACCTCCTGCAAATACGGGTTGATGACGTTCTCAAAGAACTTGTCCTTGGAGGAGCTTGAAGCGGCCATGGTGATCTAGATCTATCAGAAAACAGCAAGAAAGAAGAACAGAAGATTTCTCCGTGATACGGTGGTCAATACGTTCGGGGGGTATATAAAGATTTTTTTTATCTAGGGAAATAAGTAAACGGGAGGAAAACGGAGTCGGGAAGGTTCCCGAGGTGGGCACAACCCACCTGGGCGCGCCAGGGGGGCAGGCACGCCCTGGTGTCTTGTGCCCCCCTCGGGTGCCTTCCTGGTTGTTTCTTATTTTCCTAATTTTTAAAATATTCCAAAACTAATAGAGTCTGTTTACTTATCGTAACATGTACCTCCTCCTTTTTTCATTATTCTGGAGTGTTCCGGAAGGTTTCTTTTATGTGTTCCTCCGGTGTCATGGTTTGAATAATATTGCTTTCAACATTAATAGGCGTACCTGAGATATAGTGTTTAATTCTTTGACCATTGACCACCCTCGGGTTCGTACCTTTGTTATTATTTATTTTAATAGCTCCAGAGCGATATGTAACACCCCCAGTGGTTAGCCACAGTAATCCCCCTCTTGATAATGCCATGTCATCATGATCAACAAGTGCTTAAACATCATTTGGATCATATCTCTTTTCAAATTCAAATTCAAATGGAACTTCAAACTGAAAGTGCAAATAAAAGTTGTTCAAATCCAGAAACTAAAATGTTCATAATATTGTAAATATTCCAGAGACAATTCTAAAATTATAACCAACATTCACTAAATTAATTATGTGCCTCTAACAGCAACAAAACAGAGATATTTAATCCATTTTCATTTAATTAAAATCCAAATAAAATTCATTTTCCTTCAAACCAATTTCTAACAGTGAATAAAACTGCACTATAAATATGTGGCTAGTTCACCTATTTTACAAAAGTTTATTTGGGTCTAAACAATTTTCAAAACAGAAATAAGAAAAGAAAACAGAAAAGAGAAAAGAAGAAAAAGAAAAAGGCCGCAGCGCCTGGGCCTAAGTGGCACAGTGCCGGCCCAGCCCGCGCAGCTCCTCCTCCCACCTCCCGCACTGTTCCCCTGAGCCACTGTCGAACACCTGCCGCACACGCCTCGCCGAGCTGGGCCCCAGCCCCCCCCCCCCTTCTCCTCGCTCAACAGCGCGACGCCGCGCCCACGCCGTGGATAAGAGGCAGCCCCACACCCCCTGGCTCTCCCTCGCTCACTTCCCCCCCCCTCTCCATCCTCTGCATCCCCCTCACCGGATGCCACCGCCGCCATGGCTCCGGTCTAGCCGTGGCCACCGTGCCCCGTTCGCCCCGCCGTGCTGCCCAGCTTCCCCGCCGCCCTCGACTACGTCGGCTGCGACAACTAGACCGACTCGGGAACCCCTGCTTCTTCGCCACGACCTCACCTCCCCTCTCGGACGCCGAAGATCGCCGCCGTCGATTCGCTCCGGCAAGCCCTCCCCGAGCACACTTTGCGCCACTACGGGCTCCCTGTGAGCTCCGCCTTCCTCTCCCTCTCTCCCTGCGCTCTTCCCCTCGCAGTAGCTGCCGCTCCATCCATGGCTGTACTGGACGCCGCGGAGCTCGACGCCGATGTGTCGTCGGTGACCAAATGGTCCCATGGCCGTGTCCGCTAACTTCCCCGCTTCGCGTAGGGCCTCGCGTTGTAGCTAGTTTGCTCGCGAGCGTGCTGCTGCTGCATCTTCTTCGCCACCCGAACGCCGCCGTCCGCCGTCACCGTCGTAGCACTCATCTCCGGCCTCCCCAGCTCCGGCCACCGTCACCACTAGACGCGGGGTGGAGCACTCGTTCGAACGAGCCCGAAAACGCTCGATTTGATGCACCATAGGAGAAACCCGAGCTCGCCGGAGTTCCACCACCGCTCGGGGCTCGCCGGAGAGCTTTGACGGCCGGCGCTGACCTGGCCCCGGTGGGCCCCGCCCCTGTGCCACTGACCGATGGGCCCGAGGCCCCCTGTTGACCAGTTAACCAAGTCAACTGTGCTGACTGGGCAGGCCCCAGTCAATGACATACGGGCCCCACCCCTTTAAATGTTTTAAAAATAAATAGATAAAATGTTAGTTAATTAATTAATTAACTTAATCAGTCACTGACAATGCGGGCCCACTAGCTAATTAGGTTATTTAGTTAGTTTTAACTCCGTTTATTTAACTGAGACACTGACACGTGGGTCCCACTGGACCCACTGTCAGGTTTGACTCTGGTCAGCCAGAGTTGACCGCTGATGTCATCTTTTCATCATGCTGACGTCACCTTTTACTGTTTTGGATAATTCGAATTTAAATGATTAAATAAATCCAGAAAATCAATTAAATCTTTAGAAATTCATATAAAATAATCCGTAGCTCAGATCGAAAAACTTTCTACATGAAAGTTGCTCAAAACGACAAGACGAATCCGAATACGCGGTCCGTTCATCTGCCACACATCCCTAGCATAGCGAACATGCAACCGTCCCCTCCGTTTCATCTGTCCGAAAATGCCAAACTTCGGGAAAACATTCCCGGATGTTTTCCCTCTTCACCTATATCGTGTAGCACCGCGTGAGAACACCCCTAGCTCTGCGTATTGTCATGTCGTGCTCTTGTTTGCTTTATATTTACTGGTTCTTCCCCCTCTTCTCTCTCGGTGGACCCCGCTACAGACACAGTTCCCGAGACCTACGCAGCTCGGGAGCCCGACGACACCGTTGACGACCTTGCCTTTGCCGCCGAGCAACCAGGCAAGCACCCCCCCCCCCTTGAGCATACCGATATCGCCTATTCTTTCTCTCTCATGCTTGCATTAGAAATTGTTGCTGCTACTGTTTAACCTATTCTGATGCATAGCCTGTTTATTGTAACCTGCTATTGAAACCTTACCTGCTTATCCCAAACTGTTTAGTATAGGCTGGGTAGAGACCTACCAGAGACCCCACTTTGTCCCCAGTTGCCCCGCTGGATTATCAGATGACTCGATCAACGGGATCGACAGCCAGACCCCGGCACTGCACAACACCCCCTTTAGTTGTATGACACTGCAGTGTCACCATCGAGTGCCGAGGGTGATACCTCGTATAGCACTCCTGATGTTAGCTCTGTAGAGTAGCTATTTGGTCGTGGTCATCGAGGGTGATTCCTCCTTCTCCACTTCCGATACGACCCTGTCGCGCAACACTTCAAGTGTGAACCTCGAGGGTGATTCCTCCTAATTTCACCTTGACGGTTACATTGAGTGGGCATCCATCGAGGGTGATACCTCGGATTCCCCTGATGTTATGGACACACGGTTACTGTGACTTTACCCCTGAACCTTGTTAGAAACGGGTCGGCCCCGAGGGCGACCCGAGGGAGTTACTTTTACTGCAGAACTGGAGGGACAGGTGGTACCGCCCAGTAGAGGTGGACCTGAGTTCCCGACAGTCTTTTGCGAGATGGGTTGACCTGGATGGTGCCCGAGTGATGAATACGAGGTGTGGCCGGGCATTCTCGGCCCTTGCCACAAGTCCTCGAGATGGGGTGATGGGGTCACATCGATCGTGAGTCTCTGCTCGTTCCGCACTACCAACACACTATGATTTGGATATTTGATCTGAGTGGGCCTCTGCCCCGATAGCACTAACCATCACGCGGGAATAAATATGGGTACTCTGCATCATGGTATCAGCCGAAAGCTTTGTCAGACGTCCAGTTCAGCATTGTGGCTGGGTCGGATCGTGCTGTTGGCGCTGGTATCCACCCTGCTCGCAACGACCCGGAGAGCATAGGGCGATGGCCCAAGACCCCTGAGCGCTTAGGTTGTAGACCAGCGGGGACCTGTCTGCTGAGCTCTAGGTAGGGCTGCGGTGTGTCATTTGACCGAGGCCGCACATGACCCAGAAAAGTGTGTCCGGCCGGAGTTAAGCGAGCGTGGTGGGTAAGTTGGTGCACCCCTGCAGGGAAGAACTAATCTATGCATAGCCGGATCCTCGATAACGGACGCTCGGAGTTGTATCCCGATTGATACAACTAGAATTGGATACTATGGCTCTGGGATTGCTTCTCGCAGGGAGTCGAGAAGGGATCTCAGGACGAGGTTGATGACTGTATGGCTCTGGGATTGCTTTCTCGCAGGGAGTCGAGAAAGGATCTTTGGGTGAGGTTGAGACTTAATGATACTACTACTCTATACTGTACTACTCTACACTCTTCTAATGCTGCAAGACCGTTGAAGATGCTAGTCTTCGATAGGACTAGGCTTTCCCTTCTATTCTGGCATTTCTGCAACCCAGTCCACATATACAGCCTTCCTTTGATAATGTTGCATATGTAGTGTAGATCCTTGCTTGCTGAGTACTTCGGATGAGTACTCATGGTTGCTTTGCTTTCTTTTTTCCCCCTATCCTTTTGATGCAACCAGATGACGGAGCCCCTGAGACAGCTGCCCACGCCGATGATCGCTACTACTACCCCGAGGGTGGATACTACTACGAGTTGGCTGACGACTAGGAGTAGGATCGGAGGGTCCCAGGCAGAAGGCCTGCGCCTTTCGATCGTAGCTTTTGTTTTGCCCCGCCATTCTAAAGGCTTATCCATTTCTGTTTCATATCTGTACTCAGATATCTGATCCTTCTGCTGACGCTTGTACGCAAGCTTATGTATTCGAGCCCTCGAGGCCCCTGGCTTTTAATATAAAGCTTGTATGACTTTATTTATGTTTTAGAGTTGTGTTGTGATATCTTCCCGTGAGTCCTTAGGCTTGATCGTGTGCATTTGCGTGTATGATTAGTGCACGATTAAGCCGGGGGCGTTACAAGTTGGTATCAGAGCCGACTGCATGTAGGAATCCCCCTTTCCAACTCCTTGGCCGAAATTGAGTCTAGTTGTCCAAAACTGTTTTACTAACTTGGCTGTGTGGCTTACGGGCCCACGTTGCCAATTGGGTGGTATTAGGATCTTTTATTCCTCGTCTATACTCTGGGACTCTGATCTCTCTTCTTTTCGGGTTAAATGAATTTTACTAACGCCGACACTTAGGATCTCGTAAATCTCGTCTACCCGGAGAGCTTGATATATGTGCTTAATTCCTTACCATTGATCTGATTAGTCTGATAATCATTTTCCTTTCCATTGTTTTGTTTAACCTTTCTCTCCGAGTTGTATTATACTTCTCATTGTCTTTTGACAACCCTGAATTTCCTCTGTTTCAGATGGATCATTTGTTTCCACCACGTCCTATGACGCAGCTTGTGCTTCGCACTTGGGCTTGTGGTGCCCCTGGTTTTCCAGCTGTCCTGATCGCCCTCCTGACCAGGCTGGGCTACCGCTGGTACCCCGAGTACATGGTCTACGAGGATTACCGCGAGTTCAACCAGGAGCAGTACCATGCTGATGTTCATATCTATGATCACCGCGATGACTCAAACACTGAGCTGCACCTTTTCCATGGTATCGGCGTGACGATTGAGATGGCAGTACATGATGCCGCCTACTCTGCTGTCGCACGTCTCCGAGGAGAATTCAGTGATAGCTTGGATGCCTCTGAGTTCCGATACATTCTGTATGCCCCTACTGGAGATACTATTGGATACTACACAGCTATCTGTGCCCCGTACGAGCGTCGTCGATACGACCCGCACATTCTGATTCAGTGCACTCAGGCTCTGGATCGCACTGTTCGGGCTCTTGCCGTCGAGTTGGTTGCCACTTGAGCACGCCTCTACGATGCTATGACGTAGTTGCTACCAGCTGTTCGAGCAGGGATGCATCCAGAGTACATCCTTTACCTGAGCAGGACTCAGATGTATGCTGGTATTAATTGGCCTGCTGTTGGAGGTCACGCACCTCCACGTGGACCTCTTCTTTCAGCTCGAGACCGGGTTCTACATCAGAGTGCACATGGAGCACAGGATCCTTCCGCGACGAACACTCGTCGTCCGCACATGCAGCTACCCCATTTCAGTGGATCTTCCCGACGTTGATGTAGCCCTTGCTATATCTCATGGTGTACCTCCTTACCGTGTGCCTGCGTGCCGCCTACCATATCTAGCTTTTGAATTTGCGCCATTATGCTATTCGCATGTACCTGACTCTGTGTATGGATCTGTATGTCTTAATTGACTACTATTAAGTATCTAGTACATTGCTTAATTATTGTCGTGTTACATCATGCTTGTCGCTAAAACACCCGCAACTGCTTTTACTGAACTACCCTTGTTGAAACTTAGCAGGATGGTTAGACCAGGTGGTCGTGGTCGTGGTCGTGCCCCTGAAATGCCCACCACTGCCAGATTATATGGCAGCTATGATGCAACAATTCGAGCTCAACCGCCAGTTCATGACTGGGATTATGGCTCAGTTCCCGCATCTGAACAACCAGAACTAGAACCCTCCTTCAATAACTCTGCCAGAATTTATGCGTCTTAACCCAACTCAGTTCCGCAACTCTGAGAAACCACTGGATGCTGATGACTGGATTCGCGATATCACTCACGAGATGGAGTCTGCAAATGTCTCCCCTGCCAACTTTGTCGTCTTTGTGTCCTTTTTCTTAAAGGGTCCCGCTGCTCAATGGTGGGACACCCACAAACATACACTGCCTGCTAGAACAGCCATTACTTGGCCTGAGTTCCAGGCTGCTTTCCGTGCCCGATATATTCCTCAAGGAATCATGGACCGGATGAAAACCCAGTTCCGCAACCTCGCTCAGGGCAATAAGACTATTGAAGCTTATCAGCGGGAATTCCTTGATCTGTCCCGCTATGCTGAAGAAGACATCGCCACGGATGCCCGTAGATAAGAGAAGTTTCGTAATGGACTCCACCCAGACATCGAGCTTGCACTTGCTGCTCAAGACTTCACCGACTTTACTAATCTTGTGAACAAGGCTATTCTACTTGAGACTGCTCAAATGAAGCATAAGGAATCACAGAAGCGCTATCGTGATGTTGGCTCATCTTCGGGCTCAACACAGAAGCGTAGAGTCTAGATTCCCAACAAGGTGTTCTGTCAAGCTGCCCCTGCCCGAAGTAACAACTATACTGTACCACGCGTTCCACCCAATGCTCCTCTTCGTCCTGAAGATGGATTGTGCTTCAAGTGTCGCAAACCAGGCCACCTTGCTAAGGACTGCCGCCAGACTCAGAATCAGTTGGCTTTCCCTCGTACTAGCCATGGCAATGATCGTGGCAACAATCAGGCCCGCAACTATAATACTGGGTCTGCTGCTCATGGTCATGGACACGCTTACAACATTGATATTGAACAAGTCCAGGATCAACCTGCCACCGAAATGGGTACCCTTCTTGTTAACTCAGTACCTGCTTCTATTTTATTTAATTCTGCAGCATCACATTCATTCATCTCTGAAAAATTTGCATTCATGCATGACCTTCATTATGAGGAAATACATACTCCGTTAGTCATCCAGGCTAGTGAATTACCGTGCCCAGATAACTCCAAATGCTGAGGCTAAAATAAACACCTTGAAAGCGTTGAACGCTTCTCCGCTTGAGGGGATCGAAAACATTCCAGTCGTTCGAGATTCTCCAGACGTTTCTTCGAAACAACTTCCAAGGATACCCCGCTCTCTTTCAGTCTTCCTCTTAATTCTCGGGACAAGAATTCTTATTAGTGGAGGAGATTTGTACCACCCCCAGTGGTTAGCCACAGTAATCCCCCTTTTGATAATGCCATGTCATCATGATCAACAAGTGCTTAAACATCATTTGGATCATATCTCTTTTCAAATTCAAATTCAAATGGAACTTCAAACTGAAAGTGCAAATAAAAGTTGTTCAAATCCAGAAACTAAAATGTTCATAATATTCTAAATATTCCAGAGACAATTCTAAAATTATAACCAACATTCACTAAATTAATTATGTGCCTCTAACAGCAACAAAACAGAGATATTTAATCCATTTTCATTTAATTAAAATCCAAATAAAATTCATTTGCCTTCAAACCAATTTCTAACAGTGAATAAAACTGCACTATAAATATGTGGCTAGTTCACCTATTTTACAAAAGTTTATTTGGGTCTAAACAATTTGCAAAACAAAAATAAGAAAAGAAAATAGAAAAGAGAAAATAAGAAAAAGAAAAAGGCCGCAGCGCCTGGGCCTAAGTGGCACAGTGCCGGCCCAGCCCGCGCAGCTCCTCCTCCCACCTCCCGCACTGTTCCCCAGCGCCGCTGTCGAACACCTGCCGCACGCGCCTCGCCCGGGCTCCCCCCCCTTCTCCTCGCTTGACAGCGCGACGCCGCGCCCGCGCCGTGGATAAGAGGCAGCCCCGCACCCCCTGGCTCTCCCTCGCTCACTTCCCCCCTCTCCATCCTCTGCATCCCCCTCACCGGACACCACCGCCGCCATGGCTCCGGCCTAGCCGTGGCCACCGTGCCCCGTTCGCCCCGCCGTGCTGTCCAGCTTCCCCGCCGCCCTCGACTACGTCGGCTGCGACAACTAGACTGACTCGGGAGCCCCTGCTTCTTCGCCATGACCTCGCCTCCCCTCTCGGACGCCGAAGATCGCCGCCGTCGATTCGCTCCGGCAAGCCCTCCCCGAGCACACTTTGCGCCACTACGGGCTCCCTGTGAGCTCCGCCTCCCTCTCCCTCTCTCCCTGCACTCTTCCCCTCACCGTAGCTGCCGCTCCATCCATGGCCGTACTGGACGCCGCGGAGCTCGTCGCCGACATGTCGTCGGTGACCAAATGGTCCCGTGGCCGTGTCCGCTAACTTCCCCGCTTCGCGTAGGGCCTCGAGGCATAGCTAGTTTGCTCGCGCGCGTGCTGCTGCTGCGTCTTCTTCGCCACCCGAACGCCGCCGTCTGCCGTCACCGTCGTAGCGCTCATCTCCGGCCTTCCCAGCTCCGGCCACCGTCACCACTAGACGCGGGGTGGAGCGCTCGTTCGAACAAGCCCGAAAACGCTCGATTTGATGCACCATAGGAGAAACCCGAGCTCGCCGGAGTTCCACCACCGCTCGGGGCTCGCCGAAGAGCTTCGGCGGCCGGCGCTGACCTGGCCCCGGTGGGCCCCGCCCCTGTGCCACTGACCGATGGGCCCGGGGCCCCCTGTTGACCAGTTGACCAAGTCAACTGTGCTGACTGGGCAGGCCCAGTCAATGACATACGGACCCCACCCCTTTAAACGTTTTAAAAATAAATAGATAAAATGTTAGTTAATTAATTAATTAACTTAATCAGCCACTGACAGTGCGGGCCCACTAGCTAATTAGGTTATTTAGTTAGTTTTAACTCCGTTTATTTAACTGATACACTGACATGTGGGTCCCACTGGACCCACTATCAGGTTTGACTCTGGTCAGCCAGAGTTGACCGCTGACATCATCTTTTCGTCATGCTGATGTCACCTTTTACTGTTTTGGATAATTCGAATTTAAATGATTAAATAAATCCAAAAAATCAATTAAATCTTTAGAAATTCATATAAAATAATCCGTAGCTCAGATCGAAAAACTTTCTACATGAAAGTTGCTTAGAACGACGAGACGAATCCGAATACGCAGTCCGTTCGTCCGCCACACATCCCTAGCATAGCGAACATGCAACCGTCCCCCTCCGTTTCATTTGTCCAAAAATGCCAAACTTCGGGAAAACATTCCCGGATGTTTTCCCTCTTCACCTATATCATGTAGCACCGCGTCAAAACACCCCTAGCTCTGTGTGTTGTCATGTCATGCTCTTGTTTGCTTTATATTTACTGTTCCTTCCCCCTCTTCTCTCTCGGTAAACCCCGCTACAGACGCAGTTCCCGAGACCTACACAGCTCAGGAGCCCGACGACACCGTTGACGACCTTGCCTTTGCCGCCGAGCAACTAGGCAAGCACCCCCCCCCCCTTGAGCATACCGATATCGCCTATTCTTTCTCTCTCATGCTTGCATTAGAAATTGTTGCTGGTACTGTTTAACCTATTCTGATGCATAGCCTGTTTATTGTAATCTGCTATTGAAACCTTACCTGCTTATCCTAAACTATTTAGTATAGGCTGGGTGGAGACCTACCAGAAACCCCACTTTGTCCCCAGTTGCCCCGCTGGATTATCAGATGACTCGATCAACGGGATCGACAGCCAGACCACGGCACTACACAACACCCCCTTTAGTTGTACGACACTGCAGTGTCACCATCGAGTGCCGAGGGTGATAACTCGTATAGCACTCCTTATGTTAGCTCTGTAGAGTAGCTATTTGGTCGTGGTCATCGAGGGTGATTCCTCCTTCTCCACTTCCGATACGACCCTGTCGCGCAACACTTCAAGTGTGAACCCCGAGGGTGATTCCTCCTAAGTTCACCTTGACGGTTACATTGAGTGGGCATCCATCGAGGGTGATACCTCGGATTCCCCTGATATTATGGGCACACGGTTACTGTGACTTTACCCCTGAACCTTTTTAGAAACGGGTCGGCCATGAGGGCGACCCGAGGGAGTTACTTTTACTGCAGAACTGGAGGGACAGGCGGTACCGCCCAGTAGAGGTGGACCTGAGTTCCCGACAGTCTTTTGCGAGACGAGTTGACCTGGATGGTGCCCGAGTGATGAATACGAGGCATGGCCGGGCATTCTTGGCCCTAGCCGCAAGTCTTCGAGACGGGGCGACGGGGTCACATCGATCGTGAGTCTCTGCTCGTTGCCGCACTACCAACACACTACGATTTGGATATTTGATCTGAGTGGGCCTCTAGCCCGATAGCACTAACCATCATGCGGGAATAAATATGGGTACTCTGCATCATGGTATCAGCCGAAAGCTTTGTCAGACGTCCAGTTCAGCATTGTGGCCGGGTCGGATCGTGCCGTTGGCGCTGGTATCCACCCTGCTCGCAACGACCCGGAGAGCACAGGGCGATCGCCCAAGACCCCTGAGCGCTTAGGTTGTAGACCGACGGGGACCTCTCTGCTGAGCTCTAGGCAGGGCTGCGGTGTGTCGTTTGACCGAGGCCGGTCATGACCCAGAAAAGTGTATCCGGCCGGAGTTAAGCGAGCATGGTGGGTAAGTTGGTGCACCCATGCAGGGAAGAACTAATCTATGCATAGCCAGATCCTCGGTAACGGACGCTCGGAGTTGTATCCCGATCGATACAACTAGAATTGGATACTATGGCTCTGGGATTGCTTCTCGCAGGGAGTCGAGAAGGGATTTCAGGACGAGGTTGATGACTGTATGGCTCTGGGATTACTTTCTCGTAGGGAGTCGAGAAAGGATCTCTGGGTGAGGTTGAGACTTAATGATACTACTACTATATACTGTACTACTCTACACTCTTCTAATGCTGCAAGACCGTTGAAGATGCTAGTCTTTGATAGGACTAGGCTTTCCCTTCTATTCTGGCATTTCTGCAGCCTAGTCCACATATACAGCCTTCCTTTGATAATGTTGCATATGTAGTGTAGATCCTTGCTTGCTGAGTACTTCGGATGAGTACTCACGGTTGCTTTGCTTTCTTTTTCCCCCCATCCTTTTGATGCAACCAGATGACGGAGCCCCTGAGACAGCTGCCCACGCCGACGATCGCTACTACTACCCCGAGGGTGGATACTACTACGAGTTGGCTGATGACCAGGAGTAGGATCGGAGGGTCCCAGGCAGGAGGCCTGCGCCTTTCGATTGTAGCTTTTGTTTTGCCCCGCCTTTTTAAATGCTTATTTGTTTCTGTTTCATATTTGTACTCAGATATCTAATGCTTCCGCTAATGCTTGTACGCAAGCTTATGTATTCGAGCCCTCGAGGCCCCTGGCTTGTAATATAAAGCTTGTATGACTTTATTTATGTTTTCGAGTTGTGTTGTGATATCTTCCCGTGAGTCCTTAGGCTTGATCGTGTGCATTTGTGTGTATGATTAGTGCACGATTGAGCCGGGGGCGTCACACGATAAACCTCCACGATGATATATGGTGCTTCCCATTTAGAGAGAAGTTTTCCTACAAAGAATCTGAAACGAGAGTTGTATAGAAGAACATATTCTCCAACTTTGAATTCCTGCTTTTGGATTCTTTTATCATGCCATCTTTTAACTTTTTCTTTGAATAATTTGGCATTTTCATAAGCTTGGGTTCTCCATTCATCTAGTGAGCTAATATCAAATAACCTCTTTTCTCCGGCAAGTTTGAAATCATAGTTGAGTTCTTTAATTGCCCAATATGCTTTATGTTTTAGCTCTAGAGGCAAATGACAAGCTTTTCCATAAACCATTTTATAGGGAGACATGCCCATAGGATTTTTATAAGCTGTTCTGTAGGCCCATAGTGCATCGTCTAATTTCTTAGACCAATTCTTTCGAGACCTATTAACAGTTTTTTGTAATATTAGTTTTATTTCTCTATTGCTAAGTTCAACTTGACCACTAGATTGAGGATGATAGGGTGATGCAATTCTATGGTTAACATCATATGTAGCAAGCATTTTACGGAAAGCACCATGAATAAAGTGTGAACCACCATCAGTCATTAAATATCTAGGGACTCTAAACCTTGGGAAAATAACTTCTTTAAGCATTTTAATGGAAGTGTTATGATCAGCACTACTAGGTGGAATAGCTTCTACTCACTTAGTAACATAATCAACAGCAACCAAAATATGAGTACACCCATTAGAGGAAGGAAAAGGTCCCATATAATCAAAACCCCAAACATCAAATGGTTCAACAGCAAGTGAATAATTCATAGGCATTTCTTGATGCTTACCAATATTACCAATTCATTGACATTCATCACAAGATAAAACAAACTTACGGGCATCCTTGAAGAGAGTAGGCCAATAAAATCCAGATTGCAATACCTTGTGAGCAGTTCTATCTCCCGCACGATGCCCTCCATAAGGTTTGGAGTGACATTCCGTAGGATTTGTTCCTGTTCATGCTCAGGTACACAACGTCTAATAATACCATCTACTTCTTCTTTATAAAGATGTGGGTCATCCCAAAAGTAATATCTTAAATCATAGAAGATTTTTTTTCTTTTGTTGGTATGTCAAACTAGGTGGTGTGTATTTAGCAACAATATAATTAGCATAGTCAGCATACCAAGGAGTATTATGAGAAACATTTATTGCAGCTAATTACTCATCAGGAAAGCTATCATCTATAGGTAGTGGGTCATCAAGAATATTTTCTAACCTATACAAGTTATTAGCTACGGGGTTCTCAGCTCCTTTTCTATCAGTGATATTTAAATCAAATTCTTGTAGCAAGAGAACCCACCTAATGAGTCTAGGTTTAGCATCTTTCTTTTCCATAAGATATTTAATAGCAGCATGATCGGTGTGAACAATAACTTTGGAATCAACAATGTAAGATCTGAATTTGTCACAAGCAAACACAACTGCTAAAAATTCTTTTTCAGTAGTAGCATAATTTCTTTGGGCACTGTCTAGGGTTTTACTAGCATAATGAATAACATTTAATTTCTTATCAACTCTTTGTCCTAGAACAGCACAAACAGCATAATCACTAGCATCACACATAATTTCAAAAGGCAAGTTCCAATCAGGTGGTTGAACAATAGGTGCTGAAATTAAGGCTTTCTTAAGTGATTCAAAGGCTTCTACACAATCATCATCCAAAACAAATGGAACATCCTTTTGTAAAAGATTTGTAAGAGGCCTAGAAATTTTAGAGAAGTCTTTAATAAACCTCCTATAGAAACCAGCATGACCAAGGAAACTACGAATACCTTTGATATCTCGGGGACATGGCATTTTATCAATTGCATCAACCTTAGCTTTATCCACCTCAATACCTCGTTCAAAAAATTTATGCCCCAAAACAATACCTTCATTAACCATAAAGTGGCACTTCTCCCAATTCAAGACAAGATTAGTTTGCTCACATCTCTGCAAAACTCGATCAAGGTTGCTCAAGCAATCATCAAAAGAAGTTCCATATACAGAAAAATCATCCATGAAAACCTCAACAATCTTTTCACAAAAGTCAGAGAATATAGTAGTCATACATATTTGAAAGGTAGCAAGGTGCATTACATAAACCGAAAGGCATACGCCTATAAGCATAAGTTCCAAAATGGCAGGTAAAAGTGGTTTTCTCTTGATCGAGTTGTGAGACAGGTATTTGAGAAAAACTAGAATATCCATCAAGGAAGCAAAAGTGTGTGTGTGCTTAGATAATCTTTCTAGCATTTGACCAATAAAAGGCAAAGGGTAATGATCTTTTCTGGTAGCCTTATTTAATTTTCTGAAATCAATTACCATTCTATAGCCAGTAACAATTCTTTGTGGAATAAGTTCATTTTTATCATTAGGAACAACAGTAATACCTCCCTTCTTAGGGACACAATGGACGGGACTTACCCATCTACTATCAGCTATGGGATAGATTATACCTGCTTCTAGAAGCTTTAATATTTCAGTTCTTACCACTTCTTTCATCGTAGGATTCAAACGTCATTGATGATCAACAATGGGTTTAGCATCAGGTTCCGTATTAATCTTGTGCTGACAAAGTGTGGGACTCATGCCCTTAAGATCATCAAGAGTATATCCAATAGCAGCATGGTGCTTCTTTAGAATTTTCAATAATCTTTCTTCTTCATGTTCTGCAAGGTTAGCACTAATAATAACAGGATATATCTTTTTCTCATCAAGATAAGCATATTTCAAAGTGTCAGGCAATTGTTTCAATTCAAACACAGGATCGCCCTTAGGTGGAGGAGGGCCTCCAAGAGTTTCAATAGGCAAATTATGTTTGAGCAGAGGTTGTTGTTCAAAGAAAATTTTATCTATCTCATTTCTTTCATGCATGTGCATATCATTTTCATGGTCTAGCAAATATTGTTCTAGTGGATCAGTAGGAGGCACAGCAATAGAAGCAAGACCAATTATTTCATCATTACTAGGCAATTCTTCCTTATGAGGTTGTCTATTAAACTTGGAAAAATTAAATTCATGAGACTCATCACCAAAGCTAACACTGACAGTTTGTTTATGACAATCTATAGTAGCATTGATAGTGTTCAAGAAAGGTCTACCAAAGATAATGGGACAAAACTCATCTTGTGGGGAACCAAGAACTAGAAAATCAGTAGGGTATTTTATTTTCCCACACAAGACTTCAACATCTCTAACAATCCCAAGTGGTGTGATGGTATCTCTATTAGCAAGTTTAATAGTAACATCTATGTCTTCTATTTCAGCAGGTGGTATGTCATTCATAATTTCTTGGTATAAGGTAAAAGGGATAGCACTCACGCTAGCACCTAAATCACATAAACCATGGTAACAATTATCTCCTATTTTAACTGAGACAACAGGCATGCCAGCAACAGGCCTATGTTTATCTTTTTCATCGGGTTTGGCAATTCTAGAAGCTTCATCACAGAAGTAAATAACATGCCCATCAATATTTTCTACCAGGAGATCTTTAACCATAGCAACACTAGGTTCTACTTTAATTTGTTCAGCGGGTTTAGGTGCTCTAATATGACTTTTGCGAACCACAGTTGAAACCTTAGCATGTTCCTTTATCCTAACAGGGAAAGGTGGTTTTTCAATATAAGCAGTAGGCACAACTGGATCAACATTGTAAATAATAGTTTCATCTTTAGCTATGACCGGTTCTTTAATTTCTTCTTTAGTAGGTGGGTGATATTTAAACCACTTCTCCTTAGGGAGATCAACATGAGTAGCAAATGATTCACAGAAAGAGGCTACTATCTCAGAGTCAAGTCCATATTTAGTGCTAAATTTTCGAAAAGCTTCGGTATTCATAAAAGATTTAACACAATCAAACTCAAGCTTAATACCTGAATCTTTACCTTCGTCGAGTTCCCAATCTTCAGAGTTGCGTTTAATTCTTTCTAAAAGATCCCACCTGAATTCAATAGTCTTCTTCATAAAAGAACCAGTACAAGAAGTATCGAGCATGGATTGATCATCACGAGAAAGCCGAGCATAAAATTTTTGAATAATAATTTCTCTTGAGAGCTCATGATTGGGGCATGAATATAACATTGACTTAAGCCTCCCCCAAGCTAGAGCGATACTTTCTCCTTCACGAGGCCAAAAAATATATATATAATTCTGATCACGATGAACTAGATGCATAGGATAAATTTTTTGGTGAAATTCCAATTTCAATCGATTCCAGTTCCAAGATCCAATATCATCGCATAGCCTATACCATGCCAATGCTTTTCCCTTCAAAGATAAAGGGAAAACCTTCTTCTTAGCTTCATCTCTGGGAAAACCTGCAAGCTTAAATAATCCACAAATTTCATCCAAATATATCAAGTGCATATCAGGATGTTCGGTTCCATCTCCTGCATAAGGATTAGCTAGCAGTTGTTCTATCATACCCGAAGGAATTTCATAACCAATATTTTCAGTAGGTGCAGTAGGTTGAGGGACAACTAATTGTGGTTCCGGTCGAGGTGAAGATACCTCGAACAAACCCCTCAAAGGATGGTTCTCCATAGTGACAAGTGACAATAAATTTTAGCACGTAGTAATAATTTTTCCTTACCAATTTCCACTTACCAAGAGCGCTTCACTCCCCAGCAACGGCGCCAGAAAAGAGCCTTGATTACCCACAAGTATAGGGGATCAATCGTAGTCCTTTCGATAAGTAAGAGTGTCGAACCCAACGAGGAGCAGAAGGAAATGACAGGTGGTTTTCAGCAAGGTATTTTCTGCAAGCACTGAAATTGTTGGTAACAGGTAGTTTAATAGCAAGATAATTTGTAACGGGCAAGTGATGGTAGCAATAGATAAAGTGCAGCAAGGTAGCCCAATCCTTTTGTGGCAAAGGACAGGTCAAACCGGTTTCTTATAATAAGCAAAGCGTTCTTGAGGCTACACGGGAATTTCATCATATCACTTTCATCATGTTGGCTTGATTCGTGTTCGCTACTTTGATAATTTGATATGTGGGTGGATCGGTGCTTAGGTGTTGTTCTTACTTGAACAAACCTCCTACTTATGATTAACCCCCTCGCAAGCATCCGCAACTACGAGAAAAGTATTAAGATAAAATCTAACCATAGCATTAAACTTTTGGATCCAAATCAGTCCCTTACGAAGTAGCGCATAAACTAGGGTTTAAGCTTCTGTCACTCTAGCAACCCATCATCTAATAACTACTCCACAATGCATTCCCTTAGGCCCAAATATGGTGAAGTTTCATGTAGTCGATGTTCACATGACACCACTAAGGGAATCACAACATACATATCATCAAAATATCAAACACATATCAAGTTCACATGATTACTTGCAACATGACTTCTCTTGTGACCTCAAGAACAAAAGTAACTACTCACAAATAATAATCATGCTCAAGATTAGAGGGGTATTAAATAGCATAATGGATCTGTACATATAATCTTCCACCAAATAAACCATATAGTAATCAACTACAAGATGTAATCAACACTACTAGTCACCCACAAGCACCAATCTAAGGTTCCGGTACAAAGATTAAACACAAGAGATGAACTAGGGTTTGAGAGGAGATGGCGATGTTGAAGATGTTTATGGAGATGGCCCTCCCAAAGATGGGAGAGTTGTTGGTGATGACGATGACAATGATTTCCCCCTTCGGGAGGGAAGTTCCCCCGGCGGAATCGCTCCGCCGGAGGGCAAAAGTGCTCATGCCCAAGTTCCGCCTCGAGAAGGCGGCGCTTCCTCCTGAAAGTCCTCCACTTATTTTTTTCTAGGTCAAAATGACTTATAAACCAGAAGGGGGCACCGGAGGTGGGCCGAGGAGGGCACAACCCACCAGGGCGCGCCTGGGCTCCCTGGCGCGCCCAGGTGGGTTGTGCCCACCTGGTGGGCCCCCCTGGTAGTTATTTGCTCCAATAACTCTTAAATAATCCATAAAAAATCTCTGTGAAGTTTCAGCTTATTTGGAGTTGTGCAGAATAGGTAGCTCTGACGTGCTTTTTCACATCCAGAATTCCAGCTGCCGGTGTTCTCCCTCTTTGTGTAAACCCTGCAAATTATGAGAGAAAAGGCATTAGAATTACTCCCAAAAGCATTATTATGCATAAAAACATTATAAATAACAGTAGGAAAACATGATGCAAAATGGACGTATCAGGCACCAATGAGGATGATGAACCCCTCCGTGATGGTGTTAGATTGGATCTCGTGATTCTGGAACTTGCGGCGGCTGGAATTGTGTTTCGTCGACTCCCCTGCGGTTTTTAGAATATTTGGGAATTTATAGGGTGAAGAGGTGGTGGAGGAGACCTCCGTGGGGCCCACAACCCACCTGGGCGTGCCCAGGTGTCTTGTGGTCCCCACGGGGATCCCCTCTGGTACTTCCTTGGCTCCCAAGTTTTCTTCTGGTCAAAAAAAATCTCTAAAAAGTTTCGCTGCGTTTGGACTCCGTTTGGTACTGATATTCTGCGAAGTAAAAAACAAGCAAAAAACAGCAATTGGCACTAGGCACTATGTCAATAGGTTAGTCCCAAAACATGATATAAAGTTGCTATAAAATGATTGTAAGACATCCAAGAATGATAATATAACAGCATGGAACAATCAAAAATTATAGATACGTTGGAGACGTATCAGCATCCCCAAGCTTAATTCATGCTCGTCCTAGAGTAGGTAAATGATAAAAACAGAATTTTTGATGTGGAATGCTGCCTAACATGTTCATCACATATTCTTTTCTTTTGTAGCATGGATATTTGGACTTTTAGATGGTTGAAAGCAATAGTCCATATTTGACATGATAACTTCAATACTCAAGCATATCAACAAGCAACCATGTCTTTCAAAATATCAACACTAAAGAAAGTAATCCCTAGCCCATCATGCTCAATCATTGATCCATTCATGAAACACACTCGAATATTAGCTACATCAATGCACAAGTATGATCATAGTGCTCCCTAGTTGGTGCTTTATAAGAGAAGATGGAGACTCAAATAAAAATAAAAATTGCATAAAGTAAATAGATAGGCCTTTCGCAGAGGGAAGTAGGGATTTGTAGAGGTGCCAGAGCTCAACGCTTAAATTGAGAGATAAATTTTTTTGAGAGGCATGTTTTTTCTGTCAACAAAAACGACCGAGTAATTCCCAACACTTTCCATGCTAGATATATCATAGGTGGTTCCCAAACAGAAAATAAAGTTTATTCCTTTTTCCACCATACTTTCACACTCCACGGCTAGCCGTATCCATGGGTACTGTCCATACCAACACTTTCCATGGAATTTATTATTTGACAACATAAAGTAAATTTCTTTTCATTTCGGGTCTGGGCATCCCTATTACCGCCATACTCTTTTGCAATGACAAGTGAATAAACACTCATCTTGAGAATAACACATCTAGCATGGAAAATATTGGCGACCCCCTACTGCTTCATGAGCGGTACAGGCACACAAAAAGGAAATTCATTTTGAAAAATTAGAGTTGGCACATACAAATTTGCTTAGAATGGCACGGAAATACCGCATATAGGTAGGTATGGTGGACTCATATGGCAAAACTGGGTTTAAAGAGTTTGGATGCACAAGTAGTATTTCTACTTAGTACAAGTGGAGGCTAGCAAAAAGATTGAGAAGCAACCAACCAAGAAACAAAAATTCACATAAGTGAGCATTGAGCATAATTAACACCAAATAATGCACCACAAGTAGGATGTAATTTCATTGCATAACAATTGACTTTCCTGCTTGCATAGGGAATCACAAACCTTAACACCAATATTCTTACTAAAGCATAATTACTCACCAACATGACTCATATATTACTATCATCATATCTCAAAACTATTACAAAGAATCAAATTTATTTTGTCCAATGATATTCATGAAAGTTTTTATTATATCCCTCTTGAATATCTATCACTTTGGGACTATTTTCATATGTTGCAATTGCTTTTGATAGGTTCAAATAAATTTAACTGAAGAACATGAGCATAAAAATTTCATCTCTCAAAATAATATAAGTGAAGCATGAGAGAATTTCTTCAAAAATTTATTAACTCTCAAATTAATCTCAGTGAAGAATGAGAGTATTTCCTCAAAAATATTAAAGCACACCGTGCTCAAAAAGATATAAGTGAAGCACTAGAGCAATTCCATAGCTCAAAAAATTTAAGTGAAGCATATAGAGCAATTCTAACAAATCGTAGCATAATTTTGGCTCTCTCAAATAGGTGTGTCCAGCAAGGATACTTGTGATAAACTAAAAAGCAAAACAATCAAAGACTCATATAATACAAGACACTCCAAGCAAAACTCATGATATGTGACGAATAAAAATATAGCTCCAAGTAAAATACCGATGGTTGTTAGAAGAAAGAGGGGATGCCTTCCGGGGCATCCCTGAGCTTAGTTGCTTGGTTCTCATTGAATATTAACTTGGGGTGCCATGGGGCATCCCCAAGCTTAGGCTCTTGACACTCCTTATTCCTTCATCCATCGTGATCTCACCCAAAACTTGAAAACTTCAATCACACAAAACTTAACAAAACATTCGTGAGATCCGTTAGTATAAGAAAACCAATCTTTACTTTAAGTACTGTTGCAAACCCATTCAAATTTTGTTATTGCATTATATCTACTGTATTCTAACTTTGCCATGGCTTATACCCCCCGATACAATCCATAGATTCATCAAAATAAGCACACAATGCAAAGAAAACAGAATCTGTCAAAAACAGAACAGTCTATAAAGATGCGAATTGTTCTCATATTTATTTAACCAAAAAAATTCTTAAAAAAATAGGAAAACATAGATAATCTGTATAAAAACCTTGTGTAAAAAAATCAGAATTTTTAGTCGCTTCTGAAATTTGAACAATTCTGTTACTGGATGCAAAAGTTTCTGTTTTTCAACAGGATCAAATCAACTATCACCAAAGCTATCCCAAAGGCTTTACTTGGCACAAAAACTAATTAAAACATTAAAAAAAGTCATAACAGAGGCATAATTGTGCAAACACTCAAGAACAGAAAGAAAAAGGCAAAAATAAATTTTATTCATTGGGTTGCCTCCCAACAAGCGCTATCATTTTATGCCCCTAGCTAGGCATTGATAATTTTAATGATGCTCACATGAAAGATAATAATTGAAACATGAAGAGAGCATCCTAAAATATGTGACAAACATATTTAAGTCTAACATACTTCCTATGCATATGCATTTCATAAGCAAACAAATTATCTAGGCAAGAGAAAACTAGCATATGCAAGGAAAAAGAAAGAAACAATATCAATCACAACATAACGAGAGGTAGCTTAGTAACATGAAAATTCCTACAACCATATTTTCCTCTCTCATAATAATTACATGTAAGATCATAATCAAATTCAACAATATAGCTATCATATAAAATTTTCTCTTCATGATCCACATGCTTGCAAAGTTGACACTCTTCCAAAATAGTGGGATTATCATCAAATAAAGTCATGACCTCTCCAAATCCACTTTCATCAAAAAATTAGTAAGATTGAACACTCCAAATATGTGGGATTATTTTTACCTGAAGTTGACGCTCTTCCAAACCCACTTTCAATATTATTGCAAACATTATTATCAATATCATATTCATCATGAGGCTTAAATAAATTTTCAAGATCATAAGAAGAATCACCCCAATCATGTTCATTGCAATAAGTAGTGGACATAGCAAAATTAGCATCCCCAAGCTTGGGGTTTTGCATATTATTAGCACAATTGACATTAATAGAATTTATAGTAAAATCATTGCAATCATGCTTTTCATTCAAGGAGCTATCATGAATCACTTCATAAATTTCTTCATCACAATTTTCAGATTCACGAATCTCAAGCAAAACTTCATAAAGATAATCTAGTGCACTCAACTCACTAGCAATTGGTTCATCAAGATTGGATCTTTTAAAAAGATTAGCAAGTGGATGGGGATCCATATCAATAGATTTTTAGCAAGCGAAGATGCAAGCATATAGAAGGCACATGGTAACACAAGCAAATAAAAGATCAAACAAGAAAAAGGCAAACGAAAAGAAGGCGAATAAAAAGGCAAATATTTTTGTACTTTTCGCAAAAAAAAATTAGAAGTGGGGGAGATGAAAACGAGAGGCAAATGGCAAATAATGTAAATTGCAAGGAGATGAGATTTGTGATTAGGAACTTGATAGATGTTGATGATGTCTCCCCGGCAACGGCGCCAGAAATTCCTTTTGATGCGGCTTGAAACTGCGTCCGTATTTCCCCAAAGAGGAAGGGATGATGTAGTACAGCTACGGTAGGTATTTCCATCAGTTATGAAACCAAGGTATCAATCCAGTAGGAGAACCAAGCAACACTATGTAAATGGTACCTGCACACAAAGAACAAATCATCGCAACCCAACGCGTAAGAGGGGTTGTCAATCCCTCCTCGGTAAAAAGATAGATTGTTTTGTATGTGTTTGGATAAATAGATCTGAATAAAAAAGCGAAATAAAAGATGCAAATAAAAAGTGCAGCAAAGTATTTTTGGATTTTTGGAATAATAGATCTGAAAACAAATGCGATGAAAAATAGATCGGAAAGCAATATGATAAAAGATAGACCCGGGGGCCATAGATTTCACTAGTGGCTTCTCTCGAGAAAATAGCATACGGTGGGTAAACAAATTACTGTTGGGCAATTGATAGAAGATCAAATAATTATGACGATATCCAAGGCAATGATCAATATATAGGCATCACGTCCAAGATTAGTAGACCGACTCCTGCCTGCATCTACTACTATTACTCCACACATCGACCACTATCTAGCATCCATCTAGTGTATTAAGTTCATGGAGAAACGGAGTAATGCAATAAGAACGATGACATGATGTAGACAAGATCTATTCATGTAGGAATAGACCCCATCTTGTTATCCTTAATAGCAACGATACATGCGTGCCTTGCTGCCCCTTCTGTCACTGGGAGAGGACACCGCAAGATTGAACCCATCACAAAGCACCTCTTCCCATGGCAAGAAAAATCGATCTGGTCGGCCTAACTAAACCAAAGATTCAAAAAAATACGAGGCTATAAATAATCATGCATATAAGAGATCAAATAAAACTCAAATAATATTCATGGATATAGATCTGATCATAAACTCAAAGTTCATCGGATCCCAGCAAACACACCGCAAAAAGAATTACATCGAATAGATCTCCAAGAGACCATTGTATTGAGAAGCAAAAGAGAGAAGAAGCCATCTAGCTACTGCCTACGGACCCTTAGGTCTATGGTGGACTACTCACGCATCATCAGAGAGGCACCAAGGAGGATGATGAACCCCTCCATGATGGTGTTAGATTGGATCTCGTGGTTCTAGAACTTGGGGCAGCTGGAATTGTGTTTCGTCGACTCCCTTGGGGTTTCTGGAATATTTGGGAATTTATAGGGCGAAGAGGCGGTGGAGGAGACCTCCTTGGGGCCCACAACCCACCTGGGCGCACCTGGGCTCCTGGGCATGCCCAGGTGTCTTGTGGTCCCACGGGGATCCCCTCTGGTACTTCCTTGGCTCCCAAGTTTTCTTCTGGTCCAAAAAAAATCTCCAAAAAGTTTCGCTGAGTTTGGACTCTGTTTGGTAATGTTATTATGTGAAGTAAAAAACAAGCAAAAAATAGCAACTGGCACTGGGCACTATGTCAATAGGTTAGTCCCCAAAAATGATATAAAGATGATTGTAAAACATCCAAGAATGATAATATAACAGCATGGAACAATCAAAAATTATAGATACGTTGGAGACGTATCACCCGTGAGTCGTGAGTGATAACCACCCATGGAAAGTGGAGCACGTGGCACGTGAAGGTGCCTAGATTCTCGGCTTGCACGTAGTGCGTCATAAGAGCGGCAAGGGGGAGGAGTGGGATTCATTCTGAATTGTCCCTTCCTCACTCCCTTACTTCCTTCGCTCCACCCCATTCCTCCACCGTCATTACAATGTTCGTCATCGTCGGGCCCGTCACCTCTTCCCCCGAGCGACAAGCGATGGGCCAATCAAGCTCTTCTACTGGTCCCCGTGGTGTGCAAGCAACCAAGGAGGCGGAGAATAAACGGAAAGCAGAATGCTCTAGTGTCGTCAACGAGCCACAGCCCAGCGCCGATGCCTTTGTCAGCTAGTGGACTCACTCCATCGTATCCGATGGAGACGTCCAGAAGCTGACGACGAAAGGTTCATTCCCTTCCCACCTCAGGTATCGAATTCCCCTGTCCATGGAGGAGTTCCCGGCGCCGCCGCCCGGCACGCGTGTGCTCCATCTAGATTTCTTCGGACGGAGCCTTGGCTTCCCCTTGCACCCATTCGTGTAGGGGCTCCTTTTCTTCTTAGGCATCCAACTTTACCACTTCAGCCCCACCAGTATTCTTCACATCACGAATTTTATAACATTCTGCGAGTGCTTCCTCGGGGTCGCCTCTCACTTCGACCTCTACTACTTGTGAGCTGCATTGGGATTTCCTCGAAGAGGAGAGGATGAAGTAGTAGAGTAGAGAAGCATTTCCCTCAGTTCAGAGCCAAGGTTATCAATCCAGTAGGAGAACCACACAGAACCTCGTTAGCAGCACCTGCACACACAAAAGCAAATACTTGCACCCAACGCAAACAAGGGGGCTGTCAATCGCCTCGGCGGTTATTTGCAAGGATCAAATCTCGTAGTGGTAGGCAAATAGATAAATTGCAAAATAAAACAAAATAAAGAGCAGCAAGGTATTTTTGGATTTTATATAATAAAAGTAGACCCGGGGGCATAGTTTTCACTAGAGGCTTATCTCTCGAACACAAAGCATACAGTGGGTAAACAAATTACTGTTGGGCAATTGATGGAAAAGCGCATAGTTATGACGATATTCAAGGCAATGATCATGTATATAGACATCACGTCCGAGACAAGTAGACCAACTCCTGCCTGCATCTACTACTATTACTCCACCCATCGACCGCTATCTAGCATGCATCTAGGGCATTAAGTTAATAAAAACAAAGTAACGCCTTAAGCAAGATGACATGATGTAGACAAAGTAAACCCAAGCAATATGAATAAACCCCATCTTTTTATCATTAGTGGCAACAATACAAATATGTGTCATGCATGTCCCTTTCTGTCACTGGGGTTGAGCACCGCAAGATTGAACCCATCACAAAGCACCTCTCCCATTGCAAGATAAATCAATCTAGTTGGCTAAACTAAATGGATAGATCAGAGAGAAATACAATGCTATAATAATCATACATAAAATAATTTAGAGAAGACTCAATTAATATTCATGAATAATCTGATCATAACCACAATTCACGGATCCCAACAAACACACCGCAAGAAGATTATATCGAATAGAACTCCAAGAACATCGAGGAGAACATTGTATTGAAGATCAAAGAGAGAGAGAGAGAGAGGAAGCCATCTAGCTACTAGCTATGGACCCGTAGGTCTATGGTAAACTACTCATGCATCATCAGAAGGGCAGCAAGGATGATGTAGAATCCCTCCGTGATCGATTCCCCCTCTGGCAGGGTGCCAGAAAAGGCCTCCAAATGGGATCACGGAAGAACAGAAACTTGAGGCGGCGGAAAAAGTGTTTCAGGTGGCTCTGTGATGTATTGGGAATATTTAGGAATTTATAGAGGTGGAATTAGGTCAAGAGGTGCCACGAGGGGCCCACAAGCCTGGGGGCACCCCCCCTAGGGCGCGCCCCCTGAGCTTGTCGCTCCCTTGTGACTCTTCTGGTCTTCTCCCGAACCTTCGTGGGTCCCTTCTGGTCCAGAAAAAATTAATCCAAAGTTTTTCTCCGTTTGGACTCTGTTTGATATTGGTTTTCTGAAAAGCCAAAAACAAGCAAAAAAATAGCAACCGGCACTAGACACTAGGTTAATAGGTTAGTCTCAAAAAATGATATAAAATTGCATGCAATTGCATATAAAACATCCAAATTGATACTGTAATGTCATGGAAAAATCAAAAATTATAGATACATTGGAGACGTATCAAGCATCCCCAAGCTTAATTCCTGCTCGTCCTGGAGTAAGTAAATGATAAAAACAGAATTTTTGATGTGGAATGCTACCTAACATATCTATCATGTGATCTTTCTTTTATGGTATGAATATTTAGATCCAAATGATTCAAAGCAATAGTCTATAATTTGACATAAAGACATTAATACTCAGGCATACCAACAAACAATCATGCCTTTCAAAATAAAAATGCTAAAGAACGATATCCCTACAAAATCATATAGCCTTGTCATGCTCCATCTTCTTAACACAAAGTATTTATCATGCACAACCCAGATGACAAGCCAAGCAATTGGTTCATACTTTTTAACGCGCTGTGGCACCTCGGCTCAGACAAAACCGGAACGCCCTGTATTCCATCCTAGAGACAAGTCTTCTGGAATACGGCACTACTGGCATAGAACAAATCAGCTCTTTATTACAAATACTCGGGGATACGAGGGTTCCGATATAACCAGGAATTACATCGGCACGGCGACGCTAGGCCTGCCAAGGTTGCTCTACACTAGCAGCAGAACAACTCATAGCAGCGGAATAACTTCTAGCAGCGGAACAACGATGACAGTGATGGACTCCACTCCGCAGGGACTCTGGCTGGAACGCTTATCCTAGCTCGCCAACAAAGGATCCACGGCAAACAAGTAAGCAGACAAAGCATGACCTACAAACTGGCATGACAAGCCAGGTCAGTACATTGAATGTACTTGCAAGCTCACAACAACCAGAAGCAATCAAGACAAACAACAGCATGGCAATTACAGGTTAAACAAGCATGAGCATGATACAACTAGAACAACATGGCATGTACAAGATGAACAGGATACCACTAGAACATTATCAGCATGGCATGAACATATTACTCGAGACATGAACAATGATGCAACATGCTACAAATATCACTTACTCTGTTCGGGGTTACCGCGTAACCACCAAATATATGCCACTCTTACTTACCATCGTGGTCACGGGATCACTTCAACCATTATCAAGAATACCAGCGGGATCTTCACAAGATCACCTTATCAATATCAAGAATACCCTCGTGATCCTCACAAGATCACCTCATCAATATCAAGAACACCATCGTGATCCTCCCGTGACCACATAAAGATCAACCAACTTCTTTCCTCATCGAACCGGGTTTGTTTATTGGTCAAGTTTTTATTATTGTTGACCCATAGTGTGACCTACTACGAACTGGGCCCATATCCACGGGCGCGGCTATCGATAGATTAAACACACTCTGCAGAGGTTAGCACACTGTACCCACACCACGGAACCCATGGCCTCGCACTCCCATTCGGGTGGACCAACGGCGTTCCGACAAAACCGATCTATTGCCATGACACTCTCCCGGCCACTCCAACCAGCTCCCCTTTGGGCTAAGTCATGGGTGGCCCCGATGTCACCTCGTGACACCCAACGGCCATCGTCGTGGCACAACAATCGTCCCAAACGGGGACATGAGATCTCAATACCAAACACGGGCACACAAGGCTTATGTCCGCCTACCTGATTAGGGTAGCGCGCGCCCATAACCTTCCCTAGTTGGAGGCACAGGCAAGAGGCACGACAATAGACCCAGTTAGGAGCCCCCATAAAGCAAGTGTGGTTGCACTGGTCAGTTCGATTTCGATGGCACTATGACTCAGCCAACAGGTGTTCAAGTTCGATTAATGTCTGATTTTACTTGAATGTAATGAGCTGAGTCATAATAACATGATGAAATAACAATGCATATAAGCATGATATCAACATGAGCATGGATGAACCACATCACTATTTAACAAATCAGTAACGACAATTCATTTACCCTACTGGATGCACCTGAGCATGGCATAGCAATGAATAACACAATAACAACACTACATAAGAACATAGCATGACCACTAGCATCAGTAAATAATAGCATAATAAAACATGATAATAACATCAGCAGGTAATCATTTAACTAACAGATGCAAAGACATAAAGATAAGCATGGATTCACAAGCATATATAAAGCATTCACAAAATATTAACCGACACACAATATTTAAATATTCAAGTTGAAAACCATGGCTACTGCATGGCCATCATGCAAGTGGCTGTAGTGGCTTGCCTGGGAAAGAAGAGGTCACCGGGAAGAAGTGCGGAAAGATCACGGAAAGATTCACCGGAAACAGTTCTCTCCCGGAGGGGGCTGTTTATGGGCAAGGGCAATATGGTCATTTTCATAGTGTGAAGACATTATGAAAATGGTAACAACATGACGGGCTTGACGAGACGAAGAAATGGGATTTGGAATCACCTTGTTTGGAGTTAGGATCAAAAAGATATAAAGGGTTGAAGACCAGGGACTATTCTGTAAATAAAATATCCATAGACAGGCCCCTGGCAGCTCGGCGGGTCGCGCACTGCAGCAGAATACGCTTTCCCACGGGGAAAGCGTAAAGCGCAGAATGCGCTTCCACTTATCCACGCTGGCAGTGGCGGGGCCGGGCGCCAGGGTCACTGACGTGTGGGCCCCACCTCTGACTCTCTCTCTCCTCCCTCTCCTCCTTCTTCCTCGACGCGGGCGCAGAGCAGAGAGAGGGGTCACCGGCGCCGGCGTGATTCCGGCCGACTCCGGCCATCTCCCACGGTGTTCCGCATACGGATGAGCTCGTCTCGGAGCGGCGCATCCAACGGTGTACGCGGCGACCGCCGGGGAGGACCGAGGCGACGACAGCTTGGACTCCGGCGGAGGTGGCCTTCTGTCGAAATTGGGCACGGCGCTCCGGTGGCGTAGGTGAGTGGAGGGGCTTCGGGGCGAGGTCTAGGGCGGTATTGGCGGCCTCTGGTGGAGAAAGAAGGAGGGGAGGAGCTCGGGGATGCTCGGATTCGAGCGGAGCCCGACAACGGCTGCGGCGGCCATGGGAGATGAGGAGAGACTCTAGGAGCGATTGGAGAGGCTGGGCAGGGTGCTTGGAGGGGGAGGAGGCCGTGGGTGAGTTCGAAGGGCTCGGGGGAGGCCTATATATAGCCAGGGCAACGCGGGTGGGCGAGCACGGCCGCGGGACACGTCGCCGGAGCCGCGGACGCGTGGGCACACGAGCTCGCTCGACGGTAGGCGACGAGAGGGAACAGGGGGGAGCTCACGGGGCAGAGGAGGCCAAGGGGCACGGGGAGGAAGATGCTAGAGGAGGAAGACGACGGCCGGCTACAGCTCGTCCGTGGGCGCGCGGCGACGAGCGCTAGTGAGCGAGCTGCCGGAGGGGGAGAGGGGTCCAGGGAGAAGAGCACGATGAGGCAGAGCTGCTAGACATGCTCACGCGTGCGAAGACGACGAGAGGGGGAGGGGCCGGAGCTAGGTGACGTCCTGGACTCGGCCACAGCGAGCAGAGCGCGTGCGTAGGCAAAATCCAACGCGGTCACCACGCGACATGGCACGCACAGGAGGCAATGGGCTGGCAAACCTTGTCTAGGGTGAAGTCCTTTCTCTCTGGAGCAGACAGGAGGTGATGGATTGACAAAATAGTCTCTTAATTGATGGGATTTCTCCACTGAAGTTTGCTGTTGCAAACTATTGCATGAAACTGTGATCAACAGGGATAGCTAAGTGATGAAATAGCATGTCTCAGAGGTTTAGGGTAGGAGGGAAAAGATTCCTATGCAGTTTGGAGGGATTTGGACAAGTATTTAATAGAGTTGCTTAATAACTGCTTAATCTGGTCCAGAATCAAGATCAAGAAGTAGCACTCATTAGGAGTGTTGGATTAGTCTGAAACTTGGCAAAGTGTGATAATTTGGGCATATAAGGATGCTGTAGAAATTTCATACCATTTGGACTTTTCAAAATAGTACTTCCTTCACAGCTATCCTCTCTGTCCAGAAACTTGAGATAATATTGGTGAGTAAATGGATTGCTTAAATGATCCCAAATTTGGTGGAGAGAAATGACATAGGTAGGAGCATGATCTGGTAATTTTTCAGAATTAATGAAGCAATATAAAATATACTTGCTTCACAACCTGAAAATATTGCCAGAATCAAAGATTTGATCTTGTGCTCATATAGATGATTGGATGGAGCTGAAAATTGGAGGAGTGTGATAATATGAGCACATTAAGGAGTGTGCAAAATTTCAACTCATTTGGGTACTCCTAGCTAGTACTTCCTTCACAATGGCTTCTGTTTGACAGAAACTTTGAAAAATTGCTGAGGAAGATTCACTAGGAAAATGGAGCTGAATTTTGGCATGGAGCAATGATTTGGATGAGATAGCATGCCCAAAATGTTTGGGAGCAATCAAGAAAGGATAGGTGGCACTTCCTTCATAGAAAACCACACTGGACAGAAATGAAGAAAAAAATATTGGGGAATTATTTTTGGGCTAGGACAGGAAGATTTGGACATATTTGAGCAATATATGACCCAAAGAAATTATGAGAATTATTTGGGAATTTTATGGAAGACAGAAATATAGGTTGTTTCACAACCTAGGGTAAATAGGGTTATTCCTTTAATAGAAAAAGGAATATTCCCAATAAAAATAATAATGGGGTTGGGCTAAGATGAAAATGACAAGGTCATGAGATGGTTTTTAGGATGACAAGCCACTTGGGAGAGGAATCAAAGGTGATCTCCTCAGGTTTCAAGTCCATAGAGCCACGGAAAAAGAAATCTCAAGCAAAATCCTCAGAAAATCAAAAGAAAAAGAAAGGGCCAAAATCCAGGGTGTCACACGCGCTTCAGCTTTTTCAACCCCCACACAATACATGAGCACAAGCCATGGATATAGCACTATGGGTGGAATAGAGTATGGTAGTAGAGATTAATATGGAGAAGACAAAAAAGAAGAAAGTCTCGCATCAACGCGGCTAATCAAATAGGTTATGGAAATGCCCATCAATTGATGTCAATGCAAGGAGTAGGGAATGCCATGCAACGGATGCACTAAGAGCTATAAGTGTATGAAAGCTCAAACTAAAAATTAAGTGGATGTGCAACCAACCTGCTTGCTCTATAAGATCTCGGGCATTTGAGGAAGCCCATCATCGGAATATACAAGCCAAGTTCTATAATGAAAAATTCCCACTAGTATATGAAAGTGACTACATAGGAGACTCTCTATGGAAAACATGGTGCTACTTTGAAGCACAACTGTGGAAATAGATAGTAACATTGCCCCTTCTCTCTTTTTCTCTCATTTTTTTGGTGAGCTCATTTTGGCCTCTTTTTATGGGCTCCTTTTTTGCCTCTCTTTTTTTCCTCACTGGGACAATGCTCTAATAATGAATAATGATGATCATCACACTTCTATTTACTTACAACTCAAAATTACAACTCGATACTAGAGCAAAATATGACTCAATATGAATGCCTCTGGCAATGTACCAGGATGTGCAATGATCTAGTGTAACATGTATAAAAAATGATGAACGGTGGCTGAGCCACAAATACTATGTCAGCTACATGATGATGCAAAGCAATATGACTATAATGATGTGTGTCATAATAAATGGAACGATCAAAGTTGCATGGCAATATATCTCGGAATGGCTATGGAAATGACATAATAGGTAGGTATGGTGACTGTTTTGAGGAAGATATAAGGAGGCTTATGTGTGATAGAGCATATCATATCACGGGGTTTGGATGCACCGGCAAAGTTTGCACCAACTCTCGAGGTGAGGAAGGGCAATGCACGGTACCAAAGAGGCTGGCAAATTGCGGAAAGTTGAGAGTGTGTATAATCCATGGACTCACATTAGTCATAAAGAACTCACATACTTATTGCGAAAGTTTATTAGCTCTCGAAGCAAAGTACTACTACGCATGACCCTAGGGGGATAGATTGGTAGGAAAAGACTATCGCTTGTCCCCGACCATCACTCATAAGGAAGACAATCAATAATAAATCATGCTCCACCTTCTTAGCATAACGGGAGACTATATGTGCATGTTTCGGGAATAACAAACCTTAACATCAATATTCTTACTAAACCACAATTATTCACTAGTACAACCCACATATCACCATCTCTATATCTCAAAACTATTGCAAGGAATCAAACTTATCATATTCAGTGATCTACGTGAAAGTTTTTATTATATCCCTCTTGAATACCTATCATATTAGGACCAATTTCATAACCCGTACATATTGCCATTACTATTTATTAGACTCTCAAACAGATATAAGTGAAGCATGAGAGTGCAATTATTTCTTTAAAATATAACCACCGCCGTGCTCTAAAAGATATAGGTGAAGCACTAGAGCAACTGTCTAGCTCAAAAGATATAAGTGAAGCACTAGAGCAACTGCCTAGCTCAAAAGATATAAGTGAATCACAAAGAGTATTCTAACAAATCACGAATAAATGTGTGTCCCTCTCAAAAGGTGTGTGCAGCAAAGATGATTGTGGCAAACTAAAGAGAAAACAAAGCAAATACTCATATAATACATGACTCTCCAAGCAAAACTCATATCATGTCACTACTGCAAGATGCTGCTAACGCGACACTACGATCAGAGACCCTTTGACGAAACTGTGTGCGATGCATCAATCACAAACGAGGATGTAAAAAAACTATCAAAAAAGATGCAAAACGTTTGCGATGGCGGAGACATCAAACACGGTTCAGATTTTAGTTACGTGTGCGATGCGGGGCATACGGTTCAGTTCAATGAATTGTTTGTGATGAGGTAGAACAACAGAAACGGGCAGCCAGATGAAAGTGTGTGCGATATACGACATACAGTTCACTCTGATAAACTATTTGTGATGAGGCGGAACAACAGAAACGGGCAGGCAGATGAAGGTGTGTGCGATATACGGCATACAGTTCACTCGGATGAACTGTTTGTGATTAGGTGGAACAAAAGAAATGGTCAGCTAGATCAAAGTGTGTGTGATAGAGGGAAAACGGTTCACTCGAATGAATTATTTGCGTTGAGCCAAGAGAATAGAAATGGTTCGATTTAACAAGATGTGTGTGATACGCGGCAAATAGGTCTGTAATCAATCATGTGCGCGAAGACCGATAATAACACAGACGATTGCTGCTAATAAGACATGTGTGTTGTGCGATGGGATTGCATACAGAACAACAACATAACCAAATTATAAGGACATGGTTGCATAACCAAATTAAACATCCAATTACATAGGTGGTTACTACACACATGACATTTGCACACACCAAAGTAAACTATTACATGCATAATTACATAGGTGGCTACTACACACATGACATTTCCACACACCAAAGTAAACTATATATTACATGCATAATTACCTAGGATAAATGATCATCTGATCATCATCTACTTCTTGTGACGCTTGCCGCTACTGCTCTTCTTGTGGCTCGATCCGGCCTCGTCGATTTTGGTAACGAGGCACTTCCTCATGTCAACGATCCGCCTGTGCATCTCGTAGCATGTGTACATGCTCTTGGCCGTGAACCTGAGGTGAGGTTCATCCAGTTGCCGTGTCCAGGCCCCGTGCCAGGATAAGGGATGTGTTCTGTTGGCATCCTGCTTCATCTTTTCGTAGTAGGGGTTGATGATGGCCGAGGCGAGTTCAACCAGGGAGTCCTTCTTGGTGCTGCCCCAGACCCTGTAGTGGTCACGGATTTCGACAAGGTTCTTGTAGGCCAAGCCCATAACCTTGAGTGCCTTTACATCATTGCAGGTTTCCACCGTAGCGAACTTGTAGTCGGTGCTGTTGACAAACCTGGCAAAACTGTCGCAAGGCTCTGTGGCCATCCAGTAGTGGAAGATGAGGACATGATGGCGCACGCACAACTGGGCGACGGCAACCTTCTAATCTCTGCCGGGTTGACCGCCGGTGTACTGGAGGTCGATGCCGACCACCTTGTACTTGTCTCGAGCAAGCAACTGCTCCACGGTGTTGATGTAGTCCTCCACCACGGCTGGGTCGATGGTGTACACCACCGAGAGATCCGGCTCCCTCGCGTGGGTCTCCACTTTATGCTCGCCGAACTGCATTGGAGCGCCACTAGATATCCTCTCTGTATGTGTCATCGTGGGTGTGCTTGTTGTGTTGTGGGGCGAGATCGAAAGGTTGAAGAGACTAAGGTTATAATGGCCGTGGGAATTAAAGGGGAAGCTGGATGGCCTGGAATATCCGCACTCCCGGATGGCAGTTCTAATTTGCAGCGCGTAACTCCATCGTGCCGCACGTAACTGCATCGTGCCCAAGCGTGTGGCGCAACCACATGCATATGGGGCCCCTAAAGTGATCGTGCGCAGGCCCCAACCGCTGGCAGAGCGCTCGTGCAGGGACGCGAGCAGAGCGCTCCGCGGCGCCTCAACGGTGAGCAACCATATATATGCATACATCAGTTGAACACGCAAGCAAAAGCTGTCCACAAGCCAAGCGCGTGGAGGTACACGAGCAGAGCGCGCCGACGGACACGAGCAGAGCGCGCCGCAGTGCCTATCGGCGAGCAGAGCGCGCCGACGGACGCGAGCAGAGGCCAGCACAGTGATACGTGGCAAATAAGACAAACTGTGCGAGCGATGATGGAGACATCAAGCATGATGGAATAAGCCATGTGTGTTGTGGGCAAGCGCTTGCTGGTATATAACCGTTTGCGATTGATGAATTCATCACCGACGGGTTACCTAGTGTGGTCCGTGTGCGATGTGATATGCTCTTTCTGCACAACATCTATGCTCTGTATACAGAAGAACAACATATATATACTTATAACAGGACATGATTGCAAAACCAAATTAAACATCCAATTACATTATATAACAAATACCATAAATATTGCAAGGTTCAAATTCCAGCATTACAAGGCCCAAATTCAAAGGTTACAAGGTTCAAACTATTCAGACACATCAAATTCATCTTCTTCAGAATCTTTTTTCATGCATTATTTCTGCGAAAGGATCAGCCACCGAGAAGTCATATAGCGGCTCGGTACAGTGACTTCCGAATAATCTGTCATATGAAGTTACAAACTGAAATTCAGCTTGTGCAGAGCCTTTTCCATTCAGCTGTAGATGTCAGTGCTCTTTAGCAATCCATTCACTTCTGCGCAGTAAATATAGGGAAAACCTCATTACCTTGAGCAACCTTGCTTTCTCAACAAAGAACCTGGCGAATTTAATTTCTGATGTGGTGCCTCGGTACTCGTTATAAGTAATTTCTGTGAGATGAAGATCAAGGCATTCAATGGGATTGTTATATTCCCCAACATTTTCTACTTTCGGGCCTGCTAGTATCTGCAAACGAAGACAACATATTAGTGCCTAGCTGCAGATTTGAACACTTCGGGCCTCTTTGATTTGCAGGATTTCTAAAATACACGAAAAGAGTGAAATGCCACCTTCAATCTTTCATGATAAACTTTTATCACTAAAGCATGTCGGGCGAAGGAATAAAATGCGTCCAACACTAGCATCTCAAAAAAATATGTATTGAAATCCTCCAAATTTCCTTTAGAAATCATTCTACATTTTTCATTGTAATCATGGGTAAAAGTAACAAAAAATTGAGCTCCATTGTGGTTAACAATTAACAGGAAAGGAGCATCACCTCGATGTATAGCTTCTCCGTGCAAGGAAAGCATCTAAGGAATCTAACAACTTCATCCAGATCGGGACCGACAGATTGTAGTGCCAAGATCTTCACTGTGCGCAGAGGCCGGGTCAAGCTTGTGGGAATCATTTTCTGAATGACAGGCAAACATATAGATCAACAACAATTAGATATAATGTGTTGTCCAATAATATATAAGAAGGAGAAGAAGAAGACTGTTGTACCTGAACGAATAGTGATCCAGTAATAAGTTCATTGAATTCAGCACACGAATAGCCCAACACTGTCAATTTCGGTGCATGAATGACCCTGATTCTTGCTGGACCTAATTTATCAAGTACATACAATCTCTCGAGGAAAGGCGCATTCTCAATGACAATATCGTCAAACACCTCAACTGACAGCCTTGGGTGGCGCCAGCAATGCACATAAATCGCACAGACATTCGTCAAGGTGAAGTGGAGGCTACTGAACCCATCCATCATATGAAGACGAAGGTACTCGAGCGCTGTACAGCTGACGAGCAGGCGCTCCAAATCCTCCTTTGAGATGCGGACAGCAATGAGCTCGAGGTGCTTAAGTTTAGGGAGATGAAGAGCGCACGCGGCATCGATCCGAGGGAAATGCAACGCCTGAATGTAGCGCGGCGCAGCGTGGGCACGAGGCCTAGCACGGACGGCGGCCGCGAGCAAGGACGCCCGGCATGAAAGCTGAGCTCCTCGAGCCAATCCAGGGCTGGGGATAGGAACCAGTAGTGCAACCTGGGTTCGGTCTTATTGTGGGGACTGAGCCTGCCGATAGCAAGGCATCTGACCAGCCCAGGGTGCATGGCGAGGACGTGGGACAATGCGTCCAAGCGTTGCTGCTCCCCGCTGTAGAACTCGTGGTCGACGATGAGGTCCAGGGGGTGGAGTGCCAGAGGGGGCGCCACCGCTGCGAGAGGACAGTGGTCCGCATGCCATATTTGATGGGGAGGTGGGATATGATGGTTACCAACATCTCATCGGGGAGGCTGCTGATGAAGTCCATGTTCGCCGGAGGCTCTTGTGGTTCTAGCTCGACCCGCCCCCGCTTGTTGGCTGGCTCATCCTCCATCTCGCAGCAGGCGGCGATCCTCGGCGGCGGTGCTTGTAGATGAGAACGGACAACTGTTCTACATACCTTCCTGAGGCGGCCCGAACAAAAGTCCAAAACCAGCAATAAATTGCAGCACTCGCGGCGTGCGTGGCGGACTGCTCACAGCCATCCCGTCTAATCAAACAGCTGCCCGCGGTAGTAAATAGTTAGTTGAACGACCACGGTTGGACTAATACAACCGTTTGCAATAATAACATGGTGGCTATTTGTTAAAAATGCCTAGGAAAATCAATGTATAAAAAGGCGAAACGAACCCTGAATAATTTCATATGTTTAGCAAAGTTGCATTTTGCCTCTGTAAAATAAATCAAGGCGGGAAGATACAGCGTATGTTATTTCGCACACAGATCATGTGACCAAATTCCCTCTCGGAACCATGAGGCTTCTTGATAGAAGCTCTGGTTTGTATGAAAGAAAAACCGAGTTGAAAAGGGCAGCAATATCTAACCCCAGCTTATAGAAGGTACAAAAGCACGATGATTAATTGTTCATCAGGTTTACACAAAATCCAGATTGAACAGGAGAATAACAACTAACTCAACCAAAGTTGTCCTCCATCACTTTGACCCAACAAGGAGGTTTCTTTTTGGGTTGTGTTGCGGTAGGAGTTTATACTACGCATCGAAGAGGGGAGGAGGGGGCCGGGGCAGCACATACTACACACATGTCATGAACAATCTCGCTCCGTGTGGGGACTTTTCGGTTTCCGAGGCAGGTGCCACAAAGAAGTTGTGCATATTAGGTATTAAAAACATCACCAACACATTGGGCCATGTGCAGATGATGGTTTTCACTCATTCGCCTGCGACTCTTCCCTCCATATATAACGAGAAAGGTAATTTGACAAACAAGGAGGATTATTTTCGGGTTGTGTTACGTTACGTAGGAGTATATATATATATATTACGCGTTGAAGCAGGGAGGGGGGCAACATATATATACTATGTGTCATGAACCTCGGGACTTAATTAAAGGTTTCCAAGAGGCAGGTGCCCAATCAAAGTTCTGCATGTATATTAGGTATTCAAACATCACAACCACACATCTCCATACATGTGTTTGGCCCACAAGCAAGCGATGGCGGCTGTCCTCTAGCACTCACTCACGGGGTTATCGGTGAGATGCTTCGTCCATCTCTGTGTGCCCGCTTGGTCAATCACTTCGACCAACAGTGATAGAGGTTAATTTGACTTATAATTAGGAGGGGATTAAATTTTGGTTCGTCTTATACGATACGGTACATGCAACTATACTTTGAGCACATGTGTACGCACGAATCCCTCCCACCGGGTTGAAGTGGGGAGGGGCGAGCACGCGACGCGTCATGAACCAGATTTGTGTGGATTGTGCGATTTTTGACGCATGCATGCGCCACATCAAAATGTTGTGCTTTGGTATCCAAACATATATGCATGCATCATGCATGTCCATACATATGTTTGGGGCACATACATATACAGTGGTTGTCTCTGGACACTCTCCCTCGCTTGGTTATTATCATCGACAGCCTATATATTCGTGGGCCCGCGTGGACGTCCATCACTTCGACCAACAACGCGAGAGAGGTTACGTACGATGGTGGATTCTTCTTCTCTTGGTTCACGTTACCGTATAGTCATATGTCGGTCATGGTGAGATTCGAGAACTAAGTTCGAGGGCTCGCATACACATGAATCCCTATATATATATAGTATACGCGTTGTGAACCTTCGCTCCATGTGGGGACTTTCCGGTTCCAAAAGCACGCTGCCACATCAAAGTTGTGCATTGGGTATATTCAAACACCACATGATACTTCATACATATGTTTGGGCCACATGCACGCAGTGGTTGTCTTCAGGCACTCCCTCGCGTGGTTATCGGCGACAAGCTAGCCTATTTTGTGGGGCCGCGTGTGGACGCCCATGCATGACTTTAACCCAACAACAAGAGAGGTTATACGACCAAGGTGGTGATTCATCTTGGTCAGTCTTACAATACGCCTTGGTGAGATGCCCCCTCCCACCGACTCAAAGTGTGTGTGTGGGGGGTGGGGGCACAATACTACTTCACACTTGATGAACTTCCGTGGGGTCGGGGATGTCCGGTTAATTTGTGATGCACATGTGCCACATCAAATTTGTGATTTGGTTATTTAAATATCACACCACATCGTTTTCACACACACACACACACGGCGGGCCACCTGCACGTGTGGTTCGTATGTGGTCTCACCCATCTAACGCCAGAAGAACACATCTGTGGGCCCGCACACGGTCCACATTTGATCAGAAGCAAGGGGGGGGGGGTTGACCATGATGTACTCTGTAACAACCCATGGTAATAACCACTGTGATCATCTGCTAATAATGTTAAGTCATTTTCATTTGCAGTGCCTAGTCACATTGGTTAAAGATTTAGTTCAAATCCTTCTCTGAAAATCAACTCAAATTCAAAAGTGCAAATTGAAGTGGTTCAAAACATGTTGGAAAAATGTTCATCTTATAGCAAATAATCCAAAACCATTTGCTGTTAAGGAACACAACATCATCATCTACTCTATGTGGGCCTAATGCATTTTTGCAGAGCCAAAACAGCACCTACAATGCCCTATTCATTTTTGAAAAATCCAAATGAACTCCAAAAATGCCCAAACTTTTTGAGGCAATGCAGAATATTCCAATGTACTAATGTGAGCAAGTTTCACATTTTTGCATACTCATTTGGTGGCTCAAAATAATACAAAACCATCTCTGTAAAAAAAAGAAAACGCAGAAACAAAAAGGGAAAATAGAAAAGGCCACTGTCCACTGGTCTAAGTGCACAGTGCCTGGAGCCCAACGCATCGGTCCCGTTTCTCCCTTCTTCCCTCTCTCTCCTTCGCCATGGCAGCTCGCCTGTGGCTGTGCGCGCACGATCTGGCCGTTCGCCAACACGGCGACACCCACCGACGCCGCGAGGAGATAAGGGCGAGGCCGTGCATTCCCCCTGGCCTCCACTGCCATTCTCCCCCTCTCCCTCGCTCGCTCCTCTCCTCCTATCCTACTTCAGATCTCTCGCCCGAGCGCCATCGCCGCCGCGCTTCGTTGATTGCCGCGGCCATCGGCGCCAGCTGCTTCCTCCGTGGTGCCAGGGAGGTCCGCCAGCGACCGCCTCGTCGACCGGTGCACCCAGCTGAAGCGGGGACGCCCTGTAGCTGCCGGACGCCACCGCCCCTTTCTTCTCCGTCTTCGGTGCTCGCCGACGACCTCGAGCTCCTTTGCTGCTCCTAACCTGCCAAGGGCTTTTCGTAGCCGCTCGGTGAGCTCCTCACTCCCTCCATTCTTCTTCTCGCACCGCGTGATCCTCCCTAGCTAGCTCGTCGCCATTGTCGTGAGCTCGTCGCCGCAGATCACCTCGCCACCGTGGCCATGGCCCCTGTCGCTCTCGCCTGGGCACGACATCGAGCTCCTGGTGCTCCCAGGAGCCCAACGAGCGCGCGCACGAGCTTCCCCGTGCTCCCTAGCGTAGTTTCTGTCGAGGTCCCGTATGAGCTGCCGCCGTAGCTCGTCGCCGGCCCCATTTCAGGCGACCATTTGGTCCGGCACCACCACCAATCGACGCGGAACGCTTCCGCGGTTCGAACGCAAGTTGTCGCGCGCGTTTTGGCGCTTCGTAGCGCGTTTCCCACGCTGGGCCGCGCCCTCCGCCGCGCCTAGAGGTCGCCGGCGTCAAGTCGCCGGCCGCGCTGAGCTGGCATACCTGGGGCCCGCCCCTGGGTCACTGCCAGTGGGGCCCCTGGCCCCAGTTGACCACGTTGACCGTGGTCAACTGTGCTGACTGGACGGTCCCAATCGATGACATGCGGGCCCCACCGCATTTTAGTTAATTAAAATGTTTTTATAAATAAAAGTTAATTAGTTTAAGTTAATTAGTCACTGGCAGGTGGGGCTTACTGCCTAACTAACTCTGTTTAGTTTAAAATTAAACTCTGTTAAATAACAAAGGCTGACATGTGGGACCCACTGGTCAGGTTTGACCTGGTCAGTGCGGCTGATGACTGCTGACGTCATCCCCACATCATGCTGATGTCATATCTCATTTATGATGATTTTAAATTATTCCAGAAAATGTTTAAATCTTCTAAAATCCGTAGAATTTAAACCGTAGCTCAGATCGAAAAACTTTATATATGAAACTTGCTCAGAACGGTAAGACGAATCCAACCGTGCTATCTGTTTCCATGTCGGGACCCTCTACGGAGGTGAACCCGCAACTTCTAGCCCGTTTTCCGATAGATGAATAGTGCATATATACCGATTAATAATTCCAACTTGAACCCTAAAATAACTAAAATGATTTAGACATGTCTTTAGGCAACCCTGCACTGCACGATAGCATAGCATGCTCTGTGTTGCATATGATTGATGTGTATTTATTTGTTTCCTCCCCCTCTTCTCTTTCGATAGACCCCGACACCGACGTTGCTCCGGAGACCGACGACACCACTGACGACCTTGCCTTTCCCGCCGAGCAACCAGTCAAGCACCCCCCCCCCTTTGAACATTCCGATATCGCCTATTCTCTTCTCTCTTATGCTTGCATTAGAATTGCTGTTGCTACTGCTTTACCTATTCTGATGCATAGCCTGATTTTGTAACATGCTGTTGATAATTACCCGCTTTCCTAAACTATTTAGCATAGGCTGGTTAGAGACCCGTCAGAGACCCCATTTTGACCCAACTGCCCCGCTGGATTATCAGAAGACCCAATCAACGGGATTGAAGACCAGGCCCCGGCACCGCACATCACCCCCCTAGTTGTACGACACTACCGGGTTACTATCGAGTGCCGAGGATGATACCTCGTCAGCACTTCTGATGTTAACCTTGTCGGTTAGTTCATCGGTTGTGGTCATCGAGGGTGATTCCTCTTTCTCCACTCCCGGTAACGACGTTGTCATGCAACTCCTCAGGAGTGGACCTCGAGGGTGATTCCTCCTTAGTTCACCTTGACGATTACATCAGGTGGAATTCCATCGAGGGTGATTCCTTAGGGTTCCCCCTTGGTGTTCTGGACACACGGATACTATGACTTTACCATATAACCATGATACTAAAGTCGGGTCGGCCCTGAGGGGTACCCGCGCGAGCAAGTGATGCGATTGATGTGTAGTCGGGTGACCAGAGAGAGTACCCGCGAGATAATTATGAGGCGTGGCCGGGCATTCTTAGCCCTTGCCGCAAGTCCTCGAGATGGGGCGACGGGGTCACATCGATCGTGAGTCTCTGCTCGTTATCGCGCGCTCCCAATTCACTAACGGTTTGGATATTTGATCCGAGTGGGCCTCTGGCCCGATAGCACTAACCATCACGTGGGAACAATTAAGGGCACTCTGTGTCGTGGTATCAGCCGAAGCTTACTGGACGTCAGCAAGGAGCGGCACGCACCGGGTTGGACCGCGTTAAGCACCCTCCGTTGTACTGGAGGCTGCTAGGTCTGCTCTCGGCCGTGAACGTAACGTGCAGGAGCGCTCAGGGCGAGGGGCCCAGCCCCCTGGGCGCATAGGTTTAGTCCGGCGTGCTGACCTCTCTGTTAAGCCTAGGTCGGGTTGCAGCGTATCGTTTGGCCGAGGCCGGGCATGACCCAGAAAAGTGTGTCCGGCCAGAGTTAATCGAGCGTGGTGGGTAAGTTGGTGCACCCCTGTAGGGAAGAACTAATCTATGCATAGCCAATCCTAGGTAACGGACACTCGGAGTTGTATCCCGATCGATACAACTAGAACTGGATACTTGTGATGAGAAATTGATACTAGGGCTCTGGGATTGCTTTCTCGCAGGGAGTCGAGAAAGGATCTCTAGCCGAGGTTGATACTTAATGTTACTACTACTTTATGCTATACTGATCTACACTCTTCTAATGCTGCAAGACCGCTGAAGATGCTAGTCTTTGATAGGACTAGGCCTTCTCTCTATTCTGGCATTTTTGCAGCCCAGTCCACATATACAGCCTCTCTTTGAAAATATTGCATATGTAGTGTAGATCCTTGCTTGCTGACTACTTCGGATGAGTACTCACGGTTGCTTTGCTTCCTCTTTTTCCCCTTTCCCCTTTTGATGCAACCAGACGACAGAGCCCCGGAGCCAGCTGCCCCTGCCGACGACTACTACTACCACCCCGAGGGTGGCTACTACTACGAGCTGGCCGACGACCAGGAGTAGGTTCGGAGGGTGCCAGGCAGGAGGCCTGCGCCTTTCGATCGTAGCTTTTGTTTTGTCCCGCCTTTGTAAAGGCTTCTCTGTTTCTGTTTCATATCTGTACTCAGATATCTGATGCTTCCACTGACGCTTGTTCACGAGCTTATGTATTTGAGCCCTCGAGGCCCCTGGCTTGTAATATAAAGCTTGTATGACTTTATTTATGTTTTAGAGTTGTGTTGTGATATCTTCAAGTGAGTCCTTAGGCTTGATCATGTGCATTTGTGTGTATGATTAGTGCACGATTAAGCCGGGGGATGTCACAGGTTGGTATCAGAGCCGACTGCCTGTAGGAACCCCCTTTCCAACTCCTTGGCCGAAGTTGAGTCTAGTCGTCCAAACCGTTTTACTAACTTGGTTGTGTGGCTTACGGGCCCATGTCGCCAATTGGGTGGTATTAGGATCTTTTATTCCTCGTCTATACTCTGGGACTCTGATCTCTTTTCTATTCGGGTTAAAGATTTTACTAACGCCGACACTTAGGATCTTGTAATTCTTGTCTGCCCGGAGAGCTGGATATCTGTGCTTAATTCCTTATCATTGATCTGATTAGTCTGATAATCATTTTCCTTTCCATTATTTTGTTTAACCTTTCTCTCCGAGTTGTATTATACTTCTCATTGTCATATGACAATCCTGAATTTCCTCTGTTTCAGATGGATCGTTTGTTTCCGCCACACCCTACGACGCAGCTTGTGCTTCGCACTTGGGCTCGTAATGCCCCTGGTTTTCCAGCTGTCCTGATCGCCCTCCTGACCAGACCAGGCTACTGCTGGTACCCCGAGTACATGGTCTACGAGGATTACCGCGAGTTCAACCAGGAGCAGTACCATGCTGATGTTCGTATCTATGATCAGCAAGATGACTCAGACACTGAGCTGCACCTTTTCCATGGTATCGGCGTGACGATTGAGATGGCAGTCCATGATGCCGCCTACTCTGCTGTCGCATGTCTTCGAGGAGAGCACAGCATTAGCTTGGATGCCTCTGAGTTCTGATACATTCCGTATGCCCCTGCCGGAGATGCTACTAGTGCACTCAGGTTACGACCCACAAGTTCTGATACATTCAGCATTAGCTATCTGTGCCCCGTACGAGCCTCGTCGTTACGACCCACAGGTTCTGATTCAGTGCACTCAGGCTCTGGATCGCATTGTTCGGGCTCTTGCCGTTGAGTTGTTTGCCACTCGAGCACACCTCTACAATGCTATGACGCAGTTGCTACCAGCTGTTCATGCAGGGATACATTTGGAGCACATCCTTTACCCGCTCAGGACTCAGATGTATAATGGTATTGATTGGCCTGCTGTTGGAGGTCACACACCTGCACGTGGACCTCTTCTTTCAGCTCAAGACCGGATTCTACATCAGAGTGCACATGGAGCGCAGGATCCTTCCGCGATGAACATTCGTCGTCCGCACTTGCAGTTACCCCGTTTCGGTGGTTCTTCCTGACGTTGATGTAGCCTTTGCTATGTCACGTGGTGTACTTCCTTACTGCGTGCATGCGTGCCGCCTAAGTTAATTAGCTTACCTTCATGCTGTTATAACGCTTGTCTGTAACCGAACTTATGTATGGATATGTATGTCTTAATTGGCTACTGTTAAGTATCTATCACACTGCTTGATTGTTGTCGTGACCAGTAAGATGACACCGCTCTCCCTACTCTCGATCGACACCCCCCCCCCCACACACACAGTCCCACAGGATCGGAACCTGACTCTCCTGAATATCCCTGATTCCGAAATATTCTTTGCAATTGACTTTGTGTTTTATCACGAGCCACCCTCTCAGAGATGATCAATTCTACAACCACTTCCTATTCCTCTATGGAAATGGGATAAAGTTCAGATGGATTTCATTACTGGCATTCCCAAGTCACAGAAGGGTCATGATGCTATTCTTGTCATCGTCGACCAACTCTCTAAAGTTGCACACTTTCTGCCTGTCAAGGAGACGATCACTGCTAGTCAGTTAGCAGAATTATATATCTCCAGAATTGTATCACTCCATGGTATTCCGTGAAGGAAATATGCCCTAGAAGCAATAATAAAGTTGTTATTTTATATTTCCTTATATCATGATAAATGTTTATTATTCATGCTAGAATTGTATTAACCAGAAACTGGATACATGTGTGAATACATAGACAAAACAAAGTGTCCCTAGTATGCCTCTACTTGACTAGATCGTTAATCAAAGATGGTTAAGTTTCCTGACCATAGACATGTGTTGTCATTTGATGAACGGGATCACATCATTAGGAGAATGATGTGATGGACAAGACCCATCCGTTAGCTTAGCATAATGATCGTTAAGTTTTATTGCTATTGCTTTCTTCATGACTTATACATATTCCTCTGACTATGAGATTATGCAACTCCCGAATACCGGAGGAACACTTTGTGTGCTATCAAACATCACAACATAACTGGGTGATTATAAAGATGCTCTACAGGTGTCTCCGAAGGTGTTTGTTGGGTTGGCATAAATCGAGATTAGGATTTGTCACTCCGAGTATCGGAGAGGTATCTCTGGGCCCTCTCGGTAATGCACATCATATGAAGCCTTGCAATTAATGTGACTAATGAGTTAGTTGCGGGATGATGCATTACGGAACAAGTAAAGAGACTTGCCAGTAACAAGATTGAACTAGGTATGATGATACCGACGATCAAATCTCGGGCAAGTAACATACCGATGACAAAGGGAATAACGTATGTTGTTATGCGGTTTGACCGATAAAGATTCATCGTAGAATATGTAGGAGCCAATATGAGCATCTAGGTTCCGCTATTGGTTATTGACCAGAGATGTGTCTCGGTCATGTCTACATAGTTCTCGAACCCGTAGGGTCCGCACGCTTAACGTTCGATGATGATTTGTATTATGAGTTATGTGATTTGATGACCGAAGTTTGTTCGGAGTCCCGGATGAGATCACGGACATGACGAGGAGTCTCGAAATGGTAGAGAGGTAAAGATTCATATATTGGAAGGCTATATTCGGACATCGGAAAGGTTCCGAGTGATTCGGGTATTTTTCGGAGTACCGGGGAGTTACGGGAATTCACCGGGAGAAGTAATGGGCCTTATTGGGCCATACGGGAAAAGAGGAGGCAGGCCAACGGGGAGGTGGCGCCCCCCCCCCCCCATGGGTCCGAATTGGACTAGGGGAAGGGGGCGGGGCCCCCCTTGCCCTTTCCTACTCCCTCTCTCTTTCCCTCTTTCCTTCTCTCCTACTCCGAAAAGGGAAAGGGATTCCTACTAGGACTTGGAAGTCCTAGTAGGACTCCATACACTTGGCGCGCCCATAGGAGGGCTGGCCTCTCTCCCTCCCTCCTTTATATACGGGGGAGGGGGCACCCCAAAGGAGACCAAGATTTGTCTTAGCCGTGTGCGGTGCCCCCCTCCACAGTTACACACCTCGGTCATATCGTCGTAGTGCTTAGACGAAGCCCTGCGCCGGTAACTTCATCATCACTGTTGCCACGCTGTCGTGCTGACGGAACTCTCCCTCGTCCTCAACTGGATCAAGAGCTCGAGGGACGTCATCGAGCTGAACGTGTGCTGAACTCGGAGGTGCCGTACATTCGGTGCTTGATCGATTGGATCGCGAAGACGTTCGACTACATCAACCGCGTTAAGCTAACGCTTCCGCTTTTGGTCTATGAGGGTACGTGGACATACTCTCCCCTCTCATTCCTATGCATCTCCTAGATAGATCTTGCGTGAACGTAGGAATTTTTTTGAAATTGCACGTTCCCCAACAGTGGCATCCGAGCCAGGTCTATGCGTAGATGATATGCACGAGTAGAACACAAAGAGTTGTGGCCGATAATAGTCATACTGCTTACCACCAACATCTTACTTTGATTCGGCGGTATTGTTGGATGAAGCGGCCCGGACCGACATTACATGACCGCGTTCATGAGACTGGTTCTACCGACGTGCTTTGCTCAAAGGTGGCTGGCGGGTGTCTATTTCTCCAACTTTAGTTAAATCGAGTTTGACTACGGCCGGTCCTTGTTGAAGGTTAAAACAGCACACTTGATGAAAAATCGTTGTGGTTTTGATGTGTAGGTAAGAACGGTTCTTGCTAGAAGCCCATAGCAGCCACGTAAAACTTGCAACAACAAAGTAGAGGACGTCTAACTTGTTTTTGCAGGGCATGCTGTGATGTGATATGGTCAAGACATGATGTGATATACGTTATTGTATGAGGTGATCATGTTTTGTAAAAGTTATCGGCAACTGGCAGGAGCCTTATGGTTGTCGCTTTATTGTATGAAATGCAATCGCCATGTAATTGCTTTACTTTATCACTATGCGGTAGCGATAGTCATAGAAGCAATAGTTGGCGAGACGACAACGACGCTACGATGGAGATCAAGGTGTCAAGCCGGTGACGATGGAGATCATGACGGTGCTTTGGAGATGGAGATCAAAGGCACAAGATGATGATGACCATATCATGTCACATATTTTGATTGCATGTGATGTTTATCTTTTATGCATCTTATTTTGCTTAGTACGACGGTAGCATTATAAGATGATCCCTCACTAAATTTCAAGGTATAAGTGTTCTCCCTGAGTATGCACCGTTGCGACAGTTCGTCGTGCCGAGACACCACGTGATGATCGGGTGTGATAAGCTCTACGTTCACATACAATGGGTGCAAGCCAGTTTTGCACGTGCAGAATACTCGGGTTAAACTTGACGAGCCTAGCATATGCAGATATGGCCTCGGAACACTGAGACCGAAAGGTCGAACGTGAACCATATAGTAGATATGATCAACATAGAGATGTTCACCATTGAAAACTACTCCATCTCATGTGATGATCGGACATGGTTTAGTTGATATGGATCATGTGATCATTTAGATGACTAGAGGGATGTCTATCTAAGTGGGAGTTCTTAACTAATATGATTAATTAAACTTAATTTATCATGAACTTAGTCCTGGTAGTATTTGCAAATTATGTTGTAGATCAATAGCTCGCGTATAGCTCCCCTATTTTATTTTAGATATGTTCCTAGAGGAAAACGAAGTTGAGAGATGATAGTAGCAATGATGCGGACTGGGTCCATGATCTGAGGAATATCCTCGTTGCTGCACAGAAGAATTATGTCCTTGATGCACCGCTAGGTGATAGACCTATTGCAGGAGCAGATGCAGATGTTATGAACGTTTGGCAAGCTTGATATGATGACTACTTGATAGTTTAGTGCACCATGCTTTACGGCTTAGAACCGGGACTTCAAAAACATTTTGAACGCCACGGAGCATATGAGATGTTCCAAAGAGATGAAATTGGTATTTCAGACTCATGCCCGTGTCGAGAGGTATGAGACCTCTGACAAGTACTTTGCCTACAATATGGAGGAGAATAGCTCAGCTAGTGAGCATGTGCTCAGAAAGTCTGGGTACTACAATCGCTTGAATCAAGTGAGAGTTAATCTTCCAGATAAGATAGTGATTAACAGAGTTCTCTAGTCACTATCACCAAGTTACTAGAACTTCATGATGAACTATAATATGCAAGGGATGACGAAAACGATTCCCAGGCTCTTCGCGATGCTGAAATCGGCGAAGGTAGAAATCAAGAAATAGCATCAAGTGTTGATGGTTGACAAGACCACTAGTTTCAAGAAAAAGGGCAAGGGAAAGAAAGTGAACTTCAAGAAGAATGGCAAGCAAGTTGTCACTCACGTGAAGAAGCCCAAGTCTGGACCTAAGCCTGAAACTGAGTGCTTCTACTGCAAAGGAAATGGTCACTGGAAGCGGAACTACCCCAATTTTTTGGCGGATAAGAAGGATGGCAAAATAAACAAAAGTATATTTGATATACATGATATTGATGTGTATTTTACTAGTGTTCATAGTAGCCCATGGGTATTTGATACTGGTTCAGTTGCTAACATTAGTAACTCGAAACAGGAGTTGCAAAATGAACAGAGACTAGTTAATGACGAGGTGACGATGTGTGTTGGAAGTGATTCCAAGGTTGATAAGATCACCATCACACACTCCCTCTACCTTCGGGATTAGTGTTAGACCTAAATAAATGTTATTTGGTGTTTGCGTTGAGCATGAATATGATTGTATCATGTTTATTGCAATACGGTTATTCATTTAAGTCAGAGAATAATTGTTGTTCTGTTTACATGAATAAAACCTTCTACGGTCATACACTCAATATAAATGGTTTATTCAATCTCGATCGTAGTGATACACATATTCATAATATTGATGCCAAAAGATGCAAAGTTGATAATGATAGTGCAACATATTTGTGGCACTGCCGTTTAGGTCATATTGGTGTAAAGCGCATGAAGAAACTCCATGCAGATGGACTTTTGGAATCACTTGATTATGAATCATTTGATACTTGCGAACCATGCCTCATGGGCAAGATGACAAAAACTCCGTTCTCCGGAACAATGGAGCGAGCTAATGACTTGTTGGAAATAATACATACCGATGTATGCGGTCCGATGAGTGTTGAAGCTCGCGGTGGGTATCGTTATTTACTGACCTTCACAGATGATTTGAGCAGATATGGGTATATCTACTTAATGAAACATAAGTCTGAAACATTTGAAAAAGTTCAAAGAATTTCAGAGTGAAGTGGAAAATCATCGTAACAAGAAAATAAAGTTTCTACGATCTGATCGTGGAGGTGAATATTTGAGTTACGAGTTTGGTCTTCATTTAAAACAATGTGGAATAGTTTCGCAATTCACGCCACCTGGAACACCACAGCGTAATGGTGTGTCCGAACATCATAATCGTACTTTATTAGATATGGTGCGATCTATGATGTCTCTTACCGATTTACCACTATCGTGTTGGGATTATGCATTAGAGACAGCTGCATTCACGTTAAATAGGGCACCATCTAAATCCGTCGAGACGACACCATATGAACTGTGGTTTGGCAAGAAACCTAAGCTATCGTTTCTTAAAGTTTGGGGCTGCGATGCTTATGTGAAAAAACTTCAACCTGATAAGCTCGAACCCAAATCGGAGAAATGCGTCTTCATAGGATACCCAAAGGAGACTGTTGGGTACACCTTCTATCACAGATCCGAAGGCAAGATATTCGTTGCTAAGAATGGATCCTTTCTAGAGAAGGAGTTTCTCTCGAAACAAGTGAGTGGGAGGAAAGTAGAACTTGATGAGGTAATTGTAACTTCTCCCGAATTAGAAAGTAGTTCATCACAGAAATCAGTTCCAGTGATGCCTACACCAATTAGTGAGGAAGTTAATGATGATGATCATGAAACTTTGGATCAAGTTACTACCGAACCTCGTAGGTCAACCAGAGTACGTTCCGCACCAGAGTGGTACGGTAATCCTGTTCTGGAAGTCATGTTACTAGACCATGACGAACCTACGAACTATGAGGAAGCGATGATGAGCCCAGATTCCGCGAAATGGCTTGAGGCCATGAAATCTGAGATGGGGTCCATGTATGAAAACAAAGTGTGGACTTTGGTTGACTTGCCCAATGATCAGCAAGCCATAGAGAATAAATGGATCTTCAAGAAGAAGACTGACGCTGATGGTAATGTTACTGTCTACAAAGCTCGACTTGTTGTGAAAGGTTTTTGACAAGTTCAAGGGGTTGACTACGATGAGATCTTCTCACCCGTAGCGATGCTTAAGTCTGTCCAAATCATGTTAGCAATTGCCGCATTTTATGATTATGAAATCTGGCAAATGGACGTCAAAACTGCGTTCCTTAATGGATTTCTCAAAGAAGAGTTTTATATGATGCAACCAGAAGGTTTTGTCAATCCTAAAGGTGCTAACAAAGTGTGGAAGCTCCAGCGATCCATCTATGGACTGGTGCAAGCATCTCGGATTTGGAATATACGCTTTGATAAGGTGATCAAAGCATATGGTTTTATACAGACTTATGGTGAAGCCTGTATTTACAAGAAAGTGAGTGGGAGCTCTGTAGCATTTCTGATATTATATGTGGATGACATATTGCTGATTGGAAATGATATAGAATTTCTGGATAGCATAAAAGGATACTTGAATAAGAATTTTTCAATGAAAGACCTCGGTGAAGCTACTTATATTGGGCATCAAGATCTATAGAGATAGATCAAAACGCTTGATAAGTTTTTTCAATGAATACATACCTTGACAAGATTTTGAAGTAGTTCAAAATGGAACAGTCAAAGAAGGAGTTCTTGCATGTGTTGCAAAGGTGTGAAGTTGAGTAAGACTCAAAACCCAACCACGGCAGAAAATAGAAAGAGAATGAAAAGTCATTCCCTATGCCTCAGTCATAGGTTCTATAAAGTATGCTATGCTGTGTACCAGACCTATTATATACCTTGCCATGAGTTAAGCAAGGGGGTACGATCGTGATCCAGGAGTGGATCACTGGACAGCGGTCAAAGTTATCCTTAGTTACCTAAGAGTACTAAGGAAATGTTTCTCGGTTATGGATGTGATAAAGAGTTCGTCGTAAAGAGTTACGTCGATGCAAGCTTTGACACTAATCTAGATGACTCTAAGTCTCAATCTAGATACATATTGAAAGTGGGATCAATTAGCTAGAGTAGCTCCGTGCAGAGCATTGTAGACATAGAAATTTGCAAGATACATACGGATCTGAATGTGGCAGACCCGTTGACTAAACTTCTCTCACAAGCAAAACATAATCACACCTTAATACTCTTTGGGTATTAATCACATGGCGATGTGAACTAGACTATTGACTCTAGTAAACCCTTTGGGTGTTGGTCACATGGCGATGTGAACTATGGGTGTTAATCACATAAAGATGTGAACTATCGGTGTTAAATCACATGTCGATGTGAACTAGATTATTGACTCTAGTGCAAGTGGGAGACTGAAGGAAATATGCCCTAGAAGCAATAATAAAGTTGTTATTTTATATTTCCTTATATCATGATAAATGTTTATTATTCGTGCTAGAATTGTATTAACCAGAAACTTGATACATGTGTGAATACATAGACAAGACAAAGTGTCCCTAGTATGCCTCTACTTGACTAGCTCGTTAATCAAAGATGGTTAAGTTTCCTGACCATAGACATGTGTTGTCATTTGATGAACGGGATCACATCATTAGGAGAATGATGTGATGGACAAGACCCATCCGTTAGCTTAGCATAATGATCGTTAAGTTTTATTGCTATTGCTTTCTTCATGACTTATACATATTCCTCTGACTATGAGATTATGCAACTCCCGAATACCGGAGGAACACTTTGTGTGCTATCAAACATCACAACATAACTGGGTGATTATAAAGATGCTCTACAAGTGTCTCCGAAGGTGTTTGTTGGGTTGGCATAAATCGAGATTAGGATTTGTCACTCCGAGTATCGGAGAGGTATCTCTGGGCCCTCTCGGTAATGCACATCATATGAAGCCTTGCAAGCAATGTGACTAATGAGTTAGTTGCGGGATGATGCATTACGGAATGAGTAAAGAGACTTGCCGGTAACGAGATTGAACTAGGTATGATGATACCGATGATCGAATCTCGGGCAAGTAACATACCGATGACAAAGGGAATAACGTATGTTGTTATGCGGTTTGACCGATAAAGATCTTCATAGAATATGTAGGAGCCAATATGAGCATCCAGGTTCCGCTATTGGTTATTGACCGGAGATGTGTCTCGGTCATGTCTACATAGTTCTCGAACCCGTAGGGTCCGCACGCTTAACGTTCGATGACGATTTGTATTATGAGTTATGTGATTTGATGATCGAAGTTTGTTCGGAGTCCCGGATGAGATCACGGACATGACGAGGAGTCTTGAAATGGTCGAGAGGTAAAGATTCATATATTGGAAGGCTATATTCGGACATCGAAAAGGTTCCGAGTGATTCGGGTATTTTCCGGAGTACCAGGTAGTTACAGGAATTCACCGGGAGAAGTAATGGGCCTTATTGGGCCATACGGGAAAAGAGGAGGCAGGCCAAAGGGGAGGTGGTGTGCGCCCTCCCCCCATGGGTCCGAATTGGACTAGGGGAAGGGGGCGGGGCCCCCCTTGCCCTTTCCTACTCCCTCTCTCTTTCCCTCTTTCCTTCTCTGCTACTCCGAAAAGGGAAAGGGATTCCTACTAGGACTTGGAAGTCCTAGTAGGACTCCATACACTTGGCGTGCCCCTAGGAGGGCCGACCTCTCTCCCTCCCTCATTTATATACGGGGGAGGGGGGCACCCCAAAGGAGACCAAGATTTGTCTTAGCCGTGTGCGGTGCCCCCCTCCACAGTTACACACCTCGGTCATATCGTCGTAGTGCTTAGGTGAAGCCCTGCGCCGGTAACTTCATCATCACCGTCGCCATGCCGTCGTGCTGACGGAACTCTCCCTCGTCCTCAACTGGATCAAGAGCTTGAGGGATGTCATCGAGCTGAACGTGTGCTGAACTCGGAGGTGCCGTACATTCGGTGCTTGATCGGTTGGATCGCGAAGATGTTCGACTACATCAACCGTGTTAAGCTAACGCTTCCGCTTTCGGTCTATGAGGGTACGTGGACATACTCTCGCCTCTCATTCCTATGCATCTCCTAGATAGATCTTGCGTGAACGTAGGAATTTTTTTGAAATTGCACGTTCCCCAACATTCCGAAGGAGGTCAGTTCGGACCGTGGCGGTCTTTTCACTTCCAAATTCTGGGAAAGTTTCCAAGAAGCCATGGGAACTCATATTACCTGGAGTTCAGCTTATCATCCCCAATCCCAAGGCCAAGTCAAGCGAGTTAATCTAGTACTTGAAGACATGCTTCGAGCTTGTGTTATATCTTTCGGCAAGAAGTGGGAAGAATCTCTCCCGTATGCTGAATTCTCTTATAACAACAGCTATCAAGCCAGCTTGAAAATGGCCCCCTTCAAAGTACTTTACAGACATAAGTGTCGAACCCCTCTGAATTGGTCAGAAACTGGGGAACGACCGCTCGTGGGACCGGATATCATCCAACATGCTGAAGAGCAAGTTCGTATCATCCGTGAAAACCTCAAGGCGGCTCAGAACCGCCAGAAGAGCAATTATGATTGCAAGCGATGGGGCTTGACCTATCAACCTGGTGATCAAGCTTATCTTCATGTCACTCCTATGAAGGGCACTCACCGTTTCGGAATCAAGGGCAAGTTAGCTCCATGCTACATTGGTCCTTTCCGCATTGTTGCAAGACGTGGACAGGTGGCATACAAATTGAGTTGCCGCCGCAATTCTCTCATATCCACGATGTCTTCCATGTGTCGCAACTTCGTCGTTGCTTCAAGGAATCTCTGCAATGAGCAGTGGATCATGAGATGCTCGAATTGCAAGATGACCTATCTTTTAAGGAGCATCCGATCCGCATCCTCGATGAAGCTGAACGTCCAACTTGTCAGAAGATGACCAAGTTCCTGAAAGTGCAGTGGTCTAATCATACTGAAGATGAAGCCACTTGGGAACGCGAGGATCATCTTCGAGAAGAATACCCCGACCTCTTTCCTTCTACCTCCTGAATTCTCGGGACGAGAATTTCTTTTAGAGGAGGAGAATTTGTAACAACCCTGTGTAATAACCACTATGATCATCTGCTAATAATGTTAAGTCATTTTCATTTGCAGTGCCTAGTCACATTGGTTAAAGATTCAGTTCAAATCCTTCTCTGAAAATCAACTCAAATTCAAAAGTGCAAATTGAAGTGGTTCAAAACATGTTGGAAAAATGTTCATCTTATAGCAAATAATCCAAAACCATTTGATGTTAAGGAACACAACATCATCATCTACTCTATGTGGGCCTAATGCATTTTTGCAGAGCCAAAACAGCACCTACAATGCCCTATTCATTTTTGAAAAATCCAAATGAACTCCAAAAATGCCCAAACTTTTTGAGGCAATGCAGAATATTCCAATGTACTAATGTGAGCAAGTTTCACATTTTTGCATACTCATTTGGTGGCTCAAAATAATACAAAACCCTCTCTGTAAAAAAAAGAAAACGCAGAAACAAAAAGGGAAAATAGAAAAGGCCACTATGCACTGGTCTAAGTGCACAGTGCCTAGAGCCCAGCCCATCGGGCCTGTTTCTCCCTCCGTCCCTCTCTCTCCTTCGCCGTGGCAGCTCGCATGTGGCTGTGCGCGCGCGATCCGGCCGTTCGCCGACACGGCGACACCCACCGACGCCGCGAGGAGATAAGGGCGAGGCCGTGCATTCCCCCTGGCCTCCACTGCCATTCTCCCCCTCTCCCTCGCTCGCTCCTTGCCTCCTCTCCTCCTTCAGATCTGTCGCCCGAGCGCCATCGTCGCCGCGCTTCGTTGATTGCCGCAGCCACCGGTGCCTGCTGCTTCCTCCGTGGTGCCAGGGAGGTCCGCCAGTGACTGCCTCATCGACCGGTGCACCCAGCTGAAGCGGGGAGGCCCTGTAGCTGCCGGACGCCACCGCCCCTTTCTTCTCCGTCTCCGGTGCTCGCCGACGACCTCGAGCTCCTCTGCTGCTCCTAACCTGCCAAGGGCTTTCGTAGCCGCTCGGTGAGCTCCTCACTCCCTCCATTCTTCTTCTCGCACCGTGTGATCCTCCCTAGCTAGCTCGTCGCCGTTGCCGTGAGCTCGTCGCCGCAGATCACCTCGCCGCCGTGGCCATGGCCCCTATCGCTCTCGCCTGGGCACGGCATCGAGCTCCTGGTGCTCCCAGGAGCCCAACGAGCGTGCGCATGAGCTTCCCCGTGCTCCCTAGCGTAGTTTCTGTCGATGTCCCGTACGAGCTGCCGCCGTAGCTCGTCGCCGGCCCCGTTTCCGGCGACCATTTGGTCCGGCACCACCACCAATCGACGAGGAACGCTTCCGCGGTTCGAACGCAAGTTGTCGCGCGTGTTTTGGCCCTTCGTTGCGCGTTTCCGACGCCGGGCCGCGCCCTCCGCCGCGCCTGGAGGTCGCCGGCGTCAAGCCGCCGGCCGCGCTGAGCTGGCATACCTGGGGCCCGCCCCTGGGTCACTGCCAGTGGGGCCCCTGGCCCAGTTGACCACGTTGACCGTGGTCAACTGTGCTAACTGGACGGTCCCAGTCGCTGACATGCGGGCCCCACCGCATTTTAGTTAATTAAAATGTTTTTATAAATAAAAGTTAATTAGTTTAAGTTAATTAGTCACTAACAGGTGGGGCTTATTTCCTAATTAACTCTGTTTAGTTTAAAATTACTCTCTGTTAAATAACAGAGGCTAACGTGTGGGACCCACTGGTCAGGTTTGACCTGGTCAGTGCGGCTGATGACTGCTGACGTCATCCCCACATCATGCTAACGTCATATCTCATTTATGATGATTTTAAATAATTCCAGAAAATGTTTAAATCTTCTAAAATCCGTAGAATTTAAACCGTAGCTCAGATCGAAAAACTTTATATATGAAAGTTGCTCAGAACGACGAGACAAATCCAACCGAGCTATCTGTTTCCATGTCGAGACCCTCTACGGAGGTGAACCCGCAAATTCTAGCCCGTTTCCGATAGATAAATAGTTCATATATACCAATTAATAATTCCAACTTGAACCCTAAAATAACTAAAATGATTCAGACATGTCTTTAGGCAACCCTGCACTGCATGATAGCATAGCATGCTCTGTGTTGAATATGATTGTTGTGTATTTATTTGTTTCCTCCCCCTCTTCTCTTTCGGTAGACCCCGACACCGACGCTGCGCCAGAGACCGACGACACCACTGACGACCTTGCCTTTGCCACCGAGCAACCAGGCAAGCACCCCCCCCTTTGAACATTCTGATATCGCCTATTCTCTTCTCTCTTATGCTTGCATTAGAATTGCTGCTACTACTGCTTTACCTATTCTGATGCATAGCCTGATTTTGTAACCTGCTGTTGATAATTACCTACTTTCCTAAACTGTTTAGCATAGGCTGGTTAGAGACCCGTCAGAGACCCCATTTTGACCCAACTGCCCCGCTGGATTATCAGAAGACCCGATCAACGGGATTGAAGACCAGGCACCGCACATCACTCCCCTAGTTGTACGACACTACCGGGTTACTATCGAGTGCTGAGGGTGATACCTCGTCAGCACTTCTGATGTTAACCTTGTAGGTTAGTTCATCGGTTGTGGTCATCGAGGGTGATTCCTCTTTCTCCACTCCCGGTAATGATGTTGTCATGCAACTCCTCAGGAGTGGACCTCGAGGGTGATTCCTCCTTAGTTCACCTTGACGATTACATCAGGTGGAATTCCATCGAGGGTGATTCCTCAGGGTTCCCCCTTGGTGTTCTGGACACACGGATACTATGACTTTACCATATAACCATGATACTAAAGTCGGGTCGGCCCTGAGGGGTACCCGCGCGAGCAAGTGATGCGATTGATGTGTAGTCGGGTGACCAGAGAGAGTACCCACGAGATAATTACGAGGCGTGGCCGGGCATTCTTAGCCCTTGCCGCAAGTCCTCGAGACGGGGCGACAGGGTCACATCGATCGTGAGTCTCTGCTCGTTATCGCGCGCTCCCAATTCACTAACGGTTTGGATATTTGATCCGAGTGGGCCTCTGGCCCGATAGCACTAACCATCACGTGGGAACAGTTATGGGCACTCTGCGTCGTGGCATCAGCCGAAGCTTACTGGACGTCAGCAAGGAGCGGCATGCGTCAGGTTGGACCGCGTTAAGCACCCTTCGTTGTACTGGAGGCTGCTAGGTCTGCTCTCGGCCGTGAACATAACGTGCAAGAGCGCTCAGGGCGAGGGGCCCAGCCCCCTGGGCGCATAGGTTTAGTCCGGCGTGCTGACCTCTCTATTAAGCCTAGGTCGGGTTGCGGCGTATCATTTGGCCGAGGCCGAGCATGACCCATAAAAGTGTGTCTGGCTAGAGTTAATCGAGCGTGGTGGGTAAGTTGGTGCACCCCTGCAGGGAAGAACTAATCTATGCATAGCCGATCCTCGGTAACGGACGCTCGGAGTTGTATCCCGATCGATACAACTAGAATTGGATACTTGTGATTAGAAATGGATAGTAGGGCTCTGGGATTGCTTTCTTGCAGGGAGTCGAGAAAGGATCTCTGTCCGAGGTTATACTTAATGTTACTACTACTTTATGTTGTACTGATCTACACTCTTCTAATGCTGCAAGACCGCTGAAGATGCTAGTCTTCGATAGGACTAGGCCTTCTCTCTATTCTGGCATTTCTGCAGCCCAGTCCACATATACAGCCTATCTTTGAAAATATTGCATATGTAGTGTAGATCCTTGCTTGCTGAGTACTTCGGATGAGTACTCACGGTTGCTTTGCTTCCTCTTTTTCCCCTTTCCCCTTTTGATGCAACCAGACGACGGAGCCCCGGAGCCAGCTGCCCCCGCCGACGACTACTACTACCACCCCGAGGGTGGCTACTACTATGAGCCGGCCGACGACCAGGAGTAGGTTCGGAGGGTCCCAGGCAGGAGGCATGTGCCTTTCGATCGTAGCTTTTGTTTTGTCCCGCCTTTGTAAAGGCTTCTCTGTTTCTGTTTCATATCTATACTCAGATATCTGATGCTTCCGCTGACGCTTGTTCGCGAGCTTATGTATTCGAGCTCTCGAGGCCCCTGGCTTGTAATATAAAGCTTGTATGACTTTATTTATGTTTTAGAGTTGTGTTGTGATATCTTCAAGTGATTCCTTAGGCTTGATCGTGTGCATTTGCGTGTATGATTAGTGCATGATTAAGCCGGGGGCGTCACATACTCCTTTCGGTTTTGTGTTACGGTAGGGTGAGATGTCAGACCTAGCTATTTGGGGGCATGCGTTCATAGCTAGGATTCCCCCACCGCCAACACAAAGTGTGTGTGTGTGTTTGGGGTGGGGGGGCTAGCAATAATAACGTGCGCTTTGTGCGACAGGTGCCACATCAAAGTTGTGCATTGGGTATTTGAACATCAAACCACCCTTTTCATACATATATTTGGTCCACATGCAAGTGTGTTCGTGTTCTGACCCTTTCCCGTGTTTTTTTTGCCAAATTTATAAACAGCAGACGAGTCGGACGCAGCAACCGTCTGCAATCAGGTACGAAACGGACACGGTTCCCTATGACTACCCGTGTGCCGCGCCCCTGCCCCTGTCACCCACATGATCACAGTAGATTGGGCTCCATGAGGCTTCCCTCCCCCTCTCGAAAATATCTACTCCCTCGCAATCTCGAAAATATCTACCCGCCCCGCTCTGCTTCAATCCCTTGATCCAAATTTCGGTAGCCCCGCCATTTTACTCCCGCCTAGTAAAATTTTCAGTACCCACGGCATTTCCTCAAACACCACCTTGGACCCCCTCCACACACACACCCCAAATCCCCCGCTCACACACACAAACACCACCCCTCCCTCACTCCAAACCTAGCTAGCTCGCCGCTGCCGCGCCGCCTCCATTGTCAACCTCTGCCGGTCTACCCGTGCAATTTACCAACCGATATTCCAACCCTCGCCACCCTGAGTTTCTTAGATGACGCCTACGAAACGCCCCCTTTCCCAGAGATCCCCAACCCCACCTCCCTCCCCCACTCCAGAGCGCGTAGCCTAAGCCCGGCTACGCTTCCCGGGAGCTCGAGGAGCGAATGGCCCAAAAGAGCTTTATCGCGGCCTCTTCGCCCGACGTCGGCGAGGTGGCCACCGAGGAAGCTGACGATGATGACTAGACCTGGATTGAGCCTTTCAATCAGTGGGCTAGAGTATTCTGGCATGTCGCGGACGCCGGCTACGACATCGAGGTCGTCGACAGTGACGGCTTGACACGAGCTATGTCACAGGTTAAGTTGCCCACCCCCAACCCATTGGGTTCGACAGCCGTCGATCTCATCGATGGCCCTGCCGCTGATCTGCTGCGGCTTGTTATGAACAATTTGCCACCCTTCATCACCATGGAGCCCCTTTTGTCATTTCTGAAGGACACGTTCTACGACACTGGCTTGGGATCCTCAGCTGGCAAGTCAGACCTCATCGACGGCGACCACGAGGAGGAGCCAATCTGTGACAAGTGAGGAAACCCATGATTTGTTTTCTCGAACCCCTTTTGTAGTGAGAACCTGTCCAGTATTTATTTCTATATTTGGTTGTTTGCATTACGCCTTGTTTATTTCTACGGTTTATGGTTGTTCGGTTGTTTGTAGTTAGCATATGTCCAGTTTCAATTGCCATCTTTGGTTGTTCGTAGTATGCCTTGTTTATTTCAGCTATTCACAGTGTGATGTTCTATATGTGCTAGTATGAATTGTGCAGTTCAATTTCATTAATACCAATTTTTTTCAATAGCTCTGTGAATGACTATATTTGATTGTTGTTAAGCATGTTGTACTCCCTCCGAATCTTTTTAATTCGCATATAATATTTTTCTAAAGTCAAGCCTCGTAAAGTTTGACCAACTTTATAGAAAAAAATACCAACATTCACAATATGAAATCAATATCAGTACATGTGTCATGACTTAAATTTTCATATTGTATAACTTTAGCATGGTAGATGTTGATATTTTTTCATATAAATAAGTAGCATGGTAGATGTTGATATTTTTTCATATAAATAAGGTCAAACTTTATGAAGTTTGACTTCAGACAATTCTTATATGCAGAGTAAAAAGGGACGGAGGGAGTATTTAACACGCCTTTCCATTTGATTTAACAATGGCACTATTTGGATACTCTAACTTAGCTAGAGGTTAGAGTTAGTTTCTAGCTCATGACAGTTAAAAGGGGGAGAGAGAGATTGGTGGAATAGTTGATTGTATTGCTTGAGCCTCGTGGGCATATATATAGGAGTACATGGTCATCTTGGAGTACAAGTCAAGGTAGAATAAATCCTACGCTATCCTATGTTTCCTAAATAACAATGATACTCAACAATGACTAACCCTGAAGTAACTCTAGCCAAAGAGGTGTTTGGATGACAATGTTAGATTGACAATAAATGCACTAGAAGAACTAGCCCCAATCAGCACCTCTTGGGTGGGTTAGACGCAACTAGCTCAAACTAGCCCTCATATTTGGATACTTTAGGGCTATTTGAGCCCAAACTAGCTCAAACTAACTCTAACCCATGGATCCAAACAGGGCCAATAACTAGTGTACTTAGACCTGCACAATACAAGTTTGAATGACTATGTTTGCTTGTATTTAAATATTAGGCATGTTGCAGTTAATAACACACCTTTCCACTTCTTGTTTTTAAATATTAGGTTTTTAACAATTTGGTCTTGCACATGTAGGTGCTGCTGTCAGAGGTTTTGACCCACTGTTCGACCCTTTTTGCATATGTGGAAATGAGTTGTCCATGAATATCAGTCAAGTCAAGAAACTCAGAAAGATTGTTAGGATAAAGAAATTAGCGACAAAAAACAACAAGATCTTTGTTTGCATAATGAAGAAGACATCAGTTCACTACAGGATGGTACTAACTGTTATACCTTGTCTTTTTAATTCCTTTGCGCCATTTCAAATCTAGAGAAGATATTTATGCATATCCTTGTTTTCAGGCCTTTCCAAAGCAGTTCACTGATGATTACCTCACAAACCACCTGTATGGTCAGGAGGCGAGAAAGGTATTCATACAACACCCACGGTTCAATATTGAAGTCTTCCTGAAGAGGACGAAGGATGGATAGTCAATCATCCACAGGCACTGGCCTAAAGTTGCAAGACCTTCAACATCAATGAAGGCTCAGTATTCGCCTTCTGCTTCAGCAGTTTTCCAGATGATATTCATCTATCTATGTACTGTCTATGATGCTAATTTTGAAAGGTTATAGATGTTGCATGTGAAACTTGGAGCTGGTGCAATTGTGTAATGGGGTAGCTGAGTGCTGAAGCTATACGATGTTGTACTCTGATGTATTTCAATTATGAAATCCTGCTTCCTTAATACAAAAATGAAATATATTGTGTGCTTAATATGAAATGTCAATTAATAAATGGATTATTAATAATAGCACAATTAGCCTGCTAATGGCCAATTAGCAAACGGTTATTGAGAAAACACCATGGGCGATGACCTCAGACAATGCACGCAGTTTCTAGGAATAAAACGTGTTGGATCAATGAACAATCACACATGACTTCCTCTTGAAAACTATTTGCGTTAGGCCACCTTGCGCAAATGTTTACCACATAAAAAGTGTGTGTAATGGACAACCTATGCCACACAGTTTCTTCTATGCACCGTGTGTGATGCATTCAATAACGCAAATGGTAAAATTGTTACTATCGTGTGCAATGGCAACGCTATCACAAATGATTTAATGGGGAAAATTGTGTGTGATGTACCTGCGAACGGAAACGTTTTCCTTGGAGTGACTGTGTGGGATGTATATACGAACAGAAACGTACTTCTTGGATTAACTGTGTGGGATGTACATACTAACGAAAACGTATTCCTTGGATTGACTGTGTGGAATGTACATACGAACGGAAGCGTTTAGCCGGGACTGACTGTGTGGGATGTATTTATGACTGGAAATGATTTGGCTTGTATAATTGTATTTTTTTAGCACAACTATACGTATAACCGTATTTGATCGCTCGCCCGTCGCACACGACATCATTTTGCCGAGCATGTGTGCCAGGAGGGCCTATCCCCGACGGTTTCTGGGTCGTGTGGGAAGGACCCCCCCCCCCCCCTATCGCAGTCACTCACTTGGCGATGGTTCAGAACGCCATCGCGGAAAGGGGTTAAAAACCGTTTGTATAGCACCTCGTTGTACTAGTGTGTGATGAATAAAAATATAGCTCCAAGTAATTTACCGATGGTTGGTAGACGAAAGAGGGGATGCCAACCGGGGCATCCCCAAGATTAGATGCTTGGGACTCCTTGAATATTACCTTGAGGTGCCTTGAGAATCCCCAAGCTTAGAGTCTTGACACTCCTTATTCCTTCATCCATCGCGATCTCACTTAAAACTTGAAAACTTCAGCACACATAACTCAACAGAAAACTCGTGAGATCCGTTAGTATAACAAGCAAATCATAAACTTTAGGTACTGTTGTAAACCCATTCATATTTTATTATTGCATAATACCTATTGTATTCTAACTTCTCCATGACTTATAAACCCTCCCCCCCCCCCCCGACAATCCATAGATTCATTAAAACAAGCTAACTATGCAACGAAAACAGAATCTGTCAAAAACAGAACAATCTGTAATGATCAGAAAAAGCAATACTTATGTAACACCAAAAATTCTAAAAAATTAGGAAATCGTGGGAAATTTGTATATCAATCATGTTTATGAAAAATCAGAATTTTATCGCGTTCCAGTGAATTTAAACAATTCTGCTACTGGGCGCAAAAGTTTATGCTTTTTCACAGAATCGAATCAACTATCAACCAAATCATCCCAAGGGCTTTACTTGACACAAACACTAATTTAAACATAAAAACACAATCATAACAGTAGCATAATTGTATGAACACTCAAAAATAGAAAAGAAAAAGGAAAAACAAAGATAACTATTAGGTTGCCTCCCAACAAGCTGTGTTGTTTTACGCCCCTAGCTAGCATAGTTTCGAGTATTGTCATCTTTCAGATTAATTCCATAGGTGGCCCTCATAGTTGATTCATATGGTGGCTTAATTCAATTTCTAGGGAATTGTTCCATTCCTTTCTTTAATGTAAATTGGAATTTATATTACCTTCTTTCATTTCAATAATAGCACCTATGGTGCGTAGGATGCAATCAATATCAAGCACAATGAAATCAATGGGCACATAATTTCTATTAGCAAGAATAAGCACATAATTTATTCTACACAATGGTTTCTTAATAGTTGAATCCGCTAAGTGCAAATTAAGGGAACATTCATCCAAATCATGAAGGCCTAGCACATCACATAAAGATTTTGGCATAGTGGAAACGCTAGCACATAAATCACATGAAACATTTAACTCATAATTTTTAATCTTTATTTTAATAGTAGGTTCCCATTCATCATATAATTTCCTAGGTATTGAAACCTCCAACTCTAGCTCTTCTTCTAAAGCTTTCATCATAGCTTCTACAATATGTTTAGTAAAAGCTTTATTTTATTCGTAAGCATTGGGTGAATTTATCATGGATTGCAACAAGGAAATACATTCAATTAAAGAACAACTATCATAATTAAAGTCCTTGAAATCCAAAGTAGTGGGCACATCACTAGCTAAAGTTTTAACCTCACTAAACCCACTTCTATCATTTTTTTAAATTAAGATTGTCACCCTCCAAACAATTGGGACGCCTTCTTGGTAAAGTTGCTCATCTTCAGTCCCCTTTTCATCAAGTTTTATGTTCCTAAATAAAGATTCTATGGGTGAGACACCAATCATCTTAATATCTTCATAATGATTACGGTAAAAATCGAGCAGAATAGCCTTTTCTAGGAATTCTTGCTTAGCTCGCAGCCTAACGGTTCTTTCTTTACTTTTATTAATGGAGATATAGATAGCTTTAATGGACTCATTAATATCAAGCTTAGGTGGCAAAATTTTAGATTTGAGATTTTCCGCATCATGGGCAATTCTATCCATGGTCCTAGCCATATCATCAACTTTATTCAATTTTTCCTCCACCATAGCATTAAAAATCTTTTGAGAATTAATGAAATCTTTAATATTACTTTCAAGATCAGTAGGTATTCTATTATTATTATAAGAATTTCCATAGAACTACCATAATTATTGGAGGAATTTCCGGGATACGGCCTAATACGTCTCCAACGTATCTATTTTTTTTATTTTTCCATGCTATTATAGTATCAATCTTCGATGTTTATTATGCAATTATATATCATTTTTTGGGACTAACCTAATAACCTAGTGCCCAGTGCCAGTTGCTATTTTTTGCTTGTCTTTGGATTTTTAGGAAATCAATATCAAACAGAGTCCAAACGGAGAAAAAACTTTGGATTAATTTTTCCTGGACCAGAAGGGACCCTAGAAGGTTCGGGAGAAGGCCAGACGAGCCACGAGGGAGCAACAAGCTCAGGAGCCGCACCCAGGGGGGTAGGCGCGCCCCCAGGCTTTATGGGCCCCTCGTGGCACCTCTTGACCTAATTCTGCCTCTATAAATTCTCAAATATTCCCCATACATCAGAGAGCCACCCAAAATACTTTTTCTGCCGCAGCAAGTATCTGTTCTCATGATATCCCATCTAGAGGCCTTTTTCGGCACTCTGCCAGAGAGGGAATCGACCACGGAGGGGCTATACAACAACCTTGTTGCCCTTCCAATGATGTGTGAGTAGTTTACCACAAACCTACGGGTCCATAGCTAGTAGCTAGATGGCTTCTTCTCTCTCTTTGATCTTCAATACAATGTTCTCCTTGATGTTCTTGGAGATCTATTTGATATAATCCTTTTTTGCGGTGTGTTTGTTGGGATCCGATGAATTGTGAGTTTATGATCAGATTATCCATGAATATTATTTAAGTCTTCTCTGAACTCTTTTATGCATGATTATTATAGCTTTGTATTTCTCTCTGACCTATTGATTTGGTTTGGCCAACTAGATTGATTTATCTTGAAATGGGAGAGGTGCTTTGTGATGGGTTCAATCTTACGGTGATCTATATCCCAGTGACAGAAGGGCACAAGACACGTATTTGTATTGTTGCCATTAAGGGTAAAACCATGGGGTTTGTTCATATTGATTGAGTTTACTTTGTCTATATCATGTCATATTGCTTAAGGCGTTACTCCGTTCTTTATGAACTTAATACTCTAGATGCATGCTGGATAGCGGTCGATGTGTGGAGTAATAGTAGTAGGTGAAGGTAGGAGTCGGTCTACTTGTCTCGGACGTGATGCCTATATACATGATCATTGCCTTGGATATCATCATGAGTATTTGCTTTTCTATCAATTGCCCAACAGTAATTTGTTTACCCACCGTATGCTATTTTCAAGAGAGAAGCCTCTAGTGAAAACTATGGCCCCGGGGTCTATTTTGATCATATATAAAAATCCAAAAATACCTTGCTGCAATTTATTTACCTTTATTTTTATTTTGTGTTTTTGTTTATCTATCTATCACTACTTGATTTAATCCTTGCAATTAACCGCCAAGGGATTGACAACCCCTTGTTTGCATTGGGTGCAAGTATTTGTTATTTTGTATGTAGGTGTTATTCATGAGGTGTTGCATGGTTCTCCTACTGGATTGATAACCTTGGTTCTTAAGTGAGGGAAATACTTATCTCTATTGTACTGCATCATCCTCTCCTCTTCGAGGAGATCCCAACGCAGCTCACAAGTAGCAGGAAGAATTTCTGGCACCGTTGCCGGGGAGACATCATCCACATCTATCAAGTACCATGCATAAACTTTCATCTCCTTGCATTTATATTATTTGCCATTTGCCTCTCGTTTTCATCTCCCACACTTCTAAAACATTTTCACGAGAACACAAAAATATTTTCCTTTTGCCCTTTTGCTTGTTTGCTTGCTTTGTCGTGATGTCTCAAGAAAATACCAACTTGTGTGATTTTTCCAATATTATTAATAATGATTTTATTAGTACTCCGATTGCTCCTCCCGCCACTAGTGCATTCTTCCCTGGGTTGGGTATATTTCCGGGTAGTTGTTGGGCCCAAAGGAAATGGTGTAATTCGACCAATCCAGGAGTTGGGGGACTCCGGGTACGAGTGTGTAGACCTCCCGCAATGTTTGCTTCTGAGCCCGTTTTGACTCCGAGCCTCGAAAGATCATGTTTACTACATGTGCGTTGGTATTCCCCCTTCTGCAGCTTCTTGCATTTTGTTGGGAGGTCGCATGGTCGCGACGGTCGCCCTCGTCGCCTGAGCTATTTCTGTCCTTGGCTTTTTTTCTCCTGGGTGAGCTGCTCATTGAGGTGGAACTCGCGCGTTGAGTGCAGCGCCTTGTAGGCCCCATGGCTATGGTACTTGCAGGGACCGCTCATGATTGCCTCGTAGGAGCAGGACGCGTGTCTTGCCCTGCTCTCATGCTTACTCCTTTTGCCGCTCCATTCAATGTCCTATTGTGTGGCAGCCGCCGTCTGTGGCTGCTCCATTCGCTTATGAATGTGCCTGTGGTTGTTGCTGCGAGCGGTGCGACCTCCACTATCGCGTTTGTCGGCCGACGCTGCTGGCCGCTCGTGGCGGCGACCAGAGCGGGTGCTCTCCTCGCCTGTGGCAAACATATTTGCCACCTTCATGAGGGTTGTCATGTCGGGTAACTTTCCCTGTACCCTTTTTCGGCCGATCTTACGCCTCAGCATGGGGTCTAGTGCCCCACTGACAAATGCTTCGATTGCTGCTTCATCAGAAACATTTGGTATTTTTGTTCTTCTTCTTGAGCCAACGGGCGATGTAGTCGCGGACTGGCTCCTGTTCTCCTTGTATTATTTTGTGGAGGTCCATGATGCTTCCTGGCCAGTGGTACGTGCCTTCGAAGTTGTTGAGGAACTCGTGCTGGAAGTCTGCCCAGCTGTGAATGGAGCTCGGCGGGAGCCCGTTCAGCCATGACCGAGCAGATCCCGATAAGCATAGTGAGACGTGGCGGAGGGCGTTGCCAATGACACCATGCGCCAATTCGACAGATGTCAAATAATCGCTGAGCCAGAGGTCAGGTTTTTTGTCGCCCGAATATTTTTTGATGCCGCGCACGATAAATGGCTGGGGGAACTGATGTGTAATGAACTCGTAGCCGAAACATGCTGTGTGATGCTGAACTTTAGCCGAGATATAGGAGTTTCATATTCTAGTCTGTAGCGTTCCATAGCTCTTGCTCGCAGGTGGTCGCGGAGGTCTAGGCGAAAGCCGAGGCGGTCGCAGATAGACCCCCTCTGGTTATTTATCCATGCGGCTTGTATCGTATGGCGGAGGTTGTCGGCGTCCAACACCGCATCATTTTCCTCAGCGTAGCTTGGGTTGTGCCCTCCTGGTGCCGGCCTCACATGGGGCGACAATTGGATGTTATGTGCATCATTTAGTTGTTTGTCTTGGAGCTCAGTCGTCCGACGCACAACTTTGATGAGGTCTGCCAAGATACTCGTGTCTGCCGGTGCGGCCTTCCGCGTGTTGACCAGCATGACTGCTTCGTGGATAGGGGTCCAAGAGCAGCTAGAAGTCATGGATTGGAGGTCACACGAGGGGTTTGTCCAGGTTCAGGCCTTCGGAGAGTAATACCCTATGTCCTGCTGGTTTTAATGATCCATAATGGAGGGATACCTCATGCGAGGGGTTACAATGGTGGATGAGATTGCTATCGAGAGTTTTCCTGTCTGTGGATAGATGATCAATGGCTACCCTAGACCTTCCTTTATGCCGCCCTCTATTATTGGAGACCACCAAGGTGTCTTCGCCTCCCTAGGGTTTCCTCCTTACTCTGGGCCTGGTGGGCCCCATGTCGTGGGTGAGGCTAGGCTCCTGGTCGTTAGCCACCCCTGGTATAGGACCTCGTTAGATGGCAGCCAATTTCATGCTTTGCACATGATTTATATTGAATATTGTCACAAGTCTCCCCTTGTTGCATCTCCCATGTTGGGAACTTATTATGTGTTGCATGCAACAATGCTTTACATATCGATATTGAGAATGCCCCATAACTTTCTCACAATTGATTGGAGATGTAGACATGTCCCATGTGAAAGCATGCTTTCCTTCCTTGTTTGCACAATACGCATGATGACCATTATTGCTATGTCATATGACACGCATACACCATACATTTATTGGAATTTTTGTGTATTAATAGTGATGTGTAGGAGAAGAGACACATCATGATAGATGTTGTGTTTATCTACCATGCACATACATTCTTCGCTTTGGTGTGTACATGTGTAGGAATTAATGAATGCTCGTCAACTACTACTCATCTTGAGTTGACCATCCAAGCTCTTGAGAGTGAGCAAAGTACACCTCCCACCGACGCGCTTCTACCACACATTTGCGTGTGCCTCGACATTGTGAAGTACGCACAAGGACAAACTTTCAAGGTGACCTCTTTCTCCTTTGAGAATCTAAAAAAATTGAGCACATATATTGTGGATCACACTACATGTACGTGTTGCATGCACCATCAAAAATATTTGTCATTTTGGACGAATTACCCGCACACATGGTAGAGATCTTGCGTTGGCTTATGATTGCCACCTTTTCCAATGCCTTGTGTGTTGCATCAAACTTGTTGATTACTTGCTCTTACCATATGTTTGTTAGCAACAACGTACTAGCTTCACATATGCTATGCACTATTCCTTGCTACATGTTTCACTTTGTTGCCTCACACATGTTCAACAGTTGCATTTTTCCATCATCTTTAGTGGAACACTACTCCCACTACAACTTTTTGCTATGTATGAATGGTTTATCATGCACTTGAGATTGCCTAATGAACCTCATTTTCTCAATAAACTGATTACACATATGCTTAGGCACTTGAAAGGATCGAGAAGAGGTGTCTAGAGGGGGGTGATTAGACCCTCAACAAGCAAAAGTAGCAATTTTTAAGTTCTTCAAGTTGAGGTGGAGATTTAGCACAAGATTAAGCATTCACAATACATTTCAAGTAAGCATGGCAAGAGTATATGCAGTGGAAAAGATAAAGCATGCTAATTGCAAGAAAGTAAAGGGATGGGATTGGTGTGTGCAAACGCAATGTAGACTCGGAGATTTTTGGCGTGGTTCTGATAGCTGGTGCTATCGTACGTACATGTTGATGGAGACTTCAACCCACGAAGGGTAACGGTTGCGCGAGTCCACGAAGGGCTCCACCCACGAAGGGTCCACGAAGAAGCAACCTTATCTATCCCACCATGGCCATCGCCCACGAAGGACTTGCCTCACTCGGGTAGATCTTCATGAAGTAGGCGATCTCCTTGCCCTTACAAACTTCTTAGTTCAACTCCACAATCTTGTCGGAGGCTCCCAAGTGACACCTAACCAATCTAGGAGACACCACTCTCCAAAAGGTAATAAATGGTGTGTTGATGATGAACTCCTTGCTATTGTGCTTCAAATGATAGTCTCCCCAACACTCAACTCTCTCTCACAGATTTGGCTATGGTGGAAAGATGATTTGAGTGGAAAGCAACTTGGGAAGGCTAGAGATCAAGATTCTTGTGGTAGGATTGGAATATCTTGGTCTCAACACATGAGTAGGTGGTTCTCTCTCAGAAAATGAGTAGTGGAAGTGTAGGCACGTTCTGATGGTTCTCTCTTGAATGGAGAAGGGGGTGGAGGGGTATATATAGCCTCCACACAAAATTCAACCGTTACACACATTTGACTCAACTCGGTCAGACCGAATAGAAGAACTCAGTGAGACCGATTCAGTTCAAAATGTGAACGTTAGGAATCTCGGTGGGACCGACTGGAACAACTCAGTGGGACCGATGTGCAAGGGCTAGGGCAAAACCTCATCTCGGTGAAGCCGATTGCGTGAACTCGGTGAGACCGATTTCAGCAAAGAGCAAACAAAGAGTTGGTTAAGCAAACTCGGTGGGACCGATCGCTCATTTCGGTGAGACCAAAATGTTACAAAGGGAAACAGAGAGATTGTAGGGCCATCTCGGTGAGACCGAGATCCGTATTGGTGTGACCGAATCGTTTAGAGTTTCTGGCAGTGGCTATGTCAACTGAACTCGGTGGCGCCGGATAGATCAAATCGGTAGGGCCGAGTTTGACTTGGAGTTTTGGACATATGTGGAAATGAGAAAGTGGCTGGGGGTTTTGGAGCAATATCACTAAGCACTTTAAGCAAGTAGACCATTAAGCAACACCTCATCCCCTTTTAATAGTATTGGCTTTCCTATGGACTCAATGTGCTCTTGAATCACTAAAATAGAAATGAAGAGTCTTGAGCTTTTGCCAATCTTTGTCCTTAGCATTTTGAAGGGGTTCCACATCCTCTTGTCCTTACCACGCCATGGTTGAACTCATCTGAAATACACTAGGTGAAAGTATTAGTCCAACAAGAGATATGTTGACATTAATTACCAAAATCACCCAGGGAGCACTTGTGCTTTCAATCTCCCCCTTTTTGGTAATTGATGACAACATACATCAAAGCTTTAGATAAGAGATAAGAAGAGTAACAAGTAAAGCTTTGGAAAGACATGTAACATGCATAGGCTCCCCCTACATGTATGCAATCATGTGAAGATAGAATATAAGAACATGTGAATGCATGAGCATGACAGAGCAAGCAATGAGTTACATGTATCTTGGTTATATGCATCAGAGCAAATGATGTGTATAGAAGGTGTACCTCCATCTTCATGAATCCTTCTTGCAAACAATATGTACATCAACAAGTGATCATCATGCACATGAGTATGATGCATATACTTACCTTGTGGTCTTGGCCTGACTTTTGAAGGAGTGGACTTGAGAAAACAAGGTTAGATAACACAAGAACACTCTAGACAAAGCAATTTCAGGAAACCACAAGAGTACCAAGACTGGGATGACATGTAATGGGTAGGTACTAGGTACTCTATTTAGATATTGACATGTCCCCAAAGACTTTAAAGATAAGCAATGAATTCCAAAGATTTTCTTCCCTAGATGTGAACTCTTTCTCTCCCTGAATCTGATATTGGATAATGGGAGAAGGTAGGGTGAGAGAAAATCAGAGCAAGAAATGGTGTAGACAACCAAAATTCGGAGCAACAAGAATGTTAGCAATAGCTAAGATCAAACAAATATTGACATGTCTTTCCCCTCTTAAAGACATGTGACTTCTCTCCTCTTTGTTTTACTAGCATCTGGAAGAGCTTAGATGTGCTCATATGATAAGCTTTGATGTGCTCTCTCTCCCCCCTTTGACATCAATTTCCAAGAAGGGTACTTCTGGAGCATGAGTCAAATAAGTTTGGTCCTTGAGACACACTACAAAGCAGCATGTAGTTTAAGATGCAGGTAGAGGATAAGAATCATTGAGTGGAGCTGAAGAAAGTAGGTAGTAACGATGGCAAAACTTTTTCTCAGAATTGAAATCGGTGACGCCGATTGTTTTTTGTCGGTGACACCGAGTGAACAGAGTCACAAAAGATCTTGATCGGTGCGACCGAGTTAGTCCATGTTGGTTGTACCGATGAACTATTCACAAGGAGTCCTTGTGCTTTAGTCAGACCGATAGGTTTGGATCGGAGGGACCGAGTTCAACACAGAGTAAAAAAATTGTCAACTCAGCTCACTATGCAAATTAAATCTCACAAGGATTTGCAAGGAGTTTACTGAAAGATTTGCAATGAATTAGATACAGAAGACACAGAGAAAACAGGTTAAGAAAAGAGATCTAGATGAAGTTTTTTTTTGATAAGGGGAACAAGATAGCAAGAAATATATGCAAGAACACAAAGTAAGTGAACAGAGAAACACTAGAGAACTTCATCTAGAAGGGGTCGGCGACATAGTCACCTATGTTAGAGTATATTGACTGAGGAGTCAAGTGAGATCACTTGATCATAGGTCATACTCATCATTTAAGCTCAAAATGAGGTTACCATTTTTCATTTAAGCATTTTGATGTATTCACATCTCGTTGAGTTGCTTTGTCTCATGTCTTGGGGCAAAGCTTCTCTAAGATGGAATGACATACCTTGGGTGGTGTTGATCTTGATCATGTAGTTGAACTTATGTTGGATGCTCAAAGTTGATGTAGTCCATCATGAGTTGGGAGCACCACTTGGAGTTTGAGTTCATCTTCCTACATGGGTTAGTCTTGCAAGGAAAAGCACTTGTGTATCCAAAATGACAATCATGAATCTAGATTCCAAATGAGATAGTCAAAAATGATATGTTGAGTGGATTCATGCTTCCTTGTAATCAACAACCATATCATAGGGACTTGGTGATGTAGAGATTGCTCAAAATGTGAGTGACTTGCAATCTCATAGATTTGAATTCGTCCAAGTACCTACAAGGGTTAGATAACATGAAAGGGTGCAAGTATAGATCCAAGACATATAATCATCATCATAAGAGAAATATCAAGGATTAGTCATAAAAGGCTCATGCCTTGCATGTTTTCAAATGGAGTTTCTACTCCAAGTTTGAGGCATCAATGATATTCAATTAACCTCTCAAACGGCAAAATGCTTTCTCATCAAGCGGTTTGGTGAATATATCCGCCAATTGCTTATCGGTACGAACATGCTTAAGGTTGATGTCTCCTTTAGCAACATGATCTCAAAAGAAATGATGACGAACTTCAATATGCTTAGTTCGAGAATGTTGCACGGGATTGTGAGCAATCTTAATAGCACTCCCATTATCACAAAGCAATGGAACATGTTTCACATGTATCCCATAATCCTTAAGGGTTTGGGTCATCCAAAGTAATTGAGCACAACATGATCTGGCGGCAATGTATTCCGCTTCGGCGGTGGATAAGGATACCGAGTTTTGTTTCTTGGAGGACCAAGACACAAGAGATCTACCAAGAAATTGACAAGTACCCGAAGTGGACTTTCTATCAACCTTGTCACGGGCATAGTTCGAATCGGAGTAGCCAACAAGATCAAAAGAAGACCTCTTAGGATACCAAATGCCAAAGTTTGGTGTATGAATTAAGTATCTCACTATCCTTTTCACAGCCTTAAGATGACATTCTTTGGGGGCCGCTTGATATCGTGCACACATGCACACACTTAGCATAATATCGGAACAGGAGGCACATAGATATAACAATGAATCAATCATAGAGCGGTAAACCTTTTGGTCAACCAGTTTGCCATCCTTTGTCAAGTCAAGATGTCCACTAGTAGGCATGGGTGTTTTCATACCTTTGCTTTCTTGCATGTTGAACTTCTTGAATAGGTCCTTGGTATACTTTGTTTGAGAAACAAAGTTACCTTCCTTAGTTTGCTTGATTTGCAAACCAAGAAAGAATTTGAGTTCACTCATCATAGACATCTCAAACTTCTCCGACATTAGCCTTCCAAACTTTTCACTAAAATGAGGGTTAGTCGAACCAAATATGATATCATCCACATAGATTTGGCACACAAATAATTCACCATTAACCCTTTTAGTAAAAAGTGTAGAATCAATCTTCCCAATTTCAAAGCCTTTTTCAATAAGAAACTTGGTCAAGCATTTATACCATGCTCTAGGAGCTTGTTTAAGACCATAAAGAGCTTTGTGAAGTTTGTAAACATGATCGGGTTTCTTGGGATTAACAAAGCCGAGAGGTTGTTTAACATAAACTTCCTCCTCAATTTCACCATTAAGAATAGCACTTTTAATGTCCATTTGGTATAAAGTGGTATCATGGTGATTGGCGTAAGCAAGTAAGATGCGTATGGACTCAAGTCTAGCAACGGGGGCATAAGTCTCACCATAGTCCATACCTTCAACTTGAGTGTAGCCTTGAGCGACGAGACGGGCCTTGTTGCGTACAACTTGTCCATCCTCATCTTGCTTATTCCGAAACACCCATTTGGTTCCAATGACATTGTGCTTCTCGTCGGGCTTCTCAACCAACATCCATACTTGATTCCTCTCAAAATTGTGTAGCTCTTCATGCATTGCGTTCACCCAATCCGGATCATCAAGGGCTTCTTCAACCATCATAGGTTCAATACTAGAAATGAATGAATAGTGTTCACAAAAGTTTGCCAAACGAGTTTTAGAGCGAGTGATTCTCCCGGTTTGAATATCATCGAAGATTTGTTCGATGGGATAATCTCTTGAGACTCTTGCTCTAACTCGTGAGAGCTTTTGTTTGGGTCGGGGTTGAACATCCTCTTCATTGTCTTCTGTAACACCCCTCGGTGGTTAACTACAGTAATCACCCTTTTGATTATGCCATGTCATCTTGTTTAACAGTGCATGATCATCATATTGCATTTCAACTCCTAACTCCAATTCAAATTTAAATGAAAGTGAAAAATAAAAGTTGTCTAACATAAAAAACTAAAATGTTCGATAAATAGCAAATATTACAAAGACTATTCTAAAATTGTAACCAACAATTAATAAAATAATTAGGTGGCTCAAACATTACCAAAACAGCTAGGATTAATGCATTTTAATTATTATAAAATTTGTGTGAACTCCATTTGCCTCCAAACTAATTTTTGGTAGTAGTTGAGGATGCCTAGTAATTATTGGAACAATTGCCATGTCTTATAAAAAATCATTTTGGGGCCTAACTATTTGCAAACAGGAAAAACAGAAAATAAATAAAAGAAAAAGACAAAAAGAAAACAAAAGAGAAAATAAAAACTGAACCCCCCACCCCCGGGCCAAACGGCCCAGCTGGCCGCCGCACTGGCCGGCCCACCTGGCCCAGCCGGCCTCCCCCACTGGCCCGCTTAACCCCCACCCCCATCGACCGAAACCCTAGCACATCCCCACCCTTCCCGTCGCGCCCTCACGCTCTCCCTCTCCCCCTCGAGTTCGTCCGCCCGCGCACACCGCCGTCGACCGGCGGCCATCATCGCTTCCCAGCCCCGCGACGACGTCCAGAGGCCCAACCGCGCTCGTCCACGCCATACGCACTCACCAGCGCAAGCCATGGGGGCCCCTGCAACCGGATCGGGCGTCGTCCCCGCCTCCGACCGCCCCTACCTCGTCGTTGCCACCGCAGCACCGGCGCCTCCCCGACCCTCTCCGACCTCTCCCTGGCTCGGTGGTGAGCTCCTCGCTCCGTCCACCCTTCCTCCGCATCGAATACACCGCCGTAGGCCGCCGTTCCCATCCCCCCCCCCCGCCCGCGTCGGAGCTCGCGTGGCCGCGCCCCCTGCTCCCCAGCGAGCCGCTGCACCCGCTGCGCTCCTCTCCCCTGCGCGCCCGGCCTGCTCACCCCTCCGTGCGCCCCCCCTACAGGCCAACGCCGCGCCATGACCGCCTCTTTATCGCCGCCGATGAGCTCGCCCCCACCGCTATAGTCCATTTCAGGGCATAGCGAGCACGCCACCGTGCCCGTGGCCTCGCGCAGCAGCCGCCTGAGCCGTCAGAACATCGAACCCGAGCCCCTTTGCTCGTTCCCGTCGAAGCCCGAGCGCCGCCGCCGCCCCTCTCGTCACCACCGTCGCCACATCCCGTCTCCGGCACCCCCACGGCCACCACACGATGCGCCGCTGCATGGGCTTTCCAACGAGCCTATCCCCGCCCGGTCCCGTGGCCGGAATCGGCCGGCCGGCGATCACCGGAGCCGCCGGATTAGCGCCGGCACTAGACGCCGACGTGGCGCATTAGTTAGCACTAATGACACCCCCTAACCTCACTGACTACTGGGCCCCAGGCCACTAACTAAATTGGTTTAGTTTAAATAAAAACTGTTAACTGGATCTGTGTGTATGACATGTGGGCCCGTGTGCACTGTTCACCTGCTGACTAGTCAACCGTTGACTGCTGACTCAGCAGTCAACGGGACCCACTGTCAGCCCCTGGTTCACTGCTGGGTGCACTGGAACGGGTGCACCTAGCCTTTTCATGTTTATTTTCGAAATTAGATTAATCCAGAAATTCCAGAAATTGTTTAAAAACTTTAGGAAATCATATCTTTTAATCCGTAACTCCGATCGAAAAACTTTATACATGAAAATTGCTCAGAACGACGAGACGAATTCAGTTACGCGGTCCGTTTGTCTGTCACGCATCCCTAACTATCCGAACATGCAACCGTTCCTCTCCGGTCATCTGTCTGACAAATGTCCGGAGACGGGAAAACATTCCCGGATGAATCCCACATTCGCCAGTATCACCCGGCACTGTGTTAGATCACCTCCGTCACCGCGTATTGCCATGTTATGCTTTGTGCTGCACTTGTTCGCTGTGTATTTATACTATTTCCTCCCCCTCTTCTCTCTCGGTAGCCCCCGACACCGACGTCGTCCCCGAGGCCGACGCAGCTCCGGAGCCCGAAGACACCATTGACGACCTTACCCTTGTCGCCGAGCAACCAGGCAAGCCCCTCCTTTGATCATCCCGATATCGCCCATTCTATTTCTCATGCTTGCATTAGAATTGTTGCTGCTACTGCTTTACCTATTCTGATGCATAGCCTGTTTATTGTAACCTGCTGTTGATAATTACCTGCATATCCTAAACTGTTTAGTCTAGGCTGGGTAGAGACCTATCAGTGACCCCACTTATCCCGACTGCCACGCTGGATCGTCAGAAGACCCGATCAACGGGATTGAAGACCAGGCCCCGACACCGCACATCACCCCCTTTAGTTATAACGACACTGCAGCGTTACTATCGAGTGCCGAGGGTGAAACCTCTTGTAGCACTTCTGATGTTAACTCTGTAGAGTAGCTATTCGGTCGTGGTCATCGAGGGTGATTCCTCCTTCACCACTTCCGGTAACGACGCTGTCGTACAACACCTCAAGTGTGAACCCAGTGAGGGTGTTTCCTCCTTATTCACCTTGACGGATACATCGAGTGGGAATTCAACGAGGGTGATACCTCGGATTCCCCTGATGTTATGGACACACGGATACTTGGACTGTACTGTTGATTACTTGGAAAGGCGGGTCGACCCTGAGGGGTACCCGCGTGCGCCTAAGTGGCAAGTGTTGTGAAGACGGGTGCCAGTGTGGTGCCCGAGTGGTGAATACGAGGCGCGGCCGGGCATTCTTAACCCTTGCGGCAAGTCCTCGAGACGGTGCGATGGGGTCACATCTTTCGTGAGTCTCTGCTCGTTACCGCAAGCCCCTAGTCCTAATGATTTGGATATTTGATCCGAGCAGGCCTCTGGTCTGATAGCACTAACCATCACGTGGGCATAGTATGGGCGTTCTGCATCGTATGCATCAGCCGAAAGCTCTGTCAGACGTCCAGTTCAGCAGTGCGGCATGGAGTGATTGGCGCCATTGCGGTGGTGCTTGGATCTGAGCCATGTGCGCAACGACCCGGAGGGCGAGGGGCGATGGCCAAGACCCCCTTGCGCTTAGGATGTAGACCGGCGGGGACCTCTCTACTGAGCCATAGGTAGGGTTGCGATGTGTCGTTTGGCCGAGGCCGGGCATGACCCAGGAAAGTGTGTCCGGCCGGAGTTAATCGAGTGTGTTGGGTAAGTTGGTGCACCCCTGCAGGGAAGAAAACTTCTATCGATAGCCGGTCCTACGGTAAAGGACACTCGGAGTTGTATCCTGATTGATACAATTTAGAATTGGATACTTGGATACTATGGCTCTGGGATTGCTTCTAGCAGGGAGTCGAGAAGGGATCTCAGGACGAGGTTGATGACTGTATGGCTCTGGGATTGCTTTCTCGCAGGGAGTCGAGAAAGGATCTCTGGGTGAGGATGAGACTTAATGATACTGCTACATTATATTGTACTATTCTACTCTCTTCTACTGCTGCAAGACCGCTAAAGATGCTAGTCTTCGATAGGACTAGGTCTTCTCTCTATTCTGGCATTTCTGCAGCCCAGTCCACATATACAGCCTCCCTTTGAAAATGTTGCATATGTAGTGTAGATCCTTGCTTGCTGAGTACTTCTGAGTACTCACGGTTGCTTTGTTTTCCTTTTTCTCCCCATATCAGTTTGTCGTAACAAGATGACGGAGCCCCTGAGACAGCTGTCCTCGCCGACGATCGCTACTACTACCCAGAGGATGGATACTGCTACGAGTTGACTGTCGACCAGGAGTAGGATCGGAGGGTCCCAGGCAGGAGGCCTACGCCTTTCGATCGTAGTGTTTTATTTTGCCCCGCCTTTCTAAAGGCCTTTCTGTACTTTCTTTTATATCTGTACTCAGATATCTGATGCTTCCGCTGACGCTTGTTCGCAAGCTTATGTATTCGAGCCCTCGAGGCCCCTGGCTTGTAATATAAAGCTTGTATGACCTTATTTATGTTTTAGAGTTGTGTTGTGATATCTTCCCGTGAGTCCTTAGGCTTGATCGTGTGCATTTGCGTGTATGATTAGTGCACGATCGGGCCGGGGGCGTCACAAGTTGGTATCAGAGCCGACTGACTGTAGGAACCCCCCTTTCTAACTCCTTGGCCGAAGTTGAGTCTAGTGGTCCGAAAACTAATTTACTGACTTGGCTGTGTGGCTTACGGGCCCACGTCGCCAATTGGGTGGTATTAGGATCTTTTACTCCTCGACCTTTACTCTGGGACTCTGATCTCTCTTCCTTTCGGGTTAACTAAAGTTTACTAACGCCGACACTTAGGATCTCATAATTCTCGTCCACCCGGAGAGCTGAATATCTGTGCGATTTCCCTGACATTGATCTGATTAGTCTGATAATCATTTTCCTTTCCATTGTTTTGTTTAACCATTCTCTCCGAGATCGGTTATACTTCTCCTTGTCTTTTGACAATCATGCGTTTCCTCTGTTTCAGATGGATCGTTTGTTTCCACCACACCCTGCGACGCAGCTACCAGCTGTTCGAGCAGGGATACATCCAGAGTACATTCTTTATCCACTGGGGCAGATGTCAATCCATTACAATACCCCAGTACTATCTCCTCCAGATACCCGCAAAGACTTTGTGATTTATTGTGATGCATCCCATGAAGGATTAGGCTGTTTCCTAATGCAAGAGCGTAAAGTGATTGCCTATGGCTCTCGTCAGTTGCGCCCACATGAAGAGAATTATCCGGTACATGATCTAGAACTAGCTTCTGTCATCTATGCACTGCAGTTGTGGCGACATTACCTCCTCGGTAATCGTTGCGAGATATACACGGATCATAAAAGTCTGAAGTACTTGTTCACTCAACCTTCTCTAAACCTCCGTCAGCAAAGATGGATGGAGGCCATTACGGACTATGATTTGGGTATATCCTATACCCCTGGCAAGGCTAACGTGATGGCTGATGCCTTAAGCCGCAAGTCCTATTGCGACAACCTCATGGTTAGGCGAGCTCAACCTCGTCTTTTTGAAGAACTATGCAAGCTAAATCTGCGTATTGTTCCACAGGGATCTCTTAATAACCTTGTGATACAACCAGATCTTGAGAAAGCCGTTAAGGATGCGCAAGCTAAAGATGCTGAAATTGATCTGATGAAGAAAGACCTTCACCTTGTAAAGTACAGGGATTTCTCGCTGTCTGAAGATGGAACCTTGTATTTCAGAAACCGCATTGTCGTACCTCGTTTTGAACTCATGACTGACAAAGTCATGAAGGAGGCACATGACACACCATTGTCTATTCATCCAGGTAGCACCAAGATGTATCATGATCTCCGTCAAAGGTACTGGTGGTCTAGAATGAAGCAGGACATTGCTCGTTATGTTGCTGAATGTGATGTGTGTCGTCGCGTTAAAGCAGAACATCAGAAACCAGCTGGAATTCTGCAACCACTTCCTATTCCTCTATGGAAATGGGATAAGGTTCAGATGGATTTCGTTACAGGACTTCCCAGGTCACAGAAGGGTCACGATGCTATTCTTGTCGTCGTCGACCAACTCTCTAAAGTTGCACACTTTCTGCCTGTCAAAGAAACGATCACTGCTAGTCAGTTAGCAGAGTTGTATATCTCCAGAATTGTTTCACTCCACGGTATTCCGAAGGAGATCAGTTCGGACCGTGGCGGTCTTTTCACTTCCAAATTCTGGGAAAGTTTTCAAACAGCTATGGGAACTCATATTACCTGGAGTTCAGCTTATCACCCCCAATCCCAAGGCCAAGTCGAACGAGTCAATCAGGTTCTTGAAGACATGCTTCGAGCTTGTGTTATTTCTTTCGGCAAGAAGTGGGAAGAATCTCTTCCATATGCCGAATTCTCTTACAACAACAGCTATCAAGCCAGCTTGAAAATGGCCCCTTCGAAGTTCTATATGGACGTAAGTGTCGAACCCCTCTGAATTGGTCAGAAACTGGGGAACGACCGCTCGTGGGTCCGGATATTATTCAACACGTCGAAGAACAAGTCCGTATCGTCCGTGAAAATCTCAAGGCGGCTCAGGACCGCCAGAAGAGCAACTATGATCGCAAACGATGGGGTTTGACTTATCAACCTGGTGATCAGGCTTATCTTCGTGTCACTCCTATGAAGGGCACTCACCGTTTTGGAATCAAGGGCAAGCTAGCTCCACGCTATATTGGTCCTTTCCGCATTACTGCAAGGCGTGGACAGGTGGCATATAAATTCGAATTGCCGCCGCAATTCTCTCATATCCACGACGTCTTCCATGTGTCGCAACTTCGTCAATGCTTCAAGGAATCTCCACACCGAGCTGTGGATCACGAGGTGCTCGAATTGCAAGATGACCTATCTTATAAGGAGCATCCGATCCGCATTCTCGATGAAGCTGAACGTCGGACCCGTCAGAAGGTTACCAAGTTCCTCAAAGTGCAGTGGTCAAATCATACTGAAAATGAAGCCACTTGGGAACGCGAGGATAATCTTCGTGCGGAATACCCCAAAATTTTTCCTTCTACCTCTTAATTCTCGGGACGAGAATTCTTGTTAGTAGAGGAGATTTGTAACACCCCCCGGTGGTTAACTACAGTAATCACCCTTTTGATTATGCCATGTCATCTTGTTTAACAGTGCATGATCATCATTTGCATCATATTGCATTTCAACTCCTAACTCCAATTCAAATTTAAATGAAAGTGAAAAATAAAAGTTGTCTAACATAAAAAACTAAAATGTTCGACAAATAGCAAATATTACAAAGACTATTCTAAAATTGTAACCAACAATTAATAAAATAATTAGGTGGCTCAAACATTACCAAAACAGCTAGGATTAATGCATTTTAATTATTATAAAATTTGTGTGAACTCCATTTGCCTCCAAACTAATTTTTGGTAGTAGTTGAGGATGCCTAGTAATTATTGGAACAATTGCCATGTCTTATAAAAAATCATTTTGGGGCCTAACTATTTGCAAACAGGAAAAACAGAAAATAAATAAAAGAAAAAGACAAAAAGAAAACGAAAGAGAAAATAAAAACTGAACCCCCCACCCCCTGGGCCAAACGGCCCAGCTGGCCGCCGCACTGGCCGGCCCACCTGGCCCAGCCGGCCTCCCCCACTGGCCCGCTTAACCCCCACCCCCACCGACCGAAACCCTAGCACATCCCCACCCTTCCCGTCGCGCCCCCACGCTCTCCCTCTCCCCCTCGAGTTCGTGCGCCCACGCACACCGCCGTCGACCGGCGGCCATCATCGCTTCCCAGCCCCGCGACGGCGTCCAGAGGCCCAACCGCGCTCGTCCACGCCGTACGCACTCACCAGCGCAAGCCACGGGGGCCCCTGCAACCGGATCGGGCGTCGTCCCCGCCTCCGACCGCCCCTACCTCGTCGTTGCCACCGCAGCACCGGCGCCTCCCCGACCCTCTCCGGCCTCTCCCTGGCTCAGTGGTGAGCTCCTAGCTCCGTCCACCCTTCCTCCGCGTCGAATACACCGTCGTAGGCCGCCGTTCCCATCCCCCCCCCCCCCCCCCCGCCCGCGTCGGAGCTCGCGTGGCCGCGCCCCCTGCTCCCCAGCGAGCCGCTGCACCCGCTGCGCTCCTCTCCCCTGCGCGCCCGGCCTGCTCACCCCTCCGTGCGCCCCCCCTACAGGCCAACGCCGCGCCATGACCGCCTCTTTGTCGCCGCCGATGAGCTCGCCCCCACCGCTATAGTCCATTTCAGGGCATAGCGAGCACGCCACCGTGCCCGTGGCCTCGCGCAGCAGCCGTCAGAACATCGAACCCGAGCCCCTGTGCTCATTCCCGTCGAAGCCCGAGCGCCGCCGCCGCCCCTCTCGTCGCCACCGTCGCCACATCCCGTCTCCGGCACCCCCACGGCCACCACACGATGCGCCGCTGCATGCGCTTTCCAACGAGCCTATCCCCGCCCGGTCCCGTGGCCGGAATCGACCGGCCGGCGATCGCCGGAGCCGCCGGATTAGCGCCGGCGCTAGACGCCGACGTGGCGCATTAGTTAGCACTAATGGCACCCCCTAACCCCACTGACTACTGGGCCCCAGGCCACTAACTAAATTGGTTTAGTTTAAATAAAAACTGTTAACTGGATCTGTGTGTATGACATGTGGGCCCGTGTGCACTGTTCACCTGCTGACTAGTCAACCATTGACTGCTGACTCAGCAGTCAACCGTTGACTGCTGACTCAGCAGTCAACGGGACCCACTGTCAGCCCCTGGTTCACTGCTGGGTGCACTGGACCGGGCGCACCTAGCCTTTTCATGTTTATTTTCGAAATTAGATTAATCCAGAAATTCCAGAAATTGTTTAAAAACTTTAGGAAATCATATCTTTTAATCCGTAACTCCGATCGAAAAACTTTATACATGAAAATTGCTCAGAACGACGAGACGAATTCAGATACGCAGTCCGTTCGTCTGTCACGCGTCCCTAACTATCCGAACATGCAACCGTTCCTCTCCGGTCATCTGTCTGACAAATGTCCGGAGACGGGAAAACATTCCCGGATGAATCCCACCTTCGCCAGTATCACCCGGCACTGCGTTAGATCACCTCCGTCACCGCGTATTGCCATGTTATGCTTTGTGCTGCACTTGTTCACTGTGTATTTATACTGTTTCCTCCCCCTCTTCTCTCTCGGTAGCCCCCGACACCGACGTCGACCCGAGGCCGACGCAGCTCCGGAGCCCGAAGACACCATTGACGACCTTACCCTTGTCGCCGAGCAACCAGGCAAGCCCCTCCTTTGATCATCCCGATATCGCCCATTCTATTTCTCATGCTTGCATTAGAATTGCTGCTGCTACTGCTTTACCTATTCTGATGCATAGCCGGTTTATTGTAACCTGCTGTTGATAATTACCTGCATATCCTAAACTGTTTAGTCTAGGCTGGGTAGAGACCTATCAGTGACCCCACTTATCCCGACTGCCATGCTGGATCGTCAGAAGACCCGATCAACGGGATTGAAGACCAGGCCCCGACACCGCACATCACCCCCTTTAGTTATAACGACACTGCAGCGTTACTATCGAGTGCCGAGGGTGAAACCTCTTGTAGCACTTCTGATGTTAACTCTGTAGAGTAGCTATTCGGTCGTGGTCATCGAGGGTGATTCCTCCTTCACCACTTCCGGTAACGACGCTGTCGTACAACACCTCAAGTGTGAACCCAGTGAGGGTGTTTCCTCCTTATTCACCTTGACGGATACATCGAGTGGGAATTCAACGAGGGTGATACCTCGGATTCCCCTGATGTTATGGACACACGGATACTTGGACTGTACTGTTGATTACTTGGAAAGGCGGGTCGACCCTGAGGGGTACCCGCGTGCGCCTAAGTGGCAAGTGTTGTGAAGACGGGTGCCAGTGTGGTGCCCGAGTGGTGAATACGAGGCATGGCCGGGCATTCTTAACCCTTGCGGCAAGTCCTCGAGACGGGGCGATGGGGTCACATCTTTCGTGAGTCTCTGCTCGTTACCGCAAGCCCCTAGTCCTAATGATTTGGATATTTGATCCGAGCAGGCCTCTGGTCTGATAGCACTAACCATCACGTGGGCATAGTATGGGCGTTCTGCATCGTATGCATCAGCTGAAAGCTCTGTCAGACGTCCAGTTCAGCAGTGCGGCATGGAGTGATTGGCGCCATTGCGGTGGTGCTTGGATCTGAGCCATGTGCGCAACGACCCGGAGGGCGAGGGGCGATGGCCAAGACCCCCTTGCGCTTAGGATGTAGACCGGCGGGGACCTCTCTGTTGAGCCGTAGGTAGGGTTGCGATGTGTCGTTTGGCCGAGGCCGGGCATGACCCAGGAAAGTGTGTCCGGCCGGAGTTAATCGAGTGTGTTGGGTAAGTTGGTGCACCCCTGCAGGGAAGAAAACTTCTATCGATAGCCGGTCCTACGGTAAAGGACACTCGGAGTTGTATCCTGATTGATACAATTTAGAATTGGATACTTGGATACTATGGCTCTGGGATTGCTTCTAGCAGGGAGTCGAGAAGGGATCTCAGGACGAGGTTGATGACTGTATGGCTCTGGGATTGCTTTCTCGCAGGGAGTCGAGAAAGGATCTCTGGGTGAGGATGAGACTTAATGATACTGCTACATTATATTGTACTGTTCTACTCTCTTCTACTGCTGCAAGACCGCTGAAGATGCTAGTCTTCGATAGGACTAGGTCTTCTCTCTATTCTGGCATTTCTGCAGCCCAGTCCACATATACAGCCTCCCTTTGAAAATGTTGCATATGTAGTGTAGATCCTTGCTTGCTGAGTACTTCTGAGTACTCACGGTTGCTTTGTTTTCCTTTTTCTCCCCATATCAGTTTGTCGTAACAAGATGACGGAGCCCCTGAAACAGCTGTCCTCGCCGACGATCGCTACTACTACCCAGAGGATGGATACTGCTACGAGTTGACTGTCGACCAGGAGTAGGATCGGAGGGTCCCAGGCAGGAGGCCTACGCCTTTCGATCGTAGTGTTTTATTTTGCCCCGCCTTTCTAAAGGCCTTTCTGTACTTTCTTTTATATCTGTACTCAGATATCTGATGCTTCCGCTGACGCTTGTTCGCAAGCTTATGTATTCGAGCCCTCGAGGCCCCTGGCTTGTAATATAAAGCTTGTATGACCTTATTTATGTTTTAGAGTTGTGTTGTGATATCTTCCCGTGAGTCCTTAGGCTTGATCGTGTGCATTTGCGTGTATGATTAGTGCACGATCGGGCCGGGGGCGTCACATCTTCCTCTTCTTCTTGTCCTTCTTCATTGTTGTTGGCGTTGGCGTTCTCTTGCCGAGGTGGAGAAGGAGGTTGAGGTGGATCATCTTGTTGCACTTCCTCATTTCCTTCGTCTTGTTGTGTTCCACTTGTGGATGCCTCTAAGTCAACTTGTGGTTCACCTTGTTGTGAAGTTGAGGCTTCCACTTGAATGGACGAAGTACTCTCCTTCACCTTCGTTGGATGAATTTTGCCAATGGACAAATCTTGAATTGCTTCCGAAGGATCTTTGTCTCCTACATCAATTAGCAATTGCTCTACTTGCGAGCCGTTAGATTCATTAAACTTCACATCTACTGTCTCTTCAACCTTTCGGGTGAAATTGTTGTAGACACGGTAAGTGTGAGAGTTTGAGCCATAACCGAGTAGGAAACCTTCATGAGATTTAGGGGCAAATTTTGAACGACGATGCTTATCAAGAATGTAACACTTTGAGCCAAATACTTGAAAGTATCCAACTTGGGGTTTGTTACCGGTGAGAAGCTCATATGCCGTCTTGCCGAGAAGCTTGTGAAGATACAATCGATTTGTGGCATGACAGGCTGTCTCAACTGCTTCTGCCCAAAAGTGTCTTGGCGTCTTGTATTCATCAAGCATCGTTCTCGCCATCTCAATTAGTGTCCGGTTCTTCCTCTCCACAACTCCGTTTTGTTGAGGTGTGTACATAGCCGAGAACTCATGTGAAATCCCTTCTTCGTCAAGAAAGGTATCCACATTGGTGTTCTTGAACTCCGTTCTGTTGTCGCTTCGGACCTTCTTGATCTTCACTTCAAATTGATTTTGGGCCTTCCTAGCGAAGTTCTTGAAGATCTTTTGGACCTGCGATTTATCATCAAGAAAGAACACCCACGTAAATCTGGAAAAATCATCAACGATGACTAAACCGAACGACTTACCACCGAGACTCTTGTAAGCGTTGGGACCAAAAAGATCCATGTGAAGTAGCTCAAGTGGTCTTCTCGTGGTCATGATGTTCTTCACGGGATGACTTGCTCCAACTTGTTTTCCTGCTTGACAAGCACTGCAAAGTCTATCCTTGTCAAATATGACATCTTTAACACCAAGGATATGATTACCTTTAATAAGCTTATCAAGATTTCGCATGCCCACATGACCTAACCTTCTATGCCACAACCAACCTTTAGAAGATTTAGCAATTAAGCAAGTACGAGGTTGAGCTCTTTTAGTGAAATCAACAATGTATAGATCACCTCTACGTATACCGGTAAAGACCATATTATGATTATCTCTACGAAACACTTGGCAATCTACTTCAGTGAATAGAACATTGAAACCAAAATCGGCTAGTCTAGATACGGAAAGTAAATTGTAGCCATGAGATTCAACGAGCATAACATTTTGGATAGAGCTGTCATGTGAGATGGCCACCTTACCAAGGCCAACCACCTTACCCTTTGAGTTATCACCAAAAGTGACATACTTTCGGGGACCGTCGTTTTCAGCAAGCTCACGAAACATGTCCTTATCTCCGGTCATGTGATCGGTACATCCACTATCAAGAACCCATTCCTTTCCTCCGGTCATGTAGCCACGAAGATTAGCCATAAGACCAAAGTGTCTCATTGACTCATCAAGATCAAAGTCACTATCATCATCCTCGTCATAATATTCATGCTCAACATCATCATGTGAATGATCATCACCTAGAGAGAGTGATTCATTAGATTTATGACCATGACAATGTGCATCTTTATGAATTCTAATGACTTGTGAAATGATGCTACTAATGACTCCAACATCTCCTTTGGCACGCATAAGGTCACGAAGCTCAAAAAGACAATCATCAAATTTAGGATCACTAGGATTCATTTTATGAAAAGCTATGGACTTTTGAAGAATCTCATCTAGATTTTTCAAGGAATAGTTTGGAAAGCGCTCCTTAAGATATCTCCATATAGTATAAGCACACTCAAATGTAGGCAAGCAAACAAGCAAATTTCTAGGCAATCCTCTTATGATAAGATTAATAGCTCTAAGATTGCGGGTCATGTCAAGATACTCATCGGGGGTAGGATGCAAGGGATCAATAGGAGGCGCACAAGGGCTAGTAATATACTTGTTCAAAATATATTCATTGAAAATCTCAAGCATCTCATTTTTCCAAGCACTATAGAACTCTCCGTCAAGCATAGGCACTCTACGGCTAATACTCCCAATCGTAGACTCATCCATCTTCCTCCAATGGTGATTAAACCAAAGCAATGGAGACCAAGGCTCTGATGCCAATTGAAAGGATCAAGAAGAGGTGTCTAGAGGGGGGGTGATTAGACCCTCAACAAGCAAAAGTAGCAGTTTTTAAGTTCTTCAAGTTGAGGTGGAGATTTAGCACAAGATTAAGCATTCACAATACACTTCAAGCAAGCATGGCAAGAGTATATGCAGCGGAAAAGATAAAGCATGCTAATTGCAAGAAAGTAAAGGGATGGGATTGGAGTGTGCAAACGCAATGTAGACTCGGAGATTTTTGGCGTGGTTCTGATAGGTGGTGCTATCGTACGTCCACGTTAATGGAGACTTCAACCCACAAAGGGTAACGGTTGCGTGAGTCCACTGAGGGCTCCACCCACGAAAGGTCCACGAAGAAGTAACCTTGTCTATCCCACCATGGCCATCGCCCACGAAGGACTTGCCTCACTCAGGTAGATCTTCATGAAGTAGGCGATCTCCTTGCCCTTACAAACTTCTTGGTTCAACTCCACAATCTTGTCGGAGGCTCCCAAGCGACACCTAACCAATCTAGGAGACACCACTCTCCAAAAGGTAATAAATGGTGTGTTGATGATGAACTCCTTGCTCTTATGCTTCAAATGATAGTCTCCCCAACACTCAACTCTCTCTCTCACAGATTTGGCTATGGTGGAAAGATGATTTGAGTGGAAAGCAACTTGGGAAGGCTAGAGATCAAGATTCTTGTGGTAGGATTGGAATATCTTGGTCTCAACACATGAGTAGGTGGTTCTCTCTCAGAAAATGAGTAGTGGAAGTGTAGGCACATTCTGATGGCTCTCTCTTGAATGGAGAAGGGGGTGGAGGGGTATATATAGCCTCCACACAAAATCCAATCGTTACACAATTTGACTCAACTCGGTCAGACCGAATAGAAGAATTCGGTGAGACCAATTCAGTTCAAAATGTGAATGTTAGGAATCTCGGTGGGACCGACTGGAACAACTCGGTGGGACCGATATGCAAGGGCTAGGGCAAAACCTCATATCGGTGAAGCCGATTGCATGAACTCGGAGAGATCGATTTCAGTAAAGAGCAAACAGAGAGTTGGTCAAGCAAACTCGGTGGGACCGATTGCTCATTTCGGTGAGACCGAAATGTTACAAAGCGAAATAGAGAGTTTGCAGGGCCATCTCGGTGAGACCGAGAGCCGTACCGGTGTGACCAAATCGTTTAGGGTTTCTGGCAGTGGCTATGTCAACTGAACTCGGTGGCGCCGGATAGATCAAATCGGTAGGGCCGAGTTTGACTAGGAGTTTTGGACATATGTGGAAATGAGAAAGTGGCTGAGGGTTTTGGAGCAATATCACTAAGCACTTTAAGCAAGTAGACCATTAAGCAACACCTCATACCCTTTTAATAGTATTGGCTTTCCTATGGACTCAATGTGATCTTGAATCACTAAAACAGAAATGAAGAGTCTTGAGCTTTTGCCAATCTTTGTCCTTGTTGGGGAACGTAGTAATAATTCAAAAATTTCCTACATGTCACCAAGATCAATCTAGGAGATGCTAGCAACAAGTGAGAGGGAGTTCATCTTCATACCCTTGAAGATCGCTAAGCGGAAGCGTTACAAGAACGCGGTTGATGGAGTCGTACTCGCGGCGATTCAAATCGCGGAAGATCCGATTCAAGCGCCGAACGGACGGCGCCTCCGCGTTCAACACACGTACAGCCCGGGGGCGTCTCCTCCTTCTTGATCCAGCAAGGGGAGAGGAGAAGTTGAGGGAGAGCTCCGGTAGCATGGCGGCATGGTGGCGGTGGAGCTCATGGTTCTCCGGCAGAGCTTCGCTAAGCACTACGGAGGAGGAGGAGTAGGAGGGGGAAGGGCTGTGCCAGGGGCAAGGGGTGCAGCTCCCATGCACCTCCCCACTATATATAGGGGTGGAGGGGGCTGGTTTCTTGCCCTCCAAGTCCATTGGGGCGTTGGCAAAGGTGGGAGGAAAGAAATCCCATCCTTTCCCTTCCCCACCGATTGTTATCCCCCTTTTTTAGGGATCTTGATCTTATCCCTTCGAGATATGATCTTATTCCTTCTAAGGGGGGATCTTTGTGCGCCTTGACCAGGGGTGTGGGGCCTTGCCCCCACTACCCACGTTCCCCCCATGCAGGTGGGCCCCACTCCAAAACATTCTAGAACCTTCCCGGTACAATACCGAAAAATCCCGAACATTTTCCGGTGGCCAAAATAGGACTTCCCATATATAAATCTTTACCTCCGGACCATTCCGAAACTCCTCATGACATCCGGGATCTCATCTGAGACTCCGAACAACTTTCGGTAACCACATACAATTTCCCATAACAACTCTAGCGTCACGGAACCTTAAGTGTGTAGACCCTACGGGTTCGGGAACCATGCAGACATGACCGAGACACCTCTCCGGCCAATAAGCAATAGCGGGATCTGGATACCCATATTGGCTCCCACATGTTCCACAATGATCTCATCGGATGAACCACGATGTCGGGGATTCAATCAATCCCGTATACAATTCCCTTTGTCCATCGGTATGTTACTTGCCCGAGATTCGATCGTCGGTATCCCTATACCTTGTTCAATCTCGTTACCGGCAAGTCTCTTTACTCGTTCTGTAACGCATGATCCCATGGCTAACTCCTTAGTCACATTGAGCTCATTATGATGATGCATTACCGAGTGGGCCCAGAGATACCTCTCCGTCATACGAAGTGACAAATCTCAGTCTCGATTCATGCCAACCCAACAGACACTTTCGGAGATACCTGTAGTGCACCTTTATGGTCACCCAGTTACGTTGTGATGTTTGATACACCCAAAGCATTCCTACGGTATCCGGGAGTTGCACAATCTCATGGTCTAAGGAAATGATACTTGACATTAGAAAAGCTCTAGCAAACGAACTACACGATCTTGTGCTATGCTTAGGATTGGGTCTTGTCCATCACATCATTCTCCTAATGATGTGATCCCGTTATCAACGACATCCAATGTCCATGGTCAGGAAACCACAACCATCTATTGATCAACGAGCTAGTCAACTAGAGGCTCACTAGGGACATGTTGTGGTCTATGTATTCACACATGTATTACGGTTTCCGGTTAATACAATTATAGCATGAACAATAGACAATTATCATGAACAAGGAAATATAATAATAACCATTTTATTATTGCCTCTAGGGCATATTTCCAACACTCTCCCACTTGCACTAGAGTCAATAATCTAGTTACATTGTGATGAATCGAACACCCATAGAGTTCTGGTGCTGATCATGTTTTGCTCGTGGAAGAGGTTTAGTCAACGGATCTGCAACATTCAGATCCATATGTACTTTACAAATATCTATGTCTCCATCTTGAATATATTCACGAATGGAGTTGAAGCGGCGCTTGATGTGCTTGGTCTTCCTGTGAAACCTGGGCTCCTTGGCAATGGCAATAGCTCCGGTGTTGTCACAGAAGAGAGTCATCGGGCCCGACGCATTGGGAATCACTCCTAGGTCGGTGATAAACTCCTTCATACAGACTCCTTCCTGAGCTGCTTCCGAAGCAGCTATGTACTCTGCTTCACATGTAGATCCCGCCATGACGCTTTGCTTGCAACTGCACCAGCTGACTGCCCCACCATTCAAAATGTACACGTATCCGGTTTGTGACTTGGAGTCATCCAGATCTGTGTAAAAGCTAGCATCGACGTAACCCTTTACGACAAACTCTTCGGCACCTCCATAAACGAGAAACATATCCTTAGTCCTTTTCAGGTACTTCAGGATATTCTTGACCGCTGTCCAGTGTTCCATTCCGGGATCACTTTGGTACCTCCCTACCAAACTTATGGCAAGGTTCACATCAGGTCTGGTACACAGCATGGCATACATAATAGAGCCTATGGCTGAGGCATAGGGGATGACACTCATCTTTTCTCTTTCTTCTGCTGAGGTCGGGCGTTGAGCTGCGCTCAATCTCACACCTTGCAATACAGGCAAGAACCCCTTCTTGGACTGATCCATATTGAACTTCTTCAATATCTTGTCAAGGTATGTGCTTTGTGAAAGACCAATGAGGCGTCTCGATCTATCTCTATAGATCTTGATGCCTAATATGTAAGCAACTTCTCCAAGGTCCTTCATTGAAAAACACTTATTCAAGTAGGCCTTTATGCTTTCCAAAAGTTCTATATCATTTCCCATCAACAGTATGTCATCCACATATAATATGAGAAATGCTACAGAGCTCCCACTCACTTTCTTGTAAATACAGGCTTCTCCATAAGTCTGTATAAACCCAAATGCTTTGATCATTTCATCAAAGCGAATGTTCCAACTCCGAGATGCTTGAACCAGCCCATAGATGGAGCGCTGGAGCTTGCATACTTTGTCAGCATTCTTAGGATCGACAAAACCTTCCGGCTGCATCATATACAATTCTTCCTTAAGGAAACCATTAAGGAATGCCGTTTTGACGTCCATTTGCCAGATCTCATAATCATAGAATGCGGCAATTGCTAACATGATTCGGACGGACTTCAGCTTCGCTACGGGTGAGAAGGTCTCATCGTAGTCAACCCCTTGAACTTGTCGATAACCCTTAGCGACAAGCCGAGCCTTATAGACGGTCACATTACCATCCGCGTCAGTCTTCTTCTTAAAGATCCACTTATTCTCTATGGCTTGCTGATCATCGGGCAAGTCCGTCAAAGTCCATACTTTGTTTTCATACATGGATCCTATCTCGGATTTCATGGCTTGAAGCCATTTGTTGGAATCCGGGCCCGCCATCGCTTCTTCATAGTTCGAAGGTTCACCGTTGTCTAACAACATGATTTCGAGGACAGGGTTGCCGTACCACTGTGGTGCGGAACGTGTCCTCGTGGACCTACGAAGTTCAGTAGCAACTTGACCCGAAGTTTCATGATCATCATCATTAACTTCCTCTCTAGTCGGTGCAGGCACCACAGAAACATCTTCCTGAGCTGCGCTACTCTCCGGTTCAAGAGGGGGTACCTCGTCAAGTTCTAATTTCCTCCCACTTACTTCTTTCGAGAGAAACTCTTTCTCCAGAAAGGATCCATTCTTGGCAACAAAGATCTTGCCTTCGGATCTGAGGTAGAAGGTATACCCAATAGTTTCCTTAGGGTATCCTATGAAGACGCATTTTTCCGATTTGGGTTCGAGCTTTTCAGGTTGAAGTTTCTTGACATAAGCATCGCATCCCCAAACTTTCAGAAACGACAGCTTAGGTTTCTTCCCAAACCATAATTCATACGGTGTCGTCTCAACGGATTTAGACGGTGCCCTATTTAAAGTGAATGCGGCAGTCTCTAAAGCATAACCCCAAAATGATAGCGGTAGATCAGTAAGAGACATCATAGATCGCACCATATCTAATAGAGTGCGATTACGATGTTCGGACACACCATTACGCTGAGGTGTTCCAGGCGGCGTGAGTTGTGAAACAATTCCACATTTCCTTAAGTGCGTGCCAAACTCGTGACTCAAGTATTCTCCTCCATGATCTGATCGTAAGAACTTTATTTTCCTGTCACGTTGATTCTCTACCTCGCTCTGAAATTCCTTTAACTTTTCAAAGGTCTCAGACTTGTGTTTCATTAAGTAGACATACCCATATCTACTTAAGTCATCAGTGAGGGTGAGAACATAACGATAGCCACCGCGAGCCTCAACGCTCATTGGACCGCATACATCAGTACGTATTATTTCCAACAAGTTGGTTGCTCGCTCCATTGTTCCGGAGAACGGAGTCTTGGTCATTTTTCCCATGAGGCATGGTTCGCACGTGCCAAATGATTCATAATCAAGAGACTCCAAAAGTCCATCTGCATGGAGTTTCTTCATGCGTTTGACACCAATGTGACCAAGGCGGCAGTGCCACAAGTATGTGGGACTATCATTATCAACCTTACATCTTTTGGCATTCACACTATGAATATGTGTAACATCACGTTCGAGATTCAATAAAAATAAACCATTGACCAGCGGGGCATGACCATAAAACATATCTCTCATATAAATAGAATAACCATTATTCTCGGATTTAAATGAGTAGCCATCTCGCATTAAACGAGATTCAGATACAATGTTCATGCTCAAAGCTGGCACTAAATAACAATTATTGAGGTTTAAAACTAATCCCGAAGGTAAATGTAGAGGTAGCGTGCCAACGGCGATCACATCGACCTTGGAACCATTCCCGACGCGCATCGTCACCTCGTCCTTCGCCAGTCTCCGCTTATTCCGCAGCTCCTGTTTTGAGTTACAAATGTGAGCAACCGCACCGGTATCAAATACCCAGGAGCTACTACGAGCGCTGGTAAGGTACACATCAATAACATGTATATCATATATACCTTTGGCATTGCCGGCCTTCTTATCCGCTAAGTACTTGGGGCAGTTCCGCTTCCAGTGACCATTTCCCTTGCAATAAAAGCACTCAGTCTCAGGCTTGGGTCCATTCTTTGGCTTCTTCCCGGCAACTGACTTACCGGGCGTGGCAACTCCCTTGCCGTCCTTCTTGAAGTTCTTCTTACCCTTGCCTTTCTTGAAACTAGTGGTCTTATTCACCATCAACACTTGATGTTCCTTTTTTATCTCCACCTCCGCTGATTTCAGCATTGAATATAACTCAGGAATGGACTTCTCCATCCCTTGCATATTGTAGTTAATCACAAAGCTCTTGTAGCTAGGTGGAAGCGACTGGAGGATCCTGTCAATGACCGAGTCATCTGGAAGATTAACTCCCAGCTGAGACAAGCGGTTGTGCAACCCAGACATTTTGAGTATATGCTCGCTGACAGAGCTGTTTTCCTCCATCTTACAACTGTAGAACTTGTCGGAGACTTCATATCTCTCGACCCGGGCATGAGCTTGGAAAACCATTTTCAGCTCTTGGAACATCTCATATGCTCCGTGTTGCTCAAAACGCTTTTGGAGCCCCGGTTCTAAGCTGTAAAGCATGCCGCACTAAACCAGGGAGTAATCATCACTACGCGACTGCCAGGCGTTCATAACGTCTTGAGTTGCTGGGAAAATGGGTGCGTCACCTAGCGGTGCTTCAAGGACATATGCTTTCTTGGCAGCTATGAGGATGATCCTCAAGTTACGGACCTAGTCCGTATAGTTGCTACCATCGTCTTTCAGCTTGGTTTTCTCTAGGAACGCGTTGAAGTTGAGGGCAACATTAGCGTGGGCCATTGGATCTACAAGATAGATTGTAAAGACAATTTTAGACTAAGTTTATGATAACTAAGTTCATCTGATCAAATTATTTAATGAACTCCCACTCAGATAGACATCCCTCTAGTCATCTAAGTGATACATGATCCGAATCGACTAGGCCGTGTCCGATCATCACGTGAGACGGACTAGTCATCAACGGTGAACATCTTCATGTTGATCGCATCTACTATACGACTCATGTTCGACCTTTCGGTCTCTCGTGTTCCGAGGCCATGTTTGTACATGCTAGGCTCGTCAAGTCAACCTAAGTGTTTCGCATGTGTAAATCTGGCTTACACCCGTTGTATGCGAACGTTAGAATCTATCACACCCGATCATCACGTGGTGCTTCGAAACAACGAACCTTCGCAACGGTGCAAACTTAGGGGGAACACATTTCTTGAAATTTTTAGTGAGGGATCATCTTATTTATGCTACCGTTGTTCTAATCAAATAAGATGTAAACATGATAAACATCACATGCAAATCATAAAGTGACATGATATGGCCAATATCATCTTGCGCTTTTGATCTCCATCTTCGAGGCGCGGCATGATCACCATCGTCACCGGCATGACACCATGATCTCCATCATCGTGTCTTCATGAAGTTGTCTCGCCAACTATTACTTCTACTACTATGGCTAACGGTTAGCAATAAAGTAAATTAATTACATGGCGTTTTCATTGACACGCAGGTCATACAATAAATTAAGACAACTCCTATGGCTCCTGCCGGTTGTCATACTCATCGACATGCAAGTCGTGATTCCTATTACAAGAACATGATCAATCTCATACATCACATATATAATTCATCACATCCTTTTGGCCATATCACATCACATAGCATACCCTGCAAAAACAAGTTAGACGTCCTCTAATTGTTGTTGCATGTTTTACGTGGCTGCTATGGGTTTCTAGCAAGAACGTTTCTTACCTACGCAAAAGCCACAACGGTGATATGCCAATTGCTATTTACCCTTCATAAGGACTCTCTTCATCGAATCCGATCCGACTAAAGTGGGAGAGACAGACACCCGCTAGCCACCTTACGCAACAAGTGCATGTCAGTCGGTGGAACCTGTCTCACGTAAGCGTACGTGTAAGGTCAGTCCAGGCCGCTTCATCCCACAATGCCGCCGAATCAAGATAGGACTAGTAACGGTAAGCAAATTGAACAAATCATCGCCCACAACTACTTGTGTTCTACTCGTGCATAGAATCTACGCATAGACCTAGCTCTGATACCACTGTTGGGGAACGTAGTAATAATTCAAAATTTTCCTACGTGTTACCAAGATCAATCTAGGAGATGCTAGCAACAAGTGAGAGGGAGTGCATCTTCATACCCTTGAAGATCGCTAAGCGGAAGCGTTACAAGAACGCGGTTGATGTAGTCGTACTCGCGGCGATTCAAATCGCGGAAGATCCGATTCAAGCGCCGAACGGATAGCGCCTCCGCGTTCAACACACGTACAGCCCGGGGACGTCTCCTCCTTGATCCAGCAAGGGGAGAGGAGAAGTTGAGGGAGAGCTCCGGCAGCACGACGGCGTGGTGGCGGTGGAGCTCGTGGTTCTCCGGCAGAGCTTCGCTAAGCACTACGGAGGAGGAGGAGTAGGAGGGAGAAGGGCTACGCCAGGGGCAAGGGGTGCAGCTCCCATGCACCTCCCCACTATATATAGGGGTGGAGGGGGCTGGTTTCTTGCCCTCCAAGTCCATTGGGGCGTTGGCAAAGGTGGGAGGAAAGAAATCCCATCCTTTCCCTTCCCCACCGATTGTTATCCCCCTTTTTTAGGGATCTTGATCTTATCCCTTCGGGATATGATCTTATTCCTTCTAAGGGAGGATCTTGGTGTGCCTTGACCAGGGGTGTGGGGCCTTGCCCCCACTACCCACGTTCCCCCCATGCAGGTGGGCCCCACTTCGGAACCTTCTAGAACCTTTCCGGTACAATACCAAAAAATCCCGAACATTTTCTGATGGCCAAAATAGGACTTCCCATATATAAATCTTTACCTCCAGACCATTCCGGAACTCCTCGTGACGTCCGGGATCTCATCCGAGACTTCGAACAACTTTCGGTAACCACATACAATTTCCCATAACAACTCTAGCGTCACGGAACCTTAAGTGTGTAGACCCTAAGGGTTCGGGAACCATGCAGACATGACCGAGACACCTCTCCGGCCAATAACCAATAGCGGGATCTGGATACCCATATTGGCTCCCACATGTTCCACGATGATCTCATCGGATGAACCACGATGTCGGGGATTCAATCAATCCCGTATACAATTCCCTTTGTCCATCGGTATGTTACTTGCCCGAGATTCGATCGTCGGTATCCCTATACCTTGTTCAATCTCGTTACCGGCAAGTCTCTTTACTTGTTCCGTAACGCATGATCCCGTGGCTAACTCCTTAGTTACATTGAGCTCATTATGATGATGCATTACCGAGTGGGCCCAGAGATACCTCTCCGTCATACGGAGTGACAAATCCCAGTCTCGATTCGTGCCAACCCAACAGACACTTTCGGAGATACCTATAGTGCACCTTTATGGTCACCCAGTTACGTTGTGACGTTTGATACACCCAAAGCATTCCTACGGTATCCGGGAGTTGCACAATCTCATGGTCTAAGGAAATGATACTTGACATTAGAAAAGCTCTAGCAAACGAACTACACGATCTTGTGCTATGCTTAGGATTGGGTCTTGTCCATCACATCATTCTCCTAATGATGTGGTCCCGTTATCAACGACATCCAATGTCCATGGTCAGGAAACCACAACCATCTATTGATCGACGAGCTAGTCAACTAGAGGCTCACTAGGGACATGCTGTGGTCTATGTATTCACACATGTATTACGGTTTCTGGTTAATACAATTATAGCATGAACAATAGACAATTATCATGAATAAGGAAATATAATAATAACCATTTTATTATTGCCTCTAGGGCATATTTCCAACAGTCCTTAGCATTTTGAAGGGGTTCCACATCCTCTTGTCCTTACCACGTCATGGTTGAACTCATCTGAAATACACTAGGTGAAAGTATTAGTCTAACAAGAGATATGTTGACATTAATTACCAAAATCACCCAGGGAGCACTTGTGCTTTCAGCACTCAATTACAAATATGATTGCTCACTTTTATGGCATATTCCTATACCATAAACCTTTTGATTATCACTTTGTGCATGCTTATTATGACATTGAGGTAGATGCTCATACACTTGACACTTACAAATTCTTGGATGCTTGGACGTTCTCTTCCTATTGTTAAGTACTTTAGCACCAATACCTTCCATTTGCATGATTGTCCTCATAAAGTGCTAGTGCTTCTTGACCATGAGCCTTATATCTTTGGTTTGTGCTAAGTTCATGTATTTCTATACAATGAACCTTTACTTTGGTCAGACCTTATGATAAGCATGATTACGATAATTGTTGGGTGAATCACCACATGCACCACATGAATGTTGGATATTGTGTTCCCACTAACCACCTTTGTGTTCCAAAGTGTTCGTTCCATTTGCTCATTTTGAAGGAACCACAAGACAGTGCAATCATGAGACATCTTACCAACATGAGACATCCACTATGCTTATCGACAACTATTTCTGGACCCTTCCTAAGGTGAATTCATCCCCTTTACACCATCTTGATATGAGCATAATGAATGAGCTACACTTTTATTGTTGTTTCCTTCTTGTTCTTTGCATGATACATATCATGGATGGATGGGCGACATTGGGGATTGGTCATGTAGAACGTCAACATGTTGTGTACATGGTCATTGACAAGTTCCACTCTTGATACGTCTCCGATCTATCTCTTTCCCATGCTGATAGGGATTTTTATCCGAGGTTGCATCTTTCCCAAGCAGGGAGGGGGGGGGGGAGATGGTGCAGAGCACCTATGATATCACCATGGCCTTGTCTCAGTCGGCAAGGGACACACATATCACATATATTAAGGTGAATTTTGTCGTATATGCGTGTCTACTTGGTTCTCTCTTGGATGCCATACTACCTGATACTCCTACTATGTGCACCTTTAGGGTTGATTCGAACATCACACATGTCATGAAGGAGGTCAAGCATAAAAGAACATCAGCGCCATCTAAGAGGCAGGCTTGGAAGCGGAGGCAGAAGTGCAAGATGAAGAAGGAATGGCTGCCATCAAGTAGTTGGACTATTTAGCCACTTTGCCCGGACTGTCCGGCTAGAAGACCACGCGACACACAAGAGCGTAAAATCGTAGCCGAACATCACCCGGACTGTGTGGACATTGTCCGACCATTTGGACTGTCCGGACAATTTCACGACCCGAGCCTTCGCCAGCGTCCGCCTGTTGCCGAGTCTACCACGCGCCCGCTCCAGCGCCTAGACTGTCCACGCGCTTTTCGGCCATGTCCTGCCTGCGCATAGTGAGAGGCCCAAGGCCATGTATCCCCTCCCCTCCTTCGTGCCTAGGACCATATATACTTTTCCTCCACCTCCTTTCTAGGGTTGGCTATGAGTTAGAGACTTGAGAGAGCTTAGCTCATCTACCACCCTATGTGGAATCCCTCCATGTTGGAGTAGAACCTTCCATGGTTACATGGGCCTTCATCTTGAAGAAGAATCTGTCCATAGGATTATTAAAACCTTCATTTTCCTTACAGATTTGAAGAAGATCTATATACATCTCAAGACCCATCTCTCCTAATGATTTACCTGTTTTTTTCTACCTTTGTTGTTGTTGGATTCATGTGTATCTTGTGTTGACCTTATGGTATCCGAAGTATCTTCGTGTGAATCTTGTCTTGAGTGTTTTTATCTTGTGATTTCCCCTTGTGTTCTCCGTGTTTCCTCCAAAATCCACCTCCAATTCGTGAAGTCCAGGCCACCAATAGGGTTTGCCATATATCAACGTGTCTATAGATTTGATCCATCCAAACTACAATTCTCTTCATCGACGACGATTACTGTTCTGGTGCGCCGGTCCCATGAAGTCTTAACACGATGACTTTCTAACTGTCTAGTACAACAAGGTTTTCTCAGCTCCGGTGAGCGAGGGACAATGATGAGGGCGCACAAAGTAGAGATGAGAACCGGAAAGGAAAGAAAACACAAGTAAAATATAAGCATCCGTGGCAGTACAAAGTACAGATGAGGACTGGAAAGGAAAGAAAACACAAGCCAGTCCCTAGGCTCTGCGCGCAGGACCCTGAAACGAGAAATGGGATTAAAAAACAGGTCCACATCGCTCCTTCCCCACTTTCAGATCTCCTCCTCGCCGATCTGGGCCATCCTGTCGCCGTCTTCTTCCTCCCCGGCCGATGTTTCCCAAACCATAGCCCCCGCAAAACCCTAGATCCCGGTCCCCGTCGACGCCGCCGCCGCCATGGATCCCTCCGGATCCAGCTCCCGCCACGGGCGCCTCCTCATCTCGCCGTCGGTGTCAACCCCGACCTTCTCCTCCACCCGCGCCCCGTCCTCATCCCCCTCGCCGCACCACGACCGCCGCAACTCCACCTCCTCCCCCAAGCCCCTCCTCCCCTTCCCGCCCCCCGCCTCCAGGCCACACTCGTCCGGCTCGGCCGCCGGGCCCCGCGCCGCCGCGTCCGCCTCGCTCCCGGGCTTTGCGCACAACGCGCGCATCGCGGCGGCGCTCGCGCCCGCCGCGGCCTTCCTCCTCGACCTCGGCGGGACCCCCGTCCTCGCCGTCCTCGCCGTCGGGCTCGCTGCCGCGTACGCCCTCGACGCGCTGCGGCTCCGGCAGGGCGCCTTCTTCACAGTGTGGGCGGCGCTGCTCGCCGCCGACGTGGCCTTCTTCTTCTCGGCGTCCCTCTCGTCCGCCGCCGCCGCCTCGCTGCCCCTCACCGTCCTTGCGCTGCTCCTCTGCGCCGAGACCTCCTTCCTCATAGGCGTCTGGGCGTCGCTCCAGTTCCGCTGGATCCAGCTTGAGAACCCTACCATCGTTGCGGCGCTCGAGCGGCTCCTCTTTGCGTGCGTGCCTATCGCCGCATCTGCAGTCTTCACATGGGCAGTTGTGTCCGCAGTCGGGATGGCCAATGCTTCCTACTACCTTGCCACATTTGCCATGGTCTTCTATTGGCTCTTCTCCGTACCCCGTACTTCCAGCTTCAAGAACCGAAAGCAGGACGCTCCATTGCAGGACAGTGATGGCATTCTTGGCCCCTTGGAGAGCTGCGTGCATGCGTTATATCTGCTGTTTGTGCCAGTGTTGTTCCATGCTGCATCCAACCACACTACACTCTTCGCATCATGGGCCAATGTTTGTGATCTTCTGCTGCTGTTCTTCGTACCATTCTTGTTCCTGCTCTATGCGTCCACTCGTGGTTCACTGTGGTGGATTACCAGGGATACACGCACAATGGATCAGATAAGGATGGCAAATGGCTTGGTTGCACTTGTTATAGTGGTGCTCTGCCTAGAGGTTCGAGTTGTATTTCACACTTTTGGAAGGTACATTCATGTTCCCCCGCCGCTGAATTACCTGCTTGTGACTGTCACGATGCTTGGTGGTGCTTTGGGTCTGGCTGCGCATGCTGCTGGCAAGGTTGGAGATGCAGTTAGCTCGGTGGCGTTTATGGGGTTGGCAGTGCTTGTCAGTGGAGCAGGTGCCGTAGTCATTGGTTTTCCGCTTGTGTTCCTTCCACTCCCAATGATGTCTGGTTATTATGTGGCAAGGTTCTTTACTAAGAAAAGCCTGTCATCATACTTCACCTTTGTGGGAATATCAAGCTTGATGGTCCTTTGGTTTGTAGTGCATAACTATTGGGATCTAAATATTTGGGTTGCTGGCATGCCATTGAAATCGTTTACCAAGTACATTGTTGCAGCTGTAATCATGGCAATGGCTGTTCCTGGTTTGGCACTTCTCCCTGCAAAACTGCGCTTTCTTGTGGAACTTGGTCTTATTGGTCATGCACTGTTGTTATGCTACATTGAGAACCGACTCTTCAACTATGCTGCCATGTACTACTTTGGGTTTGAGGACGATATCATTTATCCAAGTTATATGGTTTTGATCACAACATTTTTTGGATTGGCTCTTGTAAGAAGATTATCTGTTGACCAGAGAGTTGGGCCCAAAGCTGCTTGGATCTTGACTTGTCTCTATTCTTCAAAATTATCTATGTTGTTTATCACATCAAGATCGGTGGTATGGGTTTCAGCTGTTCTGCTACTTGCTGTCACACCCCCTGTACTTCTTTACAGGGACAAGTCCAAAGGGGGGGCTCCAAGGATGAAGATCTGGCAAGCTTATTTTCATGCATCTGTAGTAGCCTTTTCTGCATGGCTCTGCCGTGAAACAGTTTTCGAAGCATTACAGTGGTGGAACGGAAGGCCTCCTTCAGATGGTCTGCTTTTGGGGTCATATATTTTGTTGTCTGGTGTTGCTTGTATCCCAATAGTGGCACTCCATTTCCCTCATGCCCAGTCAGCAAAGAGAGTCCTGGTGCTTGTTGTGGCCACAGGGCTTCTTTTCGTTATTATGCAGCCTCCTGTTAAACTGTCATGGGTATACCGGTCGGAGCTGATCAGAGCAGCACATTTATCTGATGATGACACTTCCATATATGGTTTTGTAGCATCTAAGCCCACATGGCCATCATGGCTGCTCATAGCAACAGTGGTACTTACATTAGCAGCTGCTACATCTATCATCCCAGTGAAGTATATTGTTGAGTTGAGGGCTTTGTATGCTGTGGGAGTTGGAATTACACTAGGCATCTACATATCTGTCCAGTACTTCTTCCAAGCAGTTGTTCTGTATCCTCTTCTTGTTGCGACAATTGTCTGTGCTGCAGTCTTTATAGTATTCACGCATCTCCCATCTGAGTCCAGCACAAGGGTTTTGCCATGGGTGTTTTCTTTGTTAGTAGCTTTGTTCCCAGTCACCTACCTGCTGGAAGGACAGTTAAGGGCCAACAGTTTTGCAGAAGAGGACGAAGCAGAGAAGTTCACCAACATATTGGCTATAGAAGGGGCCAGAATGTCGCTTTTGGGTCTCTATGCTGCTATATTCATGATCATTGCACTAGAAATTAAGTTTGAACTGGCTTTGCTGTTGCATGATAAAGCCACAGATGTTACACATGGTGTATCTGGTGGTCGGGGCTCTGCATTTCCACCCAAAGCAAGGCTACTGCAGCAACGGAGATCTCATGCTGCACCAACTTTCACCATCAAGAGATTGGCAGCTGAAGCAGCTTGGATGCCTGCGATCGGCAACTTATCTACGGCTTTGTGCTTCATCATCTGCCTTGTTCTCAACGTAACACTTACTGGTGGCTCGAACCGTGCTATTTTCTTCCTAGCGCCCATCCTCCTACTTTTGAACCAGGATTCAGACATCGTTGCAGGATTCGGTGACAGACAGCGTTACTTCCCTGTGACAATTTCTATTTCTGGGTATTTGCTATTGGCATCATTGTATAAGATATGGGAGGAGGCTTGGCCTGGCACTGGCAGTGGAGGATGGGCTCTTGATATCGGGGGCTCAGTTTGGCTCTATGCTGTGAAAAATGTTGCTCTTCTCGTGCTCACGCTACCCAATCACATACTCTTCAATCGGTTCATGTGGGACTATGTCAGGCAGACCGATTCGAAGCTACTTCTGACACTGCCTCTCAACCTGCCATCGATTATAATGACAGATGTACTTTCTGTGCGGGTTTTAGGGCTGTTGGGAGCTATTTATTCTCTAGCACAGTACCTGATATCAAGGCGGATAAGAATTGCTGGGATGAAATATATTTGAAGTTTTGAGGTAAATCTTGTGTGTCTTGGCGCAACTGCTGTCAGTTGAGTCTTCAACTTCCTGAAGCAGGTCTTTGTGGTAGAGAGAATCAGAGAAACAATGCTCGATGGTAATCACTTTTGTACTGGATGATCGTTATACTGGTTTACCCTTGAGGTGTTGTACTGTAGATGTTTTGCACAGGACATAAAATGCATCACCATGGGTCCTTTACTATGGGCTTGTAGCAAGAAAGAAAAGAATTGCTGTTTTTCACTTGACTAAATTTAATTCGTTTTCAGTCGAATTTTTAAACCGTCGGATCAGGTGCTAAGATTCGTGCTGTGAGTGGTCTTTTTGTAGCCGGGCGCACGTGTCTTTTCGGGCCGCCCGTTAGCTTTTCCCCTACTTGTCTTTTTCGCTGTTGTTTTGAATTTTCTTTTCAGCCTGGTTCAGCCTTTTCTATCCCATTTCACAAGGCGCTAGATCGAGTCATTGTTTGAGCGGAAGGGGGAGAGAGATAGAGGAGGGAGAGGCCCTTCCTTGGTGATTTGTTTGGTGATGTCCATGGCGATTGGGAGCTCTCCCTCTATTTCTGCCTGAGGTCTAACGCTATGAGTGCTGTGGATTCGGTTTCCGTGGAGTGCTGACCCCCCCCCGCCGGCCCCCCCCCCCCCCCCCTTTGTCTAGATTTTTCCTTTGGATGTTGCTAGCTTTTGATTTGTTTGTGTATTCAGGGGTTCCTGTTCTGTAGGTTTTGCTATGACTATTTTGGGGATTTTTGGCATATGTTATTTAAGATTCCGGTGAGGTAGAGTTGAGCTCGTTGTGTTTATTTCTGTTTCATTTTTGTTTTTCAGAAAGTTAAATGTTTGAAAAGGAAGCTTACCAGTGCTGGTGCTAGGAATAGGAATGTGGTATATGTTTCCGTCTCTTGATAGTTCAGCTCCTCGATACTTATTAGTGCTGTTTCTGATATGCATTTTCCTACTGTTGCTATTTATTGTGTATTATAGTGTTTCTTCAAAAGAAAACTCGGTCTGTGTCTTGGACTAACCATCCCTTAGAGGGTATTGTTAAAAGATCCTCGATTCCTAACAAAATCGATGTTGTAGTGGCTTGATGGAAGCCCAGAGTCTTTAGTTGATCCAGTATATGGGATGTATATCCCATTCTGGAATTTCATGTTAGCTCTCTGTACATATGGAACTAACAACACATTAGTAACAAGCCAACGGGAACACACACAGTGCTGTACTTGTGTACTTGTATTACTTGTACACATCAAATTTAGTACTAGGTCATCAGATTTTCTTTTCTTGTAGCATGATTTTTGTTGTTGTTATTGTTTGTTTTTTCTAGATAAAACTCTTTTTGGTGCATGATCTGAACTACATCTTGTTAGTGATTGCTACTGAAATGAAGTTAGTGTTTTCACTTTTCAGGTACTCTTTTTAGTTATATATATATATATATAGATCCATAGTTGATTTACAGCTGGATGTATTTGACTTACATGCTTATCTTTTCTGCAATTTCTTTTTTTTCCATTGTAAGATTGTGGTTTTCTCTCTGTGTGTGTGTGTGTGTGTGTGGGGGGGGGGGGGGGGGGGGGTCAACTATGATGATTTACAGCTGAATTGTATTTAACTTGCATCCTAGCTTATCTCGTCATTTCTGTTTTTCTTGCGTAGTGAATTTATAGCTTGGTCCTAGTAATCTTCTAGAGCCGACTCTTTGTGTTCTGTCGATTGAACTAGGAGTTACATTTCTAATGAATTATATTAGTGTTTAATGTGTGTAGAATCAACTTGGAGTGAACAATAATTTCAGCCTTAGTGTATATGAATTTCATCTGTGTTTGTTTGTTGGACTTTCATTTGTTAGCACTGTAAGTTTGAAGTCTACTGGAAATAACTTCCAAGTTTCAGCTGGCACTTTCAACTTTTTCAACACACGGAAGAAGATGCAGAGATCTATTGCTCTCTTTGAAAATTTAGATGGGACAGGGAGGATTTTGACCTGTTGGTAATCTCTGATGCCTCCTGCCCGCCCTTCACTTAGATTGCTTCCTGGTCTCTGCTTCCTTTCTTTCTTTTGGATTTGATTTCTTGATCTGCTAGTACCTTTTTCTTATCCTGCTTCTGTTTGTTATTACTCCGGCTTTGTTATTTTTCCCTTCCACGCGTGTCCAGCGAAGAGTTGTACGTTCTTGCTCTATTTTATTGCGTTCTTACACCTTGTATTTCAGTCAAAAAAGAAAATGTCCAATAGACACTCGTGGTAGCTGTCGTTCAACATGAGTGATTATTAGTGACCCTAACGTAGTGCTTATTACCACTGCCTGGCGATTAGTGACCCTAACGTGGTGACACAAAGGCGGGAGGGGAGGGGTAAGATCTGGCGCAGTCGGCAGGGGCGAAGGTGACGGTGCGCTTGTCGAGGTCGTATCCGACGTGCTTGTTCTGCTGCATGATGTTGCCGATCGCCGCCACCGGCCGCTCAGGCGTCACCGGCGCCATGGCCAAGCACACGGTCCGTAGCAGAAGGTCGACGAACACGTTCTCCGCCTTGAGCGTGACCAAGGCGTCCCCGCCCAGCTCCAACGTCACGTCCGGGAACACCTTGTCCAGCACCTCCAGACCGCCCGCCTCGTAGCACAGCGAAAACAACTTCGGCTTCGGCGACTGCTTGCGCGGGAGCTTGATGCTCCGGGAGAGCGCCTCCACGATGGGGTCCAGCAGCTCCTTGTCGAGGTACGTCAGCACCGTCCCGGAGTCGACGATGACGGGGGACCGGTTCGGCAGCTTGACGATCGTGTTCCCGACCCTGAGGGCCACGATTTCGACGGTGTAGAAATCCCCCACGGCGGAGGAGTGCGCCACCATCGGCGTGGTGACCGCGTCCGGCTCCGTCACGGTGGTGCGGGCGCCGAAGTTGAGCGCGGAGGAGACGTCGCTGAACAATGGCGCGAGGCAGTAGGAGAACCTCCGGCCGAGCGACGTCGCGGCGCCGATCTGGTTGATGAGGGAAGATTCCGCGTCGGCGAGGCCGACGATGCGGTTACCGGCGAAGTGGACGGTGGTGGCGCAGCCGAAGGTGACTCTGGGCACCTGCAGCTGCGGACGCTCGCGGCACCCCGTGCAGCCGCCGGGAGCGTCGTCAAAGGTGAAGGTCTCGGTGGCGACAAGGCCGCTGCTGTTGGAGCCGTCGAGGTACGAGTAGCTGTACTGGCAGAAGGAGGCGGCGTCGCAGGAGGTGCCGTGGACCGAGCGGCACGAGTCGGACCGGCAGCCCACACGGCCGTAGGTCGACGAGGAGGACAGGTCGAACACGCTGCTCGTCCCGCCGGCTGCTGCCGGCGGTGGCGGTGCCGGAGAAGCAGAGCCGTTGGTGCAACTGAGCCACACGAGGTCGGTGCCGGACTCGACGAGGGCGAGCATCCGGGTGCGCGGCGTGCCGATGTTGACGTACATGAAGTACTCGAACGAGCCTGACACCACCTCCGACACCGCGCCGTCAGGGTCAGGGGAGCCTGAGCCGGCGTACGAGCGCCGCACGGAGGCAAGCCGCGCCGTCAGGGTCAGGGGAGCCTGAGCCGGCGTACGAGCGCCGCAAGGAGGCAAGCCGGCGGGCGTGCGGGGTGAGCGACGGGTCGTGGAACGGCGACCTGGCGGCGTCCCGGTGGATGAGCTGCACGCCGAACCTGGCGACGTCGGTGCACACGCACAACAGCGGCGTCAGGATCAGGACGAGGCCAAGGAGCAAAAGGGCGCCACACATGGTGCACGCCATTGACTGTTAATTTTCCTAAGTTCCTACCTCGATCTTCTTCTCAGGGCAGTTTTAATAGGGGGCATTGGGTGACAAATGTGGTAAGTGAGGATTTGACAGGGATTGCAGATTTGATTGGCGAGAGATTAGTTGTATACTACTTGGAAGGCAGTAATTAAGTTGATGCTACAAGATGATTAGTAATTAGGAATTTATTAGGATGAAGCATTCGAGTGGCAAGACAAGCAGGTGATCAATTGCTCTTTTTTCTCCGCCAGATTTTTTTTTTTGGAATCAACATTAAACCTTTCAGAAATGGCAACGATTGAACTGATCCTTTTATGGAAAAGCCATCATGACCAGCTCCATTAATCTGGGAACAAAATTACATCGTCCAAAGTGTAGTGACCAAACAGTCCAGGGGCTCACCAGCCTAACTCATCGAAGACTTATTACAACTAGTAGAACGCCCGTGCGTTGCTACGGGCTATAATGTATTTAAGTGAAATAATTAACGTCGTTTTCACTGTCGAAGCTCATTTCTTCATCATACGTTCGACGTGTTTGGATAATGGGCTCCCCGAAATCCAACCGTTTGGACGGTCCGGGCTCACCAAATCCAGCCCATATGTAGGGGGGAAATGTGCCTGTCCGGACTATCCGGCATGTTATCTCCAACATTCGGTGCCAACACAAAACCCGCACCTCACAACACACCCTTCTCCCTTCCCTTTTCCTGTTGGACCCTCCCTTCCCGCTCGGTCTCGCGCCATAGTAAGACATTTCTCGCTGGAGTTCTCTCTTTTAAAACCGGATGAGGCCCACCTCACCTTCGTCATGGCACCCTATCTTCTTCACACCGTACTTCCCCACGAACCGCCAAGGAGGAGACCCCCCGCCCTTAACATCTGGAAAGACATGCAATAAGCAAACTGAACCATTTATAGGAGAGCAGTAAGGAAATTGAAAAATATATTTAGGGACGAACATGATGCACTTGTATTTTTGAAATATAAGCAAGCTCCCATTGCATCTTCGACAAATACGATACACGTTATATGTAAGTAGACGTATCAAATATAGAGGAACTATTTTGTTAATTCTCATCTATACACTAATAGTGCATATAATCCACAAAAAGAATGGGAGATCTTGGAGCATATGAAAATCTTATATTTGTATCTGACCTGCATACCAACCACAATCCCAGCTTTCTCCCACAGTTAGCAAATATGATTCTATAGTTTCCACCTGAACATTGGAGAAAGCAAGCACAACTGTAAGCCTGTCACACACCAAAGAATTAAATCCCTCAATAGAAAAAAAGATTTTCACTATATTTACAGTAGTTTATGTCCGGTACATGAGCCAGGACAGACATTATGCCTTGAAAAGGGAAATTTTACTAAAGCCTTTCAGTATTGCCATCTGCAATACATACATTGTGGATAGCTGGATATGATACTTTAGAGTTTACACATCAATATTCATATCAAAATAGAAATCAGAACAAGGAAGCAAAACAAACTAAATACACATGATAGTCCAACGTATACCTTAAAATTTGCAAAAGAGGAGCATGATTGGCTCCTACTGCCCCGTACCAAATTATAATGGTTAAACTTTTGTTACAAAAATAATAAACAAAAGGCATAGAACTTTCATTCCATTGAGCTTTTTTTGCATATCATTACTGTAAAAAAATATATAAATTAAGTGTCCACTAAAGTATTACCTTGAGTGCCAGCAAAAGAAAATGGTGCAACAAGATCTCCATGAAGTGCCATGGTCCAGCGTACAGTATGACTAAACACAACACGCAAGTGATGTCTCTAGAGATGTAATGATGTGAATATGAATTAATCATATGATGTAATCTATATATAAAGCAGAATATTAAAGAAAAAGAATAACTAATTGTTCCCCTAAAAATGTAACTTTGTTAAAATGTTAAAATAGTCACTTTGGCAAAAGCCCAACAACTACCTACATGTAAGTTGTACATCAAACTATACTCGTATTAGAATATAAAAAAAAGATTTATTTTGCTATTTTTCATAGGGCTTTTATCGGGTGCATGTCCGAAGAAATATAGTAACTAATGATCGTGTTTTGATTTTATTTGCAGAAAAATAAGCATGACGACCCATATCAATAAGAATTATAGCATTAGCATTAGCAATAGCAATGACATCCAACCACTTTGTAGGAAATTTTAGGTATATTGTACAAAATAAAATGAAAAGCACGCACATTTAAAGTTTCAGGCATCATAGACTTGGGGAATGAAACACCAGAAATAATAGTAGGTAAATCTTCGGATATGACCTGCAATTCCCAAGCTACAATTGTTGAACAGAACCAGAAAAAAAGGAAGTACTGCCAAGAAACTTATTTTGGGATTTAATGAAGAAGCAAGCAAGTAGTTACAATTCCAGAGAAGGTCGGATGCTTTCCTGCCGCATGATTGTGTGTATGAATCTGACCGCTAGTACATCACCAAGTCCTGCATAAAACTTTTGAGAGAGAGAAAATCCTTGATGAGACTGAAAACATGATTTGCACTCCCTCTGTTCACATTTGTAACACGTTTTAGACAGCTGAAATTGAACTGTTTTAGGTGTTGTCTTAAATGTCTAAAACGTCTTACAAAAGTAAACGGAGGGAGTATTAAAATTGAGACAGGCGTGATTCAGTAAGTAAAGGAGGCTATATTTTTAGTTGTATTAAGCTCATCTCTCTCTCTCTCTCTCTCTCTCTTTCTCTTCCTCTCCCTCCCTCTCCCTCACTCTCTCCCTCCCCTCCCCATCGCCCTCCCCCCCTCCCTCCCTCCCTCTCTCTCTCTCTGTAAAATTCTTCTAATCTCAGTCTCAACATTTTTCTCTCGCCATTAGTAGCAGTCTGGCAGCACCCGTCATCTCTCCCTCCTCTCTCATATCTAGCAACAACAGAACCATCCCTAATCAGCTGCTCTCTCTCTCTCTCTCTCTCTCTCTCTCTCTTTCACACACACATACACACAGCAAAGCTAGGACAACAACAACAGAACCATCCCCAATCAGCTGATGCTCTATCTCTCTCATACACAGCAAATCACACCTAAGCTAAGACCTATTTGACAAAGCTTAAAAAGAATCATGGACACACACACACGCACTAAATTTCAAAACAGAACCATCTTTCCTTACTGTTTTTCTTTACTATTTTACTATTGATGTGAGCAAGGAAAAAAAATGATCTAACAATTGCATCTCCATCTTTGAACATAAACCATTGCTAGCATCTCTAAATCAGTTTTATCATGTTTTTCAAAGCAACATATGAGACACAAATAACAAGAAATATCATGGATCAATGTACCTTCCCATCGATGACTGGACCGCAATAGTATTGAAGAACACCAATGTTCAGAAATTTAGATAATTAAGAGCAAGAACGGATCAGCACCGCAGCACCAAATGGTTTGTGGTAGTATGGAACATGAAACCCTTGTATGATGATAAATAGCCTTGTAGATTATCTACTATTCCCTCCATTCCTAAATATAAGTCTTTTTAGAGATTCCAATATGGACTACATACGGAGCAAAATAAGTGAATTTACACTCTAAAATATGTCTATATACATCCATATGTAGTTCGTAATGAAATCTCTAAAAAGACCTATATTTAGGAACGGAGGGAGTACAACTGATGGCTATGCTGCAGCAATCACCATATAAATAATTTCAGTGCTGGACAATGCAACAAAACTGCCAGTATTAGAAGTTCCAGAAACACAATTGCTAGTATTAGAAATCAAGTGCTTGATCGACTAATCATCATATCCATGTCTAGACCATGGAAAAATAGCCATCTCTAAAACATGAAAGTGGCATACACATAGCAATTGCTTTGACAAAATCTAGCAACAGCAGTAGAAGTAGTACCAGCATCCCATCTTGCACACATACCACTATGAGAACTCACCGTAAAGCGTTGTCAAACTCCAGAATCAGTCAGGTTCTTTGACTTTCGATAGCTAGAGTCGCATCTGGGGCACCCTCAAGATTTTTTATCGTGGCCCAATGAACGACACACTTGTAGTGTCCCGGTGATCATCAGAGGAGGGAGATCAGAAGGAGTGTACCTGGGCATGGATTTATCTACTACACGCAGGAGCTGCACGACCTCCACAAGCTGTTCTTCTGCTGCGGCTAGAGATCCTTGTGGACATCGGCGTTGCCGACGCCATCGTCGCCTCACGACCTCAGATTTCAAGCCATGCATGTCCTCCCGCCGACGCGGCCCCGCCATCTACACGCATCGACACCCTCGCCATAGGTTGCAGTCTCCGCGCCCGTTGAAGTCCTGCCGCATGAACTGAAGAGCGGTGGCAGCCGAAGCTTAGGCTCTTGCGCAGATGATCTGGCGGTGGAGGAACGAAAAAGAAAATCGGTGCGGGTGGGTGGGAATCGATGGGTGTCTTCGTTCGATCGATGGGGGAACGAAACGAAACAACGTAGCAACTCCCCCGAGTTTAGAGTTGTGATTGGACAACGTATGGAAATATAATTAATGTGATTGAGCGCTTATGGTAAAGGTTAATTAATTTAGATTTGATTTTTAGAGATTGATCATGATTGATTTATTTGACATAAAGACATTACTAAATTAGTTGCAGCAGCATGGAAAGTTCTGACACGTTTAGATTTTTTCGTTGTGTGAGAGGTGAGGCGAAAATAAATCAGTGGAATGGGGGGAGGGGACGAAAAAAAACAAGCGAAAAAATGGTTAAAAGTGGTGGGACGAAAATAAACCGTGGAGACTATTCACCAACTCAGACATTAGGAGTAGAGATAACTAAATTTTGCTAGCACATGCGCCATCTGATTTGCATCACAAAAAGAAGTGACCTTCCCAATCGAAGAATGTATTACTCTGATAAATCGTACTGAAAATAGAGTTAATGATAGCTTAGCTAATTTTGCTTGGAATGAGGGAAGGACCATGACTTGATTAGGTTGTGGTCCAGATTTTTCTTTAGAGCTAAATGCTATTGATTGTAAGGATTTGAATATTTGAGTAATACAAGTGTTTCACCCGCAAAGAAGAAGAAGCTACATCTATGCATTCTGTATAAACAGCTGATGCTGCATCCCACCACTGAGATTGTCCATCACAGAAGTTTATCACGTTAAGCGAGTCGGACTCAGCTTCCACTTTATGAAAACCCATAGCATTAGCAGAGTGAAGCCCAGATTAGGACGAGGCCAAGGAGCAAAAGTGCGCCCCACATGGTGCACGCCATTGACTGTTAATTTTCCTAAGTTCCTACCTACCTCGATCTTCTTCTCAGGGCAGTTTTAATAGCGGGCATTGGGTCACAAATGTGGTAAGTGAGGATTTGACAGGAATTTGATGGGCGAGAGATTAGTTATATACTTGGAAGGCGGTAATTAAGTTGATGCTACAAGATGATTAGTGATTGCACGTTAATTAGGAATTTAGGATGAAGCATTCGAGTGGCAAGACAAGCAGGTGATCAATTGCTCTTTTTTCTCCGCCAGAATTTTTTTGGAATCAACATTAAACCTTTCAAAAATGGCAACGATTGAAATGATTTTTTTATGGAAAAGCCATCATGGCCATCTTCATTAATCTGGGAACAAAATTACATCGTCCAAAGTGTAGTGACCAAACAGTCCGGGGGCTCACCAGCCTAACTCATCGAAGACTTATTACAATAACTAAATTTTGCTAGCACATGCGCCATCTGATTTGCATCACGAAAAGAAGTGACCTTCCCAATCGAAGGATGTATTACTCTGATAAACCGTACTCAAAATAGAGTTAGTGATAGCTTAGCTAATTTTGCTCAGAATAAGGGAAGAACCATGACTTGATTAGGTTGTAGTCCAGATTTTTCTTTAGAGCTAAATGCTATTGATGGTAAGGATTTGAATACTTGAGTCACACAAGTGTTTCACCCGCAAAGAAGAAGAAGAAGAAGCTAATCTATGCACTCTATATAAACAGCTAATGCTGCATCCCACTACTGAGATTGTCCATCACAAAAGTTTATCACGTTAAGCGAGTCGGACTCGGCTTCCACTTTATGAAAACCTGTAGCACTAGCAAAGTGAAGCCCATCTCTCATCGCCGTTGCTTCAGTAATCGCTACACATCTGGAGCAAACTGAATAGACTTGCATTGAGCTGCCAAGAATGTACCTCTTCTATCTCTTAATATAGTTGCCGTTGACCCTCTTCCTTCATCAATGAACATTGCTGCATCAACATTTAATTTAACGAATCTCGGGTCAGGTTTCATCCATATATTCATACCTTTCGGAATGCTCCGGTGACAAGATCTCTGAAAGTTGCTCTCAATGCCTTGTACAAATATTGGCCACCAAAACGAAGGAGGGTATGGTCCATTATGAATGAATTGACGTCTGATCTATCACAGGTACCAGCACCCAAGTACAAGAGGTTACTTCACCACCAGACTTGCATAATCTACAATTGAGATCCAGGTTGAAGTAAAAGATGTTCCATTATAACAGAGCCAGAATGATTGACCATAGTAGCCGAGTCGATTATATCCATCATCCCCAGTCGGTTCCACAGATCTTTCGCATGAATACACTGGAACAAGATGTGTCTAATATCCCCGCACCCCAATGAATTGGCCATGCCCCATCTGTTCCTATGTGTCAGTTTGTTAGGATAGAGTTTAGAGGTGTGATTCCATGCAACACTCACATCCGAAAATCTGACCTTTACATGGAGTTTTGTAAAAAAAAAGTTGTATCAATATTTTTTTAAATCAAGAACATTTTTTCAGATATACAAAAGTTCAAGGTGTGAAGATTATCAAAAATTGTATATTGATAAAGAAATTGTATATCTTTGTACCTTGAAAATCACAAACATGTTTTGCATTCAAGTTTTTTTTGAAATTTGTGAACATATTTTTCAAACTCACGACCATTTTTCTGAAAGTTTTAACTTTTTAAAACACATGAATTTTTTTTGAAATTCATGAACATTTTTGAATTCATGAACATTTTTCAAACACCACGACCAATTTTTGAAATTCACGAAATTATGAACTTCATTAACATTTTTTAATTCATGAACATTGTTTGAACGAATAAACATTTTTTAAAATTTATGAACATTTTTTAGAGCCCCAAACCTTTTTTGAATTAACATACATTTTTAAAATTTGTGAACAATTTTACAATTATAGAACCTTTTTTGACTTTGCAAACATTTTTATGAATTCACGAACTATTTTCATATTCGCGAGCATTTTTCAATTTTCAAACATTTTTTAAATTTATGAACATTTTTCCAAATTCATGAATATTTGTCAAAGTTTCACAAACGTTTTTTGAATTTCTTTTAAAATGAAAAGGTAAAACAGAAAAAAAGAGTAAATGAAAAAAAGGGAAAAATAAAAAATGAACGGAAAAAAATGGCGGGCCTACCCGCACTGTGCTGACCAAAACGTGTTTCTGACATTGTATTTGCTTTGTTTTTTTGTTTTGTTTTTTGTTTTTATTTTTTGGGTTGGGGGTGCACGATCTGGAGCTAGGCCCCGCCTAGGGAGGCGCACCTATGTATTGCTTACATCGATGTTTATGCCGGGACCTCTTATATAGCATATGAGTTGCCCCCTAGCACTGTAGTGCGCACCCCCGCGCCCCCCGCGTGCCCTGTTAGGCCGGCACATGCGCGGGGCGGGGCGCCCCCATTTTTTTGTTTTCGTTTTTACTTTTCCTTTTTTATTTTTGGTTTTTGTTTTATTCTATATTAAAATAATTCGAAATTGGTTCTTAAATTTGAAAACATTGTGAACTGTGAATTGTCAAAAAACAGTTCTTGAATTCAAAAATGTTTGTGATTCAAAAGGATGAACATCTTTTCCTTTGATGATCAATTTTTTATGACCATTTTTTTTATAATGATGAACATTTCTTAATATTTCATGAACAAATTTTGAATTCGTTGATTATTGTTTGAACTTTAGGAAGAAAATTTTATTCAAGAACATTTAAAAAAATGGATGAACATTTTTAGAAATGGATGAACAATTTTCGAATATGATGACCATTATTGAATATGATGAACAAATTTAGAATTTGATGACCATGTTTTATATTTGATGAACAAATTTTGAACTTGATGAACATTTTTGAAATTCTGACGTACAAAAAATTAATTGGATGAACATGTTTTGAATTAATGAACATTTTTTGAGTTCAATGAACAATTTTGTTTTTTGCAATTTTGAAAAGAAAAAACGTAAAAAGTGAGAAAATTAAAGGAAAAAAGGGAAACAGGAAAAATAAAAAACGAAAGAAGAAAAAGAAGGAAAAACGAAAGGAAAAAAACAAAAATGGGCCGGCATATATGACACCCAGCTCGCATGGTGGGTTGCGCACTACGGCGCTAGGGGGGGCGAATCCTATTCGGCGCCCTCTGCGCCCGTTACAGTAGAATCTGCAAACGGGCGCACACACCACTCCCCGCTGGGCTGGCCCATCTAGGTTTTTCCTGTTTTTCAAAACTGCAAAAATTCTGCTACTACTGCGAGTCGAACCGGTGACTTCCTAGTCAATCGCATACAGCAGTAGCCACCCCGCCTGACCAACTATACTTGCTTGCTTCCATCTTTGCCTCTTCTTATTATCTTCTTTCTTCTTCTTTTGTTCCGTTTTCGATTCTCTTTTTTCTTCTTTCTGTATTACTTTTTTCTTCTTCCAAGTTCGATTAACTTTTTCAAATTCATGGACAGTTTTACAAAATTTATGAGCTTTTTCAAATTGATGAACTTTTTTTAATTTGATGAACTTTTCAAATTAGATGAAACTTTTTTCCAAATTAGATTAAACTTTGTTCAAATAGATGAACTTTTATTCCAAATTCGATGAACTTTTTCAAATTCATGAATTTGTTCTCAATATTGATGAACATTTTTCAATATAAGTGAACTTTTTTTCAAATTCGATGCACTCTTTTAAAATTTGTGAACTCTTTTTTCACATTGACGAAATATTTTTCAATTTTGACGAACTTTTTTTAAATCCGATGAAGTTTGTTTCAAAGTTGTGAACTATTTTTCAATATTGATGAACTTTTTTTCAAAACCAATGAAACTTTTATTCAAATTCGATGAAGTTGGTTTCAAATTTGTGAACTATTTTTCAATATTGATGAACTTTTTTCAAAATGAATGAACTTTTTATTCAAATTCAATGAACTTTTTTTCAAAATAGTGAACTTTTTCCCAATTGATGAACTTTTTCAAATTCGATGAACTTTTTTCAAATTTGAAGAACTTTTTTTTTCAAATTCGTGAACTTTTTTTGAATGTTGATGAACTTTTTCCAGAAGCGATGAACTTTTTTTCAAATTAGATGAACTTTTTCTAAACTCATCAACCTTTTTTCAATATCGATGAACTTTTTTTTAAATTCGTGACTTTTTTAAGAAAATTGATGGGTCAACATCATGTCATGGTCAAACTAGCGACCAGGGAATCTCACAAAAAAAAAACTAGCGACTAGGGAGGGAGCGACCTGAACGAAACCAGCCAGTTTTTTTTTCTTTTGAGGGAACGAACCAGCTGGAGATCGAGTGAAGGAATTGCACCGACGCTACTACCAGGCGAGCGAATTATGGGCCTTGGCCCGTTGGCTTCAGCGCGGGCGCCAGTTGGCATTTAGGGTGCATAAAGTGCTGATTAGGAGCACTCCTAGGGGGCACCCTACGCGCCGTATAGGATTCCCCATAAACCGTTCGCTCCCTACAGTCGTTATGCTTGCGGGAGCACCTAGTCAACGCCTTTGGCGCCAATTAGAGCACTCGACTCTCACTGCAGGCACGCTATTGGGCCCGACCCAAAAATGTGAGCGTTCGCTGGCTGCCCGCGTAGCTTCGGTGTTGACCGAAATCACTAATGGAGTACTCATTGCAAAGATCACTCTCACCTTTTCAGGTTGCGATAAGTGGCGCTCTGCATGTGCGCCACTTGTCGCAACCTGAGAGTTTTCCCTTTTTTCGTAGATCCGTTTATTCAAAACGTTTCATCTTTTAAACCGTGCGTCCAAATCTCGAACCGTTTTCACCGTTGCATTCCTCGCGTCGAGATCTTCAAAACTAGATCTCATGTTGATAGGTTTTGACGAACTTTTTTTCACGAAAAAAACCGGACGAAAAAACCGAACAGGGAGCACGGGTTTTTTCCCTTTCCGAAAGAGGCATGCCCGTGCCTCTCGCGAAATCACAACCTTGCCTCTCGCGGAAGGAAAACCGTGCCTCTCGCGGAAGAAAGAAAAACAGAAAACACGTTTTTTTTCCGTTTCCGAGAGGTACGACCGTGACTCTCGCGAAAGCACAACCGTGCCTCTCCCGGAAACAAAACCGTGACTCTCGCGGAAGGAAAAAAAATAGAAAACGCGTTTTTTTTGTTTCCGAGAGGCATGGCCGTGACTCTCGCGAAAGCGCAACCGTGCCTCTCGCGGAAGCAAAACCGTGACTCGCGGAAGGAAAAAAAAACAGAAAACACGTTTTTTTTTTCGTTTCCGAGAGGCACGGCCGTGACTCCCGCGAAAGCACAACCGTGCCTCTCGCGGAAGAAAAAAAAACAGAAAACGCGTATTTTTTTCGTTTCCGAGAGGCACGGCCGTAACTCTGGCAAAAGCAAAACCGCGACTCTCGCGAAAGGGAAAAAAAAAAGAAAACGCGTTTTCCACGAGAAAAAAATCGATTTTTTTGTCCAAATGTTATGGAAGACCGGTGGAAAACCGAAACCTCAAAAAACCTCAAAAAAACCGTTTAAAAAACCGAAAACACGTGCGGAAAAATTAAAAAAACAAATCCGGAGGGAGTGCCCAGAGCGCGACACGTGACAGGCGGCTGAGAGCGCGCCACATGGCGCTGATCGTTGTGAGGCTTCCGAAGAAGCGCTCGTTAACTAGTTGCTCTGGGTGTTGACTGGTTGCAGGTTTGCTGGTTGGTTGTAGATACTAAAAAAAAAAGTTCGCTGCTGACTGAGCTAGCGACGCTAGCCAAGAGGCAATATCCTTCGCTCAAGAAGGCCTGAGGCGCCACGCTTGCATGTAGAATAGGCCTGTTTAGCAAGTACTATTACTTATATCACGAAGCTTAATTTTTTTCTCGAATATGCATGAATATACGTACTATATATTAAAGAAGGGATGAGGGTAAAGAGACCCTCCACGTCGGTAGTTACAACTCAAGTCACAACTCCAACTCCACAGACAACGCAACCTCTAGTCTATCATGTCTCGCTACGGCCTACCTCTAGCGCCACAAAATAGGCGTCCACGTCAGGCTTCAGAAGGCCCGCCGCTCTTCATGCTCTCCCCTTGGTCACAATAGCGTTGATTACCTTTGTGGGTGAGGGGGTTGCTTCATCGAACACAATCGCGTTTCGGTGCTTTCACAGTTCCCACATTACTGGGACGAAGATTGCCCGTGTATCCTTCAAGCTCATGGTGCCTCCATTCTTCTCGTTGCACCATTCTATCATGTCTGCTCCGGCCATCGGTATCCATTCCAGCCTGTTCATAGCGATGCACACACGGCTCCACACTTCACGCGAGAAGACTCATCTTAGCAAGATATGATTTATGCTCTCCTGGTCTTGGTCGCAGAAAGGGCAACGCTCCTAGTGGCAGCTTAATGAAAAGATCAACTTAAAAATCTGGAATAACTAATCATTATATTTCCTCATACAAATTGCCATGTGCAGGTAGCAAAAACTAAGTCACCTAGATTAGTAAAGCAATTGACATATATCTCATCTAAACCATTACTGGAATTTGCCATGGTGCACTACGAAGAAGAAAATACCTGCACGACAAATTTACCATAGTAATCTACAAAATCTACTGAAAATTGCTGGTCCACAACAGAAAGAAATACCTACTCAGAAAATTGCCATGGTCCAAAAAATACCTAAGTAAAATTGCCACGGTCCATGACAACTTGAAGGAAAATTGTTTGGTAAAACATGGCAAATTAAAAAAATGGTTGTGCTCGTCACATGGCAAATTTTGAAAATTATGTTTTGTAAAGCTTGGGTTGCATATTAATCTAAAAAAAACTTTAGGAATTTGCCATGGTCCACTACATAAGAAAAAAATACGTACACGGAAAATTCACATAGTAATCTACAAAAGAGGAAAAACCTATAGGAAATTGCCATGGTCCACTACAAAAAGAGATAAGTTGTCTCTAAGGATCATGCAGATTTGACATGCTATAAAAAAATTCCCATGCTCTAAATAATAGAAAAACGCATTGATCTAAATAACAAAACTGGCATGCTCGATGTAACTAAATTGTCATGCTCAGTATAATAAAACCACCCCATATCAACATTTCATATCCCGGAACTCCTCATGATGTCCGGGATCTCATCCAGGACTCCGAACATCATTTGGTTACCAATGCACATATCCCAATACTACTCTAACGTCATCGAACGTTAAGCGCGCGGACCCTACAGGTTCGAGAATCATGTAGACATAACTGAGACATCTCTCCGGTCAATAACCAATAGCGGGACCTAGATGCCCATATTGGTTCCTACATATTCCACGAAGATCTTTATCGGTTGAACCACGATCTAAAGGATTCAGTTAATCCCGTATGCAATCCCTTTCTCTAGCGATGTGTTACTTGCCCGAGATTCGATCGTCGATATCTCCATACCTAGTTCAATCTCGTTGCCGGCAAGTCTCTTTACTCGTTCCATAATACAAGATCCCGTGACTAACTCATTAGCCACATTGCTTGCAAGCTCTTTACAATGTTGTATTACCGAGATGGTCTAGAGATATCTCTCCACCATATGGAGTGACAAATCCTAGTCTCGATCCATGCAACTCCACAGACACCTTCGGAGATACCTGTAGAGCACCTTTATAATCACCCAGTTACGAAGTGGCGTTTGATAGCACACAAAGTATTCCTCTGGTATCCGGGAGTAACATTATCTCATGGTCTAAGGAACTGATACTTGACATGAAGAAAGTTGCAGCAAATAACTAAATGATCTGATGCTAAGCTTACGGTTGGGTCTGTCCATCACATCATTCTCCTTCTTCTTTAAAAAAAAGAGAGCTTCTCTCTCCGATTTCCATTAATAGAAATCACCAAGTCTTACAGAAAAAAAGGAAAATAAAAGAAACTACTATAGCACCTCGGGAGCTAACTGCTAAGAGGAAGAGGAGGGAAGCCATCCCATCCCCCCCCCCATTGCATCCCCAAAGCAGTAGCCCGAGATCTAAGGCCTGGGCTCAAAAGCAGGTCCCAGCACCAAAAATATAACAAAGTTTTGACCCATACAGAAGAAATCCAGGCATACAACTGCCATCTAACAGGTATCATACATCATTTTTATTCTAGATCAAAAGACGGAGGAAAAAGAGCACATGCGAGGTCGATGAAGCTTTGAAAGTATCCACAGGGTCGCAGCACTGGGAGGTGAACCGAAGGCGGAAGATAGTCACCCTGTCGTAATTCTTCCTGTCCTCAGACGCCATCCGTGTGCTGCTTTGAACACTTCTTCAGCTACTTCGCCGACCTGTCTCACTCCTGCCGCCATCATCTCACTTCTTGCGGGGTTTTTCTGCAAAATATTCCAATCATGTAATTTTTTGAGAAACAAATTTACAGGTATACATGGATCATTAACCCTGTTATTCTCAAAGACAACACCATTTCTCAAATTCCAGATTGTCCAGCAAATAGCAGATATCCCTATCATAACTAGTCCTCTCTCTTCTCTTCCGAATTTCTTGACCCAGGTTCTCATAATAAGATCTAGATCATCTGGGATCTCTGTCAAATTAAAAGCACATTTTAAGACATTCCACAGCAGACGAGCTACAGAACATGAGAAGAAAAGGTGATTTATGCTTTCATCATGACCACAAAATGGGCATTTTTTATCCCCTTTCCACCCCCTGCGTAACAGATTATCTTTTGTGAGAATGCTGTTTCGGAGAGCCAGCCACATAAAGACTTTGACTCTAGGTGGCATTTTAATTTTCCACATATATAAGGGTGGACATTTGATACCATTTTCTATCAGATGTCTGTAGAAAGACCTAACTGTGTACACTCCATTTTTCGTCAGTGTCCACTTAACCTCATCCTTCTTATCATTCAGAACCATCGAACTACAAGCTTCTTTAATGTGGTCCCAAAGATCTTTCGAGTCTCCCATCAATGTCCTTCTAAAATACATATTATCTATTCCATTTTCAAAAACTTCACTCACAATCTTCTTTTTATCAAAACAAATATTGTAAAGCCTAGGGAAATTTTTCCTCAGCGGTGCAGACCCAATCCACCAGTCCTCCGAGAAATGAACACTTTTACCATTGCCCACTATAAATTTGCACAGAGAAACAAAATGTTCTCTATGTTTCAAGAGTTCTTTCCAAAATTGGGAGTCCCCCTGTTTGGCAGAAATATTGCTAAGGTTTTTATTTCCCTGATATTTACTAAATATGACCTCCTGCCATAGGCCCTCAGTAGTGTATAACTTCCACCACCATTTACATAACAGGGCTTTATTCATATGGGTGAGGTTTTGAATCCCCAAGCCCCCCATGTCTTTTGGTCTGCAGACCTCTGACCATTTAACTAAATGATATTTTTTCTTTTTGTTATTTTCCTGCCACAACAGCCTGGCTCTAAAGAAGTCCATACGTTTATTAACCCCATTTGGTAAACCATAAAACGACATCATAAAATAAGGAATGCCTGTTAATGAAGATTGTATCAGAGTAACTCTACCAGCACTTGCAAGCAATCTACCTTGCCGATTTTCACATTTTCTCTCCATTTTATCCTCAGGAGGTTTCCAATGTTTATTTCTAATACGTTTTTCATCCACAGGTAAACCTAAATATTTCATAGGTAGGGCACCCACTGGACATGTAATTTTTTTTGTATATTCCTCTTTTTTATTAATGGCATCCCCAAAAAGGAACAACTCACTTTTATGGAAGTTAATCTTCAGACCAGACATTTGTTCGAAGAGACACAAAATATATTTCAAATTATGGGCACTTTCCAAATCATCTTGTAGCAAGAAGATGGTATCATCTGCATATTGTAACATATTTATCCCATCTGGGACATTTTCATTAAGCACCCCTTTCACTAAACCATTCTTCCTTGCATTATCTAGCATAATGGCTAAAGCATCAGCAGCTAGGTCAAAATTAAGGGGGGACAGAGAGTCCCCCTGTCTCAACCCCTTATGAGTAGGAAAATACTTGCCGAGAGTGTCATTCACTTTCTTACACACCTCCCCCCCCCAATAGTCCCCATTACCCAGTCTATCCATTTGTCAGGGAACCCCTTCATTTTGAGCATCTGGAAAAGAAAGGACCATTTTATTTTGTCATATGCTTTTTCAAAATCTATTTTCAACAAGAGAGCACTCTATTTTTTTCTATGTATACTGTTTAAAGCTTCATGGAGTATCAAGACTCCCACCATAATATACCTGCCCTTAATGAAAGCAGTTTGGACAGGCGATATGACTTCAGCAGCCACTAGATTTAGTCTGTTCATCAGAACTTTTGTGATAATTTTGAAGCTGACATTTAGTAGACATATAGATCTAAACTTTTGTATTTTATTGGCTTCTTTCCCCTTAGGAACCAATGTGATAATCCCATAGTTCAATCTACTAATATCCACTTTTCTTTCTGCAAAATCATCTAAGAGGGTTTTCAGGTCATCTTTCACCAACTCCCAGTAATGTTGATAGAATTCAACGGTGAATCCATCAGGGCCAGGTGATTTGTTATGTGCCATATTAAAAACCACATTTTTAATCTCTTCTAAAGAGAATTTATCAATCAGTACATCACTATACTTTGTATGAATCTTTTTTGCATTATCTACATTAAGAGATACTGAAGAATCATCAGGTGGACCAAAGAGGTTTTTGTAAAAGAGAGTGATATATTCCATCAAGTTTTTATCTCCTTCTATCTCCCCTCCATCTTGTTCCAGCCTGTTAATTCTATTTCTTCTATATCTCCCATTAGCTTTGGCATGGAAGAATTTGGTATTACTGTCTCCCTCTAGAATTTCATCCACCTTAGCTCTCTGTTTCCACTTAGCTTCTTCTTGTTGGAGAAGTCTATCAAGTTGAGCTCTCAATTCCATTTGTTCCTTTCTATCAGCCACTGTAAGACCATTTTTTTCACAATGTTTATCAATTATATCAAGTCTCACCAAAATATCTTTTGTCAACTCTCTATACCAAGCATTCATATTTCTGTTCCAGCCTTTAAGTTTGGGTCTAAGCAACCTAAATTTACCCAGCAGTCTATCTACACTATCACCACTAATGCTTGGATCATTCCAAACATCATGGACAATTTTGTCAATCCCCTCCCCCAGGAACCAAGCATTTTCAAATCTAAAAATGGGATCAGATTTCTGAATGTCTCCGGAGTCTAAGAATAAAGGGGTATGATCAGATTTCTCTCTAGTCAATGCAGTAATCTGAGTTAAGGGGTATGTCTCTTCCCACTCTATGCTGCATAAGATTCTATCTAATTTTTCAAAAGTGGGGATAGGCAAGTTATTCCCCCATGTGAATTGTCTCCCATGCATCTCAAGTTCTCTAACCCCAGCCTGCTCCAGGATGGCATTAAACAAGAAACTCCAATGCCCATGGGAGCCTGGTTTGTTTTTCTCATTAGCACTTCTAATAATATTAAAGTCACCCCCAATCAGTATGGGGTTAATGCTATGTTGAAAAATTCTGGATAACTCTGCCAGAAAGGCTGCTTTTCCTTCTGGCTGAGCATCTCCATAAACAACTACCAGGTTCCAGATCAGCCTGGTTTTTAATCTTGAACAGTCATTTTGATATGATAATCTCCTTCATCCTGTGAGATTACATCTAACGTGGTGTAATTAACCCACAACAGGATCCCACCAGATTTTCCCCTAGCAGGGGTGAAATGCCAGTGGAAGTCTCTGCCAGCACAAACTTGTTGCAAGTCAGTTCTAGAAAACTGCTGCCTCATGGTCTCTTGCAGACCCATGAAATCAACCTTTTTGTCCATGATCATTTCCCTAAGAAATCTTTTTTGATGCCCCCCCCCCCCCAAAACCTCTCATATTCCAGAAGATGCCTCTCATCTTTTTTTCTTTTTCTTCCTAGCAGAAGATTCCAAAACTTTTACAGCAGAAGCAGTTTTAACCTCAGAACCTCTGGTGTTTCTGCTCCTATTTTTTCTTTTTTTGGAAGAGAAAATCCCCCTCAACATATCCCAATTCTCCTCTTCCTCTCTTTCTTCATCATTATCTCCCTGTTCCAACAAATCCTCCAAACTATGTTCCCCAGTGTCAATGATATCAGTTTCCTCAGGTAAAGAGGTTTATTTTTTATTTTTGTTGTATTCAGCTAACCACAAATCAGCTCTAGCTTGTTCTACAGCTTTTATCAGATTTAAATTGTGTTTAACCATCTCAGGTTTATTACCCAAACTGACCCCAACCCCTACAACAACTTTTTGAAGATAACTATCAGGTATAGACAAAATCCCAGGAGAGGGAAGCTCACCATAGTTGTCTTTCTTGGCTGCTCTTTCTTTAGACAACTCTGCAATGTTACAGTCCTCCTTTCCTTTCAGTCTGTCACATCTTCTCAGTCTTTCTTCCTCTTTCAAGTCTATTTCTCCCTTCTCAGCTCTCTTTACTTTTGTTCCAAAGGAGTCAGTCTCCTAACTGGTAGTATAGTCCACTGGTTCCATATATCCTAGGCCAATAGCTTGCTCCATCAGGTCTAAGTCTGTCATCACTTCTCCTTCCACTTGTTTGTTCCCCCCTGTCAATTCATCATCAATAGCTTCCTCCTCTTCTCCTTCATCTGAAATTTTTTCACCAGACTGGGACCCCCTCACCTCATCAGTCACTTTCAAATTGATCTGTAGTAATTCATGCTGTCTTCTGACTTATTTTTTCTAATGTTTTCCTTATAATCTCCATCTCTTTCCTTTTCTTCTCCTCCAGCATCAGTTGTGCAGTCTGTCTAGTAGGAAGCTCTTCTGCTTTTTGTAATCTCACCATCAAGCTGTATTCATCTCCCTGCACCTCTCCTACTGTCTCTGTTTCCATTCTGTCTTTTGTTGTTTCAATCGTATGACTTTTTTCTCCTGCCTTTTGCACCACTTGTTCATACTGTTTCAGCCCCAAGCTCCCCAGACTCACATTTTGTTTCCCAGTTTCAGATTGCTTGCTTCTCTTCTGCACATCATTCTCTCTCTGTTCAGCAATGTTCTCTAAGTCCAAATAATAAAAAACCTTCCTCTTATTCCCCTCATCAAACTTGTACCATCCCTGTTCTGCAATTGAATCAAACTCAAAGCCTATGTCATATAACAACAAATCTTTTGTGGTTATTTCAGTTCCTGCTGGGATCTTATGTAAATCCCTCACTCCCGCTTTCACCCTGATTTCCTCTTTAGAGTGAATATGTTCCACATCCACTTCCACTACAGGTCCCAGTGCTGAACCAATTTCACACACCCCTAGAAAGTGTCTCAAGGTGTCAGGGACCCCCCACATTTTGATCCATACAGAGTGGAGTTTTCCCTTGACTTTATCATCTGGACTCCAAAAGTCTACCTCCACCATTGCCCCAGTACCAAGCAGTGTGAATTTTTCAAAGTTTTTTAGCTCCACCAGCTTGGCGTTGTTAGGAAATCTCATCAGAAAAGTCTCGGGGCTTTGAAATTTAGCTCTCCAAGTCCAGCCCCATTCAAACATCTTACTGAAGCCATAGGCAACTGTGGTTTCATTCAGCTGTCCAGAGTGTACTATAACCAAAGCCATAGGGTTTGTATGTTCAGCAGCTACAATGTCTTTAGTGTTTTGTACCAGCAGACACCCCAGACCTCTAGCTCCATAGCCCACATACTTGGCCACTGGTTTGGCTTGTTTCAACACTGTGCATTCCTCAGTGTTGTGTGATGGCCTCTAACACACCACACAAAACACCTTATTCTTGCAATCACTTTTCAGATGACCTTGCTCTTTACACTTGGCACAGAAAAGCTCCTTATTGCTCCCTGATTCTTTCTTTTTTCCTGCTTCCTTACCCCCTTCATATTTTGTCACCCCCTGTGTCTGTAAAACCTCTTGTTTTGGCATGTTTGAGAGCAAATACTGGTATTGTTGAGCCATCTGGTCCTGTGGTATGAAACCAAATTGTCCATGGCCCATCCCTACTGGCACCATCTGAGGGAAATTAGTGTTGCTCATCATTGGAAAGCCTCCTGCCATCTGAACATGCCCCTCCTGCATCCCCATCTGTTGCAGATTAGGGTTGCCAACAGCAAATCCATTTCCAGATCCAGTCCCCCCATTTCCAGGATGAAACCCCTCTTGCTGATTCCCAAACCTGCCTGAATTAAATCTCCCTGAATTTCCATCTGTATCCCTACCACTCCCCATAGATGTTCCTTCCCCTCCAAAGCCGCTGCTATTAGTCCCAGACCATCCTCTGTAATTTCCATCTCTATCTCTCCTATCATAACTGTCTTGGTCTCTCACATCCTGCCTGTTGAACCCTCTCTCCGAATTACCAAACCTGCCGTTGAAGTTGCCTCTCCCTCCAAAACCAGCTCCTCTTCCCGGTCTTGGTCTCCAGTTATCTTGCCCGCCTGCCATTTCCTCCTCCTCTTCCCAGTATCTTCTTTCTTCCTCAGATCTCTCTCCCCAGCTCGCCGCCGCCGCACTCCTGTTAGGGTTAGGTAGGTGGAAGAAATCTGGTTCTGGTATGCGAGGTGGAATCTCTCCTTTATATAGGGCCACTCTCACTCTCTCCTCTGGGCCACCCCTGTTGTCTTTCCCATTGGGCCTAGAAGCTTTGAGGCCCAAATCCCCCGTCTCTCTCCTTGTCCTGGGTCCATTTTACTTTTTTCCCCTTCTCCCTTCTCCTTTTTCTGTGCTATTTCTTTTCTCTGAACTTCATCAGCGGCTTCCTCCAACATTGAGTTCTCAGGAATCTCCCCACTTCGCAGACTCCTCTGAGTTATCTCCATCTCTCTAACTACCTCTCTCTCCTTACTCAAATTCTCCTGTATAGCGTTTTCCACTTCTATCTCAATATCACTTAGGTATTCTGGGAATCTAGGAAGATTCCAAGCTTTCGGGGATAGAGGTTTAATTTTTATCAATGCCATCCCAATTTCACTGTTATGGTATTTCCCCCAATTAGGGGAATCAATAGAAGTAAATTTTTCCTGACAATCAGTCGGAATTTTCCTATTCTGTCTCTCATCTATCCTTTCATCCTTTTTTAAGAACAAGCTCTGAACGTATTGATTCAGTTTTTTCTCCATTCTACGATTCATCCGCTTAATTTAGCGTTGCATATCAATTTCGTGAGTTTTTCCCCCAGATTCATAGGCAGGAGGTATGGAAACGGGCACAGGATGATTGGTAGTACCTGAAACGACGACATCCCCGCCAGAATCGTCGCCTGAATCTTCACTAGCCAGCCTCCAGAAGCGGTTGCTGGCTAGTGAAGGATTCAGACATCGATTCCGGCGAGGCGTGCCGATCGGCGTGGCGTCGGAGTTGGTGGAGGCGGAGCAAGTCGAGCGGAGCGGCGCGGCATCTGAGTCACCACCTGCGGCGGCTGCTCCGCCGCGTCGTCGTGGATCACGATTGGGGCCATGGCGGAGCCTGGAGCAGGAAGAGCCAGGACCCCCTCGCGAGATCTGAGGGCCGATCCTCTCATGGCTGGGGCGAGGTCCGTAGTCTCGAAGGAGGTGAACGCCACCCACTTCCTCTCCACGACCCTCACCGGCGAGTCCGCCTGGTCCATCACCCACATCAGGACCTCCAGCGGGTGCTTGCGCCTCCCCCGCCCGAAGAGCGACCTCTCCTCCGCCGCCGTCAGCCCCTCGTGAATCGCCTTCGCCTCCGCGTACATCGCTTTTTTGCTTGTGTACCACGATCCGATCTCTCGCAGGCGAGCTCTCCGACGCGCATCTCTGCCTGCAAACCTCAGCAGCTTCTCCTCGCCGATCTCCACCATCTCGCCCGTCGTGGACGCCTGCTAGGAGAGGAGCGGACGCAGTATGCAGGACGAGATGCGGTGGGTGCTGGGAAGCAGGAGTGCGCTCACCAGATATCCAGCCCGGATTTAATTCTCCACCTGCCGCACTTCCTCCCTCGCCGGCTCCCGAGGCGCCTCCCCGTCGCGCCGCTCCTCCTCGATGTGCGCGACATGACACATGAAAACGACCGTGGCACCAGGGGCCAACACGACTCCCCCCTCCCCACCAGCACGCGAATCCACCGTGCAACCCCGCGCGTCGACGAGGCGCACCGTCGCCGGGTGCGCACATAGCACCACCTCCCCTCGGTGGTACCTGAGCACACTCACCCCCCGGAGATCCACGGCGAACCACGCCGGCCATCGCTGCGTATCGAAGTCGCCAGATGCGTCGCCAGAGACGTGTCGGGCCATCGCTCCAGAACTTACAATCTCCTAATGATGTGATCCCGTTATCAAATGATAACTCATGTCTATGGTTACGAAACCATAACCATCTTTGATCAACGAGTTAGTCTAGTAGAGGCTTACTAGGAACACAGTGTAGTTTATGTATTAACACATGTATTTAAGTTTCCGGTCAATACAACTCTAGCATGAATAATCAACATTTATGAGGAATGAGAAATATGATAATAACCAATTTATTATTGCCTCTAGAACATATTTCCAATACCGTTGGCTACACCATTAACCATGCTCTTAGTACAACTTTATATATAATGAAGTTATACTAAAGTTGCGTCAATTAAAATAAAAGTTATACTAAAGCTGCGTGAATTAAGTTGGATCGAAGGGAGTACAAATAAATCTCATGCGTAGATGATTGCCAATTGCATGAGTGGAAGCTTACTGAACCAGCCGGAGGCTAGCTAGGACGCGTGCAAGCATGCATGCAAGCTTTTGGGCGTGCACGCAAAGCTAAGTAAGAAAAAGGGTGGCAAGTTAATTTGTTTGTTTGTCTAGTACTAGTAAATCTACAGATGGTCTAGAAATGGGGCTTAATTAAAATTGTGTGGATCATGTTGACAAAAGAGAAAGGGGGCCCGAAAAAAAAGCTAGCCCATACATGCAGGCGAAACTGAGAAGTGTGGCTAGAACTAGGCAGAAAACCAGCCAAAGCCAGGCCTGGCGCGAGGCACAGACCAAGAAAACAAGCGAAGGTGGACTTTACTCTGTATGTACATGCATCCTTTCCTTTTTAGTGGGTGATGAGTCCTGCATTATTGTGAGCTAAGTTTTACATTGAACTAACTTTTACATGGCATTTTCTATTATTTTTCTGAAAGGTTCTCCAATTGAATCACATTCTTTGTCGTCGTAAGACCCTAGGAGTGGTGATTAACTGATTATTACATGGTCATTAGCTTTAGCTAGCTATTATTACCAATTAAAGGCGGGAGGGGAGGGAAGGGGTATAGGAGCTGGCGCAGTCGGCAGCCGCAAAGGTGACGGTGCGCTTGCCGAGGTCGTAGCCGACGTGTATGTTCTGCTGCATGATGTTGCCGATCGTGGCGACATGGCCAAGCACACGGTCCCTTGCATGAAAAAGTCCATGAACATGTTCTCCGCCTTGGGCGTAACCATGGCGCCCCCGTCCGGGAAAACCTTCTCCAGCGCCGCACCGTCCACGTCCTAGCACAGGGGAACAACTTCGGGTTCGGCGATGGCTTGCGCGGGAGCTTGATGCTCCTAGCGAGCGCCTCCACGATGGGGTCCAGCAACTCCTTGTCGAGGTACGTCAGCACCGTCCCGGAGTCGACGATGATGGGAGACGGGTTCGGCAGTTTGATGATCGAGTTCCCAACCCCGGCCGCCACAATTTCGACTGTGTAGTAGGCCTCCACGGCTGAGTGGACCATCGGCGTGGTTACCGTGCACTCGGCCGACGTCGATTGTTGTGTTCATGCATGGCACGGATACGAGCTAGAACAAGGATTAGTGAGCAAAAGTAGTGTCACACGTCCGCATACGGTCATCCACGAGAGCTGGTTCGCCAATAGGAAAAACAGACGTTTCAAGGTGATACATCCACATAAAACGAAAGAAAAAACCGCTCCGCAGGCCTGCACGACGACCTTTCGTCCGCTCCTCCTCCTCCCTACAGACGCCATCATGGACGGGTCTTTTTGCAAACTGGCTTTGTTTGTTGCCTTGTGATTCGAATATGGTCTTCACAAACGCCGTCCATTGAGTATAGATGTCATCGACAAGATAGGATCTCATGTTGTAGTCATGGCTTTTGACAGTGTGCACGACGGCGATTCCCCCATTACAGAGCCTCCTGAACATGGGAGATCGTTGAAGCAAATTGATGTCGTTGCGTACGTGAACCCATCACTCCAAATAAAGCATGCCAAATTCATAAGTCATGTGATCCAACTGATTTCAGTATGATGATGACCTCTTTGGTTTGGTTTTGATACATTCCACGCAAATCTTTGGGGCAGTTCTTCCATTATCAATGCATACAATCAATTGATCCGAGCATTCCTGGAAACCCTCTTGCCTCTCCAATAGCCCACAACTTTTCTGTGTCCTGCACATTTGGTTATCTCAGATGCTCTGCTCCAAACTCCTGCACCACGGCGCAGGCAAAACTGACAATATTCTTCAGGCATGCGCTCTCCCCCATCCGGACCATCTCACCAACGATAGTACCATGTGCAAGCATCCTCAGAGCAGTCATGCATTTCTGCTTAGCGGAGAAAGAGAGTTGGCCGCAGCAATCCCTAGTGAGCTTGAAGTAGTCATCGTGCGCCTCCACAACCTCCACAACGCGCAAAAACAATGGTTTGTGCATACGAAAATGGCGGCGAAACCATGGATCATCAGGGAAAGGTGACTTCGGAGCAAAGTATTCTTTGTAAAATAGCCGTGTCCGGAGACCCTGTCCCGATCGGTCACTCTTCTCCCTTTGATTGAGACCTTAAAGTTGAGAATATGCCCCACCTGTCGGTCCATTTCCTCTTGCATGCTCATGAGCATGATCATGTCCACTTCTTCGTCCGAATCCGATGAATCGAAGAACTCACCTTCATCATTTATCCAGCTCCGTAAGTCCATACTCCTCGTCTGACGAAGCATGGGAATCCATCGTTTTCCGTATGAATAAATCCCAAAAAACCGGGGTGGATATGTGTCGAACACATAGCACAAGGGCCCGAAAGTTGGTAGACATACTGCGGTGGCGTTCTGGTAGGCGATGATGTCCGCGGCGGCGAGCACGATAAAGAGGACTGCAATGGCAGTGATGGCGGCGTTGAGGCTCGGAAAGGCGGCGGAGCTACGAGACGTCCGACGCGGAGGAGGAAGAAGAGATGAGAGAGAAAATTGAATCGGTAGGTCAAGGGGGTGGCAGTACACCATAACCCTTGATTGGGGGCGGTTAACTGCCGGGAGAAATACCCGGATTTGGCGCAATTCGTGATGGGGGCGGGGTGTCGGGCCCGACGTGGCGGACATGGCCGGTCGCGCCCGGGCCTGCCCATATCCGCCCTACTTTTGGGTTGGATATGATGGGTGTCAATCAGCCCGGGCGTTTGTGGCCCATTTGAGGTGCTCGTCTAGGTCGAGGCGTCCGCCCAGGCGTTTGGGGGGGGGGTTGTTGACGCACCCGATTTTAGATGCTTTAAGGACCGACTCAACGAGGGAGGGTTTGAGGCGCCCGGCTGTAGATGCTCTAAGGACTGACTCAATGATAGCTTTCGTGGGATGAGCTAATCATCGATGCCATAGGTCTGAAGAGAGCTTGACAGCGGAGAGGACTCGGGGACCGAGGCACTCTAGTTTAACTCTGTGTGCTATGAGTAGCTACTCTTAATCATATGTCCAGTGTATGCAACCAAACACCCTGTAGTTGCACCAGCCTAGTCAATACACGACACCAAACGCCATGCCAAAGTTGCTCCCTTAATGTAGAGAATCTACATGCAGACTACTAAACAATATGTAGATGGTGGTTTTTTACTTGTTTTTCTCAACTAGGCCTAAATGGAACAAGTATGTAAAGAGGCAAAAGAAAAAGAAAAACACCGCGAGTAGCCAAACGCGCCCTTAAGGTATGTCTGAATGAGCCGCTCGAATGTATCTTGCACGCTGTCTCAGCAGAAATTCCTGCGTTTTATGAATAAATAGAGACATGGTGATGTTCAGAAAAAGGAAAAGTGTAATGATGCATGGGGGAGCGTCAATCTATCACAAAGAATCACAAAGAAGGTCAAAGGGGCTGAATAGAGGCGTACAGCAAAAAAGAAAAGAAGAAACATTTACTTTGCTCGGAAGAAAGAAAGAAACCTGCGTGACATGAGAGAGAGCGAGAGAGAGAAAAAATACAATTCATCATCCAACAAAACAATGAAGAGATGTCCGTGGGTAGGCCGGAGCTACGGCGTCGTGTCGGCCGGGGGCGTGCCCCTGGACCGCTCCTCCTCGGAGGTGGTCGCCCGCGCGCTCTCCTCCGTGGTGGTCTGCCCGTGGCCGGTCCCGATCTCCTCGATCATCCTGACGACGTCCGGCGCGTCCGGGCGCGCGTCGGGCACGGTGGCCACGCAGGCCATGGCCACCTGCAGCAGCGCGACCATCTCCTCCTCGGCGCTGGCGCCCAGGCGCACCAGCTCGACGTCGAACACCTCGGCGGTCCACTCCTCGCGCACCACCGACTGCACCCACCGCGGCAGGTCCAGCGTGCCGCCGTCGCCCTCCTGCAGGGACGCGTGCGTCGGGGACTTGCCGGTGAGGAGCTCCAGCAGGAGCACGCCGAGGGAGTAGACGTCCGCCTTGAGCGTGGGCCGCCTCGTGTCCACCACCTCCGGGGCGCGGTACCCGCCGGCGCCAGCGCGGATGGACGACGGCGCGTAGATCGGGTGGAGGGAGAAGTCGGAGAGCGCGGCGGCGTCGTAGTCCGGCCGGAGCAGCACGTTGGAGGACTTGACGTTGCCGTGGGCGAGCTTGTGCGCCGAGTGCAGGTGCGCGAGCCCGCGGGAGGCCGACAGCGCCGACCGCATGCGCGCGTCCCAGTCCATGGGCGTCCGGCCTGAGCCCCGGCTCCCTGCATTCAAATTCCATTCCGGTGAGAAACGCTTCGGCCGATAAGGCAGAGCTCCTGCTAACGATTTCTCGAAGAAGAAAAAATGATTGTTGACAACTAACAGTCTGACATAAGCAAACTTGCAATGTAATGTATAGTATATGATAGGACTAAAATGCAAGTAGCATCACGTACGACTGATTAAATCAATGGGACGTGAGCCAACAACTTGAATCAATGCTCAAAATAGTCTGCTGCTAATCCAAAGACACCCACAATCATGCAAGACTAAAGAATCAAAATCAATCATCCTGATTGATCGGCTGGCCCACAATTAAAGAAGAGAGGCGAACAATTTTTTAAGAAAAGAAAACGTGGTAGTACTATGCAATACACTGGTGAAAAGATAGAGAGCCTTTGATCGTAACAAGACGGCAGCGCAGGACATCATACAGTTGCAACAACCACCGAAGCAATCAATCAGCTGTCGTAGTAGGTTATTAAGTAAAGTAGGACCGAAACTAAGATAGATACTCTAGAACCTCAAATGGCGGCGGGACATCAGTAGGTCACAAACAGCGCTGCTAATCATACTCGCAGAGAATCGTACTACCAGCTTCATCATTTAAAAAACACAATCGAACGCTAGCATCAAAACATAAGGTCTACGTGAAGAGAAACAGAGCCTCCCACTGAACCCACGCGCCCAATCTTGCATGCTCTTTGCTCTGCTTGCCGGATACAGTGATGCAACGCAGCAAGTACGATGTGCCATGCGTACGTAGATACTGCTAGCTAGCCAGCTCCGTTGTGCTGCCAGGGTATTGACTGTGGGTCCCAGCACATGGCCGCGGGGTTCTAGATGCGCCGGCCCCTCCTCTGTACGCCCACCAGTGCATCCAGCATTTCCAGCAGCGAGCGGAGCCCATCATCATCGCTCCTTCGTACTTTCTTTGACCTCATGCACATGCCAGGATTTTTCACCTCGCTTGGGCATCAAAGAAAAGCGATGGCCAAAGAGAAAAAGATCGACAAAACAATGATGAAACAAAGAAAAGAGGCAGAGCAGGGCGAAAAGCGCGCCAGAAGAACCGCCCGCCGGCCGGCCGGCCGCCCACTCCACATGCCGTCACGTCGAATTGTCCGACTAAATTGCCGGCGATGCTATCGTCTATGCAATGCAGTTTTGGTTTAAGGAGGGTGGTGACTGACCGTGGAGCATGGCGGAGAGGCTGCCGTTGGGGAGGTAGTCGTAGACGAGCAGCTTCTCGTCCTTGGAGAAGTAGTAGGCGCGGACGGGGAGCAGGTTGGGGTGCTCCACGCCGCCGACAACCTCCATGTGCGCCTCGAACTCGCGCCGCGCCACCGCCACCTCCTTGAGCCGCTTCACCACCACCGTCGTCCCCTCCTCCAGCACCGCCTTGTACGACGTCCCCGCGCTCCCCTTCCCCAGCACCTCCGCCGACGCGCGCAGCAGGTCCTCCAGGTCGAAGCTGTACCCGGCGCCCTTCCCCAGGAACACCAGCCGGCTCGCCTCCCCCGTCCCGGCTCCGGCCGCCGCCGCGGCGGCCATCGAGCCGGAGGTGCCCGCGTCGTCCTTTGGCGAGGACGCAGTGCCGGTGCCGTCGCCGGACGCCGGCGGTCTGGCTTGCGCCACCGCCGCGGTCGTGCCCTTCGGTCCCTCCGTGCGCGCGCCTCGCCGGGACCTCTTGCAGCAGAACAGGATGGCCAGAAGCAGGAGCAGCGCCACGACCACGGCGCCCACGATGATGCCGACGATCGCCGCGGTGGAGAGCTTCTTCCTCTTCCCTGTCCCACCGGGCGCGCCGTCGTTCGGGCTCATCCCCGGCGCAGGCGCCGGGGACGGGAAGAAGGGGCTGCAGGGGGGCAGCGGCGTGCCGCACAGCTGGAGGTTCCCGGCGAAGGCGTCGGCGGGGAAGTGCGCGAGTGCCCGCGGGATGGAGCCGTTGAGCCTGTTGTCGGAGACGTTGAACACCTTGAGCCCCGGGTTGGCGATGCTGGGGATCTTGCCGGACAGCCGGTTGCCGTCCAGCCTCAGCGCGCGCAGCGCGGCGAGGCCGTTGAGCGCGAAGGGGATGGAGCCCGACAGGTTGTTGTGGGAGAGCACGAGCCGCTCGAGCGCCGCGAGCCCGGAGACCCCCGGCGGGATGGCGCCGGAGATGGCGTTGTCCTGCAGGAAGAGGGCCCGGAGGGCGGAGAGCCGGAGGAGGTCGTCGGGGATGGTGCCCGAGACGCGGTTGGCGCGGAGGGACAGCACCTGGAGGTTCTTCAGCCGCCCGATGGTTCCCGGCGGGATGGGGCCCACGAGCCCGATCCCCGGGAGGCGCAGCTTGACGACGGTGGAGTTGGCGGCGTCGCAGGTGACCCCGACCCAGGCGCAGGCCGGCGTGGAGGCGCTCCACCCGAGCTTGCGCTCGTGCGGCGTGGCCGCGAGGAACGCCAGCAGCGCCGACTGCTCGCTCGCCGGCGGGTCCGCGAGGGCCAGGCATGCCAGCCAGGCGACTACAGCGGCCGCCAAGAGCAGCGCCGCCGCGGGCGCCATTGCGACGGACGGACGGACGGGCGCGTCGGCTACGAGCTAGGCGGCATTGCTGGGGCTAGAGCAGAGCTGGAGCTGGAGCCGAAGCTTGCTCGGGGAGAGGGAATTTGGGCGAGGAAGAAGTGGGGAGAGGGGGTCTGACGGGAGAGTGAGGGAGGAGGAAGAGGAAGGAGAGCAGCATGGACATGGTGGCTCTGGACAAGCGCGATTTTGGTGGGGAAGAGATTGGGGACGGTTGGGCCTCGTTTTTTTTTTTCCATTCCACTGGTTTGGGCCCACACCAGCCTATTGCAACATGATGAGGTCTTAATAACAAGCATTGTAGTAGAAACAGAAGAATTGGATAATGGAGGAAGAATGTTGTCGACAGAAGAACAGTGGAGTGTGTAGCTCAGCTAGCAACCAAATGAGAAGAGCAGAGAAAAGAAAAGAAAAAAGAAAGAAGAAGAGGGGAATCTTCATGTGGCTTGGGGATGAGGTAAAGTGCGAAATCCCGTCCGCTGTCCGAAAAGCATTCGACACGCGCGCACGGATATAGGAGGCCCGCGGGTGCTGCTAGCGGACAGGCAGTCTGCGGCCGGGCCTTACGTACGTACGCCGTCGCCGGTCGCCGTCCGAGACCGGCCGTATCGCTGGAACAACCGGGAGCACGTTTAACGACCAGCCCACTAGCCCGGCGCACCGTACTCATGGTGGAGACGAGACTTGCCGCGTGTATCCATGGTTTGTTCGTTGTAAAATCATTCCTCATTTCTGTACTTTTGTTGTTTGTCTATCGATGACTTGTATCCTGACACGTACTCCCTCCATTTCAAAATTCTTGTCTTACATTTGTCTATGTACGGATGTATCTATTTATATTTTAATTCTTGTCTTACATTTGTCTATGTACGGATGTATCTATTTATATTTTAGTATTAGATATATCCGTATCTAGAAAGCAACTCCATACCGGCCCGATCATCAGTCATAGTAATCGGTCGAAATGGAAGAATGTTGTCGAAACAGCGGCTGGCTGGCTAGCAACCAACCAAGGAAGATGGAATCTTGAGTGGCTTGTGGCCGCAGTAAAGTGGGAAATTCCGTTCGTCCGTCCAAGCTGTCCGACTCCGACCTGACCACACACGCACGCGGAGGGAGAGATAAAAAAAGACAGATGGATCGACCGCATTCGGACAGACGCCGTCGAAGAAAGTAGGCCACCGGAGCGATTGGGCGCCAACTAGCTCGTGACACGGTGAGAGACCCATTTATGTTCGAGTATTGTGGATATGCGCGTAGTATACATATACGTACTGTGGATCGTTTCATCTTCCGAGCGACTAGCACAACGTACGTACGTGTTGTCGGAAGATACCAACATACACGTGCGTCACGCGCAGACAAATGGGCATCACATAATATTCACATGGCCGATTTATTCGCTGTCGGGCGACTGCGGCTGAGCCAGGCATGCATATGCAGCACGCGGCTCAAGGTCCTCCTATACATATCTCCTCCCGTGCGTGCGTCGCGTGCAAATCATCGTGCTCTGTATCAACGGATGTTCATGGTTCACAATAATCTACTCCCTTCGTCTTATAATATAGGAAAACATTCTTATATTATAGCATAAGTACATATTATAGGACGAAGGGTACTAGAGCTACTGTATGCATAGTTTTTCGCGAATACACAAAGCTTGCGTATCATTCATTGATAGATGGAAAATAGCATAAATACATAAGAGGGCACAACACATGTCACCAACGCATACAGAGGCGTGAACATGGCGCCCAACATAGAGAGACGTGAGAAACTCGACCCAAGCAAAAAAAAAAAACACAGTAAACTCGTCGACCAGAGAAACAATCCGACTAGCAACAAGACGACCGACATCTCCGAAGTCAGCACCAGGACGCCGCGAGCAAGCAAAACAACGCCTTCACGAAGGAGAACGACACCAAGACGCCGCCGCCGCTGTCCGATCCGGAAAACCAGACCTAGGGTTTCCCCTGAAGCTCGAAGAGGGGCACAGATCACGACCATGACAGCGCCTTCAAGAAGGGAACGACACCCACAAGTATCGCCGTTGTATGCATAGTTGCCATTTAATTTTCATGAGGTTGAATTGGAACCACTATGATTTTTTATGTTAGAGTTGAGTTCAAGTACTAGCTCCACTAGAAAAAGGTACTCCCTCTGTTCTATAATGTAAGACGTTTTTTGACACTAGTGCGTTTTTTGACACTACACTAGTGTCAAAAAACGTCTTATGGGCGAAGGGAGTAGTAGCTAGTGATCGTTAAAAAATCATACTATTAGAAAGGCTGATGCTTTGCGGTGGTCGACCGGCGTAAGCGGCTAGCGACCAAGGGAGAAGAGCAGAGTGTTGAAAGAAAAGAAAAAAAGAAGAAGAAGAGGGGATTCTTCATGTGGCTTGGGGATGAGGTAAAGTGTGAAATCCCGTCCGCGCTATCCGAAGAGCATTTGATCGACCTGACCACACACGGATGAAGAGGCCCGCGGGTGCTGCTAGCGGACAGACAGTCGCGGCCGAGCCTTACATGCGTACGTCATCGCCGGTCGCCGTCCGAGACCAGCCGTATCGCTGGAACAACCGCGAGCACGTTAACGATCCGCCCACTTCCTCGGTGCACCATACTCGTCGTGGTGGAGACGAGACTTGCCACATGTATACATAGTTTGTTTGTTATCAAATCGTTCTTTCTTTTTCCCACACCATCTGGAAGAGAGAGAGAGAGAGAGAGAGAGAGAGAGAGAGAGAGAGCCCTCTCGTCGTCCCCTCGGGCGATCTTCCCCTATCCCTAGCCGTCGCCGGTCGCCGTTTGAGACCGGTCATATCGCTCGAACAATCAGGAGCATGTTAACCATCAACCCACTAGCCGCGCGTGAACAACTGGGCACCTCACATGCCAGGGCCCAGTGGGTGGTCGGCGGCGCGTCGGCGATGATGGTCTGCCTTTCCTACTTCAGTTCCGGCTATGTCGGCCCATGGCAGGGCTCTCTTACACTAAGGTGGTAATTGGCGGTGGTGTGCTCCACCGTTGGTGTTGGTCCTTGTGATGACCACTCCAGCATGCGGCGGCGGCCTCAATGTGATGTGGTGGCCATCGAAAGGTCTTCGTGAAGGTTCCTCTCCATATCTGGTGGTTGACTTTGACGATGAGATGCAAATGATGGACGATGGCTTGACGCGGAGGGATGATTGTGCAGCGGTGGCGGTCGCACATCGCATGTAGCTGCTAGGAATCACAGAAAAGTGGTGTCGACAACAAATGAATGACTTCGATGATGGTCATGATCCTCTAGCAACATCCTCTGATTTCCTCCTTCACCTCTTGGCATTGTTATGCATGGCCAACGCTTTCTCCTTGTCGGAGGGATTAACCACGGGTAACCTCATCAACACCCCATAGCATTTCAAGGCATCGGGGCCAGCAAAGCCCCTCGCACCTTCCGAACGCGTGGCCGGCTCCTTAGGCCGGCTGGTCCAAGAGGCCGGCTCCCAGACGGCGGCGCGCTCTCAGAAGGCGGCTTCGGGGGAGGCCGGATCCTAGCAGACGGCCCCTCCTCCCCTCGGAGTCTGCACCCATTCATTACGATAAGATGGGGCGTGGCTACAGGGCCAACTGTTCCCCCAAATCCCGGAGGAGCATGGCCACAGTGCGGGCTGACCAAGCGGACACCCCTCTGCCAGGCGCTCACTGTGGCCACGCGGCCCATGACGTAGCCCTCGTCAGCAGAGACCATGCTCCCACGACGGGCGGTCGGTACGGCCCGCAGGCGGCAGGCCCTACCTGTCCGTGAGCAACCAGAAGACGGTGCTCCCAAAGAAGGCGGCTTCGTTGGTGGACCGGCTCCCAGCGGCCGGCCCTTCTCTCCCCTCGGAGTCAACGCGCCGTTACTCCGACGAGACGGAGCATGGTTAAAGTGAGCGCACGCCAGGCGGCGAGACTGTAGCCTTGCCTCCCCCGACAAGGCCCCCGTCATCAAGGGCGAGGCTACAGCAAAGGGCAATCAGCATGGCCCGCGGGTGGCGGGCCCTACCTGTCGGCCGAATCCTCATGAGTTTCCCTTTCCTTCGAACGAGACATGGCTACTGCCTAAGTCAGAAACACTATGTGTGATCAGGAACAACACACAAGCCACGGAGCCGAGAGCTGAGGAAGAAGGAACAGGCGTCAACTCTCTGGTCAGCCCGGAACTTCCGACCGGAGCCCGGAACTTCCGTCCCCCGGAACCTCCGGCCGACCCGGAACTTCCGGCCCCCGGACGCCAGCCCAGCTCCCACCGTGCCAACTCTCTGGTTAGACAGGACCCCGCCCGGAACCTCCGGCCCTGCCTGTGCGTAGTGACTTGGGCCGAGGCCCGTGTACCCTTTCGCCCCCGAGACTATATATACTCTTCTTCTACCTCCGTTTTAGGGTTAGCAAATGTGATAGCTCATTTAGAGATAGAGCTTTGCTCATCCATCCGGATCTACTCCTCCGAGAGAGACCGTGCCTCTACGGAGAAGATCCACTTGGATTCAAGACCCCTAACGGGAAGAACTCAAGACCTCCTCACGGAGAAGAACCGATTACCCTATGTATCGTCCTTTGTTGATTGTGGATCGTGTATCTCTTTGTGTTTCGAGGATCTAGCATATGTGTGACCAAATCTTGTTGGTTTGAGTGATTCTCTCGTGTTTTTCCTCGTGATTTCTCCTCGTGTTCTTCGTGTTCATCGCGGGATCCGCTCCTTTCGTGAAAGATCGAGCACCTAGGGTTCTACCCTACATCACATAGGAAGAGTGCTTATCATGAGCCGTGCTCGCATCTGATGGTGGCTTGCAGGCAGCGTTCATTGCATTGGTATGATATGATTTCACCATATTACAGCGTCCGTGCCCTTTTCAATTACTAAATATACCAGGGTCAGGCACCAGGAGGCGCCATTGTCCATGCATGTACCATTCAACGGACGATGCCATCTTGTTGAACTGATTCACGAGGGACGTAAACACCCTAAAGGTTTCGTTTGTTTACAAACAAGGACTCCTTGGATCTTTTTCCATCCCCACAAATAATATAATCACAGACAAGTCCCTACCATTTTGCAGTCAACACCCCAAAGCTTTCGTTTGTTTACAAACAAGTCGTGGGAATTTTTGCCAGAATTTTCGGCAGCATAACGCGTGGAAATGAATTGCATGCACAACCCTGAAAGTCGCAGTTAAGAGATCATCTCTCCTCTCCCCCTAGAGATCAGCAACAGCAACAACAACCATTAGCATGAGATCAATATGGCTAATTAGGATTAAGACAAGCCAACTCTTGACTTGGAAACATTAATCAAACACACACAAGTTCATTGGTTACACTCAAATGGTTGAAAAGGAATTAGGTTGGCTGCTATATTGTCTAAGTTTTACCATATATGTGTATGTTGATCACAGGAAATAAAGTTATATATACATGCCGTCACAAAATAAGGATATCCCTATCTTTTTCTGTGTCTATATTTCCTAGCTACAAAATTATCTAGCTAGCTGTGAGATAAGATTATCAACATCAATCTACCTAGCTGCGAGATAAAATTATCAACATCAATCTATCTACCATTGTTATGAATTTTTTGGACCAGCATCCTAACTACAATCAAACACCTTTAGCAAGCTTCTACTCCCTCCGTCTAGGTGAATAAGTCATCTTAGGTTGTGCACCGTGACCAAGGAGGAGGGGAAAACGAGAGAACTTAATGTTTATTTGCTAATTAATAGCATTGCATGCAATGAACTAACCACTGCATGTCGTGTTTGGTAGTCTCAAGTGATTAAAAGCATGCACACCCCACATCTCTTATTGGTTGATATGTCAAGAAACAAGAAACGAGGTAGAAGTTAATGCACCGCGCCTAAGTGTTTTGGGATTATTTGGTTTTCGTAAGATGACTTACACACCTAGACGGAGGGAGTACTTAACATTGCTGGCTGACAGAAGTGCAACACACACACGCGCGCGCGCAATCCAAGTTCCTATAAATAAGTAAATTAATAAAGTTCTATTTCTAGCAGCAAGCAAATTTTCTTTTGACCAATCCAAGTGTCGGCAAACCGGAATATTTACATCTCTGTTCTCATGAAACATCATATCCTATTCTAACATAATGATCTGGACAATTGGTAATAACAATTTATTTATTACTCCCTCCGTTCCTAAATATTTGTCTTTCTAGATATTTCAATTGGACTACCACATACGGATGTATATAGACATATTTTAGAGTGTAGATTCACTCATTTTGCTCTGTATGTAGTCACTTGTTGAAATATCTAGAAAGACAAATATTTAGGAACGGAGGGAGTAGTTAGCACGCAAAACCTAACATCAAGTGAGAAGCCTTTCTTATGGGAGTCTTTAATTTACAGTCGGCTGAAAAGATTTTTCAGCCAAACAACAGCAGTATAGCAGCAGACTTAAATTCAGTGTATAGTGAAACAGCAGCAACAACAGTAGTTTAGTACCAGTAGTAGTATTTATTTTTTCTAATGTAAGAATCTAACTGAATCTGCATAGATTTTTCAGCCAAACAACAGCAGTATAGCAGCAGACTTAAATTTAGTGTATAGTCAAACAGCAGCAACAACAGTAGTATAGTACCAGTAGTATTTATTTTTTCTAATGTAAGAATCTAACTGAATCTGCACAGATTTTTCAGCCAAACAACAGTGGTATAGCAGCAGACTTAAATTCAGTGTATAGTCAAACAGCAACAACAACAGTAGTTTAGTACCAGCAGTATTTATTTTTTCTAATGTAAGAATCTAACTGAATCTGCACCCGCATACAGCTCTTCAGTAAAACACAATTGCAGTACAGTATTGTACTTATATATCGGAGGCAAGACATAACATCAAACTTCACAAAAAGCAGGAAATGAAAAACAGTCTCCAACTGTATGTAAACCAAGAAGAAAATGCACACCCCATGCTAGCACCTAATCAATCTCTCGCCAAGCCTACAAATCAGTAAAAAATCACAAGGCAACCTGAGAAAATTTGTACCGAAGTTGCTGCTCTTCCTCTGGCCGCCCTTCATGGCCGCTGCTCAAAGCGCGCGGAAGCAGACCGTGCAGCCACTCCTCTCCGGGCTCCATGGAGGGTCTCCTTTGGCATGCGCACAGTGATGCGGCTACTCACCACACAGCCATGCCGGCTGCCGACATATCCATCGGCCCAGAAAAATCCTTCAAATAAGTTTAGAGGACTCATAGTACAATAATTCTATCCAAATCAGTTTAAAAACGAAGGAAAGAGGGGGATGGGCTAAGGTGGAACGGAGCTCACCGCGAAGGACGGGAGATGCTTGCCGTAGGGCTCGTCGGCAGTTGGAACTGGGCGTTGAACGACGGCAAGCCACGGAGGGACGTTTTCAGGCCAAGATTGGGAAGACCACGACACCAACAAGGCCGTAGGTGTGCGTTCTTGTGGACAGTGCATCATGAGAAGGAACGGGGTGGAACGGATTTGGGACTCCATGTATGCATGCGTCGTAGATAAAGCGAGGAGAGGAGCAGATGGAGAGAAAGGGGAATGCGGGTAGGAGGGACTGGATCCAGATTTATAGAGGAAGGAGGAACTCGGTGAGCCGTCCGATGGGAGGTCAATCCGCGTGAGGCACGCGAGAAGACGATCGATGCCGCATACGAACGAGAGGTAATGAGTAAATAGAGGCGCTTGCTTTCGAGGAAAGGAGTAAATCACTAGTAGGCATTAATTCCCTAGCATCCATCCTTTCTTGTTTGTTTTTTCTCTCTCGCGTGCACCAACTAACTAGCGGGATATACCCGTAAAAAAAAACTAACTAGCGGGATATGGACCAAGTCAGAGATGCACATGATAGGCGGAAGCCAGACAAACTTTTGCATCTTTTACTAGTATCTATCCATCTTTTTTTTCTGTTTCTTTTTTTGAGGGGCTGATGTCTATCTATCTATCTTGAAAGCAAGCAGGAGGAGATCCCATATATATACATGTACTACTTTGGCCCTAGTCTTTTCCTCTTCTTCCTGGAACACAACACAGTTTCAATCTAGCAGTTGATGCTTGTTGCACGCACAGAGATGGTCATGGTCATGGCTCATGTTTGTGTTTCTTTGCAAAGCAGCAGGAGCACGGAACGGTCGCAACAATATAATGGCATCGATCGGCATCAGACAAAACGACCGACCGACGAGTATGGCTGTGTGCGCTGACTTGCTACCGAATGGTTTGGTTTGACATGGCTGGATGGCTGTTGTTTACCTCATGGATCTGCGAGCTAGCAAGCCACTTTTTTCTACTACTTGCTTTAGTGCATCATTTTGGGTTCCAAGTGAATAATTTTATCATAATGATGCCTGGGCCGTCTGCATTCACAATTTGCATATATAGAATCTGAGAACATACATAAATACATGCATACATCTCCTAGACTCCATAAACAAGAACAAAAGCACCTATACATAAATCATTCATCATCGATCCCCCATGCATGCCTGCATACAACTCCTCCAAACAAGAAAAAGAAATTCAGTTCTTTAGCATATCACTCTCGATCATCGCTGCCTAGCTCAACAATTCATTTGAAACAGAAATAAACAAAGACAGCAGTTTCAACACAACCACTTCAATTTCACAGCCAGCAACACAAAGCACATACGTAACTCAGGACATGATAAAACAATTTGTGCTTGCTATATGAAATGCAAACCAGTCAACACAACAAATGAGATTGCGAAAGGCTCGCGGCTAAACCAAAAAAAAATGGAAACCAAATATCTACTCCCTCCATCCCATAATATAAGATCTTTTTGCAAGCTAAAATTATGCTAGCAAGCCAGCCATTTACTTACACCACCTCTACAACAATCTCATTCATTACAACTCAGCCAAGAAAGGAAGAAAATATATCAAGTAGCCAGCAAACAAGTCTTCAACTTGCTGTTTTCATGTTTTCAACACTAGCTAGCTGTACAACACTACTGCACCACTTAAAACCAGACAGGGGATGAGCACCACAGGTCTCGAATTCCTCTTCACCAAAGTCACACGGCAACGCAGACAAGCTCACGACTTCAATACCGGCCTCCAACAGTTCCTCAGCACCACCAGCCAAGAAACAAAGCACAAGCCACCAATCCAACTAGACAACAATGTCACCAGCCCGGCATATCAACAGAGCACAAGTTGCAATTTCCTCTAGTGCTTCCAAGTCTCCACTTCATTCGTCTTCGTCAATCTCCATGGCACTGAAAAAGAAGATGATGAATGGGTTAATGGAGGACCTTCCACGCCAAGATCATCTCATCTATAAAGGCCTCCAGTAATATAGAAACCCTTAGAATAACGAGGAATGTATTGAAATGTATCAATATGCATCTTTTCCTTGTTGAAGAAAGACACCAAGGCAACAGATCCAGACATCATGCAATGGCCATGTGTGTGGAGTAAGCAGTGGAGCTCAGGTGCTGCAATCCCTCTCTCCTAGTAACTATACACAATGGTGATCAGTATAGTAGAATAACTAGGAATGTGTTAATATTTGACAATATGCAACCTTTTTGAAGAAAGACACCTAGGAGCAACAGATCAGACAACATGGCATGTGGAAAATTGAGCCAAAATTCAGAGTGAGACAGAGTAAGGTGCAGCCTCAGCACACATGATCCTTGTGATATTTCACCTAAACAACACAGTATTGCTCAAGACGCAAACAGAACTTTAGAGATTCCATTAATCACACTCCAATTTTTGACTAAACAAGCTAAAAATCATCATCATTAGATTCTGGACAGCTCACAGGAACCAAACAAGAGAGACCAAGACTAAGTATCTTGTCACTGTAGTGCTGGAGATTAACAGTATCATGCCAATTGATCAAGCAAAGCAAATGAATGACACCAAACTAGAGGGAGGACAAATTTGCTTCTGATGCTACACGCATATCTCATTGCCACTTCATCTGAGCATCATACTACTAGGCATGACAAGACAAAGCTGTCAAAGCATCAATCATATCAACACATGTATGGTCATCCTAATTACGAATGATATATGTATGCACCTCCCTCCCAGTCCCAGGGTAACAATACAATAGATTAAGATTTGGTGGGGATGAATTAGGGGGGTACCTGTGCTTGAGTGTTGGTCCGTGGTTGCTCTTGGTGTTGATGAAGAGGTCCTTCTTTTCCTCCGATGAACCCATGAGGATCGCCATCTTCTTTGATTCTTCTGCTTCTTCCTCTTAGAGATGGATGGATGGATCAACTCTGGACTCCATCCATGGATTGCTTATTTGGACAATTTAGTAGGGTTGATCATCGATTACTGCAGCAAAAAGTTTTTTGCCAACAGGGTCAAGTGGCTGCATACAGAGGAAGTATAGGAGGACAACAATGTATCCTACAGCAGCTCTGCACACAACTTAACGGTTAAAGCAGCAAATAGGACAAGACATAAAATGGTGGTTAACTGAGAATACAGTTTGTCTAAAAGATAGCTCTCTCTAAATATTGCCGAGCTCCACCAGATGCATACGGAGCTCGTTGCCGAGGAGCATCGGCGGCTCGAGATGTACAAGAAGGGGGGCAATGACAAGGCCAGGCCGTCCGGTGGAGCTACCGACGAGGCCAGGCATATTCTACTCGTAGTAACTATCAAGTAACCAACATGTTCTGCAAGCATAATACTTGCATGTCTTAACAGAAAAACAGCCCAGCTTTCACAAATGAACTTTATAACGGAAGAATAATAACATATGTCCAGTAAAAAAAACATAAATACACCAATCTCTGGAAAAGATAGGTAATAATAGTATATGGCAAAAGCTTGCTATTCATGAGTCACATCATTTGCGTACATCAAAAAGAAAGCATCAGGTTCCCATGAATTGTAGTTTTGAATGCAAAAATGATGTCTTTAAGAATTTCTTGTTCTCAGCACTACAAGAAAGCTACAGCTACAAGGACGTCTATTGCTCTCAGCACTACAGGAAAGCTACGGCTACAAGGAAGTCTATTGTTCTCAGCGTTACAGGTACAGGAAGCCTATTCTTCTCTGCACTACAGGAAAGCTGCATCTAAATGATCATGGTCCAGGTTTAATATGAAAAATAAAAAACTACAGTTTTTATCAGTTTCAGATCAAGCTTTTGCCACAGAAACTTGACACATTTTCTGCATCCAGTTTAGTCCACCAACAACAGGAGCGCTAACCAAATGTCCAGCCAATAGCATGCTTAGGTGATAGTAACAGTGAGCTAGATAGCGTGCAAACTGAAGTATTACCATTCAGTAGCAAAACCACACATACATCATGCGGGACCAAATATGATATGAATCAGAACCAAAATTCAACTAACCTCATACAGAATCTCATCTGGAATTAGAGAGAGATCACACAACCATCCTACTCAAAAGAATTATCGGGCGCAGAATGAACGATCAGAAAAGGAGAATTTTGAACCACAGCAAAGCAGCAGTAAAAAAAGGTCTTGGTGGAAGGTGGGGATTGACCTTGTGCAGGGCGTCTTCGTGGTCGCCGTCCAGGTCGGCCCAGATGATGTCCTTCTCATCAACTTGGGCATGGGTTCCTGGTGGTCATCCATGTAGTCGGGCGCCTGCTGCTCCAAATCGAATCAAACAAATAAGTTTAGCACACCAACAAGAACGGGACGGGAGCACTAGCCAATCAACTGGCTACTTACATATAGAAAGAAAAAAAAAACAGTTTTTATCTACACACACAGATCATACAAATCATATGTGCATGCTAGTAATCATGTCATCTAGAAATGAAACAAACTACGATCAGCCAAACCACAAAATGATCCCTACTCCCCATAGCAGCATATTCCACAACAATATTACACTGGCACGTACATGTAAGAAAACAATGTACACCCTCCGTTCCTAAATATAAGTCTTTTTAGAGATTCCAATAAGGGACTACATATGGAGCGCAATGAGTGAATATACACTCTAAAATACGTCTATATACATCCGTATGTAGTTTTTATTGAAATCTCTAAAAAGACTTATATTTAGAAACGGAGGGAGTAGCTGGTATGACAAATTTCTAAACAAGGACCAAACAAGACTGGAGGTTTGCCTAAAAAGAATCAAGATTCCAGAAAACTGCAGTCTGAACATACAAAATCCATACTCTGAAGGCCAAGAAGAACATACATACAGAACTTTGATTTAGACAAATTCACACTGGGACAGTAGCATCAGAGGCTAACCAGATTTTAATATCCACTGAACCCTAACTGGTCCATCCTTGGGAGAAAGCAGAGAAGCCCTTTTACTTATAGATTAAGTAAAATTGCAAAAGGCAAAACATGCTACAAACAGACACTGTTAAACAATAACGTGGGTACAAATCTCTCTGAATAACTAATACAATCCCAGCCACCGGCCCAAGGATTTGAAACCAGAATTGAGGAATTGAACGTAAAAAATAAAAAGACCGCCTCGCATCGTCGGTAGCAGACAATCATGGTATACAGTCACATATTACACGAGCCACTAGCCATCAAGTTGCTATTTAGTCAGTATGCCTGATTTATTGAATTTCTAAGCACAGATGAACCCAGGTGGGAGTGGGATAATATTTTCATATAACACCGAATGGGCCTAAGAGGATGTGGATGGCGCCATATATGGGGTAAGTTTAATGTTTTGAACTGAGAAATAAACCATGGTATTAAACATAAGACACAAAGAAGAGAAAGCAGACAGACCGAGTGGCTTACCTACGCAAGAAGAAGCGGTCACTTGAGGAGGGAGCGGCAGAGGGCGCCGCCGCCTCCATGGGAGATACATGCAGCTCGTGCGTGCAGACGACAGTGGCGACGTGGGTGAGGCGCCAGATCTGCAGCCAGCAGCCTGGCTAAGAGCAGAAGACAGAGGTTCTTCACAAATCCGGTTGGCGTGCTCGATCTGCTTCCAAAGAAAGCATGTTTCAGTTTTATGTGCTGCAGTTTGAAGCGAAATCAAGCGAAAACGAACACAAGGGGGGAGAAATACTTAGGACAATCAGTGGAGTAGAAAAAAAATTGACAATCAGTGGAGCAGAAAATTCTTGCATGTTTCTGTATCACTACAAAATCCTTTCTTTGGACCACTTACTGATATGCTTTGCTATCAAATCTTGCAATCAAATAATACAGAAAAGGGGCTATTGATGCTAGGTCTCAATCGTGTACTAAACAAAAGTCTGACTGTAGCACTGCCTTACAAACAGGGATATAAACAACTATGTTATACATACATCACACATTCACCTGATATAATGAGACCGTCTGTCCAAGACCAACAATTTCAATTTCGTTCCGACACCACTTAATTGCCTCAAAGACAAATAATAAGGTCTAGATTTTCAAAATCTGACCGGACAAGTCCAACACCAGCTCACTAAACTATTGATGGATCACATCCATTTGACAATATTTAAATAAATCAAAACATAAACAAGTTGAAGAAATTACAAGAAGAACAAAAGAGAAGCATTTTTTAGCTCTTGCCTACCAAGTTTTCAGAAATCACAAACCAGACATGCAACAAAGTTCACAACAAAAAACGTTGTTGAACGACGCACAATCTGAGCATTTTTCTTAGATGCTCATGCCATACAAATTATATGAATACAGTAGAATAAGATGGCATATTAGGAGGTTTCTCTAAAAGACCAACATCTTTGAAATTCACCGGGTGCTTGTTAATAAGATCGAAGAAGGTAACTTAATACACAAGGGCAATAGTACTAAGCTTGAGACACTTATTTTGGGACGGAGGGAGTAATAACTTAACAGGAGCTTGAGACACTTATTTTGGGACGGAGGGAGTAATAACTTAACAGGAGGTTCAGAACTTCATATACTACTTAACAAAGCGAGACATTATTTTGGTGCCCAGGAAATCTGTCGGGCTCTCAGCACAAGCAATCTTGAAGCAGCAGGAACAATAGAAATAAAATGTAATTACACTTGATTTATAATTTAAGCCAAGGAAATGAAGACGAGCATGCAGCAATAAAAAGCAAGGCAAAATGACAAGAAACACAAACCAAATTATATAGTTTACTGCATACTTGACAAAGGCAACATTTGATTGGCCAGAGGACTTGTATAGTTTTTACATTTTGAATCAAACTAAGACCTTTGCTGTCCAAATTAGTGGCATTTGGATATGATGCAGCCAGCCAGCTCATAAGGACAAAAAAATGCATCTTTTTTAAGGCAACATCAAATCAGTGCTAGAAGGGAGATAAAGTCTATCCACATCGGCAAGTTCAAAACTAATACCGTGTTATGACCGGCACCACGTACCAGAGGAGGAGGCCCAATGGGCAGGCTTAGTTATGGGCTTAACCCAAAGTTATCTTAGTTGTCTTAGTCTCCAAGTTATCTTAGGCATTCAGGAGATTATATAAATCGATGTAAACAGTAATTTCGGAATTAAGCAATATAGACATAATCTCTATTGCCCGGCTCCCAGAGGAGCCGGAACCCTAGCCGCACCCTTCAGCCACCGCTCCCTCAATCTCGCAAGGACGGCGCCCAGCTGCCGGCCGCCGCGAACTCGCCATCATCCTTCCACCTCGTTCCCCTACAATCTCCGCCCAAGGTCCGGTAGGGCTGCTGGTTCTACCAATTTGGTATACAGAGACCAGACGATCATGTCCTCTTCTCCACCGGCCACCACCATCCCGCCCGCCTCCACCACCCCAATCACCACCACCGCCCCGCTGATTGGCCTCTCCACTGCGCCGCCGGGGCCGCAGGCCTTCCTGGCCGCGCCCGCCACTTCCGCCCCGCCGTCCATCACAGCCGCCCCGGGCGCTGGCGCATTCAGCCCGGAGGATCTCACGGGCGCGCTGCGGGACCTCGCCACAGCCGTTCAAGGGATGCGCCAGTACCTGGCCATGGCGCTGCCGGTCCCCGCCGCCGGGTCGTCGCTGGGCCCCTATGGGCCATGGCAGCCGCCAGCTCTACCGGCTCCTGTGACCGCCGGGGCCCTTCAGCTGCCGCCCGCCCCCGCCGCGACGCAGCCTTGGTCCTGGCCGAACCAGGCGCCTGCAGCCGTGGCCGCATCGGTTGCCTACTCCCAGCCGCCGCTGCAGCTGCCAGGGCCGGGCCAGTGCAGCTCCGCGCCGCTGTCCACCACGCCAGCCGGTCTCCCGATCCAGCAGGTTCGGTTTCCATCATCGCCGTCTCCTCTTCCGGCTTGGGTGGCCGGGCCCGCTCCGCCGCCGGTCTACACAATGGCGTCGGAACAGCCAGCGACCACGGCGCAGTACGAGGGACCCTCGAGCTCCGCGGGCCCCTACGCCAGCCGCGACGGACCGCCCTTCCACGGGGGACCCCCGGTGGCCACCGACCCGGTGCCGTCACCCTCGCTGCTCCGCACCGCCGAGCCATACGGTCACGGCGGCCCTACTCCGACACCGCCGCGCTTCGCCAAAATTGACTTCGCCACCTACGACGGTACGGAGGACCCCCTCAACTGGCTCAATCAGTGTGAGCAGTTCTTCCGGGGGCAGCGCACGCTTGCCTCGGACCGCACGTGGCTCGCCTCATACCATCTCCGCGGCGCCGCGCAGACGTGGTATTATGCCCTCGAGCAGGACGAGGGCGGCATGCCCACGTGGGACCGGTTCCGTGAGCTCTGCCTCCTATGCTTCGGACCACCGGTCCGCGGTAGTCGGCTCACGGAGCTGGGCCGCCTACCCTTCACCTCCACGGTGCAGGACTTCGCCGACCGCTTCCAGGCCCTGGCGTGCCACGCGCCCGATGTGACGGCTCGCCAGCGGGCCGAACTCTTCGTGGGCGGTCTGCCGGATCATATCCGCGTGGACGTGGAGTTGCACGGGCCTCAGGATCTCCAGACGGCCATGTACTACGCCCGCGCCTTCGAGCGTCGCGCGCAGGCCGTGCAGCCAGCACCGCCGACTCTGGGCGTCCGCCTCCGGCCCCCGCACCGGCTCCGGCCCCCGCCGCGACGCGACCCTTCCGCCGACTCACCCCGGCCGAGCAGCTCGAGCGCCGTCGTCAGGGACTGTGCTTTAACTGCGATGAGCCCTACGTGCCGGGCCACGTCTGCCCGTGGCTCTTCTACTTGGAGGCGGCCGACTACGTCGACGAGGATTCCGCCGCCGCCGAGCTCGGCGACTTGCCCGCGCCGGTGGCTGCGGAGGACGCGCCGGCACCTGCTCCAGCGACGGCTCTTGTGGTCTCCCTCCATGCCCTCGCGGGTATACGAGCGGAGAAGACGATGCTCTTGCCGGTGACGATCCACGGCGAGCGCCTCATGGCTCTCTTGGATACAGGCTCCACGCATAACTTCCTGCCCGAGTCGACCATGCGCCGCTTGGCGCTTCAGCCGACGGGCGGGGAGCAACTCCAGGTTACCGTCGCAAACGGTGACCGCCTCCGCTGCCATGGGGTTGCGCGGAACGTTCCCATTACCATCGGCGACGAGCACTTCACCATCTCCTGCGCCGGCATCGACTTGGGCTGCTTCGACTTCATCCTCGGCGTCGACTTCTTGCGGACCCTGGGTCCCATCCTATGGGACTTCGACGCCTTGACGATGACCTTCTGGCGCCAGGGTCGCCGCATCCGGTGGGAGGGTGCAGGAGGCGCCTCACCTGCGGCGCCACAGCCGCAGCTGGCCGCGACTACTGCCGAGTCCGAGCACCCTCTGTTGGATCATCTCCTGCAGCAGCACAGCGACCTCTTCGACGAGCCTCAAGGTCTGCCGCCGGCCCGGGTGTATGATCACCGCATCCATCTTCTGCCAGGCACGGCCCCGGTGGCGGTGCGCCCCTACCGCTACCCCCAGCTGCAGAAGGATGAGCTGGAGCGGCAGTGCGCGCTCATGCTAGCCCTGGGCATCATCCGGGTCTCCACGTCACCGTTTTCGGCGCCCGTCCTCCTCGTCCGCAAGTCGGACGGCTCATGGCGTTTCTGCATCGACTACCGCGCCCTTAATGCCCAGACGCTGAAGGACAAATTTCCCATTCCGGTCGTCGACGAGCTCTTGGACGAGCTCCGTGGGGCGTGCTTCTTCACCAAGCTCGACCTCCGTTCGGGCTACCACCAGGTGCGGATGCACCCGGACGATGTCGCGAAGACGGCGTTTCGGACTCATCACGGCCACTTCGAGTTCTTGGTGATGCCTTTTGGTCTCGCCAACGCCCCGGCGACCTTTCAGACCTTGATGAACGACGTCCTCCGCCCCTACTTGCGTCGGTTTGTGCTCGTTTTCTTCGATGACATTCTTATTTTCAGCGCCTCGTGGGCGGAGCACCTTCAGCACGTCGCCATCGTCTTCAACGAGCTTCGAGCGCATCATCTTCACCTTAAGCGCTCGAAGTGCTCGTTCGGCACGACTTCAGTCGCTTACCTCGGCCACGTCATCTCGGCCGAGGGTGTTGCTATGGACGCCGACAAGGTGGCGGCCGTCGCGGCCTGGCCGACGCCGGACTCACCCCGCGCCCTCCGCGGCTTCCTGGGCCTCGCGGGGTACTACCGGAAATTCATCCGGGAGTTCGGCCTCATCGCGGCCCCGCTCACGCGCTTGTTGCGCCGCGACGCCTTCGCCTGGGATGCAGAGGCGACCGAGGCGTTCGAGAGCCTCAAGCGGGCCCTCACTACGGGTCCGGTTCTTCAGATGCCCGACTTCGACATGCCGTTCGTGGTGGACTGCGACGCCTCTGGCGTTGGGTTCGGCGCGGTCCTTCATCAGGGCGACGGGCCGCTCGCTTTCTTCAGCCGGCCCTTCGCCGCTCGCCATCATAAGCTGGCGGCCTATGAGAGGGAGCTCATTGGTTTGGTGCAGGTCGTGCGCCACTGGCGGCCATATCTTTGGGGTCGGTCGTTCCGGATTCGCACGGATCACTACAGCCTCAAGTTCTTATTGGACCAGAGGCTGTCTACCGTGCCGCAGCATCAGTGGATCAGCAAGCTGTTTGGCTTCGATTTCACCGTCGAGTATCGTCCAGGCCGCCTTAACACCGTGGCCGACGCTTTGTCCCGCCGCGACGCTGACCACGCCGCTGCCACCGGCGACTCCGACGGGGCGGCCCTCTGCATCCGCTCCGGGCCCTCTTTCGCCCTCTTGGACGACATCCGCCGGGCCTCCGCGGACGCGCCGGACGCACAGCTCCTTCGGCAGCGTCTCGATTCCGGCGATTTGGCGGAGCCGTGGCGTGTGGCGGATGGCCTGCTCCTGCGTGGGCGACGCCTCTTCGTGCCGGATCACGGCGACCTCCGTCACCAGGTTCTGCTGCTGGCCCACTCGGCGGGCCACGAGGGTGTACAGAAGACCCTCCACCGTCTTCGCGCCGACTTCTACATCCCCGGCGATCGGGCCCTAGTGCGGGACTGGGTCCGGTCTTGTGTGACGTGCCAGCGGAACAAGACGGAGACGCTGCGACCGGCGGGGCTGCTCCAGCCCTTGGAGGTGCCCTCTCAGGTCTGGGCCGATATCTCCATGGACTTCATCGAGGGCCTCCCCAAGGTGGGCGGCAAGTCCGTCATCCTCACGGTGGTCGACCGCTTCTCCAAGTACGCCCACTTCATCGCACTCGGCCATCCTTACACCGCCGCATCCGTGGCCCGTGCCTTCTTTGACGGCATCGTTCGTCTCCACGGGTTTCCCTCTTCGATCGTTAGCGACCGGGACCCGGTGTTCACGGGACACGTCTGGCGCGATCTCTTCAGGATGGCGGGCGTGAAGCTCCGCCTGAGCACGGCTTTCCATCCTCAGACGGACGGCCAATCTGCGGTCGTCAACAAGGTGATTGCCATGTATTTGCGTTGTGTTACAGGTGATCGTCCTCGTGCTTGGGTGGACTGGCTCGCGTGGGCGGAGTACTGCTACAACACCTCCTATCACTCCGCCCTGCGCGCCACGCCGTTTGAGGTGGTTTACGGCCGGCCGCCCCCGCCCATCCTGCCGGTTGACCCGGAGACGGCTCGGACAGAGGCGGCGGGCGACCTTCTTCGCAGCCGCGACGAGATGCTTGCCGAGGTGCGCCAGCGCCTCATCCAGGCCCAGCAGTTGGCCAAGCACTACTACGATGGCCACCACCGCGAGGCGGAGTTCGCAGTGGGTGACTGGGTGTGGATGCGTCTTCTTCACCGCTCTACGCAGTCCCTTGACCCGCGCGCGAGGCGCAAGCTGGGTCCGCGCTACGCTGGGCCATTTTCCGTGCTGGAGCGCATCGGGAAGGTGGCCTACCGCCTGCAGCTTCCGGCCGGTGCCCGCATCCACGACGTCTTCCATGTGGGGCTGCTGAAACCCTACCGCGGGGAGCCACCGGCGGCCACGCTGGCGCTACCTCCGACCTCCGACGGGCGACTCCTTCCCGGGCCAGCAAAGGTGTTGCGAGCCCAACTTCGTCGCGGCGTGTGGCACTTGCTTATCCAGTGGGAAGGCCTTCCGGAGGAGGACGCGACTTGGGAGCAGCGCGACGAGTTCAGTCAGCACTATCCAGACTTCCAGCTCGAGGACGAGCTGTTTGCGCAGGCGGGGAGAGATGTTATGACCGGCACCACGTACCAGAGGAGGAGGCCCAATGGGCAGGCTTAGTTATGGGCTTAACCCAAAGTTATCTTAGTTGTCTTAGTCTCCAAGTTATCTTAGGCATCCAGGAGATTATATAAATCGATGTAAACAGTAATTTCGGAATTAAGCAATATAGACATAATCTCTATTGCCCGGCTCACAGAGGAGCCGGAACCCTAGCCGCACCCTTCAGCCACCGCTCCCTCAATCTCGCAAGGACGGCGCCCAGCCGCCGGCCGCCGCGAACTCGCCATCATCCTTCCACCTCGTTCCCCTACAATCTCCGCCCAAGGTCCGGTAGGGCTGCTGGTTCTACCATATCGGAACAAACACAACAAGAGATAGCTAGAGTTAAACCTAAGGTTCATCATACAGGGACTCCAGCACGGGCCATGACATAGCTTTACAGGAGATACAAGAGCCCTAGGAATAAAGCAATCATGCATTTGTGTTCAGGTGATTGTTCTACCTGAGTAGTACTGCGAGAGATAGTATCCTCCCACTTCGCTTGTTGTATGCACTCCATGCTGTTTGGCTGTAACCCATCCTGAAAATTCACAACATGATAGTGTGCTCATTGACATGAGTAACTCGCTGGTTTCAAGACTGGATGTCATGAAACTGGAGAGTTCAATTGATCACTGTTGCATACCGGACGGCAAATAATGAATAACCATCCACATGGAGATGGGTAGGTGCAGACATGGCTTTCATTGTTCTGGAAGAAGAAGCATCCGGCACACACCCCTGTAAGGTTGTGAAGATGAGGAAGGGCGGCTAGTTCTTTATTTACCAAGCCACACCACCGCCAGGCACCTTTAGCAGCTGAAGTCTCACGTGGGCAGGCCGGCGGACTCGCTGGTGATGTTGGTCACCTTCTCCCTTGTGCACACTATCTCTTTTGCACCTCTGAGGAAAATACATCATGGAAAAAGAGCAAACTAGACCTCGATTATTAATATACACACAAACTAAAACCCTGCAAGCCTAATTTTTTTTCTCACAAGAACTCCGCAGTTTTGCACTGCCATAATAGACATTAAGCATTTATATGGTGCGTGCAGCCAATTCACCAAAGAGTCAGATTACTTGATTATATGCTCATCACTGTCAATCTCCAAGCAAGCAAATGTGAAACTGGAATCGGCTAGAGTTGAAACAGAAAAGAGCAAGAAAACTCAAATCAAATTGCGCCGAGAACATAAAAAACATAGTTCATGAAGCTGTTCAATAGGACTGACCCTGCAATCACTCTTGATTGATTGGCATAAAAACCATTCGACGTCCAAACAAGGTGAAGAAACTACAAGAAAAATAGAATAGAAGCATTTTTTATCTCTTGCCTACCAAGTTATCAGAAATCACAAGCCAAACAGGCAACAAGGTTGACAACAAAAAACGTTATTGAACAACGCACAGTCTGAGCAGTTTTCAAGGTGCTCATGCCATACAGATTATATTGAATAGAACAGAATAAGATGGCACATTAGGAGGTTTCTCTAAAAGAAAAACATCCATGAAGTTCACCAGGTGCTTGTTAATAAGGCCTTAGAAGGAAACAACTTAATACAACAGGTCAATAACTGTACAAGAGTATAGGGGCGATACAATAACTCAACAGAAGGTGCGGAACTTCGGGTACTAGTGAACAAAGCGAGACATTATCTTAGTGCCCCAGGAAATCTGTCTCAGGCTCTCAGCACAAGCATGTTTTAAGCAGCAGGAACAATAGAAATGAAATGTAATTATATTTGAGTTATAATTTAAGCCAATTAGGAAATGAAGAGTAGCATGTGGCCATAAAAAGTGAGGCAATATGATAAAAAAAAACACAAACCAAATCACATAGTTTGCTCCATAGTCGAGAAAGGCAACATTTGATTAGTTGGAGGACTTATATAGTTTTTACACTTTGAATCCAACTAAGCCATTTGCTGTACAACACCAGCGGCATTTGAAATAAGACATCCAGCCAGCTCATAAGAACAAAAAAAGCATCTTTTTTAAGCCATCAGCATCAAATCAGTGCTACAGGGGAGATAAAGCCATCTACATCAGCATGTTCAAAACTAATATAGGAGAAATAACTAAACTCATATAGGGGCTCCAGCACGGGACCGTGGCATAGTTTTACAGGAGATACAAGAGCCCTAGGAATCAAACAAGCATGCATTTGCGTTCAGGTGATTCTTTACCTGGTGATTCTTTACTGAGTACTACTGGGAGAGATGCATACTCCCACTTTGCTTGTTGTATGCACCCCTGTTGTTTGGCCTCGGCCAAACGATACGCCGCAACCCGACCTAGGCTTAACAGAGAGGTCAGCACGCCGGACTAACCTATGCCCCCAGGGGTCTTGGGCCATCGCCCCGAACGCTCCTGCACGTTGCGTACACCGCCGATGAGCAGACCTAGCAACCCCTTAATACAAGCGCGGTTGTGTTCCCATTCCAACCCAGCGTGTGCCGCTCAGTCGCTGACGTCTATTAAGCTTCGGCTGATGCATACGACGCAGAGTGCCTATAACTGATCCCACGTGATGGTTAGTGCTATCAGTCCAAAGGCCTACTCGGATCAAATATCCAAATCGTTAGTGTATTGGAAGTGCGGTAACGAGCAGAGACTCACAATCGATGTGACCCCGTCGCCCCGTCTCGAGGACTTGCGGCAAGGGCTAAGAATGCCCGGCCATGCCTCGTATTTATCTCTCGGGTACCCTCCAGGTCAACCCGTCTTCACATCACTCGCGGGTACCCCTCAGGGTCGACCCGCCTTTCCAAGCAACAGTTGTATACTCCAAGTATTCGTGTGTCCATAACATCTGGGAAATCCGAGGTATCACCCTCGTTGGATTCCTACTCGATGTATCCGTCAAGGTGAACTCGGAGGAATCACCCTCGATGGGTTCACACTTGAGATGTTGCACGACAGCGTCGTTATCGGAGTGGTGAAGGAGGAATCACCCTCGATGACCACGTCCAAGTAACTACTCTACAAGGTTATCATCAGAAGTGCTGACGAGGTATCACCCTCGGCACTCGATAGTAACCCAGTAGTGTCGTACAACTAAGGGGGGTGAAGTGCGGTGCCGGGGCCTGGTTGTCGAGTCTTCCGATCATCCAGCGGGGGCAACTGGGACAAGTGGGGTCAATGGGGTTTACTAACCAGCCTATTCTAAGCAGTTTAGGATAAGCAGGTAATTATCAAAAAGCAGGTTACAAAATCAGGCTATGCATCAGAATAGGTAAAGCAGTAGCAGCAGCAATTTCTAATGCAAGCATAAGAGAGAAAGAATAGGCGATATCGGCATGTTCAAAAGGGGGTGCTTGCCTGGAAGCTCTGCGTCAACGGTCTGGTCGTCAACAGTGTAGTCGGTCTCCGGAGCTGCGTCGGTCTCGGGGACTACGTCTGTACCGGGATCTACCGAGAGGGAAGAGGGGGAAGAAACAAATAAATACACAGCAAACATAAGCAACACAGAGCATGTTATGCTAACGTGCAGTGCAGGGTTGCCTAAAGATATGTCTAAGTCATATTAGTTATTTTAGGATTTAAGTTGGATTTATTAACCGGTATGTATGCACTATTCATCTGTCGGAGCAGGCTAAAAGTTGCGGGTTCACCTTCGTAGAGGGTCCCGACACGGAAACAGATGGCACGGTCGGATTCGTCTCATCGTTCTGGGCAACTTTCATATACAAAGTTTTTTTAATCTGATCTACGATTTTATTTTCTACGAATTTCTAAAGATTTTAATATTTCTGAAATTATTTAATTTAACAAAAATGGAATTATGACGTCAGCATAGCGTCAGTAAGACGTCAGCAAGCCAACAGATTCGCTGACCAGTCAAACCTGACCAGTGGGTCCAGTGGGTCCCACTGGTCAGTGACTGAACTAATTAAGCAGAGTTTAATTAATCTAATTATCCTATTTAACTGGTGGGCCTGCACTGTCAGTCACTGATTAATCTAATTAATTTCTATTTAAATTTAAACGGGGTTAATTAGGCGCGGGACCCACACGTCAGTGGGCCATGGTGAACAGTGCGCACGCGTTGACCAGGTCAGCTGGTCAACGGGAACCACCGGGCCCAACCGTCAGCCTCGCAGGGGGAGGCCACGTGGGCGCCACGTCGTCGCCGGCGCCGGAATATGCTTCGGCGAGCCAAAAACTGCGGCGGCGCTACGGGAGGTGGCCGAAAATCGCGTAGGGGGGCTATTCGATGCGCGCGAGGGCGCGTTGGATCAGGCGGAGCGAGCCGCGCCCAATGGCGGTGGTTGCAGCACGCGAGGAGGACGGGAACATCGACAGCGACCACCGCGGCGGTGCCGGACTTCGGCCACGACTGGGATTAGCGGGAAAACCCACGGGGAGAGGAGCTAAGCGCACGGGCGGCCTCAACGAGGGGCCCTAAGCACGCTCGAGTGCTCAAACGAGCACGACAGCGACTAGCACGACGGCGACGAGCACGACGGCGGAGCTGGGTTCGGGCATGGCGGGCGCGGCAGCTACGGAGGCGCAAGAGGGGAGGAGAGCACAGGGAGAGGAGGAGTGGCTCACCTAGCGGCACAAGAAAGGCCGTCGAGGGTTTAGGAGCTGCCGAGGCGTTGCCGGAGACGAGGGAGACGGCGGCGACCGAAGGGGGAAGGAGGCCGTTGGCGACGGCTCGAGGGCGCTCCAACTCGTGTGCGTCAACGAGGAGGTCCAGGACGGCGAGGCGCAGCCGCTGGACAGCAAATGGCGGCTCGAGGAGGCCGGTGGCCGCGGCAACGGCGAGCGACGGCGACGGCTCCACTCGGGATGAGCCAGATCGAGAGAGGGGAGGGGAACGGGGAGGAATGGGGGCTAGGGTTCGTTGGGAGAGAGCGAGGGGGCTCGGGGTAGGCCTTATCCACGCGGGGGAACCGGCGGATGGCCGGCGCGTGGCGATCGGCGGCTCGGCGTGCGCGTGCGCCGACACGCAGGAGAGAGGGAGAGGGGTAGAAGAAGGGGAGAGAGAGGCTGGGCCGGCTGGGCTGGGCTGAGTGCACTGTGCACTTCGGCCCAGCCAGTTTAGGCCTTTTGTTTTTCCTTTTCTGTTTTTCTTTTGTAGTTTCTGTTTTGTATTTTCTTTTGGCACTAGCTGACTCTTGTAAAATATGTAGTTGGTCCCAATAATTAGTATGCATTAATCCTTACTGCCACAAAAAGTTTCAGGGCCATAGGAAGCGGTTAGGTATTTTTTAGAAATTAAAAAGGGCAAGATAAATGTTGCTGGACCACTAAAATAAAATTCAGGAGCATTTTGGGATTTCAAAATAGGTAGGTTTCAACATGACAAATATTTAGGGAATATTTGCCAAATTATGAACTATTTTAATTGCATGACAGAAGAAACAATAGTTGACATGCAATTCGAATTTGAATTTGAAGCAGATTTTTGGACAAGTGGCATTTTGGCTTAGTAAAGCATGATGTCAAAGCCACCATGAGAGGGGGATTACTGTAGTGTGAGGCTGGGGATGTTACAAATTACATGGGGAGGAGCGAGCACACACGCCAGCCACTAGCCGTTTCTCCTCTCCTACCTTCTCGCCAACCCTCCACGCACATAAGTACTACGTCCTACTTGACCCACTCCGGCCCAGCCAGCCGAGCGGGAGTACTACGTCCTACTTGGCCCACTCCGGCCCAGCCAGCCGAGCGGGCAAGCGAGGCTGTCGCTTGGGCCGGCCCAACGCTTGAAACCCGTCTTCGCGCTTCTCCTGGTCGCTGACAGATTATCACCTGAACTTAACAAACGCACGACACGACGGACGGATAGCATCGGTAGTCTCTGCATTTTACTGACAGAAGAAGATTAAGCTGCCGGGAAGAAAGCTGCTGTATTGAGGCGCAGGCGGGAGGCGGGAAACGAACCAACGAACCAACCGCCCTGTATATCAAAACCCTGTGTAACCGACACCGGCGGCAACACCCAAACTCGAGCCCAGCAACAGCCTCGCCTGCGGCGCGCCCGCCAGGCAGGAAGACGATCGGCCTCCCCGCACGGCGATCAACCGCCCGGAATAGGAGGAGGCGCGGCGTCGGAGCAAGCGCGAGCGGCTTCCCTGCACGCGGAGGAGGCGCATCGTCGGAGGAGCTCGTCGCGCCCGCCCTCACGCGGCGGCGCGTCAAGCCGGGGGGAAGCTTGTGACGCGCGGCGTCCGGGGAGCCCGCCGCGCCCGCCCTCGCGCGGCGGCGCGTCAAACCCGGAGCAAGCTTGTGACGCGCGGCGTCCGAGAAGCCCGTCGCACCCGCCCTCGCACGGCGGCGCGTCAAGAGCCGGGAGCAAGCGCGCGACGCGCGGAGTCGGAGGAGCCTTTCGCGCCTGCCCTCGCGCGGCGGCGCGTCAAGCCGGGGGCAAGCGCGCGACGCGCGGAGTCGGAGGAGCCCGTGGCGCCCGCCCTCGCGCGGCGGCGCGTCAAGAGCCGGAGCAAGCGCGAGCAGCGCGCGGCTTCTGTGCACGGGGATCACCCGAGAGAGGGAGGACGCGCGGCGAGACCAGCGCGCGGGGATCAGCAGCGGCCGATCAGGCGCTCAGTTGCTAGGAACCGGAGGAGCGGACGATCAGCTGCAAGAAGGCAAGACCCAGACCGGAGGGAGCTCCGCATTGCTCAGCCATGGGGCGCAAGAAGAGGGAGAACCGGAGAGAACCCCCCGAGCAGAAGCAATCCCCAAGCCTCGCTGAGCTCCTCGCATCCCTGGACAGCGAGGTATAATACTTGCTGACCGATTTGTCTTTTGTCACTTTCTTCGATCATATAGAGTGACTGATGTTCATAATCGCTAATTTCTCAACAACGAAAAACTGCTCAACCCAAGAACCCTGCGTCTATTGGGGCTTCTCCCTCTTAATTGATCATAGCGGAACAATTCACCGCTTAATTCCTGTTTGTTTAATATAATCCCTCTCAGCAGACTCAAGATAGATAGACAAGTTTAGTTGCTTTTTCTGTTTTTCTCATGGTTCCCTTGTTCTGGGGCAAGCTGTCCAACTTTGTGCGCTAGGCATTCCGATATTAAGATAAAATGACGCTGTTAAAATCTTTGTTAATCCGACCCTTTCTATCGTTTTGTTTTGGCCAACCAGACGTCCCCAGGCCTCTCCTGACGCCGTTCATCCTGACGGAAAGGACGCACGCGGTGACCCGTGTCTCCCCTCTGCTTGGTCAGACGCGTGCACGGCCATGCAGGTGGGCACATCGACTGTTGTGGAACCTGAATCCCAACTTTCTAGCCACACCCAGGCGGCAGGCCCCCTCCCCATGTTTGTCCCCAGCCCATGCTCTGCTGGGACAGGCGAACTGGCGCTGACCCCAGCTCCAGCCACTTGCGGCCAAGCAACCGCTGCTGATGAGGAGGAAGACGCAGCAGTCGGGGCCACCGCAGACGAGGAGGGCAGGGCCACTCCCGAAGAAGAGGACGGCTCCTCGCAGCTGCATGCGGGAGGGACCACAGGAGTTCCAGGGATTGGGGCCATCGCTGACCAGTCAACTGCTGGCTTGGCACTCCACCCTGGGCCGCTCATCTCGTTCGAAGACACCGCCCAAGAAGATGGGCCTTCAGTCCAATCCACAAGCCCGGCCCTCTCCTGTGCCCTTGCCGCTCTAATGAGCAATGACGACAGGAGCCCTGAGACAGCAGCCAACAGCATCGTGGAATCCACACCACGCCCCCAAATCAGCCCAGAGAGCCAGCTGAGCAGCTTCCTCGCCTCCTTCACCACGCCGGCCCCCACCCCCTGCTTCCTCCCCCTCTGCTCCAGCCACGCTCTGCCGCCACTGTGCTGCAGTGCCCGGCATCGGCGCCCCCAACCGACTCGCAATCCCAGCGGCGCAGCGGGCGGCTCGCCTCCAAGCCCACCCATGGGATGCCCACCCTAGAGAAAGTGCAGATTGTCCTCCTCAAGAAGACTGGGCAGATCCCGGCTGATTCCACCCCCAAGGAAGATGACATCCAACGCTACAAAGATCTATACAAGAAGCCGCTATCAGGAGACTTCATCTCTGCGGTCACCGCCCTGGTCCAGGCCAACAACAAGAAGGGAAGAGAAGGGAAGGCGCCAGACCCCCCTCTGCCGGCCAACGATGTTGCGGTGCTGTAATCTGTTAGTCTGTCTACCAGTAGCTGCTGTTGCTTTTTAGTTTCCTTATGGAATGCTCCTTTCTAAGCTGGAATGTTAGAGGACTGAACAACCCGGCTAGGAGAAGAATTGTTGCTAACTTTGTGGCTGCCCATCGATGTACCTTGGTCTGCTTGCAAGAAACCAAGCTTGCCACTGTAACAAACACAATTATTGCAGAAACCTTGGGCAACCGATTTGTGGACAATTTTTGCTTTCTGCCAGCTGATGGAACTCGGGGAGGCGTGTTAATCGCAGCCTCATCTGACCACTTCGCCTTACACCCACAACCGCTGCTCAATGGTGTCTACTCGGTTTCAGCTGTTGTCACTGACCTCTCTTGCAACTTCAGCTGGATGGTTACAGGAGTTTATGGACCGCAAGATGATGTGGCAAAGCTAGCCTTCTTGAGTGAAATCCGAAACCTGAAACCCCGCTGCCCTCCGGAATGGATCGTCATGGGGGATTTCAATCTCATCAGCCGTGCCGATGAGAAGAGCAATCAAAATGTCAACCTCCGCTTGCTTCGGACTTTTAGAGCAGCCATTGATGATCTCCAACTTAAAGAGCTGCCTCTCAAAGGTCGTCGCTTCACCTGGTCAAATGAAAGAATCAACACCACCCACTCCAAGATCGACAAGGTCCTGTTTACCGAGGAATGGGAAACCAATTTCCCCAATTTTCAGCTGCTGGCGGGATCAACTGAAATCTCTGACCATTGCCCTCTACTCATGAAGAAATTCTCTTCGCACCGTTTCAAGGGGTTTCGCTTTGAATCCTGGTGGGTCTCGGCACCCTCATTTGAGCAAACTGTGCATGACGCTTGGCTGAAACCCACTGTCTCCAGAGATTGCATGAGAATTCTGCACACCAAGCTAGCAAGAACAGCAAGGGCCCTTCGGTTATGGAGCAAAGATCTGCACATTCAAAGAAAGCTAAGCTCTGCAATCGCTTCCGAAGTAATTTTTCAGTTAGATGTTGCTCAAGAAAGCCGCAGACTCTCGCCTGACGAGTTCAAATTCCGAGCCTTCCTCAAGGCAAGATTACTTGCTCTTGCTGCAATTGACAGGATCAAGTGGCGGCAAAAATCCCGACTAGTCGGGATCAGGGCTGGAGATGCCACCACAAAGTTGTTTTTCATCCGTGCCAATGGCCGAAGACGAAAAAACCACATCCCATATCTTCACAAGGATGATGGTACTATTGCTAGCGATCACAATGACAAAGCAGGGATCCTGTTGCGACACTTCACCGGCTTGCTGGGTTCTAGCAGCAACCCTAGTCATGCGCTGAATTGGGACTACCTCGGCCTCCCCCGCGCCAATCTGAGCCACCTCGACCGCCCCTTTGATCTAGATGAACTGCAGGCAGCAATCAACAACATGGCCACTGAAAAAGCACCGGGACCTGACGGTTTCATTGGCCTCTTCTTCAGAAAGTGCTGGCACATCATCAAGATGGATTTGCTCAATGCCCTGAACCAACTATCCGCGCTTGATGGGAAAACCTGGAGCCTGCTGAACTCGGCATTCATAGTGCTAATCCCAAAAAAAGATGCAGCTCTTCGACCCTCGGATTTCAGACCAATCAGCCTAACCCACAGTGTCGCCAAAATTCTTGGGAAGTTGCTGGCCACGCGATTTGCCCCAGAGCTAGACAACCTCATCTCCCATAGTCAAAGTGCATTTCTCAAAGGCCGTTGCATCCAAGAGAATTTCCTCTATGTCCAGGCTATCATCCAACAGCTGCACCGTGAGAAGAAACCTTCAATTTTCCTGAAGCTAGATATAGCGAAAGCATTTGATTCGGTAAACTGGAACTACCTCCTCTCTGTCCTTGCTCAATATGGATTCAGTCAGCGCACTCGGGACCTGGTGGCGATCTCCCTGGCATCTACTTCCTCGCGCGTCATCCTCAATGGCTCGCCGGGCGCACCTTTCTTTCACAAACAAGGTCTACGTCAGGGCGACCCATTCTCTCCACTGCTCTTCCTGCTTGCCATTGAACCCTTGCAGAAAATTCTGGAGAAAGCAACGGAAGCAGGCATCTTGAGTCCCATCCCACTTCGACATGCTTGCCTTCGCATCAGCCTGTACGCCGATGACGCAGCGCTGTTCCTCAACCCAATCAAGACTGAAATTGAGGCGCTACAGGCCATCCTTGCTTCCTTTGGCCGCATCTCCGGACTGCAGACCAACTTCAGTAAATCCTCAGCTTACCCTATCTGTTGTGCTGAAAGCGTCATTCAAGAGGTGCTTGATGTTTTCGAGGGGGAGATCAGCTCGTTCCCCTGCAGATACCTCGGTCTGCCTCTTAGCACAAGAAAGCTCAGAAGATTTGATTTTCAGCTACTAATCGACAAGATTGCTGCCAAGCTTGCGGGATGGAAAGGAAAACTCCTAAACAAGGCGGGTAGACTGACGCTCATCAACTCCGTGCTAACCTCAATCACTACCTACTATCTCACCCTCTTTGCACCTTCCAAGTGGATTATCAAGCGCATTGACAAGATTCGTCGTAGCTTCTTATGGAGAGGTGATGAAGAAGCCAAAGGAGGGCACTGTGCTGTCAATTGGAAGCAAGTTTGCACTCCAAAACATATGGGGGGGCTTGGCATTAAAAATCTGGGAGCCTACAGCCGTGCCCTACGCCTAAGATGGCCTTGGTATGCCTGGAAAAATCCATCTCGGCCTTGGAGCAATACCCCTCTGCCCTGCTCAGCGGATGACATGAGTCTGTTCCGTGCTTCCACCTCTGTTACTTTGGGAGACGGGAAGCTTGCCACTTTTTGGACCAGCAAATGGCTCTTCGGTTCAGCTCCGATTGACCTTGCCCCAAAGCTTTTCCGGTTGGCAATAAGAAAGAACTTGACGGTTGCGGCTGCCCTCTCGGAGGACAAATGGATGAAGGGACTACAACGCATCAGCTCTCCTGAAGAGATTGAATCCTTCGTTGCTCTTTGGAACAAACTTCAGCGGGTTCAGCTCAACCAAGTGCCTGACTCCATCTCATGGAACTGGCCGGCTTCAGGCTCTTACTCCGCCAAGTCTGCCTATATCTGTCAACACATTGGGACAATCAACAAGCCCTACCTGAATGCCATATGGAAACTCAAGATGGAAGGAAAAGTACGCTTCTTTACTTGGCTGCTGATTCAGAATAGACTGCCAACTGCCGACAGACTCCGCGACCGGGGCAGCCAGCATGATGACAAATGCTCCCTCTGTGATCAGATTATAGAATCTGCGGCTCACCTCTTCTGTCAATGCCCTTTCGCTGCTGAAGTGTGGTACAAGCTTGGTACTTCGATTCCTGCTACCCGCCATGTAACCATCAACTCCTTCCACTCAATTGACAAATGGTGGCAACACCTCGCCGACGGGCCAAAGCAGACGGCTGTTACGGGAGCATACTTCGCATGGCACATTTGGAATGAGAGGAACAGGCGAATCTTCACTAATACGGCATCTTGCCCAGCCTCTGTTGTAGGTGGCCTGATCAATGACCTGCAGCTGATTAGACTAAATGTAGGAGAACCTTAGCTGATCAAGCATGTATAGGCAGCGCCTGGGGCGACTGCACCTTGTTTTCCTTTTGACCCTTTCACCTGTCCTCTCTCTCCAACTTGTTTCTCCTTGTACATCCCTAATCTATAATGCAAAGGCAGAGCACCTGCCATTTTACCCTAAAAAAAAAAACGACATGTGTTTCGGCTAGGAAAACCTGGGCGCTTCATTTAGCTGATGCGGTAGGAAAACCCAGCAAATACACTCAAAAATAGTGAAGGGGAGGAGGGATTCCAGAACATACGTACGACTTTAAACTCAAAAATAGTGATTGTGTACTATGTTGCTCGCAGTCTAGCTAGGAATACAAGTTTGTTCCTTTCAGAAGAAAAAAAAGAATTACAATTCAATGACTTAAACATTAGCATGACAAAAAAAAAAAAAACTCAACTGAATCAACATCTTTAACATTTCCATGGGTGTTACAAAAGAATTCTTACAAATAGAGCAGCAGATCAAATAGGCCAAATGAACTTCCAAGGAAGCTGTAGAAAAAATAGTACCGAGTCGCACATTCCATCCAAATCTTTAGCATGCCTGTTACAATAAATTTCTTACAAATACAAATACTGCCACTACAACAGTCCTTACAGAACCATGAAAACCTTGCTTTCTACAATACTTACAAAATACTCTTTACAACTTAACCAAGCCATGAAAAACAATGCGAATGTCACTCAGCAACTTCCTGTTACAGTGTTTTCTTCTAATTAACTCTTGCAATAAACCATCTCGAGTTTCTAATCCAAATCCATCAACAGATATACTCCCTCCATACCAAAATATAAGACGTTTTTGCAGTTCAAATTGAAATGCAAAAATGTCTTATATTTTGATAGAGAGGTAACTTGCAAGTCTTCAATCCCCAAGCCACCTAGGACAAACATCAGCCCATCTAACTGTCATCCTCCTGCCACAACATCCTTCTCATAAAAAACTCAATTATTCAGAAGGCTCTATGGGCAAAGTAACCATTGACATCATAAAATAGGGAATATTACTCAGACAGGGTCTAGTAAGAATCAATTTACCACCATAGTCTAGAAAATTTCCTTGCTAGATTTCCGTGTTATATTCTCAGCTTTATTCCAATCATTATTCCTCAATTTAACAGTATTTACAGAAATCCCTAAATATTTAAAGAGGCAATGATCCAATATTGCAAGTGAAAATCTCCTTATATCTTTCTAGATCATTCCCAGCTTCACCAAAGCAACAAATATCACTCTTACGAGAAGTAATTTTTAAACCAGCTAAATGTTCAAACAGAATCAGAATTGATTTTAGATTTCTAGCATTTCTTTCTCCAGCATCAATTAAATCATCGCTAGACCTTCTACTGAATTAGGCACTGCCCCTTTAATCTCTCCTTGAGAAATAGCTCCAGAAGTTCTTGCAAGAAATCAATAGCAATATTGAATAAAATGGGGGACAGGGGGCCCCCGTCTTAAACCTTTCTTAGTTTTAAAAAAAGGACTGAACTGGTCATTAACTCTAACAGACACATTACCACTTTGAACAATCTGTTGTATACAGCAAACATAATCAGAAGGATATAGAAGGAAATAATAAGGAGGAGTCTTCGGCACAGATCAAAAAATGATTATTAACACAAGTAAAAGCCAAACTACCACTTGTTTCTAAACTAACTACTCCAAAACATATCAGATATTGTAGAATCGTAAAGGTTACCTAATATTGAAAAGCATATGCAAAATGTAAAGGTTAGTTGGAATCTCGACTGAAAGGAAACATATGCACTAAGATTGTTCATGATTAAGCAAATGCTAACATGGCATAGAAAATCAAAATGTATAGGACATCATGCACATAATTAGTTGTCTTTCTACATTATGTCGTCTCTAAGAGGAATGGGTTGTAACACACTAAAACGAAGGTCGGGCATTATAGCATACACATCCATATGGTGCTGTAAAAAAAAAAAAAACTCATCCATATGATTATTACCACATCCATTTTTATTGTCAAAAAGAGACAAATACAAAGAAAAACATAAGTTACAATAATTTAATACACAACCAAAACTGCATGGTTGGATGATATTTCTCAATCGATGTCCCTCGACCTTATGATCTCTCAAATTTCCAGGTACTGCACAACAGAACTGTTTAGTGATTCCAAGTTCCGTCTTTTCATCTGTGCATGAAAAATTATCAATCAAATCTTTTTATCAGTATTTAGTTGGCCTGTGTACTATGGCCACATGAATACCAAATAATTCAAGAGAATATTTTGGCACAAAAATAATAGACCATTAGCTTGGTGCTAGTCTTGGAAGTAACTTCAAGTAAAGCAGCAGCAATGGTTAAGCCAGAGAATGATACTCCCACCGATCCATATTACTTGTCGCTCAAACAAATGTATCTAGACGTATTTTAGTGCTAGATACATTCGTTTGAGCGACAACTAATATGGATCAGAGGGAATAGTTTATTCCACAATAGCTTGATGTGAACCCTTAATCCACCAGTAATTGTAGTTTTCTAGAATAATTTGGGTGCTATATCAAATAAATGTAAAGCATACTGATTATACTAACAGTTAAGTGCAGTTGTTTCATGCAATGAAGATCTCTTTGACAGTAACAGCAACATATATGATTACTCAAACAAAAAATACAGCAGCATATATGATGTAGTGTGTTCATTGCCAACTTTTCCTGCAAGTGTACGTTGATTGATTTTCTTTTTAATTCCTGTTTCATATATTAGGATGTGCTGATCTGGGATATCAGTGGCCCCCCTAAAGTGGTGCAAGCTAACTTCAAGAAGTATGTCCGATCTGCAAGATGGTGGAATTATAAGAATGGCATCCGAATTGATGTGACTCGAATTTTCGGCAGAAAAAAACACGTCTTCACTACACCAGAAAAAGGCATATGTTGCACAGTTGTTAAGTATGAAGAAGATAAAATCACTTTTATTAAGCAAGGTAGATACTGGTGGGTGAAAGCCTACTGCATCGGTGGTAAGGTCCACGAGCTAAAACCAGAGGCTGACCACAAGAACTATGTAAAATGCTCAGACCATACGGTGTTGTCCTTTGGAGGTAACCACCATGATATATGCAACGGTGACCCTGGAGGGTTGCTTACGGGTTTCGGCTATCTAAGAAAAGCTTTCACCTCCATAATTAAGGGCGGGGGGCGCATAGACCCCAAGTTTGTAGGTCTTTTTGTTGCTTATATGGCTGAAGCTCCAAGGTTTGAGATAATCTTCAAAGCACTGTATATGAACATCCCCAGCAAAGATTCTATCCGGCTTGACTATTTTATTCCATGGATGAATGATCTCGTGCACAACTGGAATGATCTGAGCGCATATGCAATGAAGTATATGCACTGTCTCCACGAAGGATTGGAGCTCCCAGAGCTAGACAAGGACATTGCTTTTCCAGGAGTGGATTCTATTGAAAAAGTTCTCGAATTGGTTAGGATTCTACAAATAGATGCTTACAATGATGGTATGTTCAGTCATGAACCAGCAGAAGAGCAGGATGTCTGGAGTGCATCTAATGAGTCATTTGCTAGAAAGGGCATACACTGCAAGGAGAAGCACGGAAAAGGTGCACCTCCTCCTGAGGATTCTTTTGTACCCATGGATGATGATTTGTTTCATTTGTTCAATGTCAACGGGAAGGTTCAAAGTTTATTTGTTGAGAAGCCCCCTGCTTCTGCACAGAAACTCAGTCGAGGAGATGGGTGGTTTTCAAATAAAGCAGAAGTTAGTTCTTCAAGCTCGCATGGCAAAAGAAAGATGAGCACAATCGGATATAATAACAAGGTGTGTAAAAAGTTAAACAGCCTCAAGAATTAATCTTTTGCATATCCATATTGTGATCTTTTCAGAACTTTGAATTGCAGATTGTTCATCCGGAAAGATCTATACTGGAGATTCTGAAAGATAAAGTGCTTCAAAACAGCTTGGCGAAAAGACCTCAGTTTAGCATCATAAATACCTCACCGCATGAGGGGCTCTTTAATAAAATGATTAGATGGACTGTTCAGAGGGACCATCCATTTAGTTACCCTTCTAAAGATAAGATCAAGGTTTGTAAAAGAAAGTAAGATTGTCTAGTTTAAATGCTCTATTATTCACTTTATAATATCTTTGCATCTCCTACTTGCAGAATTTCTGTCATGGAGGAACTACCCTGAAAATTCGAAGTGAAAGGATTATAGAAAGCAGAATGTTTACCAGAAGAATGGTTATGATCAGACCTTTGATACTCGGGATGCACATGGTACAGACCTGCCCAGAATGGCGAGCAAAATTTCCAACTATTAAGGAACAAGGGCACAATGTTCTAAATCGGTTTATTCCTCTAAGCCTGCGCGGTCCTAGACAAGGTGATGGAAGGTATTCTCTCTTGCTCCAAAATGCCCAACTGTACACTGAAATAAGCACCAAGGTGGACAAAGTATCCAAGATTAGTACCCTAGATTTTCTGTTTATTCTAGTTACCAGGAACAGATTCAGACTTTTAATTTTAAAACATGAAATGTTCGTCATGCATTCGTATATGGAATAGCATAAGAATTTTATATATCAAGTCTATGATGGCCATTGATGTACTTTATTCTATTTATGTTTGAAACTCTTTAGTACCAAATAACTTGAAGCTAATGTCAAATGCTAAGAAGTTGGGCCTTTTTTTTCAGGACATCTCCACTCATTATTAAGCTTAGACATTTTTGGAGGCCCTGATGTTGACAACACGAACCAAGATAGAAAGTCCGTCGATATGACAATGACGTCTAAGCGGCTGATGATTTAGGAATTCATAGTGCTCTGCCTTGATTTGTGAATGATTTTTGTAGTTGTGTGCTCTAATTTGTAGTGCTATGATGTGATTTCTCATGCTATGCATATGCTCTGCTATGAATGTTGTACTGCTCCCCGGTTTATGCTGTGATTTCTCATGCTATGCTGTGATTTCAAGGTGTAACTGTGTATGTCTAGCGTGTTTAGCTACAATGGAGAAAGGGGATGGGAATTTACATGTGGGGGTTTAGTAGGGGATTACGCATGGGAAGTTGATTTGAGTCACAATCCCATGTTTGGTGTGTGGTGGGAATTAATGAAGGGAGTTTGAGAGGAAGTAACATCCCACGTGAATCAACAGGGGGAGGGTAGGGAAGAGATGAGAATTTACATGTGGGGGTTTATTAGGGGATTAGGCATGGGAAGTTGATTTTAAGCCCCAATCCCATGTTTGGTGTATGGTGGGAATTAGTGGAGGGAATTTGAGAGGAAGTAACATTCCACGTGAATTAACAGGGGGAGGGTAGGGAAGAGATGTGTGGGAATTGGCCTCCTTAATTGTCTTTCCCTTTCCCTCCTTAACTCCCTAGCCCCCCAAACAAACTATGGATTATATGTCGTGTACCCCTTAAATTCCCATTCCCTACCGCTAAATCCCCCCAACCAAACAGGATGTAGATGCTACTCTACTCTGCCGCCCATAGAAGTTCAAAACTGCCTAAGGCATCACCTCGCCTCACACTTTAAGCACTTAAAACGTGAGGCAGAACTAGTGTCCCGCCTCGCCTCACGCTTTAAGTACTTATTAAAAGGTGAGACAGAACTAGTGCATCTCGTCTCACCTTACCGCCTTAGAAACATTGCGCGCTCTGAAGAGCCACGCAGACAATGGAAAAGCAATCAAGCGGTGAAACAAAAAAAATCCATTCAGCAGGAAAAACCTAGTGAGCTTTTATGAAACATAATAGTTTATCATCCACAAAATAATAGCTGCAGATTATCATCACCAAAATCACAGCATGGCAGGAACTGAGCAACGATAACTCGAAGGCTATCCCGGAGCAAGGGGACAGAGGGGACTTACATAACGGTTGTACCTGAGGCCGTACAGCGCTGGCGCCACCGTCGCAGGCGGGAGGCCCACGCGAACGAGGCCACGGCACCTGCCTGAGCATTCAACAGCACACGGGTAGGAGGTCATGGTGGGCGCCGAGCAACAGTCGGCGGAGACTGTGACGAAAACCACCAGGTCAAGGTCTGTGTGCACGCGACACCAGGACCAACCTGGTCATACATCAAGATTAGTTCCTGCCAAACAATTATCGAGTGATTAGTTACTGATCATTTGTCAGGAGTACCTTGTTAAACCAACATAAGACTACTCGAAGATGCTTCACTAGCGCCGTAGCGCACTATCATTGCCAGCATAGCTTCCTGATCAATCTGCAAGAAGAGATGGACCTGCTTAGCTTACTTTCTCACAGAATTCTGTTTGAAATTAGATTTTTGCGATGTGAAAGAGGCAGGACAAGGAGAAAACTCAAAGGCAGCAGGTTTGCTGTTTACAAACTACATAATAAAGCTAAAATAACCACTTAGTTTTGATAAAATAAAGAGGTAGGATTTCCATAGCATGAAGTATCTATGGTGTAGTAATTCCCAACACAAAAACTGCTGCAAAAAGGCAAGAGTCAAAGGAAACAAAGCTTTTGAAGAGCTTGACTTCATCCACGAAAGGAGCAAAGAAAGAAACTTCTACAGTTCAGCCAGGAATCGGAAACATTCTTTCATGGATAATAAGCTCAAATTATAGGCCAAGAAAGAAACCAAACCTAGTAGCTTCGCAAACTGAGAAGGGGCAAAAGGAAAGAAAAGACGGGATACTGCAGGATAAGCGTATCCCAGCCTATCCGCGCGTATCCCTCTGTACTAGGACGCCAACTTGGCTATTTCTGCCGTATTGGTGCTTCTTAGGATATATATAGGTTGTTAGGGTACATTTACTATTAGCAGTATGAATGACAAAAGTGAAAAACTATTGCCACATCTCAGAATTCCCATCTATGACTTTTGTGGGTAGTGAAGAATATACTTCGACTGTTGCTAGTATAGATTATCTGGATTATGTACTTATTGCGGTCATTGTTAACTCTAGATATAAATTTTCTTCCAGCACAGCATGCAAATGAAGAATATACTTTGACAGTTTGCTTGGTTTTATGCAGAGGGGATGCTGGAAGAGTTTTGCTTTGATTTATCCGGTAAAAGTTTGTGTGTAGACAATTAGTAAAGACTTTTTTGACACTTCCAAGAGAGATTTACATACTACACAAACACCATTCAACTTAGTAGCATTATACCTTAATTATCATAGCATGCAAACTTGGTAAAGAACATAGAAATTTATGAAGAATTGAACAGTCAACCAGTCATACTACCACCAAAACCATGACAAACTCTGAAAGAAGATCAGGTCAAACATGAGGACGCAAAACATCAAAGAGGGAAATAGGGAAGAACTCACCAGTGCAGAGCCAACAAGACAATTACATCCCGCTTACGTGCAGCTGCATCATTGTAGAACTGCTGCCATCCCCAAAGTGGAGAAAAAAAGAGGATATTAAACCAGCATGAAGTGACACTGATGGGTACCCTGCCTAGCAACAGCTGCAATGGCCACAGAGTGGGGCCGGTCTTCTTTAGACACTCCCCATACTAAACCACTAATGCATACAGACCCTTGTCGGTAACATACTAACATGGGAGGTGGATCTGTAAGAGAATCAACAATATGGAAAGAAGAAGGGTTATCAATTGTAAGATTGACCCAAATTGATCACAATTTAATCTGTATTACAGAATCAACAATATGACAGGCGAGCTCATCTCATTGTTACAGATTAGTAAGCATCTCTAGATTCCATCACCATGTCTCACTCCCAAAGAAGCAATAGGGTCAGAGTAACCATTTAGGCTTTTACTTGCAATTTCCATGACATGCTTGTAAATGCTATACTGCGTGGCACATGCCCATGTCCAAAAAGGGAAACCATATGCAACTCAGCAACCCTATGGTACCGAAATTGCATCCTAGAAAAGAATCCCCGGGCTAAGCAAAGATGGAAATTCTACACCCCATGGCTATATTTCATAACTGAGTGTGCACACACATGAACCCAAGCATAATATTCGACGACTTCTCTTTATGAAATTTAGACCATATGACCATGTCTAAAGGAGAAATCATATGCATCTCAGAAAGCATATGATAGTATAGTTGCCTGGTGGCAGTCTAAAAGAGAAATCATATGCATCTCAGAAATCATATATGCATCTAAAGGATGCTGCCGGTGCACTCATGGAGACTCACCTGACAGCAATCGCAGCGACGGAGAGGACCCCGTTAGAGCAACCTGCGAAAAACAAAATTGCAACCCTTATACAACAACGAATAGTAGAGCAATCAAACGACATCCCAGAAACAAATAAAAGAAGCAATTTTGAAAATAAAAGTCTGCAACCATCAACACAGAGAAGCAACTTGTCCGATGGGAATAACCGGGAGATCCGCCAGCCGGAGCAGCCCAAATCGCAGGGGGAAAACGAAGAGGGGTTGGGGAAAGATGAGCTACCATATCGAAAAATTCATCCTTTGATGGGGGTAATTGCGAGTGTGGACAAGGCAGACATTTGCTGTACAGCAAGGATGCGGGGCTGAGCTTCTGCCGGCCGGGGCGACCCACAACATGCCCCTGCATGGTCCTGCCGGCCGCCGGGCTTCCGGTTGTGCGGCGCAGCACAGGCCAGCGCGCGGGAGAGGTATCTGGCATCGCCGTCGAGCCGCAAAGGCGACGACCATTGCTGAAGTGGAGGCGGAGGCGGCTAGGGTTTGCGGGTCGGTCGTGGCTGGTGGGGCGGGTGCGCGGGGGCGATTGGATCTTGTTTCCTTGTATGAGAGCGTCTCTAAGAGCATCTACAGCCTTTTTTTTTTTGGGTTTATTTATTCATCAAGAGTTCGAAGGACAAGTATTACAGCAGTGTCGTGAGGGTTAATGAGCCACAAGTGGCGTCCCTCATACAAAAATAAAGCATGTTTAGCTAATCTGTGTGCCTCCGTATTGGAGCTTCTACCTTCAAAAACGAAAATACAAGTAATAAAATCTTTAATGGTAGCATGAATCTCATTAACAATTGGTGCAATTGGGTCTAGCGTACCACTTTGTATGTCTTGTACCACTGTCCTGCAGTCTGAAACTACTCTGAATTTCTGCACCATGAGATCCTTAGCCAAGGTAAGAGCCTCTCGACAGGCAAGGGCTTCCAGGATCGTTGGATCCGTCAGACCCTGGAAAGCCATTGCTGACGAGCCAACGTATAATCTCGACTCATCGTGGCACACTGCCGAAATGGCCCCTCTTTGCGAACTTGTGTGCACTGCTTCGTCCACGTTGACTTTATGCATACCTGAAGGAGGTGGAACCCAGGCGCTGGATGTTATAGGGGCCGGACTTGAAGTTCTGACCTTGGGTTTCGGAGTGGCAATATCAAGTTCATTCAAAAAGCGATTTATGAATTGATGTGCAGACATTGGACTTTGATGCTCGCCCTCATGAATTAGCTTGCGTCGCACAGTCCAAATTGCCCACAAAGTCACTACCAGCCGTGTGAAATCCACACGCGATACTGATTCAGACATTGAAAAGATCCAACTCTTGGGGTTTGGTTCAGCAGTAGCTAACATGTGTTCAACCAGCTCTGATTCCGACAGCGCCCAAAACACATCTTGCCATCGAGCATAAGAGTAGAGAGTGCATCCAAGAGTCGTCTACACCGCACAATGGGCATGTAGAAGTTACACTGGGCAAGTCTCCAAAGGAAGATTTTCAGTTTAGAGGGGACGTTGATTTTCCATAGTGTCGACCAGGTGCTGGTTTCCCTTGCACTGTCTGATGGTCCAGAAGTACCATTCAGCCATGCTTCTCTACGAAGCTTAGTCGGTACTAGCATTCTATAAGCAGTTCGGACCGAAAACTCCCCTTTTCTGTCGTGTGCCCATGCCCAGAAGTCGCAGCTCTGTCTCGTACTGATCGGTATGTTTAGGATAAGCTCCGCATCCACTGGGAGGAAGGTGGCTTGAATTAACTCTTGGTTCCACATTGCAGAATTCGTAACCATTAGTTCAGAGACCAACGTTGGTCTGTTCTGTGATAAACATGCTAGGGGCCGCATTGTGGACTCCCGTGGTAACCAGTTTTGTTGCCCAAGAGCAAGTGTATCTTTACCTTCCAATATTGCTCTCCATGTCTGTGATGGATTGCTTCCAAGTTCGGCATCAAGGAAATCTGAGTTTGGAAAATACCAGGCCTTCAAGATTTTTGCACTGAGAGTATTAGGGGATTTCAGAATCCGCCAGGCTTGTCTTGCTAGAAGAGCCAAGTTGAATAGCTCTATGTCACGGAAACCCAAACCACCTTGATATTTAGGTCTAGTCATCACCTCCCAAGAGACCCAACTTGTCTTTCTTTCGCCTTGTCTGCTGCCCCACCAAAACTTCCGTATGATGGAGTTTATATGCTGGCATAACCCACAAGGGAGCTTGAAACAAGACATGGAGTAAACCGGTATTGCTTGAGCGACGGATTTGATGAGGACCTCCTTTCCACCATATGAGAGTATTTTTTCCATCCATCCCTTGACCTTACTCCAAACTCGCTCTTTAAGATATTTAAAGGCTCCATTCTTACTGTTGCCAACGTCCATGGGCATTCCTAGATATTTCTCTGACAAGCTCTCATTAGTTATCTTCAAAGTGAGTTTGATCTCATCACGCAGGTTTTGAGGGCACCCTTTACTAAAGAAAACTGAAGATTTAGCCATATTAACTTTCTGTCCCGAGGCACTGCAATATGTATCCAACAGAGACACAACCAAACTAGATCCCTCGCTACTAGCCTTGACGAACAGCAGGCTGTCATCTACAAAGAGTAAATGGCTTACCAGCGGTGCCGACTCTGCCACTTTAATCCCACTGATCTGAGATGACTGGTTCTGACTTTTTAGGAGGCACGAAAGGCCCTCTGCTGCCAACAAGAATAGGTAGGGCGAGATTGGATCTCCCTGACGAATACCTCTTGAAGGTTTAAACTCCTCGAGTTTTTTCCCATTGAATAACACTGAAAAGCTTACTGACCTCACCATTCTCATAACTGAAGCTATATATCCAAACTGGTGCAAACCCCAGCTTAGTCATGATGGCCTGCAAATAGTCCCACTCTAGGCGATCATAGGCTTTCATCATATCTAGTTTTATAGCACAAAAACTATTCTTCTTTGATCTGTTACTTTTCATGAAATGAAGACACTCATATGCAGATATAATATTGTCTGTTATCAATCGCCCAGAGACAAAAGTTGATTGTTCCTCAGATATGATCTCGGGTAGGATCATCTTCAACCTGTTAGCTAGCACTTTTGATGCAATTTTATACACAACATTGCAGAGACTAATGGGTCTGAACTCTGTTAAGCGAGTGGGAGTAGTCACCTTTGGGATCAGGACAAGAATCGTATCATTTATTCCTTCCACATCCTGTTCACCTTTGAGTATACTCAGAATCAGCCCAATTATCTCCTCTCCACAAAGCCCCCAATGCCTCTGAAAAAAATGCGTTGAGTATCCGTCCGAGCCCGGTGCCTTTGTTGGAGCCATCTGAAACAATGCTGCTTTAATTTCTTCTTTAGTATAGTCTGCAGTAAGCATGTCATTCATCACATCAGTGACCTTGCGTGGGACTACATCTATAACATTCTCCATATTGGGCGTACCTTCCGAAGTAAACAGATTTTGATTAAAGGAATTTACCATCCCCTCCATCTCTAAAGCATCATCGATTGTCGTCCCATCTTGGCGCATCAAGTGTTTGATTTTATTCTTAAGATGCCTTCTGCTAGCCCTCAAATGAAAGAACTTTGTATTTTTGTCACTGGCTACAAGCCATGTGATCCTTGCCCTCCGACGCCACATGACTTCTTCCCGATGGTACAACTCAACTAGACGGTCCTGAACTTTAATTTCTGGATGAGAAGGTCCAGTTCTTGCTGGATCCGCCCTCAAGTGTTCCAATTCGACCTTAAGGCTTTTAATTTCTGACCGTACATTACCAAAAGTGTGCCGGTTCCAGTGTGTGAGCTTCTCTGAGAGATTCTTTAGTTCAGCTTTGAGCCCTCCAACGCTAGAGGCTCCCGGACCCTGCCAATGTTGTTCTACAGTTTCCTGGAAACCTTCATGCGCCTCCCACATGAGCTCGTATCGGAAGAGTTTTGATATTTGTTGTTGTGCGTCCATCAGTCGAAGATAAAGCACAATTGGACAGTGATCTGAAGTGGATGACGTTTTGTGAATTAACACCGCATCAGGGAACGAACTACACCATTCCCCAGTCGCAAAGGCCCTGTCAAGACGGACGCGGGTGTAACTACCACCAGCAACCTGCTTCTCAAAGGTCCACCTCGTCCCTTTGTAGCCCAGATCGAGTAGATCACATACATCAGTGCACTACCAGAAACTGGATTTTTCCCCACGGCCTGAAACCCACAGGAAAATAGCTATTACCGTCAGGAAACTATTTCCTGTCGGCTGACCGATAGGCAAAATACGTCAGGAATAAAATGACAAGGAAATGTGTTAATGCCTGACGGGTGGCCGTCAGGAAAACAATTCCTGTCGGCATTTCCTGTCAGCAGCCCACAGGAAAAATCTCTTGACTCGTCAGGTTTATTAAGCACCTTTTGTGACGGGTGGCCGTCAGGGAAAGTCCGCCAGGGTATACATTTTCAGAATTGCCCACTTCCATATATTCAGGAATAATTGCAAAACTATTTGATAAATAGGCATACGTTCAATTGCCCATATATAAAAAAATGTATACAAATCGATGTTTGCATAACACATATCAGTCCATTAAACTATGATTCAACATCCAGCAATTGACATATGAAAATTTGTACATGCACTTGCTCGAAAGCAACAACAATTCTACACATACATGACACCAATCTGATTCTCATCCATCACAATGCACAGAGCAATGCCAACAAAATACACACATTTCTAAGTCACCTATGTTCATGATCAGGAGCATCACCTACATACATATGACTTCACTATTTCCCAACCATCAAATTGCAGTCAAATACTAAGCACCTAATAAGTGTTGCTCATGAGCATGTACTACCACCAGAGAGATCCAAAATACCATAAGATGGTCATTTATTTGTTCCAAGGGCAGGTGGACTAGTGAGATCCTCCTCTGTATGCACAACTGTTATCATCAATGTTTCACCATCATTGCTACCTCCAGTGTTTCCATTACCGATGCGGTCATCCGTAGTGTCGTCTTCCAAGTTAACATTGGATGAATTAGTGTTCCCCTACAAAGCCATGTACAATATTAAAGAGAACCAAAAATGAAATATACGGCACCTTGCAGAGTGATAACATATGCAGACATGGCACTACTTGTATTTACACTCCTCAACAATTCACACATTTTTGTTGCAGTCCTGACAAAAAAGAAGGCAAATTGTTAGTGATCCAAAGAATGCAAAGTATGATGTACCAGACGGCAGAATAATCAATAAAAGACAGATGTATACTTGGCTGAAGGAGAACAGGCTTTTGTGGTACATTATTTCTGCTTTTCTTATCAGAGAAACAAACTCATAGCCAGTACTCAACTTTCAGTAAAGATATTGATTAGTCTCATTAAATTGGATCTTTCAGAGAGGTGTTCGAACCATATGGAAGCAAAAATAATCCATTCTTGAATGCACTACAAAGTAGACAGACCCAGAGACTTAGTTAAGAACTCCTTGTTACTATCGCAGAATGTACAATGCCCCCGATTTTGTTGCCTATGAACTGAACATCGATACATTGTCAATAAAGTTAACTGAAGGGTTACAGTTGACTAATATCTCAGTAAGTTAATGCAGTTAACAAAATGGGTTGTTTAGTGGAGAGCACAACTCCCAGACAAGAAAGAAATTTTAACATGGCATACTGAATTACCTATGATGTTTAGTTACTCGCTCCAGAGCTATATCTCCAGCCTTTGCTTCCATGCATTATTTTCCAAGTCATTGTCGAGTAAGAAACACAATCTAAGGGGACACTGGTATCGATTCTAAGATTATTCGGGCATGAACATATTCTGAACATAACAGTGCATTATGGGGCAGAAATCAGTAACCATCTGTTTGCCAGGAGATCATGTAATGGTTCCTGCAAAAAAAAATCATGTAGTACTAGTTAGACTTTACTCTCAAACTTCTAAATACATTGGAGATTCTGAATACGAAACCCCTGCACATATTGACACAACAAGTGATATGATTTAAAAAGATAAAATATGCAAATCTTGAACTATGGATACAGAACGTATGAGCCTCCTGTATGTTCAGAAAATATAACATTTTATTTGCTATACATGTATAGAATATAAGCAATCACAAATACATCCATATCCCACAAAAGGTGAAAAAATATAAACAAGAAGTGCAGCTTTGTTTTAGTGAGGCTTCTGCCATCTCCTTAGTTGTACTGTAAAGTGGATTTTGGTGAGTCTTCCTCAACCACCGAACAACTACAAGATTACAATGAGTAGTCCTTCCAATGATAAATATATATATTAAAGTCAACTTCACCTAAATCAACATGATAGGGTGAAGATTGTAATTCAGGGAAGTAAATCATGCCCTCAAAGAAGATTGTAATAGGACTATGTAGATGTTGGGGCAACTATTGGCTCAAGATTTGATGCCCACGTGCCAAAGACTTGACAAGAGGATCTGAACTAAATCATTCCCTCAAAGTAGATCCAGCAGCTACACACACCCTTGAGTGACCAAGGAATATGACCGCCGAACCAGATACATACATGATGGCAGAAACACAAGAATGAGATAGATATGCGCGTGCGTTCATCACCTCATGCTACTGACCTGCAAGAACTTGATAAGGAAGACGTATATACTCCTCGTAGTCCTCGACATCTGATAGACAGCACGTTCTAGACAACAAGGTACTTGCGACCGAATCGCGGTTCGGAAGAAGACAAGAGGACTGGATTAGTAGCGCTAATTCATATGAGAAGAGGTTGGGTTAGCGTCAGGGATGGGATGGTGGATACTTTCAGAACACTTTACACTTCCAATCGTAAAAGAGAAATTCGTCAAATAAATAATACAGCAACAAATAATAAGGTAACAACGGACACATCATAGTATTTATGAGATAATTACCACATCAAGACAAGAATGTATACTGTCAAAGTGTGAGAAGTACCTGAGATAGGTTTTGCCTTGCTCTTCACTGCATCTATGATATATGGCTTCCTTCCACCACGAAGATTTATAAAGATGGGAAGCAATACCTACAATAGACTAGCACAATTTTGCAAACCATTGTTTACATAAAGATATGAATAACTTGCTTATAAAACTGAACACTTACTGCCAAAATGATTTGTAAAAGGATGCGATATCTACAGACTGTATAGGTGGGCTGCATCTTCAACAATGATTCGATGATACGGCAGATTCGTGCTGCTAAAAATCAAGCATGCAAAAGAATAAACATTTGACGTATCTTTTTCCAAGACATTAGATATGTACATACAACCAGTCAACCACCGAGAAAAGAGACAGGCATCATCTTCACATGCAGTACATTTCCAACAAGCCCATAACTAGCAACTATACAAATTACACAAACAATCACCCTTTCTGTTTTTCATTGACATCAACAAATAGGAGTGCTAATAACACACCTAATAGTAGCTCCTTAAATTTTGAGATACTACAACAGAGAAAAGCTCTTTTGCCTAATGACAACAGGCTAAATCATTCACCAAGATCCTGCAGTCACGAGATCTACATCACTCTGCATAATAAATTGTATGAAAAACTAAAGATCCTGACTTCTTTTTTCTTGACCATGATTGAGACTTACCATAGCAGAATTGAGCAGTTTGCTTGGACAAGGAGAGGAGGAGGCGACTGCTGTCATGTCAGGGGAGGAGGCGGCGACTTGCTCGATGTGCGACGGGGACTAACCCGGATCTGGAGCAGGGAGCACGGGGTGCGGGCTACGATTACATGGCGGTCCTGTTGGGGTGAGATGGTAGGCGGTGAGCCGAGGGAGGCGGGACGCGGCGGCGGACGGAGGTGAAGGCAGAACGGCGGCTGACGGTGGGGGATATGGAATGCAGGCGGTGGTGGCTGTCGCAGATTGACCCGGGGCGCGGTGGAGGAAGTGACATACGAGTGGCGGTGGAGATCGAAGGAACGGAAGGCGAGCGGCGATGGAAGTATGTGGAGCAGGGCGGTGGCGGCGGCGGCGGCGTGAGGAAATTGGAGGGCGGCGGTCATGTAGCGGACGAGACAGAGAGAGGAGATTTTTTTTTTTTGAGGGGTGACAGAGAGAGGAGATGAAGAAGTGGGGAGTTGTTCTAGGGCTTTCGTTTATCTCTCTGGGCTTTTTTTTCCTGGAGGCCCATACCACACAGGGAAAGATATGTTGGCGGGATCTCCGGGAAAAAATCGCGCGAGTTCAGAATTTTTGGCGCCCGAGCCTGTTTCGCAGCTGCGCGATGGCGGGCTGGACCTCATGTATTTTTCCTGTGGGCTGCACACTCACAGAAAAACTATTTTCCTGTGGGGCATAATTGATCCTACAGTAAAACAAGTATTTTTCCTGTGGGCTTAAGTTTGCCCGCCAGGAAATTTCGTTTTCCTGTGAGGGCCGGCGGGCCTCACAGCAAAATACGGCACCGACAGGAAAAGGAAAAGTGCGCTTTCTGGTAGTGGTGGCGTCACGGAAGCCCAGAACTTGTGTCATACTTCTGCAGCCGACGCCATCATGTTCATCAAGCCGAAGGACCTCACTGAAGTCTCCCATACACACCCATGGGTGACCACTCTGTGAAGATAGGGATCGTAGAAGGTCCCATGTCCTTTCTCTTTCGCTCACATTTGCTTCTCCTTATATGCAGGTCAAGCGCCAAGGTTCAGTATCAGGCAGGGTAACGTGTGCATCGATATGGTAATCAGAGTAACCGAAAACATCAACGTTTATTTCATTATTCCAGAACATCCCTAAACCTCCGCTCCTCCCCGAGCTACTTACTGCATATGCATTATCGAACCCTAAAGTGCCTGCTAAGTTTTCAACTCTAGATTTTGAAAGTTGGGTTTCAACCATACAGAGCACCGACGGGGCAATTTGCCTCGCAAAATCGCGAAGCTCCCGAACTGTCGCAGATTTGCCCACTCCGCGACAGTTCCAGCAGAAGATACTCATTGCGCCTGGCGGCGCTCCTCACGGGAGCCCGCCGAAGCACGCGCATAATTGGCCGTTTTATTGGGCGACGCCCCATTCTCCAGTCTCTTCCTCTCTCTCGGAGTCTTGTACTCTGGTGGAGGTGGTGGAATTTGAATATTGTTGCCTGACACGGACGTAGGGATATGCTTAACTGGTACAGCCAAAGGGTCAATAGTTTTTTGTGGGGCCTCATCAGTAAGGTCCAACTTCCTGTCAACCGAAGAGCTCTTCTGCTCCTTTCCTTCATTAGCAGCGTCTTTGGTTGGGCTTTCGGCTGTGTCATGTAGATCATCATCAGTCTGCAAGCCTGCTTCCTGAGAGTTGCGTTTCTTCGGCACATATGCAGCACCCTCGGGCATCGACACGTTTGCAGCCGCAGCACGACCACCTTGTTGTGTGCCGCGTCCTCCACCGCGTGCTCGATCACGGCCGCGCTGGGTAGAATTGTTGTTCCAGTTGTTTGAGCTCCCTCGGCTAAAAGATTGGTTGCTAGGGAGCGAGCGCCTTGTTGCCTTCATCCACTCTCCATACTCTATCTCATCAGGCCCATGGATGCCATCGCCGCATTCTTCCAAGATATGTCCCATGATGCCACAAACCTCACAGAAAAAACCAAATTTTTCGTACTTGACTGGCAAGAGTAGCCTTTCCTTTCCATTCAGGTTTAAGGGTGTGAAGCAGACAAGGGGCTCAGCCACTTCAATTTTAGCTCTGACACGCACATAGTTGCCCTAAAAAACCCTAGTCGGGTTCATCTCAACGCTCTTGACCTGACCGATCCGCCTCGCAAGCTGATCCACAATGGGCTCCGAGCGATAGATCTATGGCATATCATGAATCTGTGCCCACACATGAGCTTTGTCAAGGGGAACCTTGTCCGGCTTACCCTTGCCATCATACTCCTCTATTGACACCATCAACCCTCTGAATAACCACGGACCTTGGTGCATCACGCGGTTCCAGTCACCCAAACAGAAAAGTTGAATGACAAAGAGATTGTCATCCACCTCGCGGATCTCAGGATCGTTGGCCAGACGCCATACAAACTTCATCGTGTCCTTGAAAGCATCAATGCTAAAGGTTTTTCTGGTGAACACCCTCGCTACAACGAGCCAGCGTGCCGATTTTGCCAGTTTGGAGATCTCGTCCTCACCGACGAACACGTCGTCTAATTCTGATTCCTTTAACTTCATGTTCTTCATTGCTGTCTCCAGATCGACCGCAGCCCTTCCCTTCCTTCGCCTAGATCCAGATCCTTCCTGGCTTGCCGTTGATGAAGGAGCCGCCACCATCTTTTCACTTAAAAAAACCCTAGCCGGGATCGGACGCTGAGAAACCAGGAGACGCGAGACGTCCCCCGGCCCCGATCGCTGCCGCGTAGGGGAGGGAAACAGAGTAGAAGAGCCTGACGGTAGGAGAACTCAATGGCGGTGGAGTTCCGCCGGAGTAGAAAACCCTAGTCGCCTAGGGGATGTGTATTGGGGCACTTCAATATAAAGTTAAGATCATCTACAGCCGGACCTCTCAAATCCGCCTCATACGTCCGGGCGGGCTGCCCGGTCAGGTTTTTTCGACCCAAACGGATGCCTAAAATGGGCCTCAAACGCCCGGACTGACCGGTACCCCCATATCCAGCCCAAATATGGGGCGGATATGGGGTGGCCCGGGCATGCTCGGGCGCGCCCGCTTGACAAGCCCGGCTGTGACGCCCGGATAATTAAGCTACAGTAAACCCTTGTTAAAAGTGCCACGTCATCACATTACTGTTGCTAATCCTCACTTGATCCAAATCACTGTTCAAACTCAAATTCAAATTTAAAGTAAAAAATTCAAATTTGTCAAACATGAAAACTAAAATGTTCAAAGTGTGGAAAACAATCCCTGGATATTTGTCATGTTGGAACCAACCTCTTTTGTATTCCCAAAGTGCCCCTGGAAATTATTTAGTGGTCCAGCAGCATTTAAAATTGGCCTTTTCAATTTCTAAAAATGGTTAGACAACTCCTTTTGGCCTCAAACTTTTTGTGACTCCTATAAATAATGTGCTTGATTTATGTGACAAGTCTCATATCTAACAAAACTTATTTAGTCTTACAATTAAATAGAAAATAGTAGCTAAAATTGAAAACAGTAAATAAAATATAAATAAAAAGAGAAGGGCCTATTCTACTTGGCACTTTGGCCCAACTAGCCAAATGGCCGGCCCAGCCCACCTCCCCTCTCCTTCAACCAGGGAGACAGGGGATCGTGGCGCCCATCCGCCGGCCATGTCGTGCGTGGCAGCCATCCCCCGCCTCCCCGATGGCTACAAGGGCACCCCAAGCCCCTCCTCTCTCCCCCGGTCGAACCCTAGCCGCCACTATTTCCACCCTCGCGTCGTTGCTCGCTCCCCCGCACACACCCGAAGCTACCGTCGTCGTGGCATCGTCACCGTCGCGGCCACCGTAGTCGCCTTCGCACGGGAGGACGTCCAGGAGGACCGCGGCCGTCGACTTCGTCCGTCCCAGGCATCAGCTCAAGCCGGGGCGGCTCGTACGCTCGCCATCGCCGTCTTCTTCGTCGCGTACATCGCCGGCCGCCGTCGTTGATTCCCACCGCTTCGGTCCACTCCCGGCTTCCTCGTCTGCGCACCCGAGCTCGCTGTGAGCTCCTCTTCCAAAACCCCCTCTCGATTTCGTCGCCGTAGCCGCCGTCCCCGAGCTCGTCCGAGCTCCCGCGTATGCGTACGTGGTGCTCCTGCCCATGGCCACGCCTGCTTGCTGCTGCCGCACGTTTGGGCCACGCCCCTGGCCGCGCTCGCTCACCTCCGGCCTCGCCTAGATGCGCCCTAGCCATGCCCCCGCGCCTCGCCCGCGCCTGGCCTCGAGGTCGTCTACTGCTGCGCAAAAAAATACTGCTGCGCCCGCTGTTGACCCTGTCCGCCGCCGCCGTTCGCGCCCGTCGGGGCCGCGCCTGCCTTCGCCCAGTCGCGTCGGCGTCACCCCGCAGCATCCCGCTCTCACCGCCGCCTGCTGATGCTTGCTGCTACGTGCTGCTCTTGGTCCTGCTGCTGCCGCTTGCAGATACTCTGCTCCTGCCCGTGCTACTTTGCCTGCTGCTGCTCCTTAGGCGCCGCTACTGCTGGCATGGCTGCCTGCTGTTGCGCGCTGCTGGCCGCCTCCCCATGCACTGCACTGCCCACTGCTGCTTCTAGGGCCAGTTCTTTTTGGTGATTCTCCGAGAATCGCCCCCCTCCCCAGCTTCCCCCAAAATCGCCACTCCATATTTTTTTTACAATCCTAGCTAATTAAGGTCACTCAGCTAGGATTGTAAAAAAAATATGGAGTGGCGATTCTAGGGGAAGCTGGGGAGGGGGGTGATTCTGGGAGAATCGCCGAAAAGAACTGGCCCCTACTATGCCGCTGTTGCTGCTCTTATTTCTGTTGCCTGATGCCTGCTTAGCTACTACCCCGTTGCTTTGTTGCTTCTGCCAATGGAGGCCGGGCCCTTGTTTAGATTTAGGTCTAGGATTAGTTAGTATTTATTTAGTGCTAATTTAGCCTGAGCAAATGACATGTGGGATCACCCTTGTTAATAACCATTTTATTAAACTAAAGGCAATGACACGCGGGACCCAGTTGCACTATTCCACGGTTGACTAGTCCACCTTTGACTGGGTCAATCCAACCCTGACCCCACCTGTAATAGACCCTGGCTAGAGTAGTACTAGGTGACAAAAGTTATTCTGTTTTTATTTATTTCGAATTTAAATAATTTCAGAAAAACATTAAAACTTGGGAAATTCGTAGTAATTAAACCGTAAGTCAGATGAAAAAGTTTTATACATGAAAGTTGCTCAGAAAAACGAGACAAATTCGGATATACCCTCCGTTTGTTTGTCACACGTCCCTAGCATAGCATATGTGGAACCGTCCCCCTCCGTTCCATCTGTCCGAAAAATACAAACTTCGGGAAAACTTTTCCGGATGTTATCACCCTTCATTTATGTCGTGTAGCACCGCGTTAGAACACCCCTAGCTCTGTTTGTAGTCCTGTCATGCATCTGTTTGCTTGTATTTACTGTTTCTTCCCCATCTTCTCTCCGGTAGACCCCGAGACCGATGCTGATGCGGCTGTGATCGACTACGTCAACGACGACCCTTCTTCCCTTTCAGCGGAGCTTCCAGGCAAGCCCCCCCTTGATCATCCCGATATTGCCCATTCCATTCTCTCTCTTGCTTGCATTAGATTTTGCTACTGTAATTGATTGCTCCTATTCTGATGCATAGCCTACTTTTGTACCTGCTATTGTTACCTACCTGCTTATCCTAAACTGCTTAGTATAGGCTGGTTGGTGATCCATCAGTGACCCCCACCTTGTCCCTGTTGCCCCTGCTTCATCATCGATGACTCGATCAACGTGATCGATGACCAGAGACCGACACATCACCGCACACGCCCTTAGTTGTACGACTCTGCATAGTTACTATCGAGTGCCGAGGGTGATACCTCATAACGCACTCCTGATGATAACTCTGTAGTGTAGTTATTCGGTCATGGTCATCGAGGGTGATTCCTCCTTCACCATTCCCGATACGACTCTGTCGTGCAACACCTCAAGTGTGAACCTCGAGGGTGATTCCTCCTAAGTTCAGCTTGACGATTACATCGAGTGGAATCCCTCGAGGGTGATTCCTCGGGTTTTCCCCCTTGATGTTTTGGACACACGGTTACCTGTACTTTACTTGAGACCTTTGTTAAAGTCGGGTTGGCCCTGAGGGGTACCCGCGAGTTGATGTGAAAGTCGGGCGGGCCCGGAGAGCACACGCGAGTTTTCTACGTGGCACGGCCGGGCATTCTGGGCCCTTACCGTAAGTCCATGAGACGGGGCGACGGGGTCACATCGATCATGAGTCTCTGCTCATCTCTGCGAGCTCCTAATACACTAAATGTTTGGGTATTTGTTTTGAGTTGGCCACTGGCCTTTACGCACTAACCACCACGCGGGAATAGTTATGGGCCTCGGCGTCGCAGTATCAGCCGAAGCTTTGTCAGACGTCCAGTTCAGCATTGTGGCACGGTCGGATCATGTCATCCACTTCACGGGTGGTGCTGGTATCCACCCTGCACACAACGATCCGGAGTGCAACGGGCGATGGGCCCAAGACCCCGGAGTGCTTAGGATGTAGACCGGCGGGGACCTCTCTGCTGAGCTTAGGTAGGGCTGCGACGTGTTGATCTTCTGAGGCCGAGCATTGACTCAGAAAAGTGTGTCCGGCCAGAGTAATCAAGCGTGTTGGGTAACGTGGTGCACCCCTGCAGGGACGTTATCTATTCGAATACCGTGTCCACGGTAATGGACGTTCAGACTTGTATCCTGATCTATTACAACTAGAACTGGTTACTTGAGATATGAGATGGATATGTTGGCTCCGGGATTGCTTTCTCGCAGGGAGTCGAGGAAGGATCTCTGGGCGTTAATATTACAACATGCATGTTAATTATAAACTACTATTCTATACTCTTCTGAATGCTGCAAGATGCTTGGAGCTGCTTGAAGATGCTAGTCTTCGGCAGGCTAGGTCTTCCCCTCTATTCTGGCATTCTGCAGTTCAGTCCACAGATACATACCTTCCTTTGATACCAATGCATACTTAGTATAGATCTGATGCTTGCGAGTACTTTGGATGAGTACTCACGGTTGCTTTGCTACCCCTTTTCCCCCTTCTTTCTTCTTTCCAGTTGTTGCAACCAGATGGTGGATCCCAGGAGCCAGATGCCACCCCAGTCGACTACTACTACTACCCGGAGGGTGCCTACTACTACGTGGAGACCGCCGACGACCAGGAGTAGTTAGGAGGTCCCGGGCAGGAGGCCTTGCCTCTTCGATCATTGATGTTTGTGCTAGCCTTCTTAAGGCAGTCTTGTTTAACTTATGTCTGTACTCAGATATTGTTGCTTCCGCTGACTCTTGTGTTTTGAGCTTCTGTATTCGATCCCTCGAGGCCTCTGGCTTGTAATATAAAGCTTGTATTATTTTATTTGTGTCTAGAGTTGTGTTGTGATATCTTCCCGTGAGTCCCTGATCTTAATCGTACACATTTGCGTGTATGATTAGTGTACGATTGAATCGGGGGCGTCACAAGTTGGTATTAGAGCTGACTGCCTGTAGGAACCCCATTTCCAACTCCTTGGCTGAAGTTGAGTCTAGTCTTTGAAAACCTGTTTTACTAACATGGTTGTGTGGCTTACGGGCCCACGTCGCCAATGGGTGGTATTAGGATCTTTTACTCCTCGTCTATACTCTGGGACTTTGATCTCTCTTCTATTCGGGTTAAATGATTTTGCTAACTCTAACATTAGGTTCTCGTAAGTACTTCCTCCCGGAGGGCCCCTCACTTCAGATGATCGCCTGCTTCACCAGAAGGTTCCGAAGATACTCTCCGTTGTTTTCCCGAGACCCTTGTGCGCTTAGCCGTTGCAATTCCCTACCACTAAAAAATCCCTCTGGATAACTACGTACACATGTCGTTCATATTTTCATTCCCAGTTGCTCTTGTTATTACAAGATGCCCCGAAATACTCTTCGATGTCCTGAGAATCCGTTGAGCCTAGTGCCTTGAAGTTATTTGCCACATGAATACCCCTAAAGATAACTACTCGCGCTTGCCGAGTATCCGTTCATCCACAGTTGTTCATGTGTTTCACAAAATTCTTGGAATACTATTCAATCTTCCAAAAATCCTCAGTAGCCTATTGCTCATGTTCCTCCTTATCTGCTTGCATTATGGTTACTTCCATATGTCTAGCAATATTCAAGAAAATCCTTTGTGATTTTTATTCTGATCCTCTTGATTCAACATGTGTGCGAATGCACGCAATCATCAGTTGATCCTTATAAATTATCTTTCCGGCTCAGGCGTCTTCCGGAACATGAGCTGGTTCTCGACCAATCAATTTGCCGTCGATTGTACCCCTAAGTCTATTCGACTTATCCACCCTTAATCAGAGCGTTTGCTTCTGATCCCTTGATTTGGAAATCATAATTCCTTTGCATTTTAGCTTTGAATTAGTCAGTTGTTTCTATAATCTGATCTCCTTGCATTATTTCTTCTTCTGGTTGAGTACCGATGCTCACATCAGATCCCTCATGGACCACCAGATCCATTGTTGGATTTTATCCGACAGCGTCCTTCATATTCAATAACCTTGTGAGCCTTTCCTCGGATACATAATGCCTTTGGCAAGCTGTAACCTCTGCTTCCTCAATCATGCTCTACTTCCGAGCTTGAGTTATTTACTCTTGAAGTTTGTGGCATACGTTTCTAGATGCCATGGTGGGTTGAACCTACGCCTTCCCTAATCTGTGTGAACCCGAAGATTATGCGGGTTATATCTACTGGCATTTCTTCGGATAAATTTTCAACTCTACAACTTCGTCGAAGACGAGAAGTAAATGGAAGGTTATGCATTGAAGAAGTGGGAGTCGACCTTGAACCTTTGTGTTCATGCCCATGGACCCAATGTGGAACTTATCATGGAAGCTTCTTGTAATAATAATAATCCCCTTGTGATAAGTTCATCTTGTATCTATGTTTGGTCCTTTGCAACCGTGGTTCCGACCATGATTGTTCTTCTTTGATTCCATTTCTCAGACAAGTTGAAGTACTTGTTTTCTGCAAATCTTTTCACCTGTCCAACCTCTATCATGTTCTACCTTCGAGTATTACCCTATGGTATCTCGAGAATATCATGGAACTACATAACTTCTTATGAGTTCTTCGTCAACTATTATTTCTCGCCGATTCCAATTTTCCACGGGTTCCGAGTTGTTAGACACTCGAGAACACCGATAACTGATTCGAGTCTACACTTTCCTTTCCATTGTTTTGTTTAACCTTTCTTGTAACCTAACATATCTGAGCAGTGATAATTCCCTGCTTAAGTAACCCCTCGGTGTACCAACTCTATTAGTAAGACCTTGTTACTATTGTTGTTGACATTTCGGTAGCCATCGATGGATGATGTCGGATTTCGGGCTCCGCAGACCCTGGATAGATTTGAACTCTGGGGTGCGTGCGAAGAATTCAACCTCCCCAGTCTGCCTACTCGCCTATCCCATAGCCTAGCTCCAAGAACTCAAAGGAAAGAGGACACGGCAGTTTACCCAGGTTCGGGCCACCTTGCGGTGTAAAACCCTACTCCTGCTTTGTGGTGGATTGGCCTCGAGGGGCTGAGGATGAACTAGTACAGTGGGAGAACAACCTCGGGAGGTGTGTTCTTGTGCTCGCGTGAGCTGGTGAGGGTGGAATGGATCTCTCTCCTTTCTATGGTGGTGGCTAGGCCCTATTTATAGTGGCCTTGGTCCTCTTCCCAAATGAAGGCGGGAAGGGATCCCACATTGGCCAAATTCAAAGGGAGACAACTAGTACATCTTATCCTGACAAAAGTAGTCTTCACCTGCGAAAGCCTCTGGTCGTGACGCTGTGGTAGGCTCGGCGATGACCTCCGTCCTGCCGTCCTGGCGGTCTTGGTCTTGTTGCACGGGAATGGAAACCTTTAGCTGATTCCTCGGGACTCCGCGCCTGTGCTTGCCTCTTTAGGACCAAAGAGGAAACCTGCTGTCCTGCGCCCGCTGGCGCCCGCCTGGCCTTGGTCGTCATGGCTCACGTCACCCGAACCTCACGAGGTGAGGCTTGCATAGAAATCTCCGCTCCTCAGGAGCCAGCCTGAGGAGGCCGCTCCTCCTGGAGGTCTTGGTGTCGTCCGCCTCGCGAGGCTTGGCCCCTCGCGAGGGTCTTGAGTTGTTGATGCCGAAAGCGGGCCGTACCAGGCCGCCGATGGAGCCATGCCGTGGGTCGCAGGCAGGCAAGTCTGGGTACCCCCGTTCCCAGAACACCGACAGTAGCCTTGGGCCCAAGGCGCGCTCGAACTTGGCTTCGAGGCGAAGCCAAAGGGCAAGGATGAAGCACCGCGGGCCCTAACCGCCTGCGGCCTTAGTCGACGCATGGCGATTGATGGGACGTGGGCATCTCCGCTTCCCCACGCTGCCTCGGCAACCGTTCGACTTGACAAGAGCCTGCTGCATTCAGAGAAAGATCATCATTGCGTGGGATCATGGAGGCCGGCGGTTGGCCTTCCTCCGGCTATACATGAGGGGAGGGGCGGAGCCCCCTTCGCTCATCTCCATCTTCTCACTGCCCACTCCTTCTTCATCTTCTTTGTCTCACCGTCTTGTCGTAGCATCCATGGCGCCGATCAGAAGGTTCTCCGCAGCGGAGAAGGGAAAGGCCCCTCGGGAGGAACCTGGGCCACTCCCGCCAAAGAAGAGGCTTGGCCGCCCTGGCGACGCCAGTGAAGGGCAGGAGGTAACGCGGCCTTGGTACGAGCGGCCTCTGCCTGGCTTCCCGATCCCTCTGTATGCCCGCGCGTGAAGCTCTGGGCAGGGCGGCAGTGGCCAGCACCGCACGGTCCAGGATCGCAGTGGACAGGTCGAGGCTGCGCGGCCAGCCGGCCCACGAACCCACGCTGAGGGCACCTCGCGCGAGTTCGTGGTGTGGGCGGCAATGCCGCCACGCACGTGGATTCGGTTCCCGAGGTTTTTCACCGAGGAGATGCCGCCGAGGGGGCCACTTGAGCCGTGGCTGCAACACGCTGGGTGCTGCAGCCTAGCCACGGGGACGGAGGTCAAGGTCACCCCTCCGGGCGACATCTTCATGACTCGAGGATGGGGCGAGGTCGCCCGCGCCTGCCGTCCGGAGGGGGCCCTCGCCATCCACTTCGAGTATGATGGCGCCTCCATGCTGTTCTTCAGGGTCTTCGACGAGGACGGCCGGCGTCTGGAGTGTTGCCCCGGAAGAGGCAGTCCATGCGGCGCGGCCACGGGCACTGAGTTTGCCCCTGGTCTCGCCGGTAGCTCCTCCAGCAGCAGCGGCGACTCCCTGGAATCCAGCGACTCTCCCGAGCCCAGCGATTCTCCGGAGTCCAGCGACGACAGCTATGTGTCACCGAGCTCTCGCCGCGCCCGGAGTGCAACAGCGGCTTCCGCTCGGCGTCGCCGGTGATACCCGACGGTCGGGGTCCTTCGAGGCCTTCTTCCTTTGTTTCCCTGCGCGGAATTGTGACGAGTCCCATGGGGCATGTAAAAAACTGTAGTGCTTTTGCTCCAATGTTATCTTTCCTAGCATGATGTTGAAATTGCATATCTCGCTCCGGCATTGTTCCCCCTTTTCGTTCTCACGGTAGCTTAGTGCTCTACGCCGACAGGACCCAGTCCCCAGGCAGGCTTCAGCCGTCGCTGGTATGCCAGGTCGTGATGCCGTGGTCAAGGCCAGGAGGTGAGCGTCCCAAGGCCCGGTAAGAGCTCCCGAGGTGCGATGCTCAAGAGGTCCCCTTTGGTGTGCAAGCAGCTCCCTTAAGGCCGAAAAGGAAGGCGGCATTGCCCGAGCGAGATCACGAGGGTCGAGATATTGAGTCGTGAGGTTCGCGTTGATATATATGGGTGACTTATCTTGATGAGCCTGCGGTGATTCCCTTGCGCGGCGCCTGATCATGCCTTAGTGGTGATGCTCCTGGGTAGGGCTCACGCCGGTCCCCCCTTTTTCCGCGCTCGTCTAGATGCTCTACGTCCTTGGGTCCCGGCCCTCGAGCGAGGCTCGACCGCCACTGGTATGCCAGGTCGCAATGCCGTGGTCAAGGCCAGGGGGCGAGGGCTCGAGAGCCAGTAGGAGCCCCTGAGGTGCGATGCTCAGGAGCCCCCCCTTTGATGTGCAAGTGAATTGCGTGAAAAAGGGATGGCCAGCGGGGCCGCCCGTAGTTAAGCTCCGGAGGTTCCTGCGGCTTAGTCCAAGGAGGAGAGCATAACATATAACCGCACTTGCTGTCCAGCCGCTGATCTTTCCGCAAGAAGATGAAGGCACTGAGGATCTGGTGAGGTGACGTGCGCGGGGTAAGCCGCGAGCCAGAGCTCGATCTCTCAGATTTGTCAGCATTGCAGGGACGGACCCGAGCACAAGCGCCGTGCCAGCATGTGTAGCCCCCATTATGGGATGAGCAAGAGGCGGGTCAGCAATGCGGGGAGGCCACGCAGTGCGATAAAGCACCAGGCAAGCAGGTGATAATCATAAAGCAACTCATGGAAGAAGGTAAAGCCAGTTCTGATAGATGCAATGAACGATATATGCCGCAGGGACGGACCCACACGGCTTGGGGATGATGCAGCCCGAGGGGCACCCCCAACTAAACAAACCAAAAAACGTTACCTGGCAACATTGCTGAAGAGGTGTTGGAGTAGTTGGAGACGCGTGCTGCAAGAGTCGCTCCTCATGAGCCGCTCGGGTCCTGAACCTCGGGAGGCTCTGGAGACCCGAGGGGCTCACGAGGATCCATCGCCATCTCCGTCAGGATCGCCTGGTGCCTAGCCTCATGAGCCTCCAGGACGCCCTGCATGTGGCGATGGTGCGTGGCAGCCGCGTTCAGCAAACCAAAAAACATGCGAACATAACTGTGAGGTGGGCCCTCGCACCGGCCAACGCGGGACGGCCAGAAGAGCTCCTAAGACGCGGCCCTGTTGAGCCCTTGGATGTTGACACAGGCGCGTAGCTCGCTGTCCTCGTTAGGGCAGGGAGCTGCACCGGGTGGTGGGCGACGGTCGCCTCACATAGCCCTTGCCTCCTGAAGCTCCTTGATTGCCTTGGTGATGAACTCCTGAGCGCCTGGCACCTCGCGCCCTGCGCTCTCTCTGCGGAAGCGCGCGTTGAAGCACACCTCCACATGGTGCCCGAGCGCCTCCCTCATGACGTTGGCCAGGTCTGAGGCCCTCCAGAGGAGAGCCCCCGAGCCCAGCCTGAGAGGGGCGCCGGGCGCGCCTTCCTATGCGAGAGGGGAAGGCGCCCCATCGGTGGGCGCAGGTCCTAAGGCACGGCCACCAGCTGCCCCATCCTCCTGAGATCCCTGGCGGAGCAGCTGCTTCTTCTTCTTGGGGATAGCCTCAGGAGGGTAGGCAGCACCCTCGTCATCCGGGTTCTCGACTGCCGCAGCCTGGTAAGCGCGCTCGAGGGAGCACACCGCATCCTTCTCCTCGCAGGCGACCATGATGATGTCGCAGCTTCCTGGCATTTTGAGGACATTGTAGCCATGGTGAGTCACCGCCATGAACTTGGCCAGGGCCGGGTACCCGAGGATGGCGTTGTACGGGAGGCGAATGTGGGCAACGTTGAAGTCGATGAGCTCGGTGCGGTAGTTGTCGCGCCTGCCGAAGGTGACAGGGAGGTGGACCTACCCTATCGGGGTGGTGGAGCCATTGGTCACCCCTGAGAAGGGCTTGGTAGGCTGCAGCTGGTTGTAGGGCACCTGGAGTTGGTCGAACGTCTCGACGGAGAGGACATTGAGCCCCGCACCACCGTCGATGAGTGTCTTGGTGACGAGCACGTTGCTGATGATGGGCGAGCAGAGCATCGGGAGGGCGCCGGCTGTGGCCGCGCACTTGAGCTGGTCAGAAGAGTCGAAAGTGATGGCGTACTTGGACCACCTGAGCAGACGCGTCACCTCGAGCTTGGGGAGGGCCGCGTTCACCTCACGCACGAACTGCTTAAAGATGAGATGGGAGGCAGGGGCCTGAGCGCCGCCTAGGATGCAAGAGATGGCTCGAGGCTCTTGGAAGCCCCTAGCCCCCTCGTCCTGGTGGTGGTCATCATTCCTTCTTGGCGGTGGCGGTAGCGGAGGAAGGCCAGCGTTGTCCTGAGGGTGGTCCTCGTGAGGCTGGTCCCTCCAGGGACCCTCGCGAGGCTGGCCCTGCCAGCGGTCCTCACGAGGCCGATCGCGCCATTCCTGGTGGGGGTCGCGGCCGTCCCAGCGTCCTCCACCTCGGCCTCCTTCGCGACCATAGCCTCGATTGTTGCGCTCGGGGCGACGACCGAGGTGCCCGTCGCGGATGGCCCTGAGCTCCTGGCAGTCGTTGGTGTTGTGGCTGTGCACGCTATGGAAGATGCAGAACGGGCGGCTGCCCTTGGATGACTCCGGGTGGTCGCAGCCGCGCTTCATCTCAGGTTCGGCCGCAAGCACAGCTGGCCCCTTGCGCTTCACGTCCTTGGCCTTGGCCTTCTTGTCTTCTGGGTCAGCCTCCGGTAGCTCTAGGAGGGAGAGGCGACCTTCCTCAGCTCTCGCACGCTTGGTTGCCATGTTGAACATCTCCAGAGCCGTGCACAAGTCCTCGTGTATGGCGAGCTCCTCCTTCATCTTGACGTCACGGATGCCATCAGTGAATGCCGAGATGATGGCTTCATCAGACACCTTGGGAATCCTGAGGCAAACACTGTTGAAGCGCTGGATGTACTTCTTCAGGGTCTCTCCCGGCTGCTGCTTGATGCACCGCAGGTCACCCGCGGCCGGTGGGTGGTCGCGAGTGCCATGGAAGTTGGCGACAAAACGCTCTCGCATCTCGTCCCAGGAGGAGATCGATCCCGCGAGGAGGTTCAGGAGCCACGAGCGCGCGCCGTCCTTGAGGGCCATGGGAAACCAGTTCGCCATAACCTTCTCGTCGCTGTTGGCCGCCTCGATGCTCAGCTCGTAGAGCTGCAGGAACTCAGCAGGGTCGGGGTGCCGTTGTAGCATGGAGGCAGGTCAGGCTTGAACTTCCCTGGCCAGACGACGCTGCGCAGGTCCGGAGTGAACGCGCGGCATCCCGTCGTGGTCACGGGAGCCCGCCGTAGAGGTGGAGCCTGGTCTTGGCGCTCGCGCGCCACCACCGCGGGCGGCACGCGGTCTTGGCGTGGTGGTGCTGGGAGTGCACGCGCATCTTCTTGCGGCCGCTGCACCACCTGGCAGCTTGCTTCATTGCGCGCAGGCGCCCTGCGCTGCAGATCGCACCGAGGAGCCTCCCGCCTCGGCTTGATGATGGCGTCCTGCCTGGGAGGTGGAGGAGGTGCTCCGTGAGCTATGTCACCCGCGGCAGGCGGCGGGTGAGGCAGCGAGCGAGATGGTGCAGGAGACTCTCTGGCGGCGCTGACGAGCTCGGCGATGCGGTCCAGCCAGTCCTCGTAGAGGTCGTCGACCGGGCGGTAGCGCAGAAGCTCACGTGCCATGAGCAGCGCAGCCTGTGCGTTCGCCGGACCACGACGGGCATGGGAAGACGAAGCAGCAGGGGGCAGCGATGGGGTGGCGGTGCGCCCGTCTCGCCGCACAGAAGGATGCAGCGATGAAGCCTACTGCTCATGGCCCGCGGGGCCGGTGGCGGTGTTCGCCACTGGCGATGGGGAACGGCGAGGGCAGCCGTCGCTCGTCGGTGCTGTCTGAGCGACGCGGGCAGCGAGGGCGGCCCGGCGCTCAGCACGAGCTCGACGAGCGTCAGCCATGGGAGCGGTGGCGAATCGACCGGAAGAAGAGAGGCTCCGACGCACCCCTACCTGGCGCGCTAAATGTCGGATTTCGGGCTCCGCAGACCCTGGATAGATTCAAAATCTGGGGTGCGTGCGAAGAACTCAACCTCCCCAGACTGCCTACTCGCCTATCCCATAGCCTAGCTCCAAGAACTCAAAGGAAAGAGGACACGATAGTTTACCCAGGTTCGGGCCACCTTGCGGTGTAAAACCCTACTCCTGCTTTGTGGTGGATTCGCCTCGAGGGGCTGAGGATGAACTAGTACAGTGGGAGAACAACCTCAGGAGGTGTGTTCTTGTGCTCGCGTGAGCTGGTGAGGGTGAGGGTGGAATGGATCTCTCTCCTTTCTATGGTGGTGGCTAGGCCCTATTTATAGTGGCCTTGGTCCTCTTCCCAAATGAAGGCGGGAAGGGATCCCACATTGGCCAAATTCAAAGGGAGACAACTAGTACATCTTATCCTGACAAAAGTAGTCTTCGCCTACGAAAGCCTCTGGTCGTGACGCCGTGGTGGGCTTGGCGATGACCTCCGTCCTGCCGTCCTGGCGGTCTTGGTCTTGTTGCACGGGAATGGAAACCTTTGGCTGATTCCTCGGGACTCCGCGCCTGCGCTTGCCTCTTTAGCACCAAAGAGGAAACCTGCTGTCCTGCGCCCGCTGGCGCCCGCCTGGCCTTGGTCGTCATGGCTCACGTCACCCGAACCTCACGAGGTGAGGCTTGCATAGAAATCTCCGCTCCTAAGGAGCCAGCCTGAGGAGGCCGCTCCTCCTGGAGGTCTTGGTGTCGTCCGCCTCGCGAGGCTTGGCCCCTCGCGAGGGTCTTGAGTTGTTGATGCCGAAAGCGGGCCGTACCAGGCCGCCGATGGAGCCACGCCGTGGGCCACAGACAGGCAAGTCTGGGTACCCCCGTTCCCAAAACGCCGACAAACTAGAACTTTGCCTATTGGTCCGCCTTGTCTTAATGAGCAGGAAAATGGTTCTCTTTGTCCCTCGCCCTTGGTACCAACGTTGCTGCCAACATAACTGACAAGCTATCCTTTGACATGCCTTGCTATCATATCCGTGCAAGATGTCACCGCTCCTCCTACTCTTAACACACATGGTGGGCCCATAACCCACTATTCCACAGGATCGAAACCTGACTCTCCTGTACATCCCTGTTTTCCAAAATTGTTCCTCGCACTTTGCTTCGTATGTAAATCACGAGCCACCTTCCTAGTGATCTATTCTGGTATCAGACGCAATACATATTCCCATTGCTCTGAACCCCTTTCACCCTGTGTTTCAGGCAACGAACGATTGCCTACCCGATTGAAGCTTCTTATTACACCTTCTTACCTTGCTCTCGATGACTTTCTTGAATTTCAACTCGAGATATACCTCTATGCCACGTTCACCGAGATAGCCCTCAGGTACCTCTCTTGTGTTGAGCTCTGTCCTTCCCGAGTCTTTCCCCCTTACTCCACCCCTTAAATCTTGGGACGAGATTTCTTGTAGTGGAGGAGAATTGTGACGTCTGGATAATTAAGCTACAGTAAACCCCTGTTAAAAGTGCCATGTCATCACATTACTGTTGCTAATCCTCACTTGATCCAAATCACTGTTCAAACTCAAATTCAAATTTAAAGTCAAAAATTCAAATTTGTCAAACATGAAAACTAAAATGTTCAAAGTGTGGCAAACAATCCCTGGATATTTGTCATGTTGGAACCAACCTCTTTTGGATTCCCAAAGTGCCCCTGGAAATTATTTAGTGGTCCAGCAGCATTGAAAATTGGCCTTTTTAATTTCTAAAAATGGTTAGACAACTCCTTTTGGCCTCAAACTTTTTGTGACTCCTATAAATAATGTGCTTGATTTATGTGACAAGTCTCATATCTAACAAAACTTATTTAGTCTTACAATTAAATAGAAAACAGTAGCTAAAATTGAAAACAGTAAATAAAATATAAATAAAAAAAGAAGGGCCTATTCTACTTGGCACTTTGGCCCAACTAGCCAAATGGCCGGCCCAGCCCACCTCCCCCCTCCTTCAACCTGCTACAGGGAGACAGGGGATCGTGGCGCCCATCCGCCGGCCATGTCGTGCGTGGCGTCCATCCCCCGCCTCCCCGATGGCTACAAGGGCACCCCAAGCCCCTCCTCTCTCCCCTGGTCGAACCCTAGCCGCCACTACTTCCACCCTCGTGACGTTGCTCGCTCCCCCGCACACACCCGAAGCTACCGTCATCGTGCCATCGTCACTGTCGCAGCCACCGTAGTCGCCTTCGCGTGGGAGGACGTCCAGGAGGACCGCGGCCGTCGGCTTTGTCCGTCCCGGGCATCAGCTCAAGCCGGGGCGGCTCGTACGCTCGCGAATGCTGTCTTCTTCGTCGCGTACATCGCCGGCCGCCGTCGTTGATTCCCACCGCTTCGGTCCACCCCTGGCTTCCTCGTCTGCGCACCCGAGTTTGCTGTGAGCTCCTCTTCCAAAACCCCCTCTCCCCCTCTCGATTTCGTCGTCGTAGCCGCCTTCCCCGAGCTCATCCGAGCTCCCACGTACGCGTACATGGTGCATCTGCCCATGGCCACGCCCGCTTGCTGCTGCCGCACGTTTGGGCCACGCCCGCCTTCCCCGAGCTCGTCCGAGCTCCCACGTATGCGTACATGGTGCATCTGCCCATGGCCACGCCCGCTTGCTGCTGCCGCACATTTGGGCCACGCCCCTGGCCGCGCTCGCTCGCCTCCGGCCTCGCCTAGCTGCACCCTGGCCATGCCCCTGCGCCTCGCCCGCGCCTGGCCTCGAGGTCGTCTACTGCTGCGCCCGCTATTGACCCTGTCCGCCGCCGCCGTTCGCGCCTACCGGCGCCGGCCGTGCCTGCCGGGGCCGCGCCTGCCTTCGCCCGATCGCGTCAGCGTCACCCCGCAGCATCCCGCTCTCACCGCCGCCTGCTGATGCTTGCTACTGCGTGCTGCTCTTGGTCCTGTCCTGCTGCTGCCGCTTGCAGATGCTCTGCTCCTGCCCGTGCTACTTCGCCTACTGCTGCTCCTTAGGCGCCGCTACTGCTGGCATGGCTGACTGCTCCTGCACGCTGCAGGCCGCTGCCCCATGCGCTGCACTGCCCACTGCTGCTTCTACTATGCCGTTGCTACTGCTCTTATTTCTGTTGCCTGATGCCTGCTTAGCTACTACCCCGTTGCTTTGTTGCTTCTGCCAATGGAGGCCGGGCCCTTGTTTAGATTTAGGTCTAGGATTATTTAGTATTTATTTAGTGCTAATTTAGCCTGAGCAAATGACATGTGGGATCACCCTTGTTAATAACCATTTTATTAAACTAAAGGCAATGACACGCGGGACCCAGTTGCACTATTCCATGGTTGACTAGTCCACCTTTGACCGGGTCAATCCAACCCTGACCCCACCTGTAATAGACCCTGGCTAGAGTAGTACTAGGTGACAAAAGTTATCCTGTTTTTATTTATTTCGAATTTAAATAATTTCAGAAAAACATTAAAACTTGGGAAATTCGTAGTAATTAAACCGTAAGTCAGATGAAAAAGTTTTATACATGAAAGTTGCTCAGAAAAACAAGACGAATTCGGATATGCCCTCCGTTCGTTTGTCACACGTCCCTAGCATAGCGAACGTGGAACTGTCCCCTTCCATTCCATCTGTCCGAAAAATGCAAACTTCGGAAAAACTTTCCTGGATGTTATCACCCTTCATTTATGTCGTGTAGCACCGCGTTAGAAGACCCCTAGCTCTGTCTGTAGTCCTGTCATGCATCTGTTTGCTTATATATACGGTTTCTTCCCCCTCTTCTCTCCGGTAGACCCCAAGACCGATGCTAATGCGGCTGTGATCGACTACGTCGACGACGACCCTTCTTCCCTTTCAGCTGAGCTTCCAGGCAAGCCCCCAGTGTGATCATCCCGATATCGCCTATTCCATTCTCTCTCTTGCTTGCATTATATTTTGCTACTGTAATTGATTGCTCTTATTCTGATGCATAGCCTACTTTTGTACCTGCTATTGTTACCTACCTGCTTATCCTAAACTGCTTAGTATAGGCTGGTTGGTGATCCATCAGTGACCCCCACCTTGTCCCTGTTGCCCCTGCTTCATCATCGATGACTCGATCAACATGATCGATGACCAGAGACCGACACATCACCGCACACCCCCTTAGTTGTACGACTCTGCATAGTTACTATCGAGTGCCGAGGGTGGTACCTCATAACGCACTCCTGATGATAACTCTGTAGTGTAGTTATTCAGTCGTGGTCATCGAGGGTGATTCCTCCTTCACAATTCCCGATACGACTCTGTCGTGCAACACCTCAAGTGTGAACCTCGAGGGTGATTCCTCCTAAGTTCAGCTTGACGATTACATCGAGTGGAATCCCTCGAGGGTGATTCCTCGGGTTTTCCCCCTTGATGTTTTGGACACACGGTTACCTGGACTTTCTTGAGACCTTTGTTAAAGTTAGGTCGGCCCTGAGGGGTACCTGCGTGTTGATGTGAAAGTCGAGCAGGCCCGGAGAGCACCCACGAGTTTTCTACGTGGCACGACCAGGCATTCTGGGCCCTTATCGTAAGTCCACGAGACGGGGCGATGGGGTCACATCGATCGTGAGTCTCTGCTCATCTCTGCTTGCTCATAATACACTAAAGGTTTGGGTATTTGTTTTGAGTTGGCCACTGGCCTTTACGCACTAACCACGACGCGGGAATAGTTATGGGCCTCGGCGTTGCAGTATCAGCCGAAGCTTTGTCAGACGTCCAGTTCAGCATTGTGGCACAGTCGGATCGTGCCATCCACTTCACGGGTGGTGCTGGTATCCACCCTGCACACAACGACCCGGAGTGCAACGGGCGATGGGCCCAAGACCCCGAAGTGCTTAGGATGTAGACCGGCGGGGACCTCTCTGCTGAGCTTAGGTAGGGCTGCGACGTGTTGATCTTTCGAGGCGGGCATTGACTCAGAAAAGTGTGTCTGGCTAGAGTAATCAAGCGTGTTGGGTAAGGTGGTGCACCCCTGTAGGGAAGTTATCTATTCGAATACCGTGTCCACGGTAATGGACGTTCAGACTTGTATCCTGATCTATTACAACTAGAACTGGTTACTTGAGATATGAGATTGATATGTTGGCTCCGGGATTGCTTTCTCGCAGGGGGTCGAGGAAGGATCTCTGGGCGTTAATATTACAACATGCTTGTTAATTATAAACTGCTATTCTATACTCTTCTGTATGCTGCAAGATGCTTGGAGCTGCTTGAAGATGCTAGTCTTCGGTAGGCTAGGCCTTCTCCTCTATTCTGGCATTCTGCAGTTCAGTCCACAGATACATACCTTCCTTTGATACCAATGCATACTTAGTATAGATCTGATGCTTGCGAGTACTTTGGATGAGTACTCACGGTTGCTTTGCTACCCCTTTTCCCCCTTCTTTCTTCTTTCTGGTTGTTGCAACCAGATGGTGGATCCCAGGAGCCAGATGCCACCCCAGTCGACTACTACTACTACTACCCGGAGGGTGCCTACTACTATGTGGAGACCGCCGACGACCAGGAGTAGTTAGGAGATCCCAGGCAGGAGGCCTTGCCTCTTCGATCGTTGATGTTTGTGCTAGCCTTCTTAAGGCAGTCTTGTTTAACTTATGTCTGTACTCAGATATTGTTGCTTTCGCTGACTCTTGTGTTTCGAGCTTGTGTATTCGAACCCTCAAGGCCTCTGGCTTGTATTATTTTATTTGTGTCTAGAGTTGTGTTGTGATATCTTCCCGTGAGTCCCTGATCTTGATCGTACACATTTGCGTGTATGATTAGTGTACGATTGAATCGGGAGCATCACACCGGCCCACCACCAACCCCACGGATGTCCCACAAAAAAGCCCATCGGCATCGTTGGCCCGAAACCCTAGCTCACTCAGTCTACTCTCTCGCTCTGTCCTCTCCTCTCCCCTCACTGATTCCGATCAAATCCGGCGCAATGTCGAGCTCCAGCAGCCGCTCCGACGACGAGGTGGATCCGGAGTATGAGCTTGTCCTCCGCATCACCTTGGAGCGGTCCAAGGTGGACACCGGGGGCAGCTCCAGATCTGCAGCCTCGCCACAGCCGCCCGCGCTTCCCCATCGGCAGCTCCGACAGGCGGCCAGCGTAATCGGCGCCTCCTGCGCGCTGTTGATGCGGCTTGAACTACGTCGGTATTTCCCCAAAGAGGAAGGGATGATGCAGCACAACTACGGTTGGTATTTCCCTCAGTGATGAGACCAAGGTTATCGAACTAGTAGGAGAAACACGCAACACCACGTAAACAACTCCTGCACACAAAAAACAAATACTTGCAACCCGACATAAGAGAGGGGTTGTCAATCCCTCACGGGTAAAAAGATAGGTAAAATTGTAGTAGATTGGATAAATAGATCTCGCAGGAACGCGAGATAAAATAAATAGATAAAAATTGCAGCAAGGTATTTTTGTATTTTGGATTAATAGATCTAAAAATAAAAGCAAATAAAAAAAGATCGCGAAGGCAAATATAATAAAGAAGAGACCCGGGGGCCGTAGATTTCACTAGTGGCTTCTCTCGAGAAAAATAGCATACGGCGGGTAAACAAATTACTGTTGGGCAATTGATAGAACTTCAAATAATCATGATGATATCCAGACAATGATCAATATATAGGCATCACGTCCAAGATTAGTAGACCGACTCCTGCCTGCATCTACTACTATTACTCCACACATCGACCGCTATCCAGCATGCATCTAGTGTATTAAGTTCATGGAGAAACGAAGTAATGCAATAAGAATGATGACATGATGTAGACAAGATCTATTTATGTAGAAATAGACCCCATCTTGTTATCCTTAATAGCAACAATACATATGTGTCGGTTCCCCTTCTGTCACTGGGATCAAGCACCGTAAGATCGAACCCATCACAAAGCACCTCTTCCCATGGCAAGAAAAATCGATCTAGTTGGCCTAACTAAACCAAAGATTCGAAGAAGAAATATGAAGCTATAAGTAATCATGCATATAAAAGATCAAAGAAACTCAAATAACTTTCATGGATAAAAACATAGATCTGATCATAAACTCAAAGTTCATCGGATCCCAACAAACACACCGCAAAAAGAGTTACATCAAATAGATCTCCAAGAGACCATTGTATTGAGAATCAAAAGAGAGAGAGGAAGCCATCTAGCTACTAACTACGGACCCGTAGGTCTATAATGAACTACTCACGCATCATCGGAGAGGCACCAATGAGGATGATGAACCCCTCCGTGATGGTGTCTAGATTGGATCTGGTGGTTCTGGAACTTGCGGCAGCTGGAATTGATTTTCGTCGACTCCCTTAGGGTTTTTGGAATATTGGAGTATTTATAGAGCAAAGAGGTGGTGCAGGAGGCTACTGAGGTGGGCACTACATATCTAGCACTCATCTTGAGAATAACATATCTAGCATGGAAATATATCAGCCACCCCTACCGTTTCATGAGCGGTACGAGCACACAAAAGAGAAATTTATTTTGAAAATTAGAGATGGCGCATACAAATTTGCTTAGAACGGCAAAAGAATACCGCATATAGGTAGGTATAGTGGACTCATGTGGCTAAACTGGTTTAAAGGATTTTGGATGCACAAGTAGTCATCATACTTAGTGCAAATGAAGGCTAGCAAAAGATTGAGAAGCATCCAACGAAGAAACAAAAAATCTCATAAGCGAGCATTAAGCATAACTAACACCGAATAATGCACCACAGGTTGGATGTAATTTCATTGCGTAACTATTGACTTTCGTGCTTGCATAGGGAATCACAAACCTTAACACCAATATTCTTACTAAAGCCTAATTACTCATCAACATGACTCACATATCACTATCATCATATCTCAAAACTATTACAAAGAATCAAGTTTATTTTGTCCAATGATCTTCATGAAAGTTTTTATTATATCCTTCTTGGATATCTATCACATTGGGACTAATTTCATATGTTGCTTTTGATAAGCTCAAACAAATATAATTGAAGATCATGAGCATAATTTTTTTTCTTCTTCTCTCAAAATAATTTAAGTGAAGCAAGAGAGAGTTTCTTAAAAAATTTACTAACTCTCAAATAATTCTAAGTGAAGCATGAGAGCATTTCTTCAAAAATTCTAAAGCACACCGTGCTCAAAAAGATATAAGTGAAGCACTAGAGTAATTCCATAGCTCATAAAGATTTAAGTGAAGCATAGAGAGCAATTCTAACAAGCCATAGCATAATTTGGCTCTCTCAAATAGGTGTGTCCAGCAAGGATTCATGACACAAAATAAAAATCAAAACAAGCAAAGACTCATATCATGCAAGACGCCCCAAGCAAAACTCATAATTTGTGACGAATAAAAATATAGTTCCAAGTAAAATACCGATGGTCGTTAGAAGAAAGAGGGGATGCCACTCGGGCATCCCCAAGCTTAGTTGCTTGCTTATCTTTGGATAATAACTTGGGGTTCCATGGGCATCCCCAAGCCTAGGCTCTTCTTACTCCTTATTCCTTGATCCATCGTAATCTCACCCAAAACTTGAAAACTTCAATCACACAAAACTCAACAAAACCTTCGTGAGATCCGTTAGTATAAGAAAGCAAATCACCACTATAAGTACTATTGAAAACCCATTCATACTTTATTTTTTCATTATATCTACTGTATTCCAACTTTTCTATGGCAAAAAATCTTCAAAGGAAACCATAGAATCATCAAAACAAGCACACAACGCAAAGAAAACAGAATCTGTCAAAAACAGAACAGTCTGTAGCAATCTGAAAATTTCGAATACTTCTGTAACTCCATTTTTTTTGAAAAATTAGGAAGATGTAGGAAATTTGTATATAAATCTTGTGTAAAAAATTCAGAAGCATTCATCAATTCTGTGATTTTTGAAAATTGTTTTTCTGGACGCAAAAGTTTCTGTTTTCCAACAAGATCAAATCAACTATCACCCAACATAATCCTAAAGGCTTTACTTGGCACAAACACTAATTAAAACATAAAAAACACAATCATAACAGTAGCATAATTGTGCAAACACTCAAGAACAGAAAGAAAAAGACAAAAATAAATTTTATTCATTGGGTTGCCTCCCAACAAGCGCTATCGTTTTACGCCCCTACCTAGGCATAAAGCAAAGGATTCAAGTATTGTCATCTTTGGTTTTTGCAACTTTTGTAAGGGCCTTTTCAAACCCGGGAGGCTCTTTACGCTTCCCAAGATTTTCAGGAAAAGAGAGCATCTTGAGATCTAAAATATCCAAACGCTTATTGCAAAGAGTAATCAAGGTATTCATTCGATTGAGGTTCCCACTGATATGTTTCAGAGGTTCATTGTATTTTTGTAACTCAACCAAATGTTTATGCAAATCACTCAATTTATCTAGAATTTGAGCTCCTTCTTGAGTAAAGGAAATCCCCTTTTTGGTAGGCAGAATTCCCAACATCCCTTCTAGGATCTCATAAGCGGTATTGGCATCAAGCTCAATAAAATTTCCCTTAGCGGCAAAATCCAAAAGTTGTCTATGATGCAAAGCTAGACCTATATAAAAATTCCGAAGCAAGATTTTTGCATCTCCTTTTAGATTGCAAATGCGATAGGATTCCATCAGCCTATACCAAGCATCTTTCAAATTTTCTCCTTGTCTCTGTTTGAAGTATAAAACTTCAAAATCTGGTGACAAAGGAGGAGTAGTCATGCTGGCCATAGCAACAAGGGCACAAGCAAAAAGATAGATCTGACGAGAAAACGGTGAACGAAAAAGAGGGCAAATAAAATGACAAATTTTTGTGAAGTCGGGGAGAGGAAAATGAGAGGCAAATGGCAAATAATGTAAATTGCAAGGAGATGAGATTTGTGATTAGGAACCTGGTAGATGTTGATGATGTCTCCTCGGCAACGGCGCCAGAAATTCCTTTTGATGCGGCTTGAACTACGTCGGTATTTCTCCAAAGAGGAAGGGATGATGCAGCACAGCTACGGTAGGTATTTCCCTCAGTGATGAGACCAAGGTTATCGAACTAGTAGGAGAACCACGCAACACCACGTAAACAACTCCTACACACAAAAAACAAATACTTGCAACCCGACGTAAGAGAGGTGTAGATGGGATAGTTTGCAATACAATTGACGCTGTATTGATGGGGTGCTGGTGCACGTATATATAATTACAGGGTAGGCCTCTACCTCAACTATACAAGACTAGGAGGTGGGCCACAGCTCCAATATACATGCAACACAAAATACATACTCAACACCCCCCGCAGTCGAAGTGTCACCGGAGACACAGAGACTGGACCGAAACTCCTCGAAGACAGAAGTAGGCAATCGCTTAGTCATCACATCAGCAAACTGTTGCGACATCGGCACGTGGAGAACCCGAACACGGCCAAGGGCAATCTGCTCGCGCACGAAGTGAATATCGAGCTCAATATGCTTCGTACGTCGATGGTGCACCGGGTTGGTGGAAAGGTAGACCGCGCTGACGTTATCGCAGTAGACAAGAGTGGCCTTGTTAACATCACAAAGCAACTCTTGGAGCAGCTGACGGATCCAAGAGCACTCGGCCACGGCATTAGCCACGGCGCGATACTCTACCTCGGCGCTGGAGCGGGAGACCGTGGGCTGCCGCTTCGATGACCAAGAGATCAACGAGGGCCCAAGGTAGACGCAGTAGCCTGACGTGGAGCGTCGAGTGTCAGGGCAGCCAGCCCAGTCGGCATCCGAGTAGGCCACGAGGTCGGTGGAGGCGGAGGCCGTCAGGGTGAGTCCCAAAGACATAGTGCCGTGTATGTAATGGAGAATACGCTTCACCAAGGTCCAGTGGGAGTCACGCGGAGCGTGCATGTGGAGGCACACCTGCTGAACAACGTACTGCAGGTCGGGTCGAGTCAGCGTCAGGTACTGTAAAGCACTAACAATGGAGTGATAGAACGCTGCATCGGACGCGAGAGACCCCTCCAGAGCAGAGACCTTCACCTTCGTGTCGACGGGGGTGGGCGCTGGCTTGCAATTAAGCATACCGGCACGCTCCAGGAGCTCGTGGGCGTACTTCTGCTGATGCAGAAAGAAGCCGTCAGTCCGTCAGACCACCTCGATGCCGAGGAAGTTGTGCAGGGGCCCCAAGTCCTTGAGGGCAAAATCATCACGAAGATGAGCAGTCAGCCGCTGAAGGAGATCGGGGGCGGATGCCGTGAGGATGATGTCATCGATGTAGAGCAGCAGATATGCAGTGTCGGCTCCCTAATGATACACGAAGAGTGAGGCATCGGAGCGAGTGGACCGAAATCCCAGAGACTGCAGGAAGGCTGCGATACGCTGGTACCAAGCCCGAGGCACCTGCTTCAACCCGTAAAGAGAACGGGAGAGCAAGCACACAAAGTCTTGGTGCTCGGCGTCGACGAAGCCAGTGGGATGCTCACAGAACACCTGCTCGGCAAGATGGCCGTGCAAGAAGGCGTTGGAGACATCCAACTGGTGCACAGGCCAGGCGCGCGAGACCGCCAACTAAAGTACGGCGCGGATCGTGCCCGGTTTAACAACCGGGGCGAATGTGTCGGTGAAGTCCACGCCCGCACGCTGCCGAAATCCACGAACCACCCACCGAGCCTTGTAGCGCTCGAGAGAACCGTTCGTGTGGGTCTTGTGGCGAAACACCCACTTGCCAGTGATGATGTTGGCACGAGGGGGTCGCGGAACAAGCTGCCACGTGCAGTTGCGCTGCAGGGCGTTGAACTCCTCCTGCATCACAGCTAGCTTGTGGGGATCCTGAAGGGCAGCGCGAGCGGAGGTGGGGACGGGTGATGGCGTCGACGTCGAGGCGGCGCACACATACTCATCGAAAGAGTAGCGCGTGCTCGGCCGAAGCACTCCTGCCCAGGCACGGGTCGTCACGCCAAGAGGTGGGGCAGCAGGGCCGGCGGTGGCGGCGTGGGCCGCGGCGGCCGGGACACCCGCAGCAGGGGCGGCGGGGGCCGCGGCGGCGGCAGCGCCGGCCGAGCCTGCGGTCGAGGGGGCGACGGGCGAGGAGGACATCGAGCCCGTCGCGGGGGTAGCGGCGCCAGCTGGGGTGGCGAGCGGAGTACTCACCTGCTCAACCTCGGAGGAGGGAGTCGGGGACCCAGGGGCCCGGCCAGACTCGACCTCTGGGGAGGGAGTCAAAAAACCAGGCGGAGGCGGCAGAAGGCGCCGTGCCGGGGGGGCCTCCGGGGGGCGCCGCCGCGCATCGCTCCTGGAAGGGGGCACGGGGGTCGGCGCCGAAGGAGCCGAAGTCGGAGAAACCTGAAAAAAAGGGAACACCGTCTCGACAAAGTACATGTGCCTCGAGGTGTACACACGATGAGTGACAGGATCATAGCACCGGTAACCTTTGGTGTTAGGAGGGTAGCCAAGGAAGACGCATGGGACGGAACGTGGTGCGAGTTTATGTGGCGTGGTGGACGCGGTGCTAGGATAACAAAGACACCCAAAGATGCGGAGACCGTCATAGGACGGTGGTGTACCGAAGAGAAGGTGGTGAGGGGCGTAGTTCCACCGAGGACGACACGGACGAATGTTAACTAAGAGAGTGGCCGTGGCGAGAGCATCGGGCCAAAACCGAGCGGGCACGTTAGAGTGAAAGAGTAATGTGCAAACGCAGTCATTAAGAGTGTAGAGAATGTGCTCGGCGCGACCGTTCTGCTGTGAAGTGTAAGGACAAGTCAGACGAAAGGTGGTGCCGTGAGAGGCGAGACGTGTGTGGAGAGCCACGTTGTCAAACTCTTTTCCGTTATCAGTCTGGAGTGCGAGTATGGGGCGACCAAACTGGGTGGTGACATAGGAATAAAAGGCGGTGAGTGTGGCTAAAGCATCGGATTTACTACGAAGAGGAAAAGTCCACACATAATGAGAATAATCATCTAAAATCACCAAGTAGTATAGATAGCCCGTGTTACTCGCAACGAGAGACGTCCAAACATCACTATGAAGTAATTGAAATGGAAAAGTGGAAACTAAAGTAGACGCACTAAAGGGAAGACGAACGTGCTTGCCTAAGCGACAAGCCTCACAAGTATGCTTGTCGAGCTTATTACATGAGAAAGAAAAACTCCTAAGAATCTGACGCAAAACGGCGGGGTTGGGGTGGCCCAAGCGAGCATGCCAAAGGTCGACGCCGGCGGTGAGGGCGACGGGTGTGGAGGTGGAGGCACCGGCATGCACGGGATAAAGCTCATTAGGGCTATCACATCGGTGAAGCACCATCCGGGTACGGGCGTCCTTCACAGAAAAACCAACACCGTCAAATTCAACAGTAAGAGGATTCTCACGAGTAAGACGACGAACGGAAACTAAACCAGTGACTAAGTCAGGTGAGACAAGGACATTATACATAGTGATAGGTGTGGAACTAGAAGGAAAACTAGTCCTACCGACGTGGGTGATAGGTAAAGAAGAACTGTTGCCAACGGTGATACGAGTGGGTGTGTTAACTGGAGTGGAAGAGGATAGGTTACCGGGATGAGCTGTCATGTGCGTAGTAGCACCCGAGTCCATGTACCAGTCGCCTCCACCGCCATAGTTGCTCGGCGACGGCACCGAGTGTAGGGAGGCCAGGAGGGCGGGTCCCACGGTGTAGGTACCGGCGGCGGCGGCTGGCCTCCATAGGGTGGCGCCTGAGCGGGCGCGCCGTAGCCACCGAGGGGTGGCGGCGCGAGCGGAGCACCGTAGGGCTGGTAGGGGGCGCCGATGAACGCCTGGTGGCCCGCGGGGCGGGGACCAAGAAGACCCGATGCAGGGGCCCGCGGGACGGGCATGTGATAGGCATGGACAATGCCCGTCCACGGGTTCTGCCCGGTGGCCCATGGCGGGGGCGGCTGCTGGTAGCGGGGCGCCCCCTGCGCCCGGCGCCTGCTGCTGGCGGTGACCCCCTTCGCCCCGCCGGTTGCGCCGGCCCCCGCCACTTTGCGGCTGTTGAGGGGGCGCGGGGGGCGCGGGCAGCAGTGGGTAGTAGCCGGTGGGCGCGGGCGGCGCGGGCTGACAGGGCGCGGGCGGAGGAGCAGGGCTGCCGCGGGTGGTGCCGGCGACGAGGGCGGTGTGCTGGAACCGCTGCTTCAGCTTCGTCATCCGGCGCTCCTCAAGTTTGAGGTACGCGATGACGCGCTGGAAAGTGGGCTGCGGTAGCAGGGTGAGGTTGGACGCCCCGTTGCCGAAGTCCTCATTAAGACCGGCGGTGAGGGTGCTTAGCATGAGATCGTCAGAGACCTTAGTGCCGATGTCGCGGAGCTCGTCGGCGAGCATCTTGAGCCTCATGCAGTACTCGTCAATGGTGGAGTTGTTCTGGTAACAGCTGAAGAACTCCTGCTACAAGAAAACAAGGCGCTGAAGTTTGTTGTCGGTGAAGAGCGTGTTGATCTTGGCCCACACGTCACAGGCATCGTCGTCCTCGGCGACAACTGTGTGAAGATGTCCTTCAAAACCATCTGGTAGAACCAACGGATGATCGTGGCCTCGATGGCGGACCACTCCGGATCGCCGCGCATGTACGCGCTGTCCACGGAGCCGTCGATATGCTCGGTGAGATAGTACTCGCGGAAGATGAGGTTGAAGTAGGTCGTCCATGCGTAGTATGATGTGCTGGAGCTGTCGAGACGGATAGGGACCCGGGCCTCAATGTTGAGGTCACGGATGGCGGCAGCAGAGGGCTCGGGGATGGCGAACGGGTTGGACGATTGAGTCATGGATGAACCGGGCGAAGATGGCCAGGACATGATGGCGGCGGCTGGGGAGTGCGGTGCGGGTAGGGTTGGGGCGGCGGCTCAGGTAGGGTCGGGGTGCGGCGCGGGTGGGTTAGGGTTTGGGAGAGGGTAGAGGCAGCGGCGTAGGGGGGTTGCGACGGCTGCGTGAGCGCGCTGGGGGAGGGGGCAGCGGCGAGGGGGCGGCGCAACGGGCGGCGGCGGTGCAAGTGGGAGGTGCGCGGCGATCGGCGCGGTGGGAGGCGGAAGCGAGCGGCACGGGCGACGGCGGCTCGACAGAAGAGAGTGGAGGGCGTGGCGGCGGCGTAGTGCGGCGGTGGTGGGGGGCGGCGGCGGCAAGCGCGGGGAGGGCGCTGCAGCGGCGGCGGCGCGACAAGCCCTACGGAAGGAACGACCAAGATGATACCATGTAGACGGGATAGTTTGCAATACAATTGACGTTGTATTGATGGGGTGCTGGTGCACGTATATATAATTATAGGGTAGACCTCTACCTCAACTATACAAGACTAGGAGGTGGGCCACAACTCCAATATACATGCAACACAAAATACATACTCAACAAGAGGGGTTGTCAATCCCTCACGAGTAAAAAGATAGGTAAAATTATAGTAGATTGGATAAATATATCTCGCGGGAACGCAAGATAAAATAAATAGATAAAAATTGCAGCAAGGTATTTTTGTATTTTTGGATTAATAGATCTGAAAATAAAAGCAAATAAAAATAGATCACGAAGGCAAATATAATAAAGAAAAGACCCGGGGGCCGTATATTTCACTAGTGGCTTCTCTCGAGAAAAATAGCATACGGCGGGTAAACAAAATACTTTTGGGCAATTGATAGAACTTCAAATAATCATGATGATATCCAGGCAATGATCAATATATAGGCATCACGTCCAAGATTAGTAGACCGACTCCTGCCTGCATCTACTACTATTACTCCACACATCGACCGCTATCCAGCATGCATCTAGTGTATTAAGTTCATGGAGAAACGGAGTAATGCAATAAGAATGTTGACATGATGTAGACAAGATCTATTTATGTAGAAATACACCCCATCTTGTTATCCTTAATAGCAATGATACATATGTGTCGGTTCCCCTTCTGTCACTGGGATCAAGCACCGTAAGATCGAACCCATCACAAAGCACCTCTTCCCATGGCAAGAAAAATCGATCTAGTTGGCCTAACTAAACCAAAGATTCAAAGAAGAAATATGAGGCTATAAGTAATCATGCATATAAGAGATCAAAGAAACTCAAATAACTTTCATGGATAAAAACATAGATCAGATCATAAACTCAAAGTTCATTGGATCCCAACAAACACACCGCAAAAAGAGTTACATCAAATAGATCTCCAAGAGACCATTGTATTGAGAATCAAAAGAGAGAGAGGAAGCCATCTAGCTACTAACTACGGACCTGTAGGTCCACAATGAACTACTCACGCATCATCGGAGAGGCACCAATGAGGATGATGAACCCCTCCGTGATGGTGTCTAGATTGGATCTGGTGGTTCTAGAACTTGCGGCGGCTGGAATTGATTTTCGTCGGCTCCCTTAGGGTTTCTGGAATATTGGGGTATATATAGAGCAACGAGGCGGTGCGGGAGGCCATTGAGGTGGGCACAAAATATCTAGCACTCATCTTGAGAATAACATATCTAGCATGGAAATATATCAGCCACCCCCTACCGTTTCATGAGCGGTACGAGCACACAAAAGAGAAATTTATTTTGAAAATTAGAGATGGCACATACAAATTTGCTTAGAATGGCAAAAGAATACCGCATATAGTTAGGTATAGTGGACTCATGTGGCTAAACTGGTTTAAAGGATTTTGGATGCACAAGTAGTCATCATACTTAGTGCAAATGAAGGCTAGCAAAAGATTGAGAAGCATCCAACCAAGAAAAGGCGTGCCCTGGTGGGTTGTGCTCCCCTCGGAGCACCCCTCTGGTACTTCTTAGGCCCATCTGGTGTCTTCTGGTCCAGAAAAAATCCACAAAAAGTTTTGCTGTGTTTGGACTCCGTTTGGTATTGATTTCCTGCGATGTAAAAAACAAGCAGAAAATAGCAACTGGCAGTTGGCACTATGTCAATAGGTTAGTACCAAAAAATGATATAAAATGATTATAAAATGATTGTAAAACATCCAAGAATGATAATATAACAGCATGGAACAATAAAAAATTATAGATATGTTGGAGACGTATCAGCCGTCCCATCGCCCCGGCGGCTGCTGCTTCCCCACGCCGTCCCCTCGTCCCACCGCCTGCTGCTTCCCCGCGCCGTCCCCTCGCCCCGCCGGCTGCTGCTCCCCCTCATAGGCAGCGGTGGGTGCTTGTGCCCGCCCCGCCGACCCGGACGCGTGCGCCGCCCGCCGCGGGAGGCAGCAGGCAAGGGAGACAGGGGCTATGGAGAGCTCTGTCCGCCGCCAGCGTGAGTTATCGGCGGAGCCCAACGAGGACCAGCGGCTCCTCGCGTGGGTCTACCGCCGGTCGCTTACTAATACGTCTCCAACGTATCTATAATTTTTTATTGTTCCATGCTGTTATATTATCATTCTTGGATGTTTTACAATCATTTTATAGCAACTTTATATCATTTTTTGGGACTAACCTATTGACATAGTGCCCAGTGCCAGTTGCTGTTTTTTGCATGTTTTTTACTTCGCAAAAAATCAATACCAAACGGAGTCCAAACGTAGCGAAACTTTTTGGAGAATTTTTCTGGACCAGAAGGAACATGGGCCAAAGAAGTACCAGAGGGGAGCCCCGAGGGGGGCACAACCCACAAGGGCGCGCCTGGAGGCCCAGGCGCGCCCTGGTTGGCTATGCCCACCTCGGTGGCCTCCCGCACCGCCTCTTCGCCCTATAAATACCCAAATATTCCCAAAACCCTAGGGGAGTGGATGAAACACAATTCCAGCCGCCGCAAGTTCCAGAACCACGAGATCCAATCTAAACACCATCACGGAGGGGTTCATCATCCTCATTGGTTCCTCTTTGATGATGCGTGAATAGTTCATTGTAGACCTACGGGTCCGTAAGCAGTAGCTAGATGGCTTCCTCTTTCTCTTTTGATTCTCAATACAATGGTCTCTTGGAGATCTATTTGATGTAACTCTTTTTGCGGTGTGTTTGTTGGGATTCGATGAACTTTGAGTTTATGATCAGATCTATTTTATCCATGAAAATTATTTGAGTCTTCTTTGATCTCTTATATGCATGATTATTTATAGCCTCATGTTTCTTCTTTGAATCTTTGGTTTAGTTAGGCTGACTAGATCGATTTTTCTTGCCATGGGAAGAGGTGCTTTGTGATGGGTTAGGTCGTGCGGTGTTCTTTCTCAGTGACAAAAGGGGCAGCAAGACACGTATTGATCGTTGCTATTAAGGATAACAAGATGGGGTCTATTCCTACATGAATAGATCATGTCTACATCATGTCATCATTCTTATTGCATTACTCCATTTCTCCATGAACTTAATACACTAGATGCATGCTGGATAGCGGTCGATGTGTGGAGTAATAGTAGTAGATGCAGGCAGGAGTCGGTCTACTAATCTTTGATGTGATGCCTATATATTGATCATTGCCTGGATATCGTCATGATTATTTGAAGTTCTATCAATTGTCCAACAGTAATTTGTTTACCCACCGTGTGCTATTTCTTGAGAGAAGCCACTAGTGAAATCTACGCCCCCCGGGTCTATTCTTTATCATATTTGCTTTCCGATCTATTATTTGCCTTTGAGATCTATTTTTATTTGCTTTTATTTTCAGATCTATTATTCCAAAAACCCAAAAATACTTTGCTACATATTTTATTTGCATCTTTTATTTGAGATCTATTTTATCCAATCTACACATTTTTTATCCCGTCAACTTGACAATTTCCTACGCCGTTTCCCGTAAGAGGGATTGACAAACCCTCATAAGCGTCAGGTTGCAAGTATTTGTTCTTTGTGTGCAGGTATCATTTACATAGTGTTGCTTGGTTCTCCTACTGGATTGATACCTTGGTTTCATAACTTTGGGAAATACCTACCGTAGCTGTGTTGCATCATCCCTTCCTCTTTGGGGAAATACCGACGTGGTTCAAGCGACATCAAAAGGAATTTCTGGCGCCGTTGCCGGGGAGACATCATCAACATCTATCAGGTTCCTAATCACAAATCTCATCTCCCTGCAATTTACATTATTTTCCATTTGCCTCTTGTTTTCATCTCCCCCACTTCACAAAAATTTACCGTTTTATTCGCCCTCTTTTTCCTTTGTCGTTTTCTCTTCAGATCTATCTTCTTGTTTGCGTAGTTGCAATGTCTCAAGAAAGTACCAAATTGTGTGACTTTTCCAATACCAATAATAATGATTTTTTTAGCACTCCGATTGCTCCTCCTGCCGCTAGTGTGGAGTCTTGTGATATTAATGCCGCTTTGTTGAATCTTGTCATGAAAGATCAATTTTTCGGTACTCCTAATGAGGATGCCGCGTCCCATCTTAACACATTCGTAGAATTATGCGATATGAAAAATAAAAAAGATGCGGACAATGATATTGTGAAGTTGAAATTATTTTCATTGTCTTTGCGGGATCGTGCAAAAATTTGGTTTTCTTCTTTGCCTCGCAATAGTATCGATTCTTGGGATAAGTGCAAAGATGCTTTTATTACTAAGTATTTTCCGCACGCGAAAAATATTTCCCTTAGAACTCAGATCATGAATTTTAAGCAACTTGAGCATGAACATGTTGCGCAATCTTGGGAAAGAATGAAATTGATGCTAAGAAATTGTCCTACTCATGGTTTAAATCTTTGGATGATCATACAAATTTTTTATGCGGGATTGGATTTTGTTTCTAGAAATCTTTTAGATTCCGCCACGGGTGGTACTTTTATGGAAATTACTTTGTGTGAAGCTACTAAATTGCTAGATAATATTATGGCAAATTATTCACAATGGCATACCGAAAGAGCACCTACTAGTAAAAAAGTTAATTCGGTTGAAGAAATTTCTACTTTGAGTGAAAATGTAGATGCTCTTATGAAATTATTCTCTAATAAAAGTGCTCCTATTGATCTTAATGATGTGCCTTTGTCTACTTTGATTGATCAAAATAGTGATGCCGTAGATGTGAATCTTATCTCGTGAAACAATTTTAATAACAATGCTTATAGGGGTAATTTTAATCTTAGACCTTTTTCGGGAAATTCCTCTAATAATTATGGTAATTCCTATGGTAATCCTTCTTACAATAATAATAGTAACACCTCTGATCTTGAGAATAATATTAAATAATTTATCAATGCTCAAGAGGTTCTCAACACTACGATAGAAGAAAAGTTGAATAAGATTGATGATATGTCTAGAAGCATTGATAGAATTTCTCACGACATAGAAAATCTCAAGTTGAAAATTTTTGTGCCTAAGGTTGAAGAATCAATTAAAGCTTTATATGTTTCCATGGATGAAAGTAAGAAAAGAACCGCTATGCTTAGAGCTAAAAGAGAATTTTTAGAAAGAGCGTTTTCTACCGATTGCTTTCATAAAAATGATGAAGATCTTAAAGTGATTGGTGTTTCTTCTATTGATTCTTTGTTTAGTAAAATTAAAATTGATGATAAAGGGACTGAAGAAGATTCAACTTTAGCTAGAAGACGTCCCGATAATTCAGAGGGTGAAAATCTTGTTGAGAAAATTGATAAAAGTGGGTTTGGAGAGGTCAAAACTTTAACTAGTGATGTGCCCACTATTTTGGATTACAAAGACTTTAATTATGATAATTGTTCTTTGATTGATTGTATTTCTTTGTTGCAATCCATGATAAATTTACCTCATGCCTATGAACAAAATAAAGCTTTTACTAAACATATCGTAGATGCCATGATGAAAGCTTTAGAAGAAAAGTTGGAATTAGAGATTTCAATTCCTAGAAAATTACATGATGAATGGGAACCTACTATCAAAGTCAAGATTAAAAATTATGAGTGTTTTGCCTTGTGTGATTTGGGTGCTAGTGTTTCCATAATTCCAAAATCTTTATGTGATGTGATTGGTCTCACCGATACTGAAGAATGTTCTCTTAATTTGCACTTGGCGGATTCTACTATTAAAAAGCCTATGGGAAGAATTAATGATGTTCTTATTATTGCAAATAGGAATTATGTGCCCATATATTTTATTGTTCTTGATATTGATTGCAATCCGTCTTGTCCAATTATACTTGGTAGACCGTTTTTACGCACTATAGGTGCCGTGATTGATATGAAAGAAGGCAATATTAAATTTCAATTTCCACTAAGAAAGGGTATGGAGCACTTCCCTAGAACAAGAATTAGGCCACCATATGAATCAATCATGAGGGCATATTATGGATCTAGAAATAAAGATGACAATACTTGAATCTATGCGTTATGCCTAGCTAGGGGCATAAAACGATAGCGCTTGTTGGGAGGCAACCCAATGAATAAATTTTATTTTGCCTTTTTCTTTCTGTTCTCGAGTGTTTGCACAATTATGCCTCTATTATGATTGTGTTTTTTATGTTTTAATTAGTGTTTGTGCCAAGTATAGCCTTTGGGATTATGTTTGGTGATAGTTGATTTGATCTTGTTGGAAAACAGAAACTTTTGCGTCCAGTAAAATAATTTTAATAAATCACAGAAGAGACGAAAAATTCTGAATTTTTTACACAAGATTTATATACAAATTTCCTACATCTTCCTAAGTTTTCAGTATTTTTGGAGTTACATAAGTATATGAAGTTTTCAGATTGCTACAGACTGTTCTGTTTTTGATAGATTCTGTTTTCTTTGCATTGTATGCTTATTTTGATGAATCTATGGTTTGTATTGGAGGGTATAAGCCATGGTAAAGTTGGAATACAATAGATATAATTCAAAAATAAAATATGAATGGGTTTCCAACAATACTTATAGTAGTGATTTGCTTTCTTATACTAACGGATCTCACGAAGGTTTTGTTGAGTTTTGTGTGAGTGAAGTTTTTCAAGTTTTGGGTGAGATCACGATGGATGAAGGAATAAGGAGTAAGAAGAGCCTAAGCTTGGGGATGCCCCATGGCACCCCAAGTTATTATCCAAATATAAACAAGCAACTAAGCTTGGGGATGCCCCGGAAGGCATCCCCTTTTTCTTCTAACGACCATCGGTATTTTACTTGGAGCTATATTTTTATTCGTCACATATCATGGGTTTTGCTTGGATCGTCTTGTATTATATGAGTCTTTGCTTTTTTTGATTTTTAGTTTGTGTCATCCATCCTTGCTGGACACACCTATTTTAGAGAGCCAAAATTATGCTATGATTTGTTAGAATTGCTCTCTATGCTTCACTTAAATTTTTTTGAGCTATGGAATTGCTCTAGTGCTTCACTTATATCTTTTTGAGCACGGTGTGCTTTAATATTTTTGAAGAAATGCACTCATGTTTCACTTAGATTTATTTGAGAGTTAGAATTTTTTTGAAGAAATTCTCTAGTGCTTCACTTATATTATTTTGAGAGATGAAAAATGTTATGCTCATGTTCTTCACTTAGATTGGTTTGAGCTATCAAAAAGCAACATATGAAACTAGTCCCAAAGTGATAGATATTCAAGAGGGATATATTAAAAACTTTCATGAAGATCATTGGACAAAATAAACTTGATTCTTTGTAATAGTTTTGCGATATGATGATAGTGATATGTGAGTCATGTTGGTGAGTAATTATGCTTTAGTAAGAATATTGGTGTTAAGGTTTGTGATTCCCTATGCAAGCACGAAAGTCAATAGTTGTGCAATGAAATTACATCCTACTTGTGGTGCATTGTTTGGTGTTAGTTATGCTTAATGCTTGCTTATGTGATTTTTTGTTTCTTGGTTGGATGCTTCTCAATCTATTTGCTAGCCTTCACTTGTACTAAGTAGAAATACTACTTGTGCATCCAAAATCCTTATACCCAGTTTTGCCATATGAGTCCATCATACCTACCTATACGCGGTATTCCCGTGCAGTTCTAAGTTAATTTGTATGTGTCATCTCTAATTTACAAAGTAAATTTCCTTTTTGTGTGCTCGTACCGCACATGAAGCGGCAGGGGGTGGCCAATATTTTCCATGCTAGATGTGTTATTCTCAAGATGAGTGTTTATTCACTTGTCATTGCACGAGAGTACGGCGGTAATAGGGATGCCCAGTCCTGAAATGAAAAGGAAATTTACTTTATGTTGTCAAATAATAAATTCCTTGGAAAGTGTTGGTATGGAAGGCACCCGTGGATACGGCTAGCCATGGATTGTGAAAGAATGGTGGAAAAAGGAATAAACTTTATTTTCTGTTTGGGAACCGCCTATGATATATCTAGCATGGAAAGTGTTGGGAATTAATCGGTCGTTTTCGTTGACGGGAAAAGTATGCCTCTCAAAAAATTTATCTCTCAATTTAAGCTTTGAGCTCTGGCACCTCTACAAATCCCTACTTCCCTCTGCGAAGGGCCTTTCTATTTACTTTATGCAATTTTATTTTTATTTGAGTCTCCCTCTTCTCTTATAAAGCACCAACTAAGGGGCACTACGATCGTACTTGAGCATTGGGTGTAGCTAATATGCGAGCGTGTTTCATGAATGGATCGATGATTGAGCATGATGGGCTAGGGATAACTTGCTTTAGTGTTGATATTTTGAAAGACATGGTTGCTTGTTGATGTGCTTGAGTATTGAAATCTTCATGTCAAAACTAGACTATTGCTTTGAATCATATAAAATTCCAAATGTCCATGCTAAAAAAGAAAGAATATATGATGAACATGTTAGGCAGCATTCCACATCAAAAATTCTATTTTTATCATTTACCTACTCGAGGACGAGTAGGAATTAAGCTTGGGGATGCTGATACGTCTCCAACGTATCTATAATTTTTTATTGTTCCATGCTGTTATATTATCATTCTTGGATGTTTTACAATCATTTTATAGCAACTTTATATCATTTTTTGGGACTAACCTATTGACATAGTGCCCAGTGCCAGTTGCTATTTTTTGCTTGTTTTTTACTTCACAGAAAATCAATACTAAACTGAGTCCAAACGCAGCGAAACTTTTTGGAGAATTTTTCTGGACCAGAAGGAACAACATGGGCCCAAGAAGTACCAGAGGGGTGCCTCGAGGGGGGGCACAACCCACCTGGGCGCGCTTGGAGGCCCAGGCGCACCCTGATGGGTTGTGCCCACCTCGGTGGCCTCCCGCACCGCCTCTTCGCCCTATAAATACCCAAATATTCCCAAAACCCTAGGAGAGGTGACGAAACACAATTCTAGCCGCCGCAAGTTCTAGAACCACGAGATCCAATCTAAACACCATCACGAAGGGGTTCATCATCCTCATTGGTGCCTCTCCGATGATGTGTGAGTAGTTCATTGTAGACCTACGGGTCCGTAGGCAGTAGCTAGATGGCTTCCTCTCTCTCTCTCTCTTTTGATTCCCAATACAATGGTCTCTTGGAGATCTATTTGATGTAACTCTTTTTGCGGTGTGTTTGTTGGGATCCGATGAACTTTGAGTTTATGATCAGATCTATTTTATCCATGAAACTTATTTGAGTTTTGATCTCTTATATGCATGAATATTTATAGCCTCGTATTTCTTCTTCGAATCTTTGGTTTAGTTAGGCCGACTAGATCGATTTTTCTTGCCATGGGAAGAGGTGCTTTGTGATGGGTTCGGTCGTGCGGTGTTCTTTCCCAGTGATAGAAGGGGCAACGAGACACGTATTGATCGTTGCTATTAAGGATAACAAGATGGGGTCTATTCCTACATGAATAGATCTTGTCTACATCATGTCATCGTTCTTATTGCATTACTCTGTTTCTCCATGAACTTAATACACTAGATGCATGCTGGATAGCGGTCAATGTGTGGAGTAATAGTAGTACATGCAGGCAGGAGTCGGTCTACTAATTTTTTTACCCATCATTTGCTATTTTCTTGAGAGAAGCCACTAGTGAAATCTACGGCCCCCGGGTCTATTCTTTATCATATTTGCTTTCCGATCTATTATTTGCCACTTTTATTTTCAGATATATTATTCCAAAAACCCAAAAATACCTTGCTGAACTTTTTTATTTGCATCTTTTATTTCGCATTTTATCGAGATCTATTTATCCAATCTATCACAATTTTATCCCGTCAACTTGACAATTTCTGGCGCCGTTACCCGAAGAAGGGATTGATAACCCCTTATATGCGTCGGGTTGCAAGTATTTGTTCTTTGTGTGCAGGTACCATTTACATAGTGTTGCTTGGTTCTCCTACTGGATTGATACCTTGCTTTCGTAACTGAGGGAAATACCTACCGTAGTTGTGCTGCATCATCCCTTCCTCTTTGGGGAAATACCGACGTAGTTCAAGCAACATCACCCCCCTTCCTTGTATGCCTGCGGGGGGAAGGCAGGAGGAGGTGGCGCTCCCCCCTTTCCTTCCTCCTAGGTGGAGGGAAGGAAAGAGGGGCTAGCCCTCCCCCCTTTCCATCCCTAGGACTGGCGACCAAGGGAAGGGGCGAGCCAGCCCTTGTGGGCTGGTGTGTTCCCCCCTCTTGGCCCATAAGGCCCATTAACCTCCCGGGGCTTCCCGGAACCCCTTCCGGTTATCCGATGACTACCCAATCCACTCCGAAACCTTTTCGGTGTCCAAATAGCATCGTCCTATATATCTATTTGTACATCCGGACCATTCTGGAGCTCCTCGTCATGTCCGTGATCTCATCCGGGACTCCGAACAACATTCGGTCACCAAATCACATAACTCATATAATACTATATCATCAACGAACGTTAAGCGTGCGGACCCTACGGGTTCGAGAACTATGTAGATATGACTGAGACACCTCTTCGGTCAATAACCAATAGCGGAATCTGGATGCCCATATTGGTTCCTACATAATCTACGAAGATCTTTATCGGTCGAACCTTATGACAACATACGTAATTCCCTTTGTCTGTCGGTATGTTACTTGCCCGAGATTCGATCGTTGGTATCTTCATACCTAATTCAATCTCATTACCGGCAAGTCTCTTTACTCGTTCCATAATACATCATCTCGTAACTAACTCCTTACTCACTTTGCTTGCAAGCTTCTTGTGATGTGTATTACCGAGAGGGCCCAGAGATACCTCTCCGATACTCGGAGTGACAAATCCTAATCTCGATTCATGCCAACTCAATAGACACCTTCGAAGATACCTGTAGAGCACCTTTATGATCACCCAGTTATGTTGTGATGTTTGATAGCACACAAGGTATTCCTCTGGTATCCGGGAGTTGCATGATCTCATAGTCGAAGGAATATGTATTTGACATTAAGAAAGCAATAGCAATAAACTGAATGATCATATGCTAAGCTAACAGATGGGTCTTGTCCATTGATGACCCACAAGTATAGGGGATCAATTGTAGTCCTTTCGATAAGTAAGAGTGTCGAACCCAACGAGGAGCAGAAGGAAATGACAAGTGGTTTTCAGCAAGGTATTCTCTGCAAGCACTGAAATTATAAGTAACGAGTAGTTTGATAGCAAGATAATTTGTAACGAGCAAGTAACGATAATAGTAACAAAAGTGCAGCAAGGTAGCCCAATCCTTTTGAGGCAAAGGACATGCCAAAACGGTCTCTTATGATAAGCAAAGCGTTCTTGAGGGTACACGGGAATTTCATCTAGTCACTTTCATCATGTTGGTTTGATTTGTGTTCGCTACTTTGATAATTTGATATGTGGGTGGACCGGTGCTTAGGTGCTGTTCTTATTTGAACAAACCTCCTACTTATGATTAACCCCCTCGCAAGCATCCGCAACTACGAGAAAAGTATTAAGAACAAATCTAACCATAGCATTAAACTTTTGGATCCAAATCAGTCCCTTACGGAATAGCGCATAAACTAGGGTTTAAGCTTCTGTCACTCTCGCAACCCATCATCTAATAACTACTCCACAATGCATTCCCTTAGGCCCAAATATGGTGAAGTGTCATGTAGTCGACGTTCACATGACACCACTAAGGCAATCACAACATACATACCATCAAAATATCGAACACATATAAAATTCACGTGATTACTTGCAACAAGATTTCTCCCATGACCTCAAGAACAAAAGTAACTACTCACAAATGATAATCATGCTCAAGATCAGAGGGGTATTAAATAGCATAATGGATCTGAACATATAATCTTCCACCAAATAAACCATATAGTAATCAACTACAAGATGTAATCAACACTACTAGTCACCCACAAGTACCAATCTATAGTTCCGGTACAAAGATTGAACACAAGAGATGAACTAGGGTTTGAGAGGAGATGGTGCTGTTGAAGATGTTGATGGAGATTGCCCTCCCCAAGATGGGAGAGTTGTTGGTGATGATGATGCTGATGATTTCCCCCTCCGGGAGGGAAGTTCCCCCGGCGGAATCGCTCCGCCGGAGGGCAAAAGTGCTCCTGCCCAAGTTCCGCCTCGAGACGGCGGCGCTTCGTCCTGAAAGTCCTCTCCTTATTTTTTCTAGGTCAAAATGACTTATATACCAGAAGAGTGGAACCAGAGGTGGGCCAAGGAGGGCACAACCCACCAGGGCGCGCCTGGACCTCCTGGCGCTCCCAGGTGGGTTATGCTCACCTAGTGGCCCCCCTCTGGTACTTATTGGCTCCAATATTTCTTATATATTCCATAAAAATTCCCCGTAAAGTTTCAGCTCATTTGGAGTTGTGCAGAATAGGTAGCCTGACGTAGCTTTTTCAGGTCTAGAATTCCAGCTGCCGGTATTCTCCCTCTTTGTGTGTACCTTGCATATTATGAGAGAAAAGGCATTAGAAATACTCCAAAAAGCATTATTATACATAAAAACAATATAAATAACAGTAAGTAAACATGATGCAAAATGGACGTATCATCCATCACATCATTCTCCTAATGATGTGATCCCGTTATCAAGTGACAACACATGTCTATGGTTAGGAAACCTTAACCATCTTTGATCAAGGAGCTAGTCTAGTAGAGGCTCACTAGGGACATAGTAATTTGTTTATGTATCCATACATGTATTTAAGTTTCCGATCAATACAATTATAGCATGAATAATAAACCTTTATCATGAATAAGGAAATATAATAATAACAACTTTATTATTGCCTCTAGGGCATATTTCCATCAGTCTCCCACTTGCACTAGAGTCAATAATCTAGATTACATAGTAATGAATCTAACACCCATGGAGTCTTGGTGTTGATCATGTTTTGCTCGCAGAAGAGGCTTAGTCAACAGGTCTGCTACATTCAGATCCGTATGTATTTGCAAATTTCTATGTCTCCATCCTTGACCTTTTCACGAATGGAGTTGAAGCGTCTCTTGATGTATTTGGTTCTCTTGTGAAACCTGGATTCCTTCGCTAAGGCAATTGCTCCAGTGTTGTCACAAAAGATTTTCATTGGACCCGATGCACTGGGTATTACACCCAGATCGGAATTGAACTCATTCATCCAGACTCCTTCATGCGCTGCTTCCGAAGCAGCTATGTACTCCGCTTCACACGTAGATCTCACCATGACGCTTGCTTGGAACTGCACCAACGGACAACTCCACCATTCAATATAAATACGTATCCGGTTTGTGACTTAGAGTCATCCGGATCAGTGTCAAAGCTAGCATCGACGTAACCATTTACGACGAGTTCTTCGCCACCTCCATAAATGATTAACATATCCTTGGTCCTTTTCAGGTACTTTAGGATGTTCTTGACCGCTATCTAGTGATCCACTCCAGGATTACTTTGGTACCTCCCTGCCAAACTTATGGCAAGGTGCACATCAGGTCTGGTACACAACATAACATATATGATAGAACCTATGGCTGAGGCATAGGGAAGGACTTTCATTTTCTCTCTATCTTCTGCAGTGGTCGGGCTTTGAGTCTGACTCAATTTCACACCTTGTAACACAGGCAAGAACCCTTTCTTTGACTGATCCATTTTGAACTTCTTCAAAACTTTGTCAAGGTTTGTGCTTTGTGAAAGTCCTATTAAGCGTCTCGATCTATCCCTATAGATCTTGATGCCCAATATATAAGCAGCTTCACTGAGGTCTTTCATTGAAACATTCTTATTCAAGTATCCTTTTATGTTATCCAAAAATTCTATATCATTTCCAATCAACAATATGTCATCCGCATATAATATCAGAAATGCTATAGAGCTCCCACTCACTTTCTTGTAAATATAGACTTCACCATAAGTATGTATAAAACCATATGCTTTGATCACCTCATCAAAGCGTATATTCCAACTCTAAGATGCTTGCACCAGTCCATAGATGGATCGCTGGAGCTTGCACACTTTGTTAGCACCTTTAGGATCGACAAAACCTTCTGGTTGCATCATATACAACTCTTCTTTAAGAAATCCATTAAGGAATGCAGTTTTGACGTCCATTTGCCAGATTTCATAATTATAAAATTTGACAATTGCTAACATGATTCAGACAGACTTAAGCATCGCTACGGGTGAGAAAGTCTCATCGTAGTCAACCCCTTGAACTTGTCAAAAACCTTTGGCGACAAGTCGAGCTTTGTAGATAGTTGAAAGGATCGATACGGTTGATTAGAAGGGGGGGGGGGGTGAATAGGAGACTACAAATTTTAATCTTTCTTGTCAATTTTAAGGTTTAGCGGATAAATAGGATTCACTAGATATGCAACTAGGTGAACACAACCTATATGACAAGCAAGCTGGTAGGTTTAACGGGCTTGTCAGACCGATTAATCGCCTTGGCCCGTTAACTGGTAGCAAACAAAGCCTAGCCTTTTTGGCCCGTGACAACCCCTTCGAAGCCCCTCTGGCTCCTTATATCGCTAGGTTTTGGCCTCCTGTCGCCCCTCCCGCTTCTTTCTCATCTAGCCCCGGCCTGGCTGGCGGCAGCAGGTCCTCGTCGGCACCCTGTCCAGCAGCTCCGCCGCTACAGGCTGCAGCTCTGTCGCTCGCCTGCCTGCTCTCCCTTCCCCTGCATGAGCTGCTGCGGTGCCCCTGTCTTCTCCCGTGGACTGCTCATCATCACCCGATCCGGCTGCTGCTGCCCATCTCGTCTTGGCGGCTAATCCCCTAGCTATTCCATGGCATCCCCAAATAGCAAGGTAGTACCCTGTTCTTCCTCTCTCTCACGCTAGATAATCTAGCATCGTAGATTAGTAAATTTTATAGAATATAGATGTATCCATGGAGTAGATTACAGATTTGTAGATTAGTATGTAGATATTGGCTTCTAAAATGCTAGATCAAATCACCAACACTTGAACACATACGTGCAAGCTAGCTGGACAAGCAAGCACGCAAGTAGGTTAATCTATGAACAGTAGCAAGCACACATGTAGCTTAATTGATGAACAGTAGTAAGCAGTACACACGTCTTCGTACACGTATGAGAAACTGGCTTGCGCTAGCTCGCCGCGATGGGTCGATTTGATCTTCGACGGAACGTCTCTATACTATTTTTTTCCTTTGATTTTAGAACAGCAAAATCTCCATGTTGGATGTTGACTTTGGCTGGAACAACTTGTGTGTGAACTGAACTCCACATGAGTACAGTAGTATAAACTCTAGTATAAATCATGTTTTCTTTTATTTTATTTATTTATAATGGAGAAATGTATACTATACAGCACTATGAATTTTGATGCTACACTACAGTAAATTTTATTGTGAACGTCTGCTATCGATGATGGCATGTTGTTGTCTGCTTATTGTTCTTGGAGTGCACGCTGTGCTTGCCAGTTGCTGTTGCAGCAAGTACTCCAAGCAGAACAACTTGTTGTTTGTTCTACTTCTATGGTTGCTTCTTATGTTTGCTCATTGAATATATTTGAAGGGGTCTACGCCCGCTTCTACCGCTGAACATTGATTGATACTTATTAATTTATTATGTTTGCTCCTGTTGAACATTGATTGATACTTAATATGTTTGCTTATGTTGAAAGGTGATACATACTTACTATGTTTGCTCCAGTTGAACATTGATACACACATACTTATTAATTTATTATGTTTGCATCGATTTTACATTCATACATACTTATTATGTTTAACATGGATTGATACTTATTATGTTTCCTCATTGAATATATTTGAAGGGGTCTGTGGCTGCTTCTACCGCTGCAAGTTCTCAAACTCTCAAAAGGAATTCAGATGACATGGGGTGGGAGTTTGCAACCTTGATCGATCCTCTAGATTTACAGTGAGTGAAGTGCAAGTTGTGTGGAAAGAAGATGGGTGGAGCGGTCAATAGGATGAAGCAACATATTGGGCAAGTAAAGGGACATGTGACAAGTTGCAATGTAGCCACACCAGATCAGCAGAAAAGGTGTAGAGATGCTTATGAGGCACCACAAAAGAGGAAGAAGCTGAAGCAAAAACATGATGAAGAAGTACGGGCTGAGGTTGTCATTGAAGTTGACAATGACAATAATGAGGAAGAGCTTGCTGCAATTGGAGAAGGTGAACCTCGCAAGGCAGGGCCTATGGATAAATATGTGATGCCAATTGATCCTGCGATCCCATTGAAGAAATTCCAACAGAACATAAATGATGCAATTGACAAAGAGAGAGCTTACAGAGTAGGCCAATATTTGGCTAGATGGATGTAAAAAAAATGTTCCTTTCAATGATGTCAATGATGATGACTTCAAGCAGTTTTGTGAAGCCCTTGGTCGGTTTGGTCCTAATTGGAAGCCACCTTCACAATATATGATCCGAGAGAAGATGTTGCTGCAAGAAGTGGAAAGAACTAAGGATTTGATGAAGCCACATGAGCTTGAGAGGGTGGAAACCGGCTGCTCTATCATGACCGATGCTTGGACCGACAAGAAGAGAAGAAGTATTATGAATTTATGCATGCATTGCAGGTTAGGGACTGCCTTTCTTGAATCAAAGGAGGCGTTGGCTGATGCACACACAAGTCTATACATCTTCAATTATGTAGTTGGGTGCACTGAGAAAATTGGTATGATTCTTGAACTCTCAGCTTTGCTTCCATAATGTTGTAGGTGCTGATTTTGAGATTTTTCATCTTGTAGGTGCTGAAAATGTTGTGCAAGTGGTCACGGACAATGCTCCAAATAACATGGGGGCAAAGGATATGCTCAAAGGAAAATGGCCAAAGATCTTTTGGAGCTCATGTGCAACTCACACCCTCAACTTGATGGTAGAAGCAATTGCGAAGCTAAAGCAATTTGGTCCTACCATCACTAAAGCCAAACAAATGACAATTTTTCTTTATGCACATCATAAAACACTGTCCTTGATGAGGTCTTTCACAAAGAAAAGAGACATTGTTAGACCAGGGGTGACACGATTTGCTTCGGCCTTTCTTACCTTGCAAAGTTTGGTTTCTAAAATGAAGGAACTAAGGTCAATGGTTTGTAGTGATGAATGGGAATCATGCAAGCACACAAAAAACGGTGAAAGGAAAGTCGGCTCATGCCACAATAATGAGTAGGGGCTTTTGGAAAAATGTCTCTCTTTGCATCAAGGTATGCTTATTGGGTCAGTTTGCATCTATTCATATGTTGAGGGTGTTTGCATCTATGTATTTCTATGTTGGGGTTGTTTGCTGAAGGGAATCGTAGCATGCAATTTCAAAAAATTTCCTACGATCACGCAAGATCTAACCATGGAGATGCATCGCTACGAGGTGGAGAGTGTGTCTACATACCCTTGTAGACCGTTAGCGGAAGCGTCTCACAACGCGGTTGATGTAGTCGAACAATCCTTCGAGCTCCACCGATCAAGTGTCGAACGTACGGCACCTCCGAGTTCTAACACACGTTCAGCTCGGTGACGTCCCTCGCCTTCTAGATCCAGCTAGTCATCGAGGTAGTAGATGAGTTCCGTCAGCACGACGGCGTGGCGACGGTGATGGTGTAGAGATTCCGGCAGGGCTTCGCCTAAGCACTCCGAAAATATGACGGTGGCTCTAAACGGTGGAGGGGGGCGCCGCACACGGCTTTGATCAAGTCAATTGTGTGCTAGAGGGGGCGCCCTCCCTCCGTATATAAAGGAGGGAGGGGGCCGGCCCCTAGAGGAGGCGCACCAAGGAGGGGGGGGAGTCCTACTAGGAGTGGGACTCCCACCCCTAGTAGGACTCCTCCTACAAGGGGGGAAAGAGGAGGGAGAGAGGGAGTAGGAGAGGGGGTGCGGCCCCCCACCCCTAGTCCAATTCGGACCCAAGGGGGGGCTGGCGCAGGCAGCCCATGGCTGCCCCCCTCTCTTTCCCGCAGGGCCCAATAAGGCCCATAACTTTCTCCCGGTATTCCCGTAACTCCCCGGTACTCCGAAAAATACCCGAGTCACTCGGAACCTTTCCGACGTCCGAATATAGCCTTCCAATATATCGATCTTTATCTCTCGGACATTCCGAGACTGATCGTCATGTACGTGATCTCATCCGGGACTCCGAACAACCTTCGGTCACCAATCACATAACTCATACAATACTATTACGTCATCGAACCTTAAGTGTGCCGACCCTACGGGTTCGGGAACTATGTAGACATGACCGAGATGACTCCCCGGTCAATAACCAATAGCGGAATCTGGATACTCATATTGGCTCCCACATATTCCACGAAGATCTATATCGGTTGAACCTCTTATATCATCATACGTTGTTCCCTTTGTCCTGCGGTATGTTACTTGCCCGAGACTTGATCGTCGGTATCCCATACCTAGTTCAATCTCGTTACTGGCAAGTCTCTTTACTCGTTCCGTAATACTTCATCCTGCAGCTAACTCATTAGCCACGGTGCTTGCAAGGCTTCTGTGATGCTGTATTACCGAGAGGGCCCAGAGATACCTTTCCGACATACGGAATGACAAATCCCAATCTCGATTCATCACAACCCAACAGACACTTTCGGAGATACCTATAGTGTACCTTTATAGTCACCCAGTTATGTTGTGACGTTTGATAACACCCAAAGTATTCCTACGGTGTCCGGGAGTTGTATGATCTCATGGTCTGAGGAACATGTATATGACATAGTGAAAGCAGTAGCACTAAACATAACGATCGTGTGCTAAGCTAACGGTTGGGTCAAGTCCATCACGTCATTCTCCTAATGAGGTGATCCCGTTATCAAATGACAACTCATGTCAATGGTTAGGAAACCTTAACCATCTTTGATCAACGAGCTAGTCTAGTAGAGGCATACTAGGGACATTATGTTTGTTTATATTCACACATGTATATAGTTTCCGGTTAATACAATTATAGCATGAATAATAAACTATTATCATGAACGGAGAAATATGATAATAAACATATTTATTAATTGCCTCTAGGGCATATTTCCAACATTTGCATCTAGTCAAGTATTCCTACACTCCTGCTTCTAATTTTTAGTTGTAACTTGTACATTTCTAATGTTGGGGCTGTTTGCTCATACTTGTGTGACTCATTTTATCATTTCTATGTTACCTTGCAAGGTTTTCGAGCCACTAGTGAAGGTTCTTCGGTTGGCAGATAGTGATGGTCCATCTATGGCATCTATGTATGGAGAACTAATAAGTGCAAAAAAGGAAATCAAGGCTGCTGTTGAAAATTCAGAAAAAGACTATTTGCTGATCACTAATGCCATGGATAGCAAGATGAGTGGGAGGCTGGATTCTCCATTGCACATGGCAGCATACATCTTGAATCTGAAATATAGTTATGCAGACCCGAGCATCTTTACAGATGTAGAGGTAGTAGCTGCACTTATGGAAGTTATGGATACTTTTTATTTTGATGATGACATCAAGCAAAATAAGGTGCTGAACATTGACTTCACCAAGTTTAAAAAGAAATAGGGTATGTTTGGGAAGGTGGTTGCCATGAAAGCAATTAGCAATGACAATTTTGATGCCGGTAAGCTTGTTCTAAAAGCAAAAAACTAACTATTGCATTTCTGAAATTAGATAGGCTGATTGCATATTATTTCACTTTTGTCAAATTGTAGCTGATTGGTGGTCAACTTATGGATTACAAACTCCTACGTTGCAACACATGGCCATAAGGATACTTAACTTGACCACAAGTTCATCCGGATGTGAAAGAAATTGGAGCACATTTGAAATGGTAACTCTTAGACTTTTAGTCACTCTCAAGTATCAATCAATTAGTCAAATCTGAATATTCTTACTTCTCATAATTTTTTAACTAGGTGTCCATTTGCACTTTGTAGGTAGATGCAAAGAGGAGAAATAAACTAGATGTGGCCCGTAGGGACAATCTAGTTTATATCCAATTCAATGGAAGGATGATTGATAAAAGAAAGAAGTTATCCTCTTCTAGTGATGTTCTTCTTGGTAAAGATGCTTCACGAGCTCAAGATTGGATATGTGAAGATGCATATATCGATGAGGAGATTGATCCCACTACAGGAATGCCATACAACATCATTGATGAAGCAATGGGGGCAAGCGAACCTGTGGAGCTTCGTAGGAGTGCAAGAGTTAGAGAACTCCATGCAGTTGAAGAATTCATTGAGGATGATGATAATGAATCAGATCATGAGATTGAGGATGATGGGACTGATTATGAGTCCGATGATGATGGGGTGATGGCAACCAAAGACGACGATGATGAGGAGGACCCCCCGCAGCCTTGAGCCATTTGTCACCAACTTATAAGATCTTTATTATTGCACAAGACCTTATTTTGCTTCTATTTTCGTGGCTGAACCTTGTTACCTTGCTACCTATATCTATTTGTGTGGCTGAACCTTTAGCTTTTTACCTATATTTGTGTTGTTGAACTTATGTGAACATTATTACCTATTTGCACCTTGCCTATATGTGTTGTGAACCTTGTTATGAATTATTCGATCTTCCATATTTGTGTTGTTGCCATTTTTTTTATCTTTGACATGTGTGTCTATATATTGTGTTGCTGCCATTTATTTGGTATTCCCTATTTCCATTTGTATGGCTGCCATTTATCTTGAGTTCATGACATATTGGATATTTGAATTGCATATTGTGTTGATATCCTGATATTGTGTGGATGTATGTTGACAATTTAATGTTTAAACTGTTAATTTCGAATTTTGACATTATTTTGGTTTGGATGCATTAGGATTAACAATTTTTCCTCGTATTTATGCTTTTTATATGCCTATAGTAGCATATTTTGGTATATTACATAGTTGGGATAACATGCGAGTATTGTAGAGTACATAAAAAACAAGATATATGTTGTCCATTCCCTAATTAATCTATCAATTAATGGTCGACCGATTAATCCAGTTAATAGGCCGATTCACCGATTAATCGCTACTCCCAACCCGACCGAGCAGCTACCAATTACTGATTTCTTGAACATTGCGTGATACTTTGGATCAGACCAGTGTTTAACAAGGGTTGTCCAGTCTTCATCTATAATATATCCCACTGGAGATGTTTGGGTGATTTCATTGTTAGCCTTGCCTTCAAAGTGAGTTTTTCTAAGGTGATACCGATACTGTCACAGAGCAGACTGAAAAACATGAGTGCATGCTTGTTTAGTTGCATCATCTTTCGGATCCAACTTGAACCTCATTTGTTGAAAAAAGAATGTGAGTCTTTTTAGGAGGAAGCTAGAAAGTATGGGACAGAGCAAGACAATATTACAAATTGCGATGAATAACATTACTTACGAATAAATGGTCAAGGAAGGTGTTAAACTCGGTATCGTCTTTCTCATTCTTGTACTGGATCCACGTTGGGAGGATACGTGCATGACACCTAACGGCAATGGCTGCCTCTGATACTAACTTGGCTGACTCTGTAGCATCACGTGGCCTTTTTAAACCTGCCTCAAAATGGATCTCCATTCTTCCTCCTTTAGATTTTGTTAATCTGTCAAGCATTATCCCTGATGTCTATTTTCGCTTGCGCCGTGGTGCTAGTTCAACAACGAATATGGAAAGTGTTAGTGCACATCAAACTGTGAGAGTACATATAAAGGAGCATGCAACTGCAACTTGACTCGGTCAGGTACCACCTTGGTGTTGATGCTCATGAGGTTCATCTGATCTTGCCAAGTCCTGTTGTGTCAGCAGTGCTTCGGAAGTAGTGTTAGGTGTGAAGGCAGCTTGGGAACTGGCCAGTTGCGGAGCAAACGAACGAGTAACTCGTTGAGGTGATGGTACAGTTGAAGTGGATGCTGCAGCTGGTGGAGCAGGTGATACTGTGTCTGTAGATCTAGCCGGTGGACTTGGACCTTCTACTGCACTATAAGTACCAGCAGAATCTCGAGGGCAGATCCTTTTCCGTTGCACCCGACGAGTAACACCATTCCCTACTATATTCTTTTCCTTGCTCTTTTTTGACTTTGCCATGTCAAGCCGTACCCACAACACAAAATAATAAAGGGAAAAATCGCTCTTCAGAACTCATTGATGCATGATACAGACAAGCAATACTTTGATGTAAGACAACCGTATGAGGATGGAATATGTAAGAAAAACAGGACTGCGTGACATATTCACAGCTACGATGTGTAAACTAAGCAGAAGGATTTTCAAGAAAATAGAAGTAATGCAAGATAGACACCATATGAAAGATGCAACCAATATCACTCTGCCAAGTTAAAAGTGTCTTGTCATAAGTGGCATTTCGAAAAACTAGAAGTAGTACAACCTAGAAATCAATGCAAGATGCAACCACTATCAAACTGCCATGTTAAAAGCGTCCAATCATGAGTGACTGATGCGGGATACACAACATCATTACTTTGATGTAAGAACATGGTATGATAGATAGATGCAGTGTATTCTAGACACAGAAAGGCATGTCATATGCACATGTATAACGTATATACTCAGCAGGTGCAATTTAATCAAAATAGAATAAATACAGGCTAGACAACATATGCAACATGAAACCAATTATCACACTGTCAACTTAGAGCAAGCACGTGCGATGGTGGAGTACGGGAGATGAACTCATCATGTAGACTTGGGACTTCAACTGCATTAGCAGTAGCAGTGGCAAATCTAGAGAGTCTCTGTTTGCATCGGTCCGGAGGACCACCAACATCCCCTAACTTACTCTTTTCCTTCCTATTTTTTGATATTTATGAAGTCAAAACCACAAGAAGATGAATAAAATTAGCTCTGCATAACTGGTTGATGCATGATATAGACGAACACTACTTTGATGTAAGGCCAGCGTAAGATAGGAGGATGGAATATATACAAAAAAAGATAGCATTGCATATTCACACGTACGATAGGAGGATGGAATATGTATGAAAAACAGTAAGCAGAAGGCATTTCAACAAAATTAGAAGAAATAAAAGCTAGGCACCATATGAACATGCAACCAATATCACTCTATCAGGTAAAAAGTGTCTCGTCGTAAGTGCCATTTCAAGAAATTAGAAGCAGTACAAGCTAGAAGACAATGCAAGATTGTCGTGGGAAACCACGGCCACCTATGGGACCAAGAGCCCCTTTCTGGTTCGGCGGGGGGATGGCACGTTGCACAAAGAGCGGAGGAGCGTGGAACAGCACGGCAGAGATCACACGGGCAGTCTTTACCCAGGTTCGGGCCGCTGTGAGGTGTAAAACCCTACTCCTGCTTTGGTGGATTGATGGTGGAAAAGATGGTGGTGAGCGCAGCATGTTTGCTCGGCAGGGTTGCCTCGGGGCGAGAACGGCTACGCGCGTACGAGTGTGTAAGGGTCCGAATCAGCCAACCCTTTCTACGGTTACCTTGGGCCTCCTTTTATAGATCAAGGGGTCACCACAGTGGCAAATCAGTCATTACACACTGATTAGATAGCAAATAGTGCTATCATACCTAACTCTGCAGGCGGACAGAGCGCCTTAAATGCGCCGCTCAACGTCACATCACAGCTCGCCTGGCAGGCCCTACCGGGCTATTTTGCCAGCTTCGCGCCTGCTTGCTTGACACATCTTAGGACGGGTGTCACTAGGAGGTATCTTCTGTAGGAAGTGGCTGCCATGTGGCAAATAGCAGCCACTCAGTCACTTTGGAGCTTGACACCGCACTGATCGACGACATGCGTCGTGATGAGGTGGTGCGGTGGTGTGGTTTGCCTCCGCAAGCCCTGGCAGGCTTGCCGGGACGATTCGAAAGCTTGCTTCCAGGGGTAACCCCATCTTCGCCAGGCTCGCCTGCCCGACAAGGGAGGTTTTTCCCTTAGCAATATCTTGCTTTTCTGACTAGTCTTGCTCTTCTTGATCTGCACATTTGTCCTTTGAAGAGCTGATCCCTTGTGCTCCAATATGATCTTGGTGCTGTGATCTTGTTCTTGTGCCTATGCACAGTCTGGGTAACGGACCCAGGGTTTGTTGCACCGACAGGAGCCACCGGGCCTGGCTCGAACGCGCTGCCGGGCGTCATCGGGGTAGGCCCTAACCAGTGCATAGGCAGGGGCGTAGAAGTGGCTGGCCCCTTGAGATCTTCTTTGCTTCTCCATTAACTTGAGCTTAAGTCAGTTTTCGGTTCTTCCACGCATCGCGTAAAGCCAATTGTCGTGGGGCCACTCTTGTAATGGCCCATGAATGACTTTAACGCACGGGCGAGTAACTGCCAATTCACTCTTGCCACCACGCCCTTATCCTTAGCCGCGTATGCTGCATGCACCAAGTGGGATAGGTAACGGAGGCGCGTGGTGCGGGAGAGCCCGGTCTTCTTGAATTGGTGGAGGGGGGCGGCGGTTACCCGTTGCCGGAGTAAATGACCACGGGTAGCCTCATCAGTCCCCCATGGTATTTCGAGACATCGGGGCTGGCTGCGCCCCTCACACCTTCTGGAAGCACGACTGCCTTCTTGGGCCGGCTGGTCCAAGAGGCCAGCTGCTATAAGGCGGCAAGACCATGGAAGGCGGCCGCGAGGGGGCCGACTCCTGGCAGACGGCCCCTCGTCCCCTCGAAGTTAGCACCACATCACCACGACAAGACAAGGCAGGGCTACAGTGCAGCCTGCCACCCCCGAATCCAGGATGGAACGTGGCCACAGAGCTGCGTACTGGGCGGACACCCCCCGCCCAGCGCGGCACTGTTGCCACGCAATCCGTGACATCACTAGTGCCAGAGGGAGCCATGCTCCCACGACGGGCGGTCGGTACGGCCCGCAGGCGGCGAGCCCTACCTGTCCACGAGCCACCAGAAGGCGGCAAACCTCAAGCAGGCGGCAACAAGGGAGGGCCGACTCCTAGCAGGCGGCCCTTCTCCCCCTTGGAGTCTGTGCGCCATTAACCAGATGAGATGGGGTATGGCTACAGTGAGCACCCGTCAGGCGGCGGGACTGTAGCCACGCTCCCCCCGACAAAGCCTTCGTCATCAAGGGCAAGGCTACAGTATAAAGCAGTCAACATGGCCCACAGGCGGCGGGCCCTACTTGTCGGCCGAGATCATGGCAGTCGGCGGGGCCCACCAGGCGGCGGGCCCCAGCAGTCGGCGGAGAAGCCGGCGACCAGAGACGCTGACGGCCGGGTCCTACACTCGGCAGGATTACCATTGTACCCCTGGGGGTAGGCCTATATAAACCCCCCAGGCTCACCCATGCAAAGGGTTCTGCACCCACACCACACACACACGTAGAGAGAAGAGTAGAGCTAGCCTTGCCCTTCTTCCTCCTCTAGCCCAAAACAGCTCAAGGAGCAAGCTTGTAGCTACCTTGTGGATCATAGTCATCATGCGAAGACCCCGCAGAGCAGGACTAGGGGTGTTATCTCCGAGGAGAGCCCCAAACCTGGGTAAGATTCGCAGGCGTATGCGGTCTCGCTCACTCCCGCTTCTAGAGCCCGGCGACGTACTCTTGTCCCCATCCACGATAAGCCACCCCCTGGCATATGTCGCACGATATCCCCGACATTTGGCGCCCACCATGGGGCGAGGTGTACCGTTGTCCGGAAACATGTTCTGGACGGGAACCCTCTTCCTTCCTGGCGAGCGCAGCCAGCCCGGCACGCACGACGGCGTTTGCGCCGACACGCTGTGTGGCGTGGAAGCCGCATGCGCCGCGAGGTACCTCACTGATTCCATCGACGGGATCCGCCTCTCCGACAAGCCCGCACCCGACGCGGGCGCAGCCGGCTCCGGGAGCTGCCTTGTCGACCCCCTCGCCAAGCTTCGCATCGCCGATGAGCCGGCCTCCGATCTGGAGTCCGTTGGCTCCACTGACCCTCCTGTCGACATGGTCATCCACGCTGATGCCGCTCCTTCTGATGCCTTCCCCGGTGACGTGGTGATCTTCGACGACCCGCTCCCTGCTGCTGACAGCAGCGCCAGCACTAGCACCGTCACCAAGGTGCTGGTCATCAGCCACGATGGAGCCTCCGACGAGGCTGGCCAGGACCCGTTGCAGGCGGCAATGCGGGACCTGTCCGCTCCCGTAGCGCCCGGTGCGAACGGCGAAACACTGGAAGCGTGCCATGTTGCACTCCTCGACAGCACCAACAAGTTGGCAACCATGAGACGCCTCATCGAGGCCTACCAGCGCGAGATCGACCGCGCCGTCTGCGGCACGCCGGCTGCGGGCGAACCCAGCCGCGTGGGCACGGTCCGGCAGCGCGGTGCAGCCATCGCCAGCATGCTGGGGGCCGACCGCCCAGTCTACGCCACGCCGATGGAGAACTTACGCGCCGCCCAGGCGGCCGCAGATGAGCTGGACCGCCTGGAGGGCAACGAGCGTCGCTGCATGACGGAGCGCGTCCAGCAGCTCATCGACGCGGCTGCCGCGCAGCAAGAAGCCGGTCACCGCATGGTGGAACCCGGCTTGCAGGCCGAGAACCCCTCCCCCCTCGCCGAGAGCATGGCGCGACCTCCTGGACACCGACAGGCGGCGCCCATGACCGAGGAGACCAAGAGCCGGCTGTTAGCCATAGCCGCACACACATCGCCATCGAGCGCGACCAAGACGGCCGCCCACGAGTAGTGGAACGGCGGGACGATCGTCCGCCTCCCCCACGCAGGGAGAGGCGCGCCTCCCTGCCGCCTGTTGAGCATCCGACTCTCGGAGGTCGGCTGGGCCCCCGTGAAGGAGTCGGAGAAAACGACGCCCGCCATCGGATCGACCGCTTGGCTCGATCCCTAGTGTTAGAAGAAGAAGATGCGATCGGCCCGCCTTGTTTTGGTCCCCGCATTCGCGACGAGCCCTTCCCCAAAGGGTTCTCGCTTCCTCGAGACACTCCCAAGTACAACGGTTCCATGAAGCCGGAGGATTGGCTGGTTGACTACTCCACCGCCGTCAACATAGCAAACGGCAACAAGCACGTTGCCATGAAGTACGTTCCGCTCATGCTCCAGGGCACGGCCCGGACATGGCTGAACAGCCTCAAGCCCTACAGCGTCAACAACTGGCTGGACTTTACCGAAGTTTTCATCCGCAACTTCACCAGCACCTACAAGCGGCCGCCCAAGCCTCGCCAGCTCTCCCTGTGCGTCCAAGGCCCGGCTGAGTCCACCCGCGAGTACTTGATGCGGTGGGCCGAACTGCGCAACTCCTGGAAAGGGGTGCACGAGGTGCAAGCCATAGAGTACTTCACTATCGGGTGCCGAGAGGGCACCCTACTCAAGCACCGACTCCTCTGTGATGAGCCGGCCACACTTGACGAGCTGCTAATCATAGAGGACAAGTACGCCACTGCCGACTGTTCCATGGGGTCGGAGCTCCGAGTGGATGCGTCTGGAAAGATGCTCCCTCCGGCCCCTCAGACGCCGACTGGTGACTCCAGTCGGCGCCAGCAGTCGAACGACACCGAGCGCAAGGCCCAGCAGCCGGCTTCCACCAGCCGGCAGGTGGCAGCAGTTGAAGACCAGCAGCCGAAGGGGCAGCCCGGCCCCAAGCGTCGGAAAGGCGGCAAGACTGCTTGGTTGCCCACCTTCTCCTTTGAGCAAACCCATGATGCTCCCTGCAAGTTCCACAACGGCGCGAAGCCGTCCAACCACACCACCCGGAAGTGCCTCTGGCTTGCCCGCATTGCCAAAGGTGAAGGACTGCCCCCTCCGCCCACTGGCCCGCCGGCTCCACCTCCTCAGCAGCCGGTGGCCCGCCCAGTCGATGCAATCCAAGATGAATTCCCTGAAGAACACGGAGCCTACGTCGTCTTCACCAGTGTGGTAGACGACAGGCACAGCCGGCGTCAGCAGCACCGCGAGGTGAACGCGGTCGCTTCTGAGGTCCCAGAGTTCATGCACTGGTCCGAGAGGCCCATCAGCTGGAGCCGCGCCGACCACCCGGAGGTGATGCCTTCTCCGGGTTCCCATGCCCTGGTGCTGGATGCCACCTTTTCAACGGAGCGGCGAACCTGTCGCTTCTCCTGAGTTCTAATAGACGGCGGTAGCAGCATCAACATCCTCTACCGTGACACCCTGGAGATGCTGTGCATCAAGGAGAAGCAGCTCCAGCCCAGCCGGACTGTCTTCGATGGCATTGTACCTGGCCTTTCCTGCTCTCCAGTCGGCAAGATCAAGATAGATGTCCTCTTCGGAGACAAAGATCACTTCCGCCGCGAGCCAATCTGGTTCGAGGTGGTGGACCTGGAGAGCCCCTACCATGCGCTCCTTGGCTGGCCTGCTCTGGCCAAGTTCATGGCGGTGCCGCACTACGCCTACCTCAAGATGAAGATGCCGGGCACCAAGGGCATTATCACCGTAGCCGGCGACTACCAGAAGTCGGCCACATGTGCTGCTGCTGGCAGTCGGCTGGCCGAGTCCCTTGTCATCGCTGTAGAAAGGCGGGTCCTTGACCGGGTTGTGGTCATGGCCGGCAAGCACCCGGACCTGTCACCAGATCCCAAGGAGTCGGAGGCCCAGGGCTCCTTCCAGCCGGCCAAAGAAACCAAGAAGATTCCCTTGGACCCTGAGCACTCGGAGAGGTTCGCTGTCGTAGGGACCCACCTCGACAGTAAATAGGAAAGCGAGCTCTTCGATTTCCTCCGTGAGAATCGAGACATCTTCGCATGGTCTCCCAAGGACATGCCGGGTGTTCCGACGGATTTCGCCGAGCACAAGCTACATGTTAGATCAGATGCAAAACCAGTCAAGCAACCCCTCCGCCGCCTGTCAGAAGAGAAGAGAAGAATTGTTGGTGAAGAGATCGCCCGGCTTCTGGCAGCCAGCTTCATCATGGAAGTGTTCTTTTCGGAATGGCTTGCCAACCCAGTCCTTGTACTGAAGAAGAATAACAAGTGGTGCATGTGCATTGATTACACCAGCCTCAACAAAGCCTGCCCCAAAGATCCGTTTGCTTTGCCTCGGATAGACCAAGTGATTGACTCCACAGCCGGATGTGAGCTGTTGAGTTTTTTGGATGCCTACTCTGGCTACCACCAGATCAAGCTGAACCCAGCCGATCGGCTGAAGACCGCCTTCATCACACCATTCGGAGCCTTCTGCTACCTGACCATGACATTCGGTTTGAGAAATGCCGGTGCCACATTTCAGCGTTGCATGCAGAAGTGCCTCCTCAAGCAACTCGGCAGAAATGCCCACGTCTATGTAGACGACATTGTGGTGAAGACGGAGAAGCGTGGCACCCTTCTGGAGGATCTCAAGGAGACCTTCGACAATCTGCACCGTTTTCAAATCAAGCTCAACCCAGAAAAGTGTGTCTTCAGAGTCCTAGCCGGCCAGCTCCTTGGCTTCCTTGTCTCAGAACGCGGCATCGAGTGCAACCCTGTGAAGATCAAGGCCATTGAGCAGATGGAGAGGCCCACCCGGCTGCGAGACATCCAAAAGTTCACCGGGTGCTTAGCATCCCTCAGCCGTTTCATCAGTCGGCTGGGCGAGAAGGCTCTTCCTCTGTACCAACTAATGAAGAAAACCACTCACTTCGAGTGGAACGACAAGGCGGACGAGGCCTTCCTCCAGCTCAAGAAAATGCTGACTACGCCGCCTGTCCTGGCGGCTCCGGCTGCTAAGGAGCCCATGTTCCTCTACATCGCCGCCACCAGCCGGGTGGTCAGCACTGTCATCGTGGTCGAGCGCCCAGAAGACGGCAAGGCGCAGCCGGTCCAGAGGCCCATCTACTACCTGAGTGAAGTGCTGTCAGCCTCCAAGCAGAATTACCCCCACTACCAGAAGATGTGCTATGGCGTGTACTTTGCCGCCAAGAAGCTCAAGCAGTACTTTCAAGAGCACTCCATCACGGTTGTCTACACTACCCCACTGGTCGAGATCATGGGCAACAGAGATGCATCAGGTCGGGTGGCCAAGTGGGCCATCGAGCTAGCTCCCCACACCATCCTCTACCAGCCCCGCACCGCCATCAAGTCCCAAGCGCTGGCCGACTTCCTCGTCGACTAGGCCGAGACCCAGTACCTGCCACCAGCGCTGGATTCTACCCATTGGCGGATGCACTTCGATGGCTCAAAGATGCGCACCGGTCTGGGAGCCGGCATCGTCCTCACCTCTCCCAAAGGCGACAAGCTCAAGTACATGTTGCAAATTCACTTTGCCGCCTCCAACAACATGGCCGAGTACGAGGCACTCGTCCACGGGCTCCGACTGGCCAAAGAGATTGGCATCCGCCAGATTCTGTGCTATGGTGACTCAGACTTGGTAGTCCAGCAGTCGTCTGGCGACTGGGACGCCAAGGATGCAAACATGGCGAGCTACCGCTTCCTCGTCCAGCAGATCAGTGGATACTTTGACGGGTGCGAGTTCCTTCACGTGCCACGAGCCGACAACGAGCAAGCTGATGCCCTAGCACGGATTGGCTCCACCCGCCAAGCGATACCAGCCGGCATCTCCCTCCAATGCCTCCGCAAGCCGTCTATCAAGCCTTCGCCGGAATCAGAGTCCATCTTCGTGTCGGCTGCTCCCGGAACAGTCGGATCCGACTCGGGGGCTGCAACAGCCGGCCGGGGGACTTCGGCAGGCGGCTCGGGGACTGCTGCAGTCGCACCCGGCCCGGGGACTGCGGTAGTCGGCCCGGGGACGTCAGCAGGCGGCTCGGGGACTGCAGCAGTTGCACCCGGCCCGGGGACTTCAGAACCCGGCCCAGGGGCTGCATCAGTCGGCCCGAGGACTTCAACGACACAACAAGCGGCGGCCGACTCCAACCCGCCTCCTCCCAACCCAACCGCCCTGGTCCCAGTGGCCGTGATGACAGTGGTCGAAGCACCATCATGGGCGCAGCCCATCCTCAATTTCCTGGTAAGCGGAGAGCTACCAACCGACGAGATCTTGGCCCGGCAAGTGTAACGCTGGGCAGCAGCATACACGATAGTGAACAGAGAGCTTGTCAGACGCAGCGTGACTGGCGTCTTCCAGCGCTGTGTTGAGCCAGAAAAAGGCAAGGCAATCCTCAGAGACATCCATCAAGGCGAATGCGGCCACCACGCGGCCTCTAGATCCCTTGTCGCCAAAGCTTTCTGCCATGGATTCTTCTGGCCGACTGCTTTGGACGACGCCAAGGACTTGGTCAAGAAGTGCAAAGGGTGCCAGAAATTCAGCTCCAAGCAACATCTGCCGGCTTCTGCACTCAAGACCATCCCCCTCACTTGGCCATTTGCCATCTGGGGGCTGGACATGGTGGGCCCGTTCAAAATAGCTCGCGGCAGCATGACCCATCTGCTGGTCGCCATGGATAAATTCACCAAGTGGATTGAAGCAAAGCCAATTAAGAAGCTGAACGGTCCGACTGCGGTGACCTTCATCGCAGATATCACCGTCCGGTATGGCATACCACATAGCATCATCACCGACAATGGCACAAACTTTGCCAAAGGCGCCTTGGCCCGTTTCTGCGTGACACAGGGCATCCGACTGGACTTAGCATCCGTTGCCCATCCGCAGTCAAACGGCCAAGTCGAGCGAGCAAACGGCCTCATCTTGTCTGGCATCAAGCCCCGACTGGTCGAGCCGCTGGAGCGCTCGTCCGGCTGCTGGATCGAGGAGCTGCCGGCCATCCTATGGAGTCTCCGGACCACGCCGAACAAATCGACCGGCTTCACTCCCTTCTTCCTCGTGTACGGGGCCGAGGCCGTCATCCCAACTGACATCGAGTTTGACTCGCCTCGCGTCATCATGTACACAGAGGCGGAGGCAAAGGCGATGCAAGAAGACGGCGTCGACCTGCTGGAAGAGGGCCGGCTACTGGCACTCAGCCGGTCCACTATCTACCAGCAGGGCCTGCGCCGCTACCACAGCCGGAAGGTCAAGCCACGATCCTTCCAAGAGGGGGCCTTGTGCTCCAGCTGATCCAGCGAACAGCCAGCCAGCACAAGCTCTCGGCCCCTTGGGAATGGCCCTTCATCGTCAGCAAAGCCTTGGGCAACGACTCCTACTACCTCATCGACGCGCAGAAGCCCAGGGCACGCAAGAGGGACGATTCCAGCAAGGAAACAGAGCGCCCATGGAACGCAAATCTCCTCCAAAGATTTTACAGTTAATGCAGTATGTACCACGCTACCTTTCGTATTAAGAGCAAAGACATCGGGTCCCTCGAGGAGCACTCGGGGGCTACCCTTTTTATCTGTATGATAAATTTATGCCTGAGAATGTGTTATTTCATTCCTCCGCCTGGCACCGGGTCCGACCAGTCGGCCTGGAGGCTCACCGCCTTGTCCTATGTTGGTGCCACCTGCAGTCGGACAAGTAGTGTGCCGACATCTAAGCCCTCTTTTGCCTTAAGCCGTAGCTCGCAAAGCGACTGTCCGGCTGGCAAGAACTAAAGGCAGGAAATGGTGTCCACATGAAAAATGACTAAGGAAAAAGCATCAACATAGGCCAAGCCGGCTCCTGGCCTCTCCATCCGGCTACTGAGCAGCCGGCCGGCCGGCTTCTCACTTGACTTGCTACGTTCTAAATGGCCAAAGTACTT